>JARYZH020000084.1:400635-1095635 GCA_030021035.2 Notholithocarpus densiflorus | reverse complement strand
ATGGGCAAAATGACTCCTTTAAACCCGTAAAATTACTAAAATTCTTGACCAAAACCGTTAAAAACGCCAAAATTCCATCAAAAATCCATTCACTCTGTAACCAAATTCAATAAAAAAAAACTATTGAATGTGTAAAACAATTATCCCTACATGCTAATACAGTTTTATACAATTAGTAGAAATCATGCCAAGACTTATTATTCAAGGTTATATTAATTCTTTATCCAACCTTGACAAAATTTAACTCAACAACTATAGCCTATATATCACATAAAAAATTGATCTGCAATCTCAAAGTTCATTAATCGAATCTAACAATAAAAACAAACAAAAAACTTAAGATCTACTATATTTGTAATTTATTAATAATTTATAACATCTTAGAGAACAAAAAACAGTTTAGTTTGGTTTAGATTTCTATGTAGGTCACTGGTATTTGTTTTTGTAATCCCCTGCAAAACAAAGCCAAGAAAATTAAAACTATTCTAAGCCTGAACTAAGAGCAGTCAAATCTCAAAGAGAGATTGAGTGTAGTCGAGAAACCTCAAGGAATAGTGTTATTTCATTCATAATTTGAGTAAGAATCTCTTTTCAATAAAAATTTATTGTTAGAGTATTTTTTATTTCAAATGGTAAATGAGGTATTAAAAAAATGTATGTACACACACATATATATATATATATATTATACATTATAGTAAGTGTATACTATTACTATGTTGCAACATGGTGTTTAAGTGACAGTCTAATAGTAATGGCATCATTTGTGATGTTTTTAAATATTTGTGATTTGAATCCTACCTATCATTCTCTCACTATCTACCTATCCTAGGGGGAGAGGGGGGATTTTGTTGCAACATTGTGATGCTTTCAATAGTTGAAAGGGATTTAAACATAGAACATCCCTATTAAAATATTAGGAGGTAGCGATTGAATTACAGAACTCTTGACATTACAACATAGTAATGTCTAACATTTTGATTGCAAAATTCATTATCATCACTTGGAAAAGAAGGAAGGGGAGGGTGGGTTGGTTTATAGGAGTTCTCTTTAAGAATTTTGAATAGGGTAAACATTAACCTAATTACTCAAAGATTGCACTTCTCCTAACTAATTAAAATATCTTAAAACTGCATGTATTCCATATAATTAGGCTGAGATCACTATGCGTCAGGTTTATTATCTCTATATATTAAGATAATTCAGAAAGTTAGTTATGATTTCAAAAAATGTCAAAAATACCCCTAATCTAATTAGATAATCATTGTTTTAAAAAATTTTAAAAAATAGGGTTAAAATTGTAATTTAACAAAATTCAAAAACAAAAAAAAAAACTACCAGATAAATTTTTTTTCCTAAAAATTAGCACACTCTCTATTTGAATATATCTCACGCATAGTGATCTCAGCATTTTTACAATATTTTTACAACAAATCATATGTGGTAAGTTGTTATTAGTTCAAATTTGAATTCACAACTTAAATTATTTTTTTACCTACCCATAACAACCAATAACAACCTACTACTTAATATTTGTTGTGAAAATGTTTTGGACATAGCATTTCTCCACATTTAAGAGAAATACATATTTTCCTAAGAACTAGCATACACTAAACCTAGCCGTTTACTTATTTTCAAATCCTAAATTTTAGTTTCTTAAAAATTTATTCCTGTGTAACCTCACTAACAATAAATAATTCAAATTGAAAAATTATATTAAACTCAAAATAATAATAAAAGAGCTTCATTGCACTTGCAATGAGGCTAGTAATTATTAATAGTTTCATTTTACAAAATAAAATAGCTATGTTTACAATATGTTAAATTGAAAATTTTCTTTTTGACATTCATTTTTTTTTCCTTCAAGGAACTTCAATAAAAATATAGGAAATTAATAAGTGTTTTTTTTTTTCCCATGTTATTGTAATTCTTACACAATGAAAGTAGCTTTTTACACCAAACTCTTTACCAACTATTTAATCCCTTTCGGATGGGGACAATTCTTCATCAACATTCAACCCCATTAAGTAATGAAAATAGTTTATTTAATAATTGATGCGATTTGTCATGCATTTTTTTTTTTTTTTTTTGAGAGAGAGATTGTCATGCATGTTTTAGTCAAATAAAAAATGAGTCTTTAAGCATATTATATGTGTGGTCCAAATGATGATAATTTATTTTGATTGGGATTGCTTGAATTTTCCGCTGCGCATTAATTCCTTGCCTCTAAATTCAACCTCTTATTCCTAGCACTCACCCGGTCAGTATTAGTTAACATCTATTCAAATTATATATATATAAATATATATATATAGATATTTATATATATATATATATAATTTAATTTTCTTTACATACTTTATTTTTAATTTAATTTTTTTTATTTAAACTCTATTATTATCCTCCAAAAAATTCGTCTATCTTTCAGTACTCTCTCACCTTCGTCCCTCCCATTTTTTTGGTATATTTATATCATCAATACCAAAGTCACCTCATTATAGTTAACAATTGTAAAGTTGTGATTTACAACTATTTTGTGTTGGCTTTAATTCCGTACCAAATTTGATTGTAATTTTATTCAATCATTTTTCCATGTATTTATGTGGGGTTTTTAGTTGTAAGGGTTGAGTGTGAGAGAGTGTGAAGACTCAAGCTTAAAACAAAGTGCAAGTAGATTTTGCGAGAAGCTAACCCGCGAAGTAGCCACGTGTAGAGCATATGACTGGAATGCGAAGAGTCATGACAGTCTGGAGTTTTCGCGAGTGTCTCGTGGGTAAGGCCTTCCCGCGAAATACTCGCGAAACATTTTGTTTGGCTAATTTGTCATGTTTATTTTACCAAGTCTTTACCTACACTATATATACCCTCATTACCCACATATTGTAAGGATTGCTTTTCAGAGAGAAAACCTTAGCATACACACTTAAGAGTTAGAGATTGTTATACCCACAATCATCTACACATTTCCTTATAGTTTTTCTTTACTCCTACCTCTCCATCTCTAAATCCTTGAGAGGTTGATAGCCTAAACGCTTACCACACCCAATCTGAGTGTCAAGTGAGGTTTTGGTATTGCTGGGAAGCATTGGAAAAAGCCAATCGTTGGCGGATGCAATCAGGTTGAATTGCGGGATCCGGGAAGGCTAGAGAAGACAAGGTTCCGAGAAGCTAGTTGGTAGCAGGAGCTTGGAGGGCTCAAGTACATGGGGTAGACTAGGCTTGAAGGGTCTTTTGTTATTTGTGTACTCCAACTTATTCTCTAGTGGATCGATTTACCGCTTGGAGGGTGGTAGAGAGGTTTTTTGCTGAATTTTTCGGTTTCCTTTTCGATAACACGTCTCAATGTTATCTTGTGTTTGCATCCTTCTTCCCTACTCTTTAAGCTTTTCTTTTATTGTTGATATTGGATGAATATGGCTTAGAGTAGTTTTATTGGTTGTTTGCACGTATTTACTCTTATTCTGCACTTAGTTTAAGTTAGGAGTAAAAGCAACCGAGCCATAATTTTTATTGGGGGTCTAAACAAGCTCTTGTATTTATACACAAATCCGAGCTTTCAACAATATACTGCTATTTTTGCCCTAAGACATCAATAATTTGACTCTATCTTGTCCCGTTAAAATTTGTGAAGAACTCAAAATTACACATCAATAAATGTAGACTAATTAATCACACTGAGAAACTAAAACTCATGATTGAAAATCTTTACAAAAAGCTACAACATTCCATTTTTGGTTTGAAAGGTTCTCTTAAATCCTAATCAGGCCATTACACATCATGCCTATGTCGGTTTGGGATACACTTAAACTAGTTTATTGTTTATTTTTCCTATTATTTGCAAGTTCCACATGAGTCACCTACTTAGTATTTTATTTAACTTTTATTTTATATCTATAATATTTTTAGCAAAAAATTAAATAAGTTGTTCCCAAATAGATATTTCATAACTCTGTGACACATCTGATCTATGGGTATCCAGGGCAGGAGTTGAATACCCTCAATTACACTAGAGGGGCGGGGGGTCCATGCTCTTCAATGGTGTGTTGGCATAACATCAACATAGCTCGGTTAAACATAAAAATTAACAATTAAAAAGAAATTAGGGGGAAAAAGCCCATTTCATTATCTTTGGAAAAAATTAATGGCACATTTTTCTAACCTAATATACAAACATAACTAAAAAGGAGAATAAGAAATGCGATCCCAGGTAAAAAGTGGACTTACGGATTAATCCCTTTGGAGTTTTGAGTATTATGGAAGAAGTTATTGGCTGGTGAGTGGTGAGACAGAAAGAATGTGACCAGGTAACCATATAACCATGATTTCATTTGCGACCAAAAATAATAAATAAATTTCGCACTAATAGCAAGAAAAAGAAGGTTTGAAAGAAGGATAAAATGGGAATTTTGTAAGTTTTAAATGGAAGAGTCAAATGATAATTTTTTCACTTAGAAAATGAGGGTAAAAATGGCTTTTATCAAGCATAAGTGCAGTTTATTATGTAAAGGGAGTTTATCCTGTACAACTTAAAAAATGAGAGAGGTCGGTGTAATTTCAATAAACTTAAAGGAGAAGTCATTGCAATTTTCCCATTAAATTATCACACACAAATATGTTGTGACACATGACAAAAAAAAGGGAAGAATTTCGTAAAGGGAACACATGTCAAACAATTGAGTAACAAAAAGTGTTTGAAACATATACCTATCACGTGGTAATTAGGCAACGGCTAAAAAGGCAGTTATAACAATTTAAAATTTGAAGGTTCTAATTCACTCAACTGATAAAATTTCGTCCTTGAAAACATTGTTGCTTTTTGCTAAGTAATTGTGAGAGGGAAAGAAGAGGAGAAATGGAGAATGAAGTCCGTAAAGTGATTTTTTTTTTTTTTTTTTTTTTTTTTAGGTAAAAAGCAGAAATTTTATTGATGAAAAAAAATACAAATATGTAACAACCGTAAGTGAACTTCTAATAAGAGCTAAATTTTACACATCCAACTTCAAAAATCCTCCACTTCAATCAATTAAAACTTGTGTAAATTTGAATTGTTGCAATAGTAAGTCAGTAACCATGTACGCAGTTGCTATTAACATGTAAATCTATTTTTTAATACTTCTTTACTAATATGCACAATGTGAGAGAGAGAAAGAGAGATAAATTGGTAAATAAATAATTTTTTTTTAAATGTAGTATAAAATAGATAAACTGATGTTGGTTTTTTTGAAAAATAGTTATGTAAAATAAAAAAAGTAGACTCTTATACCAAAATAAACATAAATTTTTCTCCTAACTGATACCAATGCTAAACCCACTCCACTCTAGCTAATATATATAATATTTTAATTTTTCCTCCTTGGTTAAAGATGATAATTTGATCCTGTGAATCTGTGATGTTAGGCCAAACAAAAAGAAAGGAAGGAGAAAAACTGTAATGAATAATACTCCAATCTTTGAAATGATAATTTTTTTAAAAAAAAATTATGTATTTTTCGTTTTAACATAATTGCGATGTACAGAATCATACGCATACTAAAAACCCCATTACTTTCTTTGTTGGTTGGTTGGTAGGTATTTCTTTCTTCTTCTTTTATTTATTTATTTATTTATTTTTGGGTTCCCTTGAGTATTTCTACTACATTTTGAATTTATCAGCAACCAACTAGAGTCTGTAATTAAATTACAAGAGATGAAGCTAATTACAACCTCAGTCAGGACCCAAGTAGAAGCAAACATGTAATGATGTAAATGAAGCCCAAGTAGTTAAAGAAAAAGATATAGTAGGTAGCAGCTTGAATGCCTCAGATGCAAAGCACATGAATACAATGACCAGATCATCACCATCCAAACCTCCAACCTCCTCAAATCTCAATCCATGTAGATGCACCCTTAGCTAACCATGTATTTGAATTTAATTTAGAAATTTAATGTATTACGGTTGCGTTTGGGATTTTTAAAACAATTAGCTTATTTTACTTTTTAGCTTATTTTTGCTCCTAAAGTGAGTCTTATTGATCCAAATGTCAGCTTTTAATTTATTTATTTTTGCATACTTTTAGTAAAAAGTTTTTAATTTCAGCAAAATAAGTATTTCCCAAACAGACTCCACATCAAAAGAATTGTAACTAAATTTATTTAATAAATAAAATAAAGATACACTAGGCTGACTTAAATAGTCAAGTTGTTTATGGGCTGGATATTGGGCTTTATTTTGAACCCATCCTGTATATTTAAGGAACCTTGGGTTGGGGAGATTTTGCCAAGCCCACTCACCCGTCACAAAGAGGTGCTAGTATAATGGCTGAAGCTCTCAAATTTACTCGACCTGAGACTCAAGAGGTGGCAGCAATGCCAAGTAACTGGTATTGTGAAGCTCTTTTTGAGTGTTAATGGAAGAGTTTGTTGGTCTTGCATATGGTGCTTTCAGTCTATGGGGCATATTGTTGACATGGCCAATATTTGCCTATTTATTCCAACAGATTACATGGCACCCACACATGCAATGGTAGAAGCTTTGTTTGGGATTAATGGGACATAAGTGAGAGAGTCATTTGCAAACTTAACAAGTTGTAAATTCATCATTATGAGGATCAGGAAATTAACCAAAACAACATTCAAGGTTTACATAAATTGGTAGTTATTATAACCAGCTCTTGTCAACAGTTGAAATTAATCATAACATTCAAGGTTGACATAAATTGGTAGTTATTATAACCAGCTCTTGTTAACAGTTGGATTGGTATCGGGAGCAAGGAAACGGAGGAGAAAGCCAACACAGTTTGCCTGTCTAAGCAGTAAGGCTAAATCATTAAAACAAATGAGAGGAGAAACAAGCCTCATTCAGAGAGTGATGATCATATTCAATCTCTCTTTTTTTGGTGTCTAGACAAATATTGAGTTTTCACTTTTTAAACATCTTCAGCAGGAAGTAAATAGCTGCAACCAACATTGTTACGCATAAATTACTAAATTAATTACTAAGTAATTATGCCAAACCAATCACAGCTACAGTTCCTCTGTTGGAATCAGCAACAGAGTAAACTGCAGAAGACCATCAAGAGATACTAAGAAACAGCAAACTAGAACATTCTATCAAGAAATAAATTGACAATATGAGACGAAACTCTAGCTGCAACAATTATTAAATACTGGGGCTACAAGTGAAGCCACTAAACATCCCAGGGATTAGGAGGACAGAGAGATACCACTTGTGCCAAATACTAAAGCAGTTACTTTCAGAATAGACTAGCTTCCTACACGTCCTGCGCATGTACAAGATGCTCTTTTTCATTTTTAAAGAAGTGGACAAATATGAGAGAGAGAGAGAGAGACCACATGAAATTTTCCCTTTATATATGATGGTATGGATAAGAGTCAATGCACAAGATGGACTAGAATACTATAACAATTGTTCAACTGTGCAATTCAATTTGCAAGTATAAATCAAATTGTACATTTCATGCAAAGCAGGTAGCACTTGAAAATGTGTGAACAAGAACATGCTCAACATGTTCATATTTTAACAAGGCATCCTTGTTCTGTAATAGTATAGGCCTGCACTAACTAAAGAGCATTCAGAGTCACTTTAAAAAGAAAGATTTGTACAACCAATAGTATCCTAATAAAAGGAATTACTCTGGTTGTTTCATCAGCAGCATTTGGTAATAATGCATTTATCAAATTCCAAGAAATAAACTAAAAATCACGGACATTACTTCAGCTATGCTGATGATCTTCTCACTGTAATGCAAGAAATCACATCAGAGATAGCCCAAACCTCTTGCACTATCATCAAATAAAGACAGTAAAACAATATCATACTAGGAGGAAGTGCATTTCAATATTAACAATTGGGTCACTTACACAGCATATACATTATTCTTTTAAAAAATGGAGAAAAATTTTCCACGTGAAAACCTCAGCAGACTATGTGCAGCCACTGCTTGGCATTTTCCTCTTTCTGTACATCATTCTTCTTGCCTATCAGATTAAAATAAGTATTCGTAGTACATAAAAAACAGAGCATCTGGGATATCCTTAGGCAGGCTGTTTATAAAAAGATAGAAGCGCAATATATCATCCATCAACACAGTTTGGGTGTCTACCACATCATTACTGCATGTCAGAACCCATAAGTCCCCTGAGCTCACTTTCTTTAAAGTTCCCCGGCAGAATGGGCAAGACTCTGACCTGGTGTTCCTGTGAAATATAGAAGGTAAGGAAGGGTGTCAACTCTTAAGAGTTAAGACTTACAGCTTCTCCATCACAAATTCACAGTTAATAGCAAATAAAGACAGAACAGGAAATTTTACTTGGGGGCAGGATTATAGCATCAAGGCATAATTAAACCATATTCATCAAAGTTGACAAGGCCACACCATTTTTTGTATATAATGGTTAAGCTTTATTGTAATTTAGACCATTCAATAGGTTAAGAATCTCTTTTGCACTAATAGTTGGGTGAAAAATATCAATTCCATGCTCGTTTTTACAAGAAAATGATGATTATTTTTCTCAGCTCATAATTGCAAATGCAATATATTTACTGTACAAATATAAGCAAAGATATAAATCATTTTACTTAATTGATTCAAGCAAAATTTGAAAATTGTCTACCCTTATTGTTTTGTAGTTTTGTTTGAATGGTTTAGATCCATAAATAATTGATTATTATACACAAAAAAGGATGGCCACATCAACTTGACGGAGCCCCATTGCACTGCCCTGTTCTAGTTTCTCCATATGTGTGTGTGCTCACGTGTATGTGTAAGGCATACACTTACATTTTTACATCCATGCACACATGTTCATGTATGTGTTTGCTTGTAAAGTGTTAGTGGAACTCCCTACTTTCTAAGAAAGAACTAAACTAACACCACATGGGAAGTTATTGATTCAATTCCTCTTTTGGACTTTTTAACATTATAAGTTCTAATGAAATACCATCCTTTCATGTAAGATTGCATAAAACTTCATTAAAAATCATCATACAATATTAAAGACTTTAATGACTTAACTTTATTCATTTAAAAAAAAATTTGATTGTGAATTGGACATTTGTCTTGTCTCTGTAATGCACTTATACCTTTATGCCCATTTTATGAGATAATATTTATTTTCTATAAAATTCTAGCAGGTTGAATATTTGAATCTAAGAGAATTAGACATTATTTTTTGTCATTGAAGGGGGAGCTCATAATTTTTCGGGGTCAAAACATAAGAAATTATTATTTTTTAATTAAATTTATATAAGGGATGCATTTATTTTTCAGAAGTTTGGGGGAACCATAGCTCATTCACCCTTCCACCTAGTTCAAACCCTATTAGAGATCATTGCATCTGTTTGAAGAAAAAAAATCCATACATATTTCTTGGGGCCAGTTACTGTTTTTTTTTTTTTTTTTGTGGGGGGGGGGGTCGGCACTACTTCAGATGGTGATGGTGGTGATGTTTGTAGACCCAGTGCACCATTTCAGAAGATGGGTTATTTAAAAAAAAAAATGGTATAAAGAACAATCACCCAACAAGACATGCATCACATGCCAACAGACGAGGCAATGCGTTGCTTAACTCTCAGATAAGAACGTAAGGCAATTAACAAGAATTGTCAAATGAAATATATATTACTAGCATATTAGTTTTATTTTGAGTATGAAATAATGGGTTTCTTTGAGGTAATTGTTAATAAACTATATTAGGCAAGTTTTAACATAACTTTTATGAAAAATATAATAAGCTATCAAAAAAATTAATTGTTTATCACTTTCTCATAAAATGTTTCTAAAAATTGTTCCTAAACCAATGTTTCCTTAATATTTCCGTTTTTTTTTTTTTTTTTTTAATAATGAGATAGGCCTTTTAATAAAGGGTAAATTTTAAAAAAAATGGGGGCCTTGGGCCTAGGCCTAAATTGCCTAGGACTTGGGCCACCCCTGGTTGTACCCAACACAATTTAATTATACCTGTGCATAATTTGATAATTTAGTGTATATTTGGCAAAAATTTAAAAAATCAACTTATTTTACTATACAACTTATTTTTGCTATTCATAGATTTCACTTTACTATTTCAATTAACTTTTACCTTTATTTACAGTATTTTTAGCAAAAAATTTTCAGTTTCAACAAAATAATCGGATCCCAAACAGACCCTAAGGGTAATAAATTAAAATTAACTTGGGGTCAATCTTTCAACCCAACACCTATATAAACACAAAATAAAAATGAAGGTTTTAAAATAATCCAACCTCCTATGGGATAAAATAATAATAATAAAAAATTTCAAAATAATTTTGGTTGTAGTCCGACATCATTCAATCTTTCTTTCTTTTTTTATGGGGGGGGGGGGGGGTGTTGAGGTCTGAATATACCATTCAAAAAAGGCACTGTGCACAAAGGCCTACCACTATTATATGTCTTAAACAGAAAATGTAACTAAACAACTTTTATTCTACCAAAATTCAGCAGTATAAAAGGAAAAGCAAACAAAAATGAAAATTTACAACTTTTTACATTTCACATTGCTATGAGGGAAGGCAGCCCAAATGCAGGCATACCTTGTGTGGCTACAAATTTCAGGAGGCTTCTTTAGAATGAATCTCAGGTGTTGCGCTAGCCATAAACTTACAACTATGTTGTAGAATCTGATCTCTGATCAGAATCAGCAGTGGCTTGGATTTGAGCTGCATATTGTAAGTTCCAAAGGACATCTTCAAAAGAGGGACGAGATAACAATTCAGGAGCTATACATTTGTTTGTGATGGATACCACTATTGATAACGACTCTTGCGAGCAAGTGGTCAACACTATTGGATCCACAATTCGTCTTCGACCATCTTGACTGCCAAAGGATGCCTGTGGTTCATGACTCCAGGTCTTAGAAACATACCATCTCAAACAAAATCAATAAAGATGGTATCTAAAACAAATATTGAGGAAAAGAAAAGGAAAATATTCAGAATGTTTAGGCAATTCATTTTGATCTTATGACATTTTAAAAACATGACCAGTTTCAATCGTCATGTTTTCTAGACCAAAATTTATAGCAGCTCAACTAAAGCTTTGTTAACAAAGAATTTGAGATCTCATTTCATTATCAATGAAGACAAAATTGATGTTGAGACCAATATATATAACCTAAATATAAATTTATATGGAAAAATAAAGTACTCATCTAGAAAATTATAGATTTTATGTTTATTTATTTTTCAGACTGAAACAAATGTACAAATCAAAAGATTTGGAAATTTTATATAGTTGTTTCAAAATTATCATTCATCTGAATTTGTGGAATTCACCTCCACTAAAGCTTTGGCATACCATTTCATTTAGGAGAAATACTTCTCCTTTTCCAGTCACTATAGGCCCAACGAGTGATTCGAGCAATATGAATCCAAAGTTGTAAACATCATCCTCTAAGTTTGTTCGATGGCTGCAAAAAAGGAAGTAATAGAGTCAGCTATTTCTAAATAACTATTAAAGTGCATTAAAGAGGATATTAGTGGGCACTAGGTAGCTGCAGTAACAGTATGACAGTGGTGGTCAATGCATAAGTGAAGCAATAATTGTAGCAATAGTGGCAGTATTACTGCTGCTGAGGCAGACAGCATGTTAATTATGGCAGTGTTCATGGTGGTAGCAGCTTTGACAATAGTAGAGGTGAGAAGACCAAATAACAGCAAGGGGGATGATAAGGAAACTAATGGTACAGAAGAAAAGGTGTTTCTGATAGTGGCATGCACTGTAAATGGCACCAATGATGGTGATGTTGCATGTGGCAGAGTAATACCAGCATGAAGGTAGTGCTGAGATCAGGATGGAAGTACTGCTGTATATACCAAGAATTGGATACTCAACCTCAGTGTCATTTAAGCAGTGAAAAGGGGGCTCATCATTAATGATTCATTCTCTTTTTGGATCCAAAATAATACATATATAATGCATATACCAAGATTGCATCCTCATGCTCTTTAATTGAAGAAAATCTTCATCAGAAATGCACCATCAGTTATAATGCAATTATTATTTTTTAAATCCAACATAACAATATTTAAGATGCGACTCCAGTAGATAAAATCAAGCATCAAATTGAAAGGTATTCTATTTTAATAAATCAGGCAATTGGTTGTATCATACCATGATTTCGGGTCTTCTCTCTTCCCCTACAGAACAAACAGAATGAGTTAGAAAAGACTGCTTGGTGAACCAAGATAACATTGCACACTCAACCAGAAAAAGCCAGGCATTATACCTCAAACTTTTCAATTTCCTCTGTGATGATTGACATCCCATAGTCACTTAGCTTTGCAATCCGATGCTCATCAAGCAATATGTTGTTTGTTTTTAGTCGGTTATTCAAGCAACCAGGAATTACACCAGTATGTAGAAAATGCACAGCCTTGGCAACTCCAATTAAAATTGCCAGTCTATCTGACCATTTAAAAACCTTTTCTGGACAACTTTCTGCAAATTGTATATGTAGCTAGATTACATGTTGACAGCCTCCAATACGTAAAGCTATGATACATAAAATATATAGAAAAGCACCAACCCCCCCACCCCGGTGCAGACAAGGAGGGGCCCATCTTAATTCAAGAAAAAGAGTATGGTACACACACTAAACCATCAAAGACAGATGCGCAGGTGCACACATATTTTCATATATGAAGACAGATTAAAGTTAACTGTGATGCTATACTAACCTGACAGATGGCTGCGATAATTCCCATTAGGTACATATTCATATACAAGAAAAACTTTGCTGCTACTGGAATCATCTTGTCCACTACCATCAATGCCATGACCCAAGAAGCCTACCAAATGTGGATGGTGAAGCTTTGAAAGCAGATCAAGCCGAGCTTTAAGGTTTGGAATCGAACATTTCTTCACCAAAGATAGAGAGCGTATGGCTACGTAGGTCCCATTCTCCAATCGACCTTTATAAATCTAAAAATTTATAAATAAATAAAACAGAAGTTAAAAGAGCTAGCTGGAAATGGACATATATAATGTGCTCCACCAATTGAATGCCACATATACATTTTTCTCATTGATTTCACAACAGTTTCAAGATTTTTTTTTTTTTTTTTGAGAAACACAATTTCAAGATTTTGATAATAATTGTAATAATAATAATAACCAAAATACTAGGTAGAAGTTAGAATAGCTTAGGTGCTTTGACAAATTTCTAGCTCCCCCTTCATCTTACAAATAAAATTCCTACTTTGTATAATATGCCCCTAAAAAATATGTATGTTATGCTCAAAATTAGTAGGTTGATCCAAATGAATCCCCCTTTTTTGAAGAATCCGTGAATCATCTATATTTTCGTTGCATATTCGACTTTTGACAGATACCTTCCCCATAGAGCCTTCACCAAGAAACCTTGATGAATCAAAGTTGTTTGTGGCGTCCTTCAACTCCTCAAAAGAAAACAATCGAGAGACGGGTGCTCTTTGTGTCCCTAGCTTTGCTGCTTGAGAAATGAACCCTAAAAAAAATAGAGGCAAGGTTATCACTTTAGGCTCTCATGTGCACCACAGACTATGGTTTACACAATCATGATTTAGTCTCTATTCATATATTCTAAACTACAAAATTGACAGAGTGAGTTGGACAAGCATGTCTTGGATTTTGAACAAATGATAAGAAAATAAACTGATCAATGTGGAACTTACTGGCATTTGCAAGGAGCTCAGAGGAAATCCCAGTTGGTGTGTTATCTTGCACATTCTTTAACAATACATGCTGCTCCTGTGTCCTTCTCGAACGGCATCTTTTACACAAGAGTAGAACTCCCAACCCCAAAAGCACCATAACAAGAACAGCTCCACTAATGACAGCAACTACTACTGCTATATCTCTTCCTCTGGATTGTTTACTGCTTATAAGACAGTGCGATCCTTCATGCTGATCTTGGGAATCATGGGATAAACAATTTCCACCAAATTTAACATATCTATTATCTGAAGTACTGTTCAAGCAAGAAGGAAGTTGGCCTATCAACTTGTTACTAGATAAATCAACATACCCTAGTTTGTCACCACAACTTAACTCATCTGGAAGTGACCCACTGAGCATATTAGACCCTAAATTCAAATAACTGATGTTTGGTAAAGAGAACAAGGCAGAGGGAGGAGTTCCACTCAGATGGTTGAAAGATAGATCAAGGTGTTGAAGTTTATGCAACTCACCAAATTGCTCAGGAATCTCTCCTGAGAGCGAGTTATTGCTCAGTAGCACTGTAACCAACTCTTTGGGCATGACTGGTAGTTCAGAATCCAAATGATTTTCTATTATATCCAATAAACGTAGATTGGTTAAAGTACTCAAATCAGGTAATTTGCCAGAAAGCTCATTGTGGGACAGGACAAGATCAGTGAGTGTCTTGATTTTGCTTGCAGAAAAAGGAATCTGACCCTTGAATCCATTACTCTTCAAACTCAAAATGGTGAGGTTTGAAAATGAGTCCAACCAATCAGGGACAGTGTCATTGAAATAATTGGAATCCAGTGTCAAAGTATGAAGCTTAACTAGTCTAGATATCTTAGGTGGAATTGAACCATACATAAAATTTGAGCTCAAATCCAAAAGTTCAAGCGAATATAGCCTATGAATCTTATCAGGAAGTGGTCCCCAAATCCCCAAAGACACTAAGCTAAGAACTTTTAAACTGGTTAACCTCGTCAATGTAGTAACAAAGGAATCAATAGAGAAACTTTCAGATAGTGTCATATTGGGAATTGCAAATCCATGGAACTCACTGACCTTGACAAGCTTATCCCCCATAATTTTGAGCTCAGTGACAAAACTGTCCTGGCATGTGATACTCACATGTGCTGATTTAGGCAAGTTGCAGAGGTCTCCATAGTAATTTTCCCAAGTTTGCAATGAGGAAGGGTACTCCAAAAGCTTCCTTATCTGCAATAAAACTTGGGTCTGGGAGGGATGTAACTCATAAGAGCTTGGAATGAAGAAAACCCATAAAAGAACCACTAGAAGCAGCAAATTCAAATATCCCATTCCACAAGTGTTTGAAGCTGTAGACACTGAAATCAGAGTTTTTAAGGCAAACAGAATCAGACCCACCAAAGATTGTTAAGAAGAATCATGAAAAAGAGAGCTCCACTAGAGAATTCACCTGAAAAAGAACGTACTTTACAGTGACTTGGAAGGAAAATCAAGAAACTAAAACCCCAAATTTAGCCTCAGATGCTCTCCAACGATTCTTGGTTAACCAAATTCGAGAAAACCCACGAAGCAGAAGGAGCTGAAATCCAAGACACTGACAGAAAAACAGAGAAAGAAAATATCTTCCTGAGGAAAAATCAAAAGGGCAAGTTTGCTTTCACGGAAAATAGTAATACTCAAACTAGTTGGTCAAAAACCCATGTAGCAGCAAAACAAGGAAGCATGGAGAACAAAGCAAAGTTCATGAAAGAATATCTCTTTTATGTAAGTAATAAGTTCCAGATAGTTAACAGGAAAAACTTAAAAGATAAACATTGGGAAGATGAATGCAATAAGAAAAGTCGTAGCAATAATGGGTTTTCTTGTTCACCAATGAATGTTTGCGGCAATGAAAGAAAATTGAGGCTATAAATGGAAAGGTAGTTGGAGAAAAGCCGTACAAGACAGTGTCAAGGCATTTATTATTAGTGTCTCTCAGAGGGAAAATAATACCCGTTGCATGATATAACTTCTCCTCTCAGAGAGGTCTCTGTGTGTGTGAGTGACAATTAATGGGGTCGGTTTTTGCCTTGGAGATGACCATTCAGAATTCAAGACTCAAGTGGAAGAGTGAGGAATGATACAAGAATGGAAGGGAAGGCACTTTGTCTTTGTCTCTGTGTGTGTGTGTGTGTGTGTGAGAGAGAGAGAGAGTGTGAGTGGACTTCAGAATTCAAGACTCAAGTGGAAGAGTGAGGAATGATACAAGAATGGAAGGGAAGGCACTTTGTCTTTGTCTCTGTGTGTGTGCGTGTGTGTGTGTGTGAGAGTGTGAGTGGACAGCGTGTGTAACTAAGATACTGGCAATTTTTTTTTGTTCTTGTTTCTTTTTGGCATTGTTTGTTTATCATTGGCTTATTCTCGTGGATGACCCTAGGATTCTTCTCTATTAGCAGGGGTGCCATCACATGTTTTGACCTTTTCAGTTTTTTTTTTTTTTTTTTTCCTCTCCGTTAGATTATTTGATTAGTTTGATATGACTAAAATGACCCTGCTTCTATCATCTTACAGTTAATACCATTTTCCATTATTTTTTTAATCTATCTATCTACCTTACTAATTACAGGATTCCTGTTTGAATTTCATCATTTTACGTACTAAAATATCGTTACACAAAATTTTATTCTCTCTAAAATATTTCTATCTTTTAGTTAAATAATTTTAAATTTAAAAACACAAACAGTTTATAAAAGTAATTTACTATTTTTTAAAAAGTTCTTAAATTTTAGACTTTTCCTTTTCTTTTCCAATCTCACAATATCTATCTCACTTTATATATTTTATAAGACAGATGAGAGTTGAAAAAAAAAATCAAAAGCCAAAATAAAGAATTAGGACACAATCTCTATTTAAACATCATGCACACTAAACCCAAGATAAAAAAATAAAAAAGATATAGAAAAACTTGACTTCATGACTCTCCAAAAGCTACTACTTTTTTATATAACAGGTTTGGGGGATTCAAAATTAGGTTCTTAAAAAAATCTAGAGGTTTTGGAGAATAGAACTAGTTACAAAGCTTGAAATTATCAAATTATGTGTGGGCTCAAATTACTCTTATACGATAAGAAATTATCAATTGTTTCAAAAAATTTCAAGTAGTTAAAAAATGATAAATTTAGTCATTTAACCATTGTTTTAACAATAACGAAACATAACTTATTGTAAAATAAATATTAGTAGTATAATTAAAAATACATAATTTATAGTTTAAGAAAAAAGAGAACAACATTCTTTTAGGTCAATAATGGTAAGAGTAATCTTACATCCATATGGTACGTGTTTTTTTTAATGAAACCATATAGTATGTTTATGAATGTGATTGCAAGCTGCCTAGATAAATGAAGAATGTCGATAAGCATGCAAAGATGTTTGATGTTTTTCAGAAGCAATAAAGACAAGCAGTAGTTTTCGCAATTAATGGAGCTTGAGTACAAAAATGTGGAAGTAGCATCATTTTAGTTTCAACGTTGTATTTTGCAAAACTTTAAAGAGAGAATGAGGAATATGTAACGGGTCCAATTAGAGCATACATTAATTATTCATTTTGGGAAAATTTTTATAGAGAATTGAAAAATCTGTCAAAACAATTAATATTTTTTCATTTTTTCATAAAAAGTTTTCAAAAATAGTTTATTAATGTATGCCTTAAGGGCACATATTAGTAAAACTCATATTTAATTCGCTATAGTAGGTTGTCCAACAATAGCACTCTCATCGTTTAGTTTTTATTTATTTATTTATAAATATGATAGTGTATTGTTGAACATAAGGTCAAGACACTAATTGAATTTTGTTATAGGTGGGTTCGAATTCTAGATTTTTTATTTAACAACAAAAATTTTTACCAATTAAACTAATTGTTCTTATCAAAAAAAATTAAACTAATTGTAACCACTCATCGAATTACATATAAACTTGCAACTTTGATATAAAATATATTAGTCTCTTCATAACTACTATGAGTAAGAAACTCTCATTCTTAGATCTTGACTATTTTATGGATTAAATATTTATTGAATTCCTTTAAATTAGGCAGTAGGGTTATTTTTTAAAATTAAAAGTGGACAAAAAAGATCCTATCTTTGAGGTGATTTTAAAATTATTCATTTATTCAATATACTTTTATATCCTCCATATTTTGACTTTTTATTGAATCACAATTTTTTTTTTTTTTTTAATAATTTGATAGTAAAGAGAGAGGGGATTTGAACCATAAAATTTTCCATGTTAGACACCAAGAAGTACCTACCAACATAGTTATAAGGCTCTTGGCGAATCAATTTCAAATATTTTAAGAAAATTGTTACAAAAAAAAAAATTCATTTTTTTTACTACTTTTTATTATTTCACATAAAAACTATATAAAGACTTTTCTAAAATGATTGATTAACAAAAATTCTATAGGCACCTGTTAACTAGACTTATATAATAATAATTGGTGGGTTCCTCAACTGATTGAATAAAAGATTTAGGGTTCAATCCTTGCTTACATCAAAAATTGATAGTATCTTAGTGTGATGATAAATAGAAAAATCACTAAAAGTAGAAGCCATAAATTAAAACTCTCTCTCTCTCTCTCTCTCTCTATATATATATATAATATAATTGTGTCTTTTCCATTTGATTAATAAAAGGAAAAAAAAATGTTTTTTTTTTTTTGAGAAACAAACATACACACACAAGAGAGAGGAAAATTAGTTCTTACACAAAGGCACATCACAACTCCACTCAAAAGCCTTGGTAACTTTTAAGCGAGGATAGGGCAAGTTATACTACACACAACATACTCTCTTCAGCATATATATAAATATATATATATTTATATATATCATTGGAAGCAGGGGATTTACTGAATGAGGGCTTTAAAGTCCAAAATTCTAATTAATTGGGGGGCCCAGCTGCTCGTTACCGTTAGCCAGCCTGTGTTTGAATGTGAAACCACGTTGTACGAAAGCACCTAGAGTCTAACTTTAGAATCCCATGAAAGTCTGAAAAACTACCATAAAAATTAGAAAAAGTTTAAAACCAAAGGATTAAAAAATAAAGCATCCCATTCCCATGGTGAAATAAGAGAAAAACCATAACCACGCGCACCATTCACAAAGCCAGCAATATGCATCAGATCAGAACAGCCCTTTGTTGCTTGCCTCCAAGTTCAAGTTGTGTATGCATTATTGTGAGTGAGGTGGGTTTTTTACTTCACGCTAAGGCACATATATAATAGAAGTGGGGAAGATCATGACTCATGAGGCTGTTTCCCAGAAAAAGAGGCATGTTGGTTTTGGGAGAGAGGGGGGGGGGGGGGGTACCCTACTATAGCTGGGTGACCTTCGAATTTTCCTTTTCTTTCTGAGTAGATTTGGCATATCTGACTCAGTCAATCCAATCTTTATAATGAAACATTACCAAATATCTTCCATGCACCTTTTGATTTTATATGATTTGCCAGGGTCCACAATGTTTCTAATGTGCCTAGTCTTTTTGGGTGATCATTTTGTTTCATTAAAGCAAGATTGGGTAAGAATTAGGAAGGGAAAAAATAGTTTAGTTATTTTTCATTTAGTGAGTGCAGATTTTTTTTTCCTTTAATTTCTTTATATAATATTCTAACTCCACTCAACACTACTTACAGAGAAATACTATGTCCGTATAAAATAGTTTAGTTATTTTTCATTTCGTGAGTGCAGATTTTTTTTTTCCTTTAATTTCTTTATACAATATTCTAACTCCACTCATCGCTACTTACAAAGAAATAGTATGTCCATAACATTTTTTTTTTATCAACAAACACACAAATATTTGGTTTTGCTCGCACATACGCACCTTATTATATCTGAATCACCCGATAAATTACTATAAGCATTTCTCTTATAATAAAAGAGTTTTATTAACGTAAGTTAATACGTTAGTAAACCATTTGAGTAAACTTTTTATGGAAAAATATAATAGTAGCTAACTTTTTTGATAATTTTTTTAATTTTTCATAAAAAGTTTTTTAAAATCGGATCCTAAAATACTGACTGCATGCACAAATTTTTTTATAATATTTTTTCATTTGTTGTAAATTGCAATGATTTACTGTGAGTAAACCAGTTAATATTTAAAAAAATATATATGGTTAAAAAAAAAAAAAAAATCGTGTATGTAACATTATTTCTCTTGTATGGCCTCTGTTAGTCTTAAAGGGCAAACCAATATAACCCAGTAACGGCTCCTCCTAGAAAATAGAATATAAATTCATAAATATTTGACATGATTTATATTCCTTTTTATTTGTTTGTTTATGAGCATAATTGCCATGTTGATTAACACCCCTTTTGACAAATGATTAACATTAATCTGAATGGCTAATCATATGCTAGTCAAGTAACCGAGATCTGTCCTATCATGTGCACAGCACAAACAAGGACAGACATAATGATGAAAGTAAAGTAGTAAACTCTTATTTTCAGGCAAGATATTGCTGCTTTCACTGAAAATTCAACACCTAATACGTATATAAGAAAACAATAACTTTATAGGGAAAAGCAAAAACGAAAACTAATGAGGAGATGAAGAATAGCTAAAAGTACAAAAGAAAAAGACAATGGATGTTGTTTTGAGCAGCACGGACCACGGTTTGAGTGCCATTAATGAACAATCACTATAGGCCAATATACTTGCATTTATCAAACCCAGGCATCAACTGGAGACCCATTTTACATCAACTTATATGACAAATTAGTCTGTAAAATCATCTAAATCCCAATTGTTACCAAATTAAACTGCTATGTTATTCTTCCTGAGGCTATGAACTTTGATGGGCACCAAGTGAATTCACTGGAGGGATCCAGGTTATAGCCAATAGCTCATTGATCATTCCTTCAATTAAAGAATACATGCTCAAGTGAATTGGGCCAGTGAGTGCATCCCCTTCCACTATGTCTTATGCACTCCTGCTCAAACCGAAGCAGCTGCAATTTTGTGGGCTTTAAACTTGGCTAGGTCTAAAAATTAGTGCAATTTCATAATAGAAGGGAATGAACCATTTGACTGGTCTATTTCTATTGTCATTAGTAATGTTTTTGATTTAAATTTGTGTTTTGCTAGTTGTGAGTTTTGCTAAGTTAGAAGATCTCTTTAGCAACTTGTTCTGCTGCTAAATTTTTTGTTGTTTTTAAAGCTAGTTTCTCTTGTAATAATTGCAATCTGCCTCTTGCGGTTCTAAAAACTTGCAGGTGCAATTGTCGTACTACTTTTTACTTATTAATGAAATTGTAGTTTATCAAAAAAAAAAAAAAAATTGCTTGGTGCTAGGGTCATCGGTTAGAATGGTGCCAATTTGTGATTAGCATTCATTTAAATGAAGAACCTATTAAGTTTAAAGTAATTTCGACACATTAATTTGATAAATGACATATAACGCAGTGGAATAACCATAAGTAAAATACATCTATCTCAAAAATAGCATAAGCATGCCTAAGTAAACCCTCAATCCAAAGGCAAAGAAAGAGAAAAACTCTTTGAAGTTTTTATTGATAATAACAAACTTAATACTCGACGTTGTTACAACCTCCAACTTATAAGAAAAATATACACAAACCCTAAACACAAAATTACGCTAGAAAAGGGGAAATTTCCAAAATATAAAAACTTTAAAAAATTACAAAAATTGATGCACTAATAACCCTAGGAAACATCCTTCTCATTTTTTAAAATAGAAAATATCACAAAAAGAAGGGTGAAGCTTGTGTCCAATGCTATTTTGCACTTAACACGATACAATTTGGACAAATGTCAAGTTTTGAATACATGTCAACATCGCAGTTTGTCCAATGCAAAAAAGCACTGGACACAAGCCATATCCCAAAAGAAAATATTACATAAATAACAAAATCACTTAAACATAGACCTAAACAAAGAAATTTGGATGAAAATTGACATAGTCACAAACGGAGGTGATGTGTTTTACTTCCTAAATCGTTTACCTTGCATACCAAATTTCATGCAACTTTGATTTACCTTGCATACCAAACTTCATGCAATTTCGCACTAGTGCTTGGAAATTTCTACTTCTACCATTTTACTATTTGCTCATTTTACATTGGGACTTAGGGCCAGTTTGGGAGTAGAGTAGAGGGTAGTCTCTTGGTTCAAGGAAGGGTATTCCTTCTATATTAGTTCCCTCCGCCTGAATGGAATTCAACCTTTCTTTTTTCTTAGGACCATCAGATGCCGCAAACTTTAGTTTGCATAATCACAAATTTGGGGGTGGGGGTTTCTTTGGACCATTAGATGCTGCAAGATTTAGTTCTATATATATATATATATATATATATGTTTGTGTGCGAGCGCGTTTCTCAATGTACTAGTTTACAAGTACAAGAGGACAAGGTTTCCAATGAAGACGACAGAGACAGCATATAATCTTTGCAGTTTAAGTTCCCTAGCAATCTCACTTAACGGAGACAAGCTGAAATTAAGATATACAAGAATGAGATGTTTAACTAGTGGAGAAAGAAAACAGGGTAATGTGCAAAAAAAAAAATTCATTACAGATCCCTCATGGAGCAAATAATCAATGTGTTTGAGAATACACCATATATACATTTTTAGGCTATTACTCAGTGTTGGTTCCCCATCAAACAATTTTTGCATGAAGTACTTGTACATAAATAACTATATACATATTATACTGCAGCACAGTCCACCATTTATAAACAAATGATACATAAATAAGCCACACAATCATCTAAACACTATCCTGGAGCTGGGGGGAAAAAGCTGATGCCTGAAAGAAAAAATAGTACAAAGGAAACTATATATACAATATAACGGATAAATCATCAGCTCCTTCAAAAGCAATCAAGAAAGTCATACTCCTCAACTATGAAAAGCCTAACATGTATTGTCATTCTCCTCCTCTAACCATACACACTAATATTAGCTTTCTTCAAAATGTATCACCATCACTTCAGTCACCAAGTCACAAATCTCATTTCATGGCAACCTAAACCACTCTGGTCTCCCCATATTGTTCAGATCCAAAATAGAAAACACAAGGAGACTGTGATTCCACTCCAACTTGCTTAACCACTATATTGTGAGCTCACACCAGTTGCCAGCATATTTACAAAGTTCAAGTCTTCTTCCCTCAGATTCAAGCCTCACAATCAATCACTGAATCCCTGAAATCCTATCTTACCCTGGTATGCCTCAATCACTGCAGGGACTTCTTCCATAAATGGAGTCAGAAACTTCTTCTCAAAGTCCTCCTTCCTGTGATTCAATTGCCAAACTAAATCTATATCTTTGCTAACCAGACCTTTAGACATCAAAACTTGCAGAACAGCACATCTGGGAATCATTCTCTTCTCCACACTTATCAGAAATAAATTTGGGCATCTAGCAACATCCAATGACATCAGACCCCCCTTAGTTGTCAAGAAATCAAGCACATCCCGAATCTTCTTCTCTGAACAAATCATTAGCATTGGCTGTACTGTAAATGCCGTAAGAAAGTCATTTTCAGACCAACCAAAGCTCCTAAGAACCTCCTTTTTCTTTTCCCAATTCACTTTGCTTATTAGTGACATTGAACGGACACCCAAAATAAACGAGCGCCTCATTGGGTCAAACCCCATTTCTTTAATTGCACATACAACCTCTTTGAACAAATCGATCCTCAACATAAGCGACTTAGGTTGCATCATCAAGAGCCCTGCAACATGTTTTTCTGGTACTCCATGAGCCCTCAGAGTGGATATATTTGGCACCAAAACCTTCTTAATGTTGCATCGAATCACATGGGACGATTGCTTCAATGCATAGATAAGATTCTCATTGGTATGAATAATCCCCCTAAGAAAATTAATGGTGGGTATTATCTGTTTCTTCAAACTAGACAATAAAATGAATTTGTTTGAACAGATAGTCCTAGGTAAGTCAGGTCCTCTAAGACCCAAGGACTCAAAATAGTCAATCTTGGGTCTTATAGTTTTCTCTGGATGAGCTAAAATCAGAGGTGGGTGTTTAGAAATCAAGCTTGCAATGTCAGCTTTTGTAAACCCATAAGTGTTCAAAAGGTTTAGAAGTAAGTCTGGTTTATCAGTGTACTTAATATTAACAACCTTAGAAGCTGAAGTAGCTTTTTCTAAGGACAACCCACATGAGTTCATGAGGTAAGAGACTGTCAAAGATTGTTTCTCTGTGGAGTTTGAGACAGAACTGAGAAATGGCATTGTCTGGATATAACGAACATAACTGGTTTTTGAATTAAAGACTCTATTTTGCATCAGTGTTTTGCATGTGAAATGAAACATTTTTCTAAGGAAAGATTGGTGGGTTTATAAATTGAAATAGAAAGAAACTACTTACCTGTGGTTTGAGAGGCTGAATTGGAGTTGAAGCTCTGAAAGAAAAACCCTAGAGAAGGAAAACGATTTGTTGGCTCACTGAGTCAATGTTGTGAGCGAGCAAAGATGGAGGAGTGATGACCACTGGCCCAGCTGGGTTGGATTTGGGACAATATCTGGTCCAACCCATTTAGTCAGGCCCATCTCATGGACCTATGCACATTTGTTTGGAAGAGTTTTTGGTCCAATTATTTTGTTTATTATTTAAAAAAATAATAGTACTTAAAAAAATATGAAGCTTTTTAGGTTCGAGTGCTCTTAGGGTATTTATTAATTCCACTAAAAAAAAAGTATTTATTAATGGATTATTTTAAGAAAATTTTAATATCAATTTTAAGGAAAATATAAAAAGCTATCAAAAAATCAATTTTTTTTCTATAAAATATTTCTTAAATCAATAATTTTAGAGCATCTATTAACTTTTCCCAACTTTTTTTTTTTGTCTCACGTTTAGCAAAAAAAATATAATAAAAAAACTACCGAAAAGTACTAAATACCAAATAGACAATGAATATATCGCTTTAACAAGTACTGAAAAAATATAATGAGAATTTCATACGTATTGTGAAAACAATTTGCTAAATCTACCTCGGTTGAGTGTTTAGGGTTTCATTTAGGGTTACCTTTTTCGTTTAAAACATACCATTAGCCTTGACAAATTCTAGGTAATCCCTCTTCACAATGTGTTATGAAGACAATTTGTTTAGACGCCTAATTTGTTATGTCAAATTATTGAATTAACAAAACCTTTGGTAACCATACTTACTACATTACAAAAAGCTTCCATAAACAAGAGTCATGATATACATTAAAAAACCACATTTTGCCGGATATTATTCATTTTAGGAGATTTATTTTTTCTTATTATTAATCTTCTGAGGCACTAAAGACGTGTCCGTGCGCCAATTTTACGGTAGAATTGTGTGATATGTGTTGGAGATCATGTCCCAAAAAAAAAAAAAAAAAGAGCAAAATTTTTTATTATAAGTTTAATTTTATAATTTCAACCATAAGGTTTTGGAGGAAATTATAAACTGTAGTGTACATTTCAAAGACAGTACAAAAGGCTGTCACAGTACAAAGAATTGAAAGAAATATCTTGTTAATAGTTTAATATAGTTTTAGGGTCTGATTGTGATTCGCTTATTTTACTGAAACTGAAAATTTTTTGCTAAAAATATTATAGCAAAATAAGCTAAAAGCTAGCTGATTGTTTTTTTACTGAAAATACTGTAGAAAAAAAGCTAAAAGTGTTGAAAGCATTGTAGAAAAAAATTTATGTGTAATTTTAACCCTATTTTAATGCTTGAATATGCAAAGTGACTTCCAAATATGAAAGACAAATATTTAACAACAACAACAATAATAATAACTAATTTTTTTTATCTTAACTATAATTTACTATCAAGTTTGTTATATCATAATTATGATATATATTTCATGAAAGCCATCGATTAGAGTTACCAAAAAAATACCATAATGTTAATGGTAATTATAATAACAAGTTTTTAGATTTGGACAAAAAAAAAATACCATAATATGAATGGTAATTATAACATTAGTAACAAAGGAAGTCCTACGATGGAAGAATCTCACATATCGATGCTGATATTGTTCCGAACCACTTTCATCTCAGGTTCATCTAAAGAAGAGATCACATGTGTCATTTCATTGTAATAACTTTCCTCGCTACTTTCACATTTGTCTCGTCTAGAAAGCTCTTGTCCAATATCATTGTCTTCACGTGCTTTAATAAAATTACGAAGAACCATTGTAGCAACAATAATGCGTTCTTGAATGCGCAAATCATAGCTGAGCATATCTTTCAAAATTCTCCATCTATTCTTCCAAACACCAAAAGTTCGCTCTATGACAAAACGAAGTGATGAATGGATATAATTAAATTTCTTCTCAGAATTTTGTGCTGTTCAACCTTGTTGAAAATCGGGGAGGCGGTACTTCTTCCCCTTAAATGGTGCAAGGAACCCTTTCTTCATATGGTACACTGAATCAACAAGATAATATTTTCCTACAAATGAGAATGTTTATTACATTAGCATTTTTAGTACATAACACATACTTTAATACATTAATTAAAACTCAACAATACAAATCAAGTTGAGGTTTTGGGAAGTTATCACTCTTATTATTGAGGCAACTTAAAAATATTCTTGTGTCATGTGCTGACCCTTCCCATCCAACACATGTAAAAGTGAATTTCATGTCAAAATCACAAGCACAAATGCAATTGATTGTTGGCTCCCCTTTCCTTCCTATGTATGTATGTTGCTTATGAACTGGTAAGATCATAGGGACATGAACCCTATCAATCAAACCAATGCAATCCTAATCATTGCCATAAAAATACCATGTGAAATTTGCAACGTGTTTTCATCATAAAGATAAATTGAATAAAATTAAATCAAGATACCAAAATAACAAAGTACTTGAAATGTGGCCAATATCTATTAGAACTGAGAATATGTTGTGGCACATTAAGAAATGCAGGATTAGCATGCTTGATAATGTCTTGTGACATAACATTGCCTAACAATGTAACTACCATTTTTATGTGTCGACTTATTGTCTCACCCCAAATGCTGAAATTTATCCTAAAACATTCTATTACACATGCCATGACCAAATACCACCAATGTAGTTGCCACAGACTCTTTCAAGTGAATTCCTTTGCTACCCTCATATCCATATTGAGTGCTCAATGTATTACACAATTCTCCAAAAACATGGTGTGATACTCTAAATACATTGCGACATTTCCGCTCATTCTCATGTAAAATATGTTGTACCCATTCATACCTTGTTTATACATTTGTATGCATTGGTACTTTGTTCATATATGTCTTGATGTAAACTATGACACTTGCATACCCAGCTAAATATATTGCGTGTACAAGCTCATTACTTATTTCAAAACTCATTTCCCTGCATATATGTAGTAACATAAACCAAACTGTACATATAAAAATTACTCAAGCAACAAAAGTTCATATTATTGTTAAAAATCAGTAACACAGAACAGACTCAAAATATTGTCTACACTGTTTTCTACACCAAACTATATTGTTTATTCAATACAAGTCAGCTCATATTTTCTACATATTATTATCAAATATTTTCTACACTGTTTATTCAAATCTGTCCCAAAACAGCATCTAGCTACCATCCTACTTGTTCTGCCGTAGCATAAGCATATATGTTAATTAGAGACCCGAATATTTCAATACCACATGCATATATGTGATTCCAATTTTGAATTCCTATAATCATATATGTGATTCCAAATATCTGATTCCATAAGCATCAAGTAACAATCATCAAGTAACAATAAGCAATTTTGAATATCTGATTCCAATAAGCATATATGTGATTCCAATTTTGAATTCCTATAATCATCAAGTAAAAATCAGCTAAAACACAAGAAAAATCCAAATATCTAACAATCGGGCTGTTCACATAAAACATAAAACATAAGTAAGACTAAAACATAAGTTCTTAACCCATTCCAGAATTAAATAAAATATAAGTTCTTAACCCCACAACATGTTTTTAAGCAATACTAATAAAAGACAAACGCCCCAGTTACATAACACAAACATGACCATTCCAATCAACCCCTTCAATACAAGTACAGTTCACCAAAGATCAAGCCTTTTTTTCGTACTGTTTCTCTAGCCAAAGCAATTGGAACATTTTATCATACTTATTTGCTGCAAACATGTACATCGCACTTTGATTTTCCATGAAAAATAAGGAATTGAATATATGGTGGCGATGACGCGATTGCACCCCAGGAAGACTCAACACCATTTCCATAACTTCTTGAACCTCAATAGCTGCTGCGGAAGTAAATGGTGCACGACTACTTACACTTTTACTTTCAATGATGACATCTGTCATGCTCTTCAAAGTGTCAGACATTTCTTGCACAACTGAATGCTTTTTATCACGCCTCTTGTGAATTCCTTTGAAGAGTTGGACATTTCTTGCCAAGCCTTTCCCCTTATTGATTTCCGGTCCTGCTCTCAACACTAGTGGGCAGTCAACATCCATTGGGTCAACGACCACAGGGGACTGACATTAGGGGTTAACAAATTCTTTGCTATCAAAAGAGTCCCCAGAACAGTTGGTGCTTTCCTTTGGTATTTGACTATTTGGGGTCCATGCATGTTTTCCTGTTGCAACAGTGCCTTCAAACATGATTTCCATAACCCGTGCATTCGGCAACCCTTTTGTACGAAACATTTTTGCTTTTGGACATTCCTACATGTTTACAAACAATAGTTATGGTACTATTTCTTAGTTGCAAAAAATTAAGGTTGTCAACATTCTCTAAAGTAAACTAACCTTGAGCTTTCCTTCCCACCATTCATCACTTGCATCAATTTTTCCAGTGTCAGGATCATAACCCAACCCAATCTCAAAAAGCTGCTTCCATACCTTCCATACACCTCTTAGATGATCCCATTTGTTTTTAACTTGCAGCTGACTCACTACTTTGTTAATCAGCTTCAATTGCTTTATCACTCCGTCATACCCTTCATTTTTCAAAAATCCTCCGCTCCTATTGCCTGCTAGGACTTGAGCTACACACAAATCACAAAAGGCTTTTTAGTTCTATTGGATCTTTCCACTCTGTTCGATCATCTTTTTGTTCAGCATTCTTCGATTTCCCCTTAACCATTTTGGCTACAAATAAATTCTATGCTCATAAGCATCATTTCATATAGTTCATATGCTAAAAAAATTACTGGTATAAAACACATACACCTTGTTTTATACCTTCCAAGCCATGTTCCATTAAACCTTCCTAATTAGAATCTTATCGTTGTGTGTAAATTTTCATTATTGCACATTCATTTAAATAACAGCCCAAGTTTTAAACATTGTGTACATAAGTCTCTCAAGAAAAAAATAAACATTGTGTACATAAAGACATGCAACAAACAAAAGTAACAATTTAACAAAGTTATAATTGTGTAATTGTTAAGATCATCATCAAAGAGTTACCTACTATGGAGCTGTTCCTGCTGATGTGTGAACTGTTACTGCTGTTGTGAGGACTGTGGAGCTGTTTCTGCTACTGTGGAGATGTTACTGTTGTAGTATGAACTGTAGAGCTAAACTGTGGAACTGTTACTGGTTTAGTGTGTACTATGGTCTTATAGACTGAGTTTAAGGGATGAAAAATCTATGGGCCCTTCACAAGACCAGCAAAACTGCATAGAAAGAACAGGGCACATTCAACTTTTTTTTTTCCTAGGGAAGTAAATGTATTAAAGAAGAAAACACAGACTGCACATACAGAAAATACACACACACACAGACTGCACCTCATAATTTTCTCCAAAGTATCAAAATCACAGACTACACCTCATAATTTGATCCTCCATATTTCTCTAAATCCAACTACAATTCTCCATTTGCAAAAAGCCCCTTCCTACCTATTATCTGTTGGAGAATCTTTCCTTCCTGTGATGACTGATGATTAAGCCTTTAGCTGCACGCTGCAAAATGAATCTTCAAATCCCCAAATTATCAATATCTGTCAATCCAAATGCAATTTTTGCAGAGCCTATAGTAAATGTAGATACCAAACTCAAATTCTTCAAGCTAGACAAAGCCATGAATAGATTTCATTTTAACCAGCAACCAAAACTCAAATCATTTGAACATAGCTATGTTGCAGATGTGCTTATAATATGATCTTTCATAAAGAGATGGTACTCATACCCAACTAAATGCAATTGAGTCCTGCATTGTAGCAAAAGAATTTGATTGACATATTGAGAAACATCTCTAACCGCCTCAAATTCGAGCGAATCAACTAACCAAACAATAACAGAGCTTGATATATTTCTAGCATCTATCATGTTAGCACCCCACAACCACCCATCAAAGCCAATATCTGCCTTTGGCTTCTCAAATTAATGAGCCAAAATATATAGAAGCAAGAAACCATGTATAAAACTGAAGGCATCTAGAGGACACAAATTAATGAAAAAAGAATGAACAAATTTTCATTGAATTTTTCATTTGCAGGTGTAACAACTAACAAATCAAAGAATATTGTTGGTCTTCTCTGTCAAGAATAAGCAAGAATCTATTTAAAACAAAAGATTCTAAAGGAAAATAAAGTCAATATTTGAGATTCATAATCTTTAACAAACTAATAAATCACAATATTTGACATTCATAATTGTCAAAGTATACCCATCATAATCATCAAAGAATACCCAAAAAATTGATCTCTAATCTTTAAACATCAAAGTATGCTCATCATAATTATCAAAGTATACCCATCATAATCATCAAACAAACCCTAAAAATTCAGCCACACCCAACAAAAGGGAAAACACATTAATAAATATAAAAAATTTAAATACAACTCACTGACACATCGGCTGATCTCCCTCACAGTGGCAGCATCGATTTCTTTGTCTTTCTCGATCTCTCACAGCCTCTAATATCACTAGTAGGGGTTTGTCCAAATAAAGGAAGAAAAGAGTGGCAGACAGATGTGAAGCAGATATTTGGATTGTTGGTGGATAGATGTAAAATTGAAGAGCATTGAAGATGAAGAAGTTGTGGCATTGATGAGGAGAGAGTCGGGCTGTGGAAATTGAAGAGCTGAGATCTTGCAAGATACGCATTGCTGGGCTGAAGAGAAAGGGAAAAATTTAAAATATTACTGTTGCTAAACGGTTCATATTGGGCAAAATAAGGTGGCTTTTTTTTACACAGTGAATGGGCCCCATGGTGAAAAGGGACCCACTTGATGCTAAAAAATAAGTTAAACGCAGAATATGCTAGAGAAATCAGTAATGCCAAATGCACGCTTAATATCCGCTTTCTTTTTGGATAAGATGGCAAGCAGAAACTATATATAATAAAAGTATAACGCTGTTGCAACTTAAAAATTACCCCTTTTTTTGTGTATGCGCGTCTATGTAGGACACATTTTTTTTATTGGTAAGTTCCACACTTCCACACACACCCGATGGCTGATGGGTTTTGAATCCATGACCTCACTCTCCGCCTATCTCCTATAAATGGAGAAGCCTAGAAGGTGCCAATTGAGCTAGAGCTCATTAATGTCTATGTACTACACAATTGTGTTTCACGGAGGAGGGGGTATATTCTTAAAAGGCTAAAACTTTTAATATATATTATAAAAATTTCCTAAAATTTTGGGGGGCCATGGCTCCATCACACAAATAGGCTAATATGTGGTTGTGTCCCTGAGAGCAAAGGAAGAAAATGAGATAGGAATTACCAGTCCCGGTAGCAATTGACGCACATGGCATGACAGCAGTTTGGCAAAACCATTTTGGTGCAAGGCTCCAAGCAGATCCCACACTCATCTTCTCTCTCCAAGTCCACATCTGAAAGCTTCTTATCCTCTAATTTCTTTCTGACTACCATCTCTAAGCCATTGACTTCCTCTTGAGTAGTTTCCAATTCGTCAGGGTCACGATGGAGACGCTGAAGAGATGGTAATATAACAGCTGCAGTTTAAGGTTCAAGGGAAATATAATTAATGAAGGAAAAAAATAGCGCATGAATGGTATACTGTATATCATTCTAGCCGAAATTTCACATTATTTAAAATTTGAAAGAATGCATGTAATTTTTAGAACAAATTGGTTTGAAGCAAATTGCAGTCATAGCAGGCTCACAGACTCATTGAGAATTACTTCTCGAAATCCTAAAATGAAACTACTAATTTATTGACAAATACACTCATTTTGTAAATTATTCATATCTCTGTATGACAGCCAACAGCCCTCTAGTACAATAAAGAATTTAAGATGGAATACATACAATAGAAGTCTCTAATGGTAGCTTTCCTTCCGCATGAGGAGATATTTGGCCTCCCATCTGAGTAAACCTAAGTAAAAAAGAAATTAAGAAACATAATTTAAGTTCAATAAAATGGGAACCATCGAATATTCTGATTTGCATAGTAATGCATAAGTGCAGAAGTAGAAACTAACCTTAAATACAACTATGTGAAAAAGGTTTAAATAACTTGAAAGTAGACATGTACATGAGCAATCAATCCATTGAAGAAAAAACAGTAAAATAGGCGCCAAGTGATTGTAAACCAATTTCATTTGAAAACACGCACCACCCTTGCCTCTTGGAATGGAAGCTGCCCTGCATACATATTTAAATTCAAACCAATCAAAGGTTGTTTCATTTTACAAAACATATCTTGGCCGGTCTAACAATTCAGTGACCATGCCAGGGATCTACAGCTCGGTTGCAATAAAATAAAATAAAATAACTCTGCACAATATCAAGAAAAAAATAAGAACAATATCTCTACATGTTTTAAATTGATAGCAAAACCTTTGACAAGTGAAATGGGTCTAGGCTATGCACTCAAGACTCAACTATTGATATCGTGCCACTGACATTGCAGATATTCTGCAAAGCCCAACTTTTAATTACAGAAACCACTCATTTGAGACCATTAACAACTGAAGTTATGATTATCACAGCCAATCAACAGTTTCATCCACTGAATAAACAGCAGAGTTGAAGCCTAACTTGAAAGCATGCCAATTACTCAAACTAGCATTAAAATCTATAAATTTGGGGTATACACAACTCTAAGTGATCAATATCAGTATCAGTATAAATAAAATGCATGAAAATTTAACTTTTAATATAAAAAGCCAACCTTTTAAAGGAAAAAACCAGAATTGAGAAAAAAGAAAAGAAAAGAAGACAAACTGAAAAAATAGTCATGCAACCCTTCTGGGTTTTCCAATAATATAACAGTTTCAGCACCAAAAAAGTGAAGCAGAATCACATTGCAAAAAAATATCAAAAACCACAAATACAAGTTCACCAAAAGATACCAGAAGCCTATTACTAAATTTCAAACAAAACCCAATTAATTTCGCACATCAAATAAGACCCAAATATACAATTCAGCCCAAATACCAATTTAAGAAGAAACAAAATACAGAGAGAGAGAGCTTACAGTGCATTGGCGTGCTGAATATCAGCCTGAAGATTCTCGAGTGACTCTTGGTAAAGAGGACCAGCAACAAGCTGCTGATAAGACTCCAACATTTCTGTCACTTAGATTACAGTTCTTCCTATAAAGTGTGGAATATATAAAAATCAAAAACCACACACAGAGAGACAGAGATGATCACAAATAAAGAAACCCAGAAGAGGTTTATTTATACACACAAACTTGGACAATTTACTGGGGTGTTTGAATTTGAACAAAGAATGGTCTTTGCAGTCTAGAAGAAGAAAGGGGAAAAAAAAAACAGATATATAGAGAGAAGGAGACTCTGGAGAGACAGAGTGGTTGGTCTATGTAACTATGTTGGAATTTGAATTTTTTATTTTAATTTTTACTCAATGAGTCATTATTGTCATTATCCAATCAGAGTTTCTTTTTCTTTTCTTTTGAAACTTTCCAATTTTGACTGCTTCCAATGCTTTTGGTTGTGGTATTAATTTATTAATTATAATGAATTGTGATTATGTTTAGTAGGTGTATCTGCTTCTTATTTAAACATGTATTTGGTTTGGTCTTAAGAAATTTAGCTAATTAAGAAAGATATTAAAAAAAAAAAGTGTTTGTGCATGATATTTTCACAATATTTTCATAATAAATCATAAAGAATAAGTTGTTACTGGTTCTAATTTGAATCTATCACTTAAATTAATTTTGTCTACCCGTAACAGCTAGTAACAACCTATTTTTTAAAATTTGTTGTGAAAATATTGCGGACAAACATAACATTTCTCAAGATATTAATATTATATATATCCAAATCCTATAAATAATAATAGAAGAGAATAAGACCGCTTGTTTTAATGTAATGAGAAATGCCAGCCTAAGCTGGATTTGACTGACTATTGGCATTTCGTTTAGGCTGTGTTACATGTGACTCATAATAATACTGAGTTTTTCTTTTTTTCTTTTTTTGGCTGAATATAATACTGAGTCATTGACTATTTGGATAATGATTAGGCCGTTCATTACAAGTCATTCTATCCAATACTAGATGATATATATTATATACAGTTCGTGAATTTTTATTAAAAGATAAAAGATAACAGTTCGTGCAATATTTTTGTTTGTTTCGGAAAAATTTTGGTCTTCTCTTTTTAAAACAAAAGTTCGCATATTAATTCGGTCATTCTAACTTCTTTCTAACATGATTCTAAAAAAACAATGTTGTAACTTCCACCATTAATTGGTTGGAGGTTTCTCTCCCAAAAATTTAAAAATAAAATTGAATGGAAGTTATCCCAATAAGCGAACATAAATTCTTTCAATTCATTATATGACAATTCAATCCATTTTTAGTTAGGCAAAAATTCAAATTATACATTTATTTCTTTTTTGGGTAAATTTTAGTAAATTGCCTTCAGGTTTGGGCTAATACCAACTAAGTCCAACACTTTTCAAAAGTGACTAACTTGGTTCCTAAACGCCATTAGCCCTTTACTTATTCTCAACCTCTCTTCTGTCTCTTTTCTCGCAAACTTTCTTCTTTACTAAATGATTATGTTCATGCTGAAATCTTTTTGAGTTCTATTCGTTGTGATTAAATAGCTATAAGCATGCATTTTGAGCACAAATCACACTTCACAGCTGCAATACGTCATAGAACACAAACACGCACACAAAACCTTAAACCCCCAAAAATTAAGATTACAAAGCATACACATATATTCATAATCATACATACAAAAAAAAAAAAACCATATTAGACTCATTTTGAGACGAAGCCCAAATCAAAAAACACCCATAGATCCATAAATGACCATACCCAAACCCCACCTTTCAAACCCAAATATAAAATCATCAAATCCTTATCACCATAAGAAAACCCAACCTAAATCAACCAAGACCAAACCAACAAAGAAAGTAGAAACACCGGCAGCCACTATTGGTGGCATTGTCGGTATGATTTGTCACTTGCGGTGGTAGAGCTTGTGGATTTGGCACACAAACAAAAACCCAAACCCAAACAGAAAAAGAAACACAAATACAAACATTCTCATCCATAGCTAAGGAACACCAAAGCTAGTGTCAGTAACACTCGATCAGAGCCTACAACAAGGAATAATAGCAACGGTGGTGAGGAAAAGCTTGAAAATCCCTAGCCAATTGTCTTTATGGCACTGGTTCAAAGAGAGTGCAAGATGGTAATGGAAACATGAGTTTCGCCCATGGCCAAAGTTTAAGAGAGGAAGTCATCAACTGCTGTTAGAGAGAGAGAGAGAGAGCCATAAATGTCACACCCCAAACCCAAAAGGGTCTAAAGCATGAGAAAAGAACCATCAAGAGAGAAACTGTAAGAGATTTTTCTTTTCTTTTTCACGTGATAAGAATATATAACCATATTGAAATCTCCACATTACAAGTCAAAGCTCAATAGCACATTTACAAACAATAACTAAAAATCATGTGCCTCCATATAATACATGAATATATTACAAAACTCCAAATGGATTACACAAGATCACAAGACAAGCTATCATAAAGATGTTAGGTATGCCATAAAGACATCAAGTTATGCCACGAAAACATCAAATATGCCATGAATACATCAATTATGCCACAAAGACATCAAATATGCCACGAAGACATCAATCATACCACAATGACATCAATTCGCCACAAAGACGGGATGCCAAGATACCTATGTCACAAAGATTGCGGCATCTGGCTAGGTAATCACACCTGTCACGGCACAAAGGTAAAAACAATATAAAGCTCACATCTAAATAAATTGAAACTCGTAGTTCATTTCCAAGTAGTTTCATAAAACTTTATCATATCCGAGCATTTCACAAAGTTCCCAAATTTTTCAAAATCATTTCTTGTCAATAAAATTTTCTATCAATTCCTAAATAATACAAGTTAAGATAACACATCTTTAGTATTTTCAAATAATATCATAAATCTATGAAATCCATTATCAAAGGAATTCAAAGATGCTTTTCTTTTTCCATGCCAAATACTCATGCATTTCCACATATGCAATATTAAACATGATGCGCTTTTCATATATAATCATATATAGTTGGGTCACAACACAACACTTTTTAGGAGAACATAGTTCCACAAATAATTTTTCAAAATGTGTTTAACTCATAAACAACGTTTATGCAATATGGTTATTTTACAAAAATCCCATTAAGAAGCCACTTACCTTGCAACCCACAAAAAGCCTAGTTCTCCAAGCTCCAAAGGAGATTAGCTAGAACTTAAATAATATCAAGCAAACCTATCACGATAAGTATCAAGCTTGATATTGCATCTAGCTACAAATTAGAAATCACTAAATAAGAAATTACTTAGGCAAACCTAAGTATTTAACCTCACAAATAATGTATTCCACTTTCAAAGTTTCTAAAAAACTTAATTTACAAGTGTGAGAGATCGCGCCCCCAGCCCGTTTTATAGGTGTTGGGCCAAACCCACGTGAATGAGTGGAGTCGTGTTATTGCCTCTCAAAATGGAGGTTCAGCTAGTTATATTTTCCCTTTTAGATTAAGGGTTTTACAATGGAGTTGCCACTTATTTAATTATTGGAATAAATAAGAAAACCAAAATTAAAAAATTCTTTATTTTATTGATTTGCAATTGAATTTACATTGATCATAAGAAATTACATGGCTTTGGTCCTAGATACAATCTAAGATAAAGTACATGGCTTTGTTTCCTAGTTACAATCTAAAAATTGAAAATTACAAGGATAAGTATTGGTCTATCAACCCTTGATCTAAGCTCGAAGGCTATATTACAAGGTGGAAAGGTGTTAGGCACCCACCTTGCCCGGTGAAACCGGTCTTCTAGACTATGGTGGCCAACATTCATATCACATCATCCAATATGTTATCAATCAATTTGCATGTTGAATTTAAAGTGTGTGCACGTGATAAACCCTAATTCCATTTATTAAGCATTTCATTTGGATTGAAAAATAAATTCTAGTGAATGTGTGTGGATTGTAATATCCTAGATTCAAGGATTTAAAAGAATTATTAAACAAACATGTTTTTCATATTTTTTATGTGGATTTAAGATTAAAACTAGTGTTATGCATGAATATAGGATGAACAACCAAGAACATGTGAAAAACATATAAGAACAATTAAGAGCATTCAAACATATTCAAGAGAATTTAAATAATTACTATCATGCTTTAATCTTAAATTCTCATCATGACAACATAAAAAATCAATTAGGGAAATGGATTATACCTTCATGCAAGATCCATATGTTGGAAGAGGAGACTCTTGAAGGAGGTCCTAAGGGTGGAGGAAAAGAAGAGCTAGGAGAGGGAGAGTGAGTCTCACTCAATACCTTGAGTCTTAGGAAGACCAAGACATGACAAGACTACTCAACTTCACTAGAATTCAAGAGATGAGAAGAGAGGGGGGAGGGGGTTTTGTGTGCTTTGGAATGGAGGAGAGGGGGGTTTATATAGTAGTGATGGAGAAAATATGAATGGAATGTCATTTAATAAGGGTTGACAAAGAATCATGAACCTAGACCTTATTTTAACCTTTGGGGAAATTGGATGCATTAAATGTAGAGATTGGTGGGAGTGAAGAGCAAGCAAAATTCGGTTTTTCCGTAGCTACTGTAACAGCTTGTTGGGCCAAATTCGAAAAATCATATTTTACTTAATTCTGATCAGAATTGTCTCGTTCTTGTGCTCAAATTGAAGCCCCAGATGTCTAGTTTCTGAAAAAATTAACTTCATTCATAGATTCAAAACATTATGAAAGATATCAACGAAATGGTGAGCAGAGGTCATTTGTTAGAAAACAATTTAAGCACAATTAGCATTAATAGGTCCCAAATTAGTTTCCAATTAATATTAATAGGTTCCAATCACTTCCATTTCAGAATTAATTAGTTCCAAATTTACTCTAATTAAAAGATAATTGCACAAATTACTCATTGAATAATTAATGTTTAACTATCTAGCTAATTAGGTGCGTGCAATCTTACTATAAAATGTAGTCCTAATCAATCAAATTATGACACATCATTAATCTCAATGGATTATAATTATAACCAATTGAAATCAATTGTTCATAATCACATATAGTCGGACTCAATTTGTGATAGTGCATCTCGGCCATTAAAACTTGATTTGATGATAACTTTCAATCTAGTGGTCCAATTAGGGCTTATGACCAGTCTATTTGATTGTTATAATATCAAGATCATTTTGGTGAAATGAAATTAAGGATATAATGACCAAAATCAATATGCATATTTTCAAGGCAAAATTACCCTTTTACCCTCCATATGCGGTTAAATGCGGGTTGCAAAATGGGGTGTCAACAACAAGGCATAAACCACAATTTATAGACTTAAAATCATTATCAAAAGTTAGATTAAAAGAACCTTAAGCAAAAGCATATAAAACCCACCAAAAAGATTAGGAGTCTTTACCTCAAATAATAGAGATGAGTGAGCCTTATCCTTTTCTTGTGGAGTTTTCTGGTAAACTTTGCTAGAAAAGATGGTGGAGGAGGTGGTGAGGAGTGGGGACTGATGAGAGAGTGTGAGGGAGAAAGAGATAAGTGATGTGTGTTTTTGTGTTTGTGTTTGTATTTCAAAGTGAAATAAAAGAAATGAGAACAGGATAAGAGGGAGAGGTACCTGGCCAAGAGGGAGAGATATTTTACAAGGTCATGTGGTTGGGAGATAAAGGGTAGGTGGGGCACGTGGGTCTAAACAAAAACTAACCACATTTTTTTTTTTTTTTTTTTAACTTGGGGCGTTACATTCTTCCCCTCTTATAAAAGTTTTGTCCCCAAAATTGTACACATTAAACTTAGGTCTCTTTCCTTCATGCACTTCATCCATGATTTTAATCAACTCTGAGTCCCTACCTTGCACCAATTTAATTTTCTTTACTAGAGTTGGTTGAACTCTCAACTACCCCAGAAGGCCTCATAATGGCCTATACAATCTCAACTTCCATACTTTCTAGATCAATAATGATTTTCCTCTAAGTGATATGAAAAGTAGCTGAAAAGCCCAGAAACTTTCTACTAAGTGCATCAACCATAACATTAGCCTTACAAGGATGATAGTTAGTAGAGCAATCATAGCCCTTAATCAATTCAAGCCATCTCTGTTATCCCATATTTAGCTCATTCTGGTTAAAAAAAATACTCTAAAATTTTATGATCCATACAAATATCATATCTCTCATACAAATAACATTTCTAAATTTCCAAAGCGACATAACAACAGCCAACTCCAAGTCATGTGGGGAAATCTTTCTCATGATTCTTACATCCTACTAAGATTCAATGTAATTCCATCCTTAGAGACCACATACCTAACAACCCTACTTGATTTAACCAAAATTCACACTTCCTCAGTTTAGCAAACCACTTATTTTCTCTTAGAATAAATCAAAATATCATCAATGAACACAATGACAAGGTGATCCAAGTAATCATGAAATGTCATATTCATTAAATCCATAAAGGTAGTAGGGCCATTAGTTAATCCAAACAGCATCATTAAAACTCATAATGACCACACCTAATCCAAGATGCCGACTTTGGTATGTCCTAAATTTTCAACTATTGGTAATCAAAACAAGATCAATTTAGATCATGGCAGTTGGTACATAATCTCATAGACCCATCATTCTCCCTAAAAATGCATACAAACATGATAAGAAGCCAGCCAATCCATGCCTAGGATAAAATAAAAATCATGCTTATCTAGCAACACCAATTTTAGCCAATAACTTTCTACCCTCGATAAAAGATACAAGACTTGAGCACGAGATTATTCCATATAATATCACCAATTGGGGTAGAACCTAATAACTTAAAATCAAGAAGTTCCAGGCTCTTATCACAACTTTTAGTAAGGCATTAAAAACAAAATAATGCGTGGAACCAAGATCAAAAGAACTCTATAGCATGTGGAAGCTTCAACAAATGTACCAAATAAAGGATTCATCAAACCCATAATGCTCTGACTTATATCAAAATCAATTCCTATTGCAAAGTTTATAGAATCATAACCTAAGCTCTGATACCATAATTGTCACGCCCCGAACTCAAAAGGGTTTAAAGCATGAGAAAAGAACCACCAAGAGAGAAACTGTTGGAGATTTTTCTTTTCTTTTCCATGTGATAAGAATATATAACTATACTAAGATCTCCACATTACAAGTCAGAGCTTTATAGCACATTTACAAAAAATAACTAAAAATCATGTGCCTCCATATAATACATGAATATATTACAAAACTTCAAATGTGATAGGTCAAGAATGTATTGACCCATTTGGTAACTTAATCAATTAATTAGCTAAGTGAATTAATTAGATTCAATTACATGCAATAAGCGTGGTAACACAAACAAATCACCAACTAAGTTAAAATGCAGCAGAAAATAAATTTGACATGGGTGATTTGTTTACGAATTGGGAAAACCACCGAGGCAAAACCCCACCGGGTGAATTTAAGGTCACCACTCCCGAGAATCCACTATTATCAAAACAAACGGTTACAAGTAAAGGAATCTTAGTACCTTATACCAACCTACAGTTGCACTTTTACCCCAATACACAATTGGACTTGTAATGTAGTGACAATCTCCCCTTTCAATGCACGACTTCCAGTACGTGACTAACCAATTGATGCATGGATCCCAGTACGTGACTAACACACCAACTTGAGAAAGATATTGGCTGCAAAGTTCTTCAATTCATCCACACGATGAAGATCCAGAAGCTCCTTAGTTACAAAACTCTTGGCGCACAAACGCAGCAGCTTCTTCAAAAGAAAGATGAACTAGGACAAATTGTCTTTGGTCATAATTTGAGTGAATAATCACTTTGCATCAAGTTGCATCATTTTTTACGGCCCTTAAAATAATCCTTATATGTGTCAAGGGTTGTGAGAAAAGAAACCCTACACAAATACACATGGATATGCATGAAACAAGATCTGAAAATTTAAATTTCGTAATTCTCGATAGATACAGCTGTCGAGCTATCTGTCGAGTTTCAAATATTAAATCTCGATAGATACATCTGTCGAGGTATCTGTCGAGCTTTAATGAATAGCACTTCTTCACTTGATTCTTGGACAGACTTACATGGCTTCAATACTAGACTTGAACTCTTGTTCTTTGAAGTATTAAACACGCCCTAGATCTACTCAATTACAAGTAAAGTTTATTTTGTCAAAGGATTGGCCAATTCTACATGACATATGTTCTAACAAGTTCCACATTTATCCTAACAAAATGGATTACACAAGGTCACAAGACAAACCGTCATAAAGACGTTAGGTATGCCACAAAGACATCAAGTTATGCCACGAAAACATCAAATATGCTACGAATACATCAATTATGCCACAAAGACATCAAATATGCCACGAAAACATCAATCATGCCACAAAGACATCAATTCGCCACAAAGATGGGGTGCCAAGATACCTATGTCACAAAGATTGCGGCATTTGGCTAGGTAATCACACCTGTCACGGCACAAGGGTAAAAACAACATAAAGCTCACATCTAAATAAATTGAAACTCATAGTTCATTTCCAAGTAGTTTCATAAAACTTTATCATATCCGAGCATTTCACAAAGTTTCCAAATTTTTCAAAATCATTTCTTGTCAATAAAATTTTCTATCAATTCCCAAATAATACAAGTTAAGATAACACATCTTTAGTATTTCCAAATAATACCATAAATCTATGAAATCCATTATCAAAGGAATTCAAAGATGCTTATCTTTTTCCATTCCAAATACTCATACATTTCCACATATGCAATATTAAACATGATGTGCTTTTCATAGATCATATTTAGTAGGGTCACACACGACACTTTTTAGGAGAACATAGTTCCACAAATAATTTTTCAAAATGTGTTTAACTCAAAAATAATGTTTATGTAACATGGTTATTTTACAAATATCCCATTAAGAAGTCACTTACCTTGCAACCCACAAAAAGTCTAGTTCTCCAAGCTCCAAAGGAGATTAACTAGAACCTAAACAATACCAAGCAAACCTATCACGATAAGTATCAAGCTTGATAATGCATCTAGCTACAAATTAGAAATCACTAAATAAGAAATTATTTAGGCAAGCCTAAGTATTTAACCTCACAAATAATGTATTCCACCTCCAAAATTTCTCAACAACTTAATTTACAAGGCATAGACTCCAATTTATAGAATTAGATCATTATCAAAACCTAGATTAAAAGAAGCTCAAGCAAAAGCATATAATACCCACCAAAAAGATTAGGAGTCTTTACCTCAAATAATAGAGATGAGTGAGCCTTAGCTTTTTCCTATGGAGTTTTCTAGTTTACTTCACCGGAAAAGATAGTGGGGACCGGTGGGAGAGTGTGAGGGAGAAAGAGAGAAGTGTTGTGTGTTTTTGTGTTTGTGTTTTAAAGTAATATAAAAGAAATGAGGACAAGATAAGAGGGAGAAATACCCGGCCAAGAGGGAGAGATATTTTACAAGATTATGTGGTTGGGAGATAAGGGGTAGGTGGGGCATGTGGGTCTAAACAAAAACTAACCACTTTTTTTTTCTAACTTGGGGTGTTACAATAAGGGTTTGTTTGGTCGGAGGGGTGGAAAAGTTGGAGAATAGAAAATTACGGGAGGATGGAAAAGTGGAAGGATAGAAAAGATTTTAATTTCTCTCATTTTTGTTTAGTTGGGAGTGGAAAAGTGGAGGAATGAAAAAAAAAAGTTTGAATAAATTTACTCATATACCCTTATTAAAGAATGATGCCTAATTAAAACAAAAAAGTGACAAATAACCACAAAAAAAGAGCAATCACCCAAATTTAAAAATAAAAATAAAAATTATGTCCCGAAAAAAATCACGTTTAGTTAAAAAATAAACAACTATCAAGCCCAGCCTTAGAAAATCAAAAGAAAAAAAAAGAATAGAAAAAAAAAGGAAAAAAAAGAAAGAAGAAAAGGCAATGTTACTGCCCATAAAAGAAAAGAATTAAAAATAAAAAAATAAAATAAAAAAGAAGAAGAAGAAGAGGCAATGTTACTGCCCATCAAAGAAAAGAAAAGAAAAAAAAAAATGGCAATGTTATTGCCCAGAGAAAAAAAAAAAAAGCTAACGAGACGAAGCCCATGTGCACTTGCACATAGGCATTTTTGTCAATCTAGAAAAAATGCATCATCACCTAGTTTTTACCCCGTTTTGGGAAGAAAACATTTTGGTGAGCCCGGGGAGAAAACACCTGGGCTCCACCATTTAATTTCCTACCTCCCCACCCAACCAAACACACTCCAAAAAAATTCTCATTCCCATTTTCTCTTCAAAGTTTTCTATCCATCATATTTCACCTTTAAAAAAACACACCTTAAAGGTCTGAGAGAACGAAAATAAGGGTTTGAGAATGATGAGAGAGGAGAGAGGAGAGAGGCTGAGAATCAGTAATGGATCTATATGGCATTTAGGGACCAAATTGTGTGTTTAGGACCAAGTTTGTCACTTTTGAAAAGTCTTGGGCCTGGTTGTAATTAGCTCAAATCTTAAGTTACACTTGATGTAACTCTAAGTAATGTTACAATACCCAATAACTTGTTATCAGGGACGGATCCAAGATTTTAGGCTAGCGAGGGCCGGAGTATAAAGAAAAAAAAAACTCCAAATAGGCATTCATATAGTATTAAAAAATTATAAATACACAAAATCGTTGTTTCTAAATAAATTAAGATGCAATCATCTACCAACAAAGACAAAAACAAAATAATGTTTTTTTTTTTAATACTAGGCTGGTTAGGATTTTTTTTTTTTTTTTTTTTGAAGTTAGAGCATTCACAGTGGTGATGCTAAAACTTTTAGCTTTTAATACTTCAAAAAACTACTTTATCTATTTTACCACCCCACTTTACAAAACACCCAATATCAAATGTTTTTTTTTTTTTTTTTATCATTTCATTTAAAATAATATAAACAACTCATTAAAATAATAAGGAAAAGAGAAAATTTGAGTTTTTTAATTGAAAGATGAGATATAATCTTAATAAAATATTTTATTATATTTTTAATAACTTGCTACAGTCAACTGGTATTTATACCAGTTTACTGTAGTTGCAAAATTTTAGTTTTAGCTTCTCTAATAACACATGATTTTTTGGTTCTTTGGTGGTAAAATAGTGTTTTTTTTTTGCTAAAATCCAATCACCATTGTGAATATTTTTATTGTTTTTGTTAAGTTTTTAGGTTAGATAGTTGCTATTTGGATTAGGTTAGTTAGACTGATTGGAGAGAAGAGAGACCAACTACAAAAATGAAATATAGAACGACTGAAAAAAAAAAAAAAAAAAAAGGACCCGAGGGGACTCGAGCCCCCTTGGGCCTCCACCTAGGTCCGTCCTTACTTGTTATTGAATTTATATTTTGAAAATTCTACCGCTAAATTAAATATTTTATATGTTCTTAACATGCATGCCAATCAAATGTTATTTAACATTCGATCCATAAAACACATCTTTTATGCATTATTTAAAGCTACAAAAACTTAAATTTAAACAACTGATGGATGCCATGATTATTGATCTTTGATCATCTTGAAATTTTGCAAGTATAGAGAATATACGAAGATAATATAATTCAACGGTGGATTTGTCAAAATTTTCATCCAATTATAAAATATAGGTGGTGTAACATGTAACTTGAATCCAACCTCTCTCTCTCTCTCTCTACACACACATATATATAAATATAAATTATACTAGTAATGTAAGATTTACATAGCTAATACAATGTAAACCAATAATTACCCTATTTTATAAGCGATACATGAATTAGAAAAAATAATCCAACATTTTTATATAATTTAATACATTAATTGGACTATTTTCATATATTTATAAAATGGATTTTAAAACTTTTAATTCTAAAGTTAACAAAACAATCATTAGTAAAGCAAATATCTTTTTTTTTTTTTTTATACAAGATAGAATTTCTACTCTAGCCTAATCTAAGTGTATATGTGTATGAAATTTCCTCCTAGAGACTTGAACCCCGGCCCTTATCCCCAACACCCCACAAGCATTTATACTTATGGAGTGACCACCGCACCAAGGGTGCGCAGTGGTTAAATATCATATTTTAGATGGTCATTGTCTCTCTTGGCAATGTTGGACTTCAGTTATTGAATAATGGATTCCATTAATGAATTTTTCTTGAAAATTATTAATTATAATCTTAATTTTGATAGAGTGAGAAAGAGAGTAAAATTTTACATCTTAAACTACCCTAAACACAGTAAAACGTATCAATAAAATTTTAAACATTTGAAAATAGTATAATATTTTAAAAATAAATTTTATTTATTAAATTTTTGGGTCTTAATTAAAAATTTTACATCATAAGATTGATAGATGTTTGAGGCCCAACTGATTCTAAATGGGTTGTCTGCACTAAGTCATTATATGCAAGACAGGACTTGCACAAAAAAGATGGGCTTTGCCACTATCTACACCAATAGGACTTTCAAAAGTACCAATCAACCAAGAAACTAAAAGAATAGAACAAAAAAGTAACAATATTATTGATATCGCAAAGGGTCAAAAATACCAGATTACGAGATTGCACAAATACAAAACCAAGATTAAGTTACAATACTCCTAAGTTAAGTTACAGTACTCCTAAATTAAGTTACAAGACTACTCCTAGATAATTCATATCAGGCAAAACACACTTACAAATATAAAGTTATCCTTATGTTGATCAGGTATGAAATTTGTTTTGTTAGATTATGTGTTTGTCATGCAGGGATAGAATCAGGATTTTTACTTTGAAGGGCCGAGACTAAACTATCACATTGATTCAAAATTCAATAAAAACTCAAAGTACTACACGATACATGCACACACAACCACACACACATAAGTCTTAGATTCTTAAAGGAGAAATAGTAAATTAAGTGGTGTTGAAGCTTCTTCCAAAGGAAGCCAATGCTAAAAGAGTAAAAGTCAAAGCTAAAAAAATGAATAGAGTGATTCCAGAAAGGGGTAAAGAGACCAGACATGTATAGCTGGGTCCAATTATTTTCTTGTGGCGGCCAAGTATTTATAAAATATTATTTTCTTGTGGGGCCAAGTCTTCATAAAATATTTGTGAGTCCATATATTTACCTACTACTACTTAATTTTTAAAAATTTTGTAGGGGCCTTGGCCCCCCCAATGTTAAGTATGGTTCTGCCCCTGGTGTCATGTGAAAGAGTAACTGATTCTTATTTATACCCCATCATTAGTAGTTATTTGCATCATCTCACAACTTGGAATAAGTAACTTCTCTAATACTTCTCAAAAAAAAAAAAAAGTAACTTCTCTAATAAAATGAGTCCAAATCTTTTGTCCCACTTTTCCTGCTCCACTCTATACTTCACCAATAAAAACTTGTCACGTATTCACCTAATTAATTAAATAGTACTATTAATTAATAATGATAATATTAATAAGTCAATAATGATAATATTTAATTAATTATGTTAACACGTGACAAGTTTTTATTAGTGGAGTATAGAGTGGAGCAAGAAAAGTGGAACAGAAGATTTAGATTCAAATTCATAACAGCTTGTACACTCATATGCCTCTTACGTGCTCAAATAACAGCTTGCATGCTTACGAACATTTGAATAACTGCTTGCACGCTTGTCCTTTCTTAAATGGCTTTGTGATCTCTCAAACTTCATAACTAATAATGATTAATTACTTAATATCATGATGCCGTATTCTCCTAAGGGCTTCATCCTATCGGTATTTACCCAACAATTTATTCTTATACAACATCATATTATATTATATTATATATATATATGTTATAAATAATATATATAATATATGAGTTGAGTTTAAGTTACACTTGGTGTAACTTTAAATAATGTTACATCACTCAATATTTAATTGAATGTGAATTTTAACAAATCTACCGTTGAATAACATTATTTTTGTGCATTCTCCATGCTTGCAAAATTTCAAGATTATTAAATATCAATAGTCATGTTATCAATCAATTTTTTGTAGTTTAAAATAATGACTAAAATATGAGTTTATGCATGGATAGAATAGTAAATAACAACAGATTGACATGACTATTGTTATGCATATTAAGAACATATAGAACATATAATCCAACGGTTAAATTTTTAAAATATGAGTTCAATAACTAGTTATTGAGTGATGTAATATTGTTTAGAGTTATACTAGGTGTAATTTAAACCCAACATAATATAATATAATATATATAGTTACACATAGCTTTTGGTTTCCACTTGCGCACCATTATTTTATTTATTGGCTCAACCTTTCTCCAACACATGCCCCCTGTGTGTGATTAGGCATAAATATTCCGCCAAAACATTTGCCGGTTACACTTCTTTTAAAATTTTAAACTCTTCATCTTTAATGGTTAGCAATAACAATCCTTTCATCTCATTCAACGTTTTTACTTTTTAGAAAATCCCCAAATCTCAATTCTATTCTTCAAACTCAAACCCTAACTTCTTCTTTTCTCCAATCTCAAATGATTCGAGTTAACAAAGCTAGTATAAGTGATGAAGTAATTTTTGTAGAACCACTCGCAAGGGAAGATCCTGTTAATGATCAAGTGGAACCTGGTCACATCGCTCACGATCTTTCTACAGATCAATGTGCACATTTACAGAATTGACATGGGAGGAGATGTTGAAGATTTTATGAGGTGTGGCATTTGCCCTTGTACAATTGAAATAAATATATAATTTTTAGTGGGATAGGTGGGTCAAGAAGCTTTATATACTTTAGAGTAATTATAGTATCACATAAAAAAATAACTATTTTTGCAAAATAGAATTCTAACCACAATAACAGTGCAAATATACACGATTAAAGCATTAGAGCATCTGCATTAGTTGATGCAAAGTTTTGCAAAATAGAAAAAGTTGCTCAATTTACGCATTTTGAGCAAAAAAAAAACACCCACATCAGTGGGTGTAAAATTGTGCATTTATGCACAATTGCTACAGTAACCATGCATATATATGCACGGTTACTGTAGCTGTGCATATCATTATTTTATATTTTTTTTCTCTCACCTCTCTTCTTTCTCCATCTAACTTCTCTCTCTCCCTCTCCCTCTTCCTCTTCCTCTGAATCGAACAATTCCCAAAACCTAGAAAACACACAAAAAAAAAAAAAAAAAAAAAAAAAACCTAGATCAATTCCTAGAAAAAAAAAAACACCTCTCTTCTTTCAATTCCATCCCCCAATTCCCAAATCAAAACCCAGAAAACAATTTTCTCATTCAAAACCCAAAAACACAAAAAAAAAATCACTGTTTCAACCTCATCCCATGCATATATATATGCACGGTTACTGTAGCTGTGCATATCATTATTTTATTTTATTTTCTCTCACCTCTCTGCTTTCTCCATCTAACTTCTCTCTCTCCTTCTCCCTCTTCCTCGTCCTCTGAATCGAACAATTCCCAAAACCCAGAAAACACAAAAAAAAAAAAAAAAATCCCAGATCAATTCCCAGAAAAAAAATACTTCTCTTCTTTCAATTCCATCCCCCAATTCCCAAATCAAAAATTAGAAAACAATTTTCTCATTCAAAACTCAAAAACACAAAAAACACACCCAAAAAAAAAAATCACTGTTTCAACCTCATCCCTGTGATGTGAAGCCGCTGGTTGCCAGAGGCGAAATCCTAAAGTAGTAAAGCTGATTTTTTTTCCACTGAAGAAGTAAGACTCTAGAATATGGGCTTGTGCCTCTTTCGATTTAAAGTTATCGAGCTTGACATTTAAAACAAACCCAACAACTCTTTCGTACCCTTTATTTGTTTTGAGTGTATGACTACTCCTTTCTTTGTTTGATCAGTGGGTGAAGGGAGAGCTTAATGATGGTGCTTGATGATCTAGGTTTTGATTAGTGGCTGATGATGGTGCACGGTTTGCAGTGGTTGTTCTTGATGATGGTGGATTGATCGTTGATGGTGGCTTGAATTGTGTGTGAGAGGATTTCAAGAGAAGAGAGAAGTGTGAAGGGTGAAGGAAATAATAAAAAATTATAAAAGAATGAATATTTTATTGAATAAATGTGTAGAATGGACAAACTGATGTGGGTGTTTTGTAAAAATAGGTGTGTAAAATAGAAAAAGTAGGTTTTTTTTTTGCAAAAAATTTACAAATTTTTTGCATCAACTGATGCAATTGCTTAGCATCAATATTTGTAAAATCTTGCAAAATAGAAAAAGTTGCTCATTTTATATATTTTGAGCAAAAAAACACCCACATCAATGGGAGTAAAAATGTGTATTTATGCACAATTGCTACCGTAATCGTGCATATATGCATGGTTACTATAGCTCTTCTATTTATTATTTTATATTTTTTTCTCTCTCCTCTATCATCTCTCATCAGATTATCTCTCCTCTCTCATCTGATCTCTCTCTTCCTTTGCCCTCTTAATCCTTTTTTCTTCTCTTAAATCCAACAACAAATCATAAAATTCTTCAAACATAGTGTGCGTTTGGATATAACTTATTTTGCTGAAAACTGAAAACAATAACAAAATAATTTTTTTTACTGTGTAGCACTGTTCATTGGCCTAAATTCACTGTTCATGGCCAATGAACAGTACTAAACACGTTGGTTTTAAAAAAAAAAAAAAAACGCCCCAAATGCAAACGTCCAAAACGTGGACGTGAATCCAAACTCACCTTTAATCTAAATCAAGATCCCAAATTCATCAAAACCTCTCCTAACAAAAAATAATAATAATAATAATCATCATACCCATATAAATAATCAAACCGAAATTGCAAAAGAACAAGAAGAAAATGCAGAAATAGTAGAAGAACAAGTGTCACTAATGGCGGCTTCAGTGTTCCTCAGCAGCAACTCAAAGCCTCTGAGTATTTCATCACAGCCTCTTCAATGTACCCAGACCAAAACATTAAATATATGTTCTTTTTAAGCTTACCCACCATCTTCTCAAAAAAAAAAAAAAAAAAGCTTACCCACCAAGAGTTTTCTCTCTTTAGCTTCTTGTTTCAGCATTAGCAGAAGAAGAAGAAAGAAGAAGATGCTAAAGAAGAAAAAGTATAGAAGAAGAAAGAAGGAGAAGGAAAAGAAAAGAAAAAAATAGAAAAAGAAAAAGATAGAGATCAGATATAGTTGGCGTGTGTGTTAAAGTTGGTGGGGCCATGGGTAGTTGTGAAATAATAATAAAAATGTGAGAAAATATTATTTAAATAAAAGAAGGTGCAGAATAGACAAACTGATGTGAGTGTTTTGTAAAAATAAGTGTGTAAAATATAAAAAGTAGGTTTTCTTGTGCAAAATAGAAGGAAAATTTGCATCCACTGATGTGGATGCCCTTACTGTTCATATGAAACTTAAAATTTTTTTTTTTTTTTTCTTTAATCAGATAGAGGTGATTTGAGAGAGTAATAAAAAATTGATAAAAAAATAACATTTTAATGAAATGTAGTGTAAAAATAGATAATTTGATATAAACGTTTTTAAAGACTAGTGTGAGTGGCACCCGCAAGGCACGTTCATTCACTCTTTTTACATATAATACTGTAACTTAGTAAATTATTTGAAGAAGTATGAAACTATATACATAAAATATGTATGTCATACAAAATTAATCTAATTTGTATAAGAATTTTGATACTTATTTGCTAAAGACAATATCCACTCATTAAAAACTTTTAAGAATGATAACGAATATCATCATCTTCCAACAAAAAGCAACTAAATTTTGCTAAAACCTTGTCATAATTTTTAATTTTTGCAATGAATGATGTCATATGCTACAATTGAAACTCTTTATCAAATACCTTCTACCATACACAATGAAAATTTTGTCATTCATACTTTCTTCTTTATCATTCTATATGAGTTTAGATGCAATCTTTAGCTTAATTAATTTTTAATGAACACCCATTTTAGGCAAGAAAAGAAAAAAAAAAAAAAAAGATAACAAAAGGCATGTGTCATCGAATTTTCTATTAGATAAATTATAAGTTTCGACGATTTAAACCTAGAAAATCAATGTTTTCTAGGTAACAAATAAAACACCTTATATTACCATTCTAACTTTTTAAGCATTACTACCATCTAAAACTCAAAATATGATGTATTTGCTATTTTCTAAAATATTATGGGGGAAATTGCTTGATTTTAAAGTTTAAGGAGGACTTGTGAACTACCCCAAACATAAAGAATGAAAAGTTTTTTAATCCTAAGTTTGTGTGTGTGTATGTGTATGTGTGTAAAACTATGTGTTTTTACTTAAAATGATGTATAAAGAAAAAAAAAATACAAAACAAAATACAAAAATCCAACCCAAGAAAACTATACGTGAATAGTGAATTTTGATTCAACAAAAATTGACTAATAAAAAAAAAAAAAATCTAGAAACACAAATAATGGCACAACATTTTCATAATACCTTTATAACTTTGTTATATTTTACTTTGACTTGTAAAAAATTGGCACCTCAGCAATTGTGAAAATATTGTAACGAGAATAAGATGTCTTGATATTTTCACAAGAGAAATGCTGTCTACAACATTTTCATTACAAATCATAAGTAGTAGGTTGTTATGGGTTGTTATTGGTGGACAAAAAATTAATCTCGTTGGTACGTTTAAATTAGAACCAATAGCAATTTACCATCTATGATTTTTTATGAAAGTGTTGTGAAAAATGTTGTAAATGTAATACTTCTTTTTTCATAATACCTTTATTTTTAGTTGCGGTTGATTTCAGTATGATATTTTATTTTGACCTATAAGGAATTAACACCTCAATAATTGTGAAAATATTGTGACAATTTGTTGTGTTATTATATTAAACAGGGTAACTAACAGCTCATATGTATATAAAAATAAATAAAAAGAGTTCAATGGGCGATATTACACAAAAAATAAATAAGCCAATGAACCGTGCGAATTGAACAAACCAAAACACGGTAGCTATACTATAGTAGCTTGAAGCATTCCCTCTTTTTATATATAGAAATTATAGATGACAAGTTGTTACTAATTTTAAAATGGACCCACGATTGATATCATTTTTTTATCTATCAATAGTAACGTACCACTTATGATTTATTGTAAAATTAATGTGAAAATGTTGTGGACTTAGCATTTTTATTTATTTGATCTATAAGAAACTGAGACCTCAACAATTGTGAAAATATTGTGATAACAACAAGTGTTACAATATTTTCGCAAAAACATTTATTTTCAGTTATGATTAATCACAGTCTCATATTTTATTTCAACATATAAGAAATTGACACCTTAATAATTATAAAAATATTGTGAAATTTGTTGTGTCAGTATAACAATATATATGCCAATTCATATAAATATTTAAAAGAAAGAAAAAAGCACAAACCGAAATGGTGCAATTGAAAAAATGAAAAAAAAAAAGACAAAATACAAACCGGTGAGTTTTGCTTACCAATTGACTAAACCAAATTTACTGTAGAAAGAGCCATGGGCTCTTTTTATATAGTTAGTAGGAGTGGCTTTATAAAATAGAAAAAAATAATTTTTTATATTAAAAAATGAGTTTTCGTTTGGCATACATTAATAAACAATTTTAGAAAATTTTTTATGAAAAAAAATAAAAAAAGTGACTAACTTTTTTGACAGTTTTTTCAATTTCTTATAAATTTTTTTGAATAATTAATATATGCCTGCACACATTAACCAGACCCTTAAAAGATGAGAAAATTATACTTTACCATACTAAACTATATTTCATATTACAATTTGGACCATAAACTTTTTGAATGCATGTTTTGCACCTTAAACTATGAACATTGTTACACTTTGCTCCTAACACTAAGTTTGTCATTAACTTGGATGGAAATTTAAAGTTTAGGGTGCAAAGTGTAATTAAGAACATAATTTAGAGTAATAAAGTGTAATTTTTCATTTGTTTGCGAGGGATTAAGAAGATAGATAATTAAGTCTTTTTACATTATGCCATATTTTTCCATCCAAGATAACGGAAAATTTAATGTCGAGGTGTAAAGTGTAATAATGATCATAGTTTAGGGTGTAAAACGTGCATTCAAAAAATTTAGAGTGCAAAGTGTTATCAAAGGTATAGGCCTCGTTTGGTAGAGTGGTTTAACAATATGTTTTCAGTTTTTAAAAAATATTATATAAATTTTTACACACTATTTTACCCACAAATATTTCAAAAAAATATAAATAACGTTATTAGAATAATATTACCAAACTGCCTCTAGTTTAAAGAATTAAAGTGTAATTTTCCATAAAGATATCAAATTTTGGTGAGCTGACGTGACAAAATAAATAGCTTGTCCCTTCTGAGTTCTGATTGGGAGGTGGAAATTACGCGCCTGGAATGCAATCAAAATTGGTGAACTTAAAGATGGAGCTTGAAGACAACGAAGGGACAGATAGACAGAGATTTGTGTCTTTGTTGTTGTTGTGTGAGTACTTGTGTTGTGCTGTGTGTGCGTGTGATTTCTGTTTTTGAAGACAGAACACAATGGGCGGGGTTTCATTTTCAAACCGAACAAACTTTTCACCTCGGATACGTAAAAAAAAAAAAACAAAAAACAAAAAACAAACACAAAGCCTGTTTGCCTCGTGATTAGTGCCACCTTTATAGCCCACTCTCACAGTCGCTGCACAAAACCCAAATCCTCTCACTTTCTCCATACATATACTCAGACACTCTTTCTCTTGCTCTGTGCTGTTGTGGGTTTAGGGTTTAAGATGTGTCCAGCAATTCAATCCCAAACCCAACTTGGCCATGGCTTTCGTCACTTGTTCATTCCATTCCCTGAGAGATGGTTTGTGCTAAAAAGGTATGATTTTTCCTTCTAACTTGTTTTTATTTTTCTGGGTTTAGTTTTTACTTTTATGCTGGTTATAAAGGGTTCTGATTTTGACTTTGCATTGTTGTGTATGGGATGCTATGAGATCTTTTTGAAGTTGGGTTTTTGACATGAGTTATGATCTGGGTTTGTTTTCTTTATCAAAAAGAATGTTTTTTCGAACCTTAACCCCCTGTAATCCCAAAGAACATTGATGTACTTATTATATTAAAGTGAGAATTTTCGAGTGAAAACAAGTAGATTACTAGGCTGGAAGAGGGAAGAACAATAACACTTGTCATAGAAATTTCAAACATAAGGGAAGGGAATGAGAAAATTTCACTACTCTTGGAGAGGATGGGAAAAGATGAAGAGAGAAAATCACACAATTGTTCATATGTTCTGTGGTGATTGGGGGAGTTGCGGGGTTGGTGTTGTATGCCCCAATATGGACTAAATTGACTGCATAATATATAGGTGCACTTGTGATCAGTTGTAAAATAGAAGAGAAACTGTAAAGAGTGTAATATCGGGTACAGAGGTTTTACGGGAAAGGAAGAGCATTAATTTAAAACTAATATATTTCATGCATGTGCTTGGTCCAAAGTAGCCTGTGTTTGTCATTGAAGATAAAAATTTGTACCCGAATTCAGGCACATGCTATATTGGAACTGTTATCAGGATGGTTACAGTTGTCACCTCCTATCTTCCTGACTTGTCAAAGTATAGGAATTATATATTCAACAGGGATATAAATTATCTTCTCTACTTTTCCTGGTGTGTGTTTAAGTGGATGTTTTGAAAAACGTTCGAATTTTTCCATCTACATAACTTAATCAACATACTACTCAAAACAGTTTGGATGTAGATGAATTTTCAGTGGTATAAGGTGCCTTCTGTATTTTCTGTGGACAGTTTGATGCGTGTTATAATTGAGTCATTCATTTGAAATTGGAAAACTTAAGAGTACTTTGTATAAATTGGTTCCCAGGAACCAGGTAGGAAACTATGGATTGACATACTGTTAACCACGTTGTTATCTGCTGAAGTCTGAGTGCTTCTGTAATTTTCTTTAAAATCTATGAGTTTGACTGAGTTCCTGGATACTAGAGGCAGTTTGGTAAGGTAGGCAATTTCCTAGGACTCTTTTGCCGGTTGCATCAATCTCTAATATTATGATACTATCTTCTTCTTCTTCTTTCTTTTCTTTTCATGTTGTAAAATAATATGTCTAGCTAACTAAGATGTAATTGGCACAACAATAGGCCAGATAGTAGCTAATTTGTCGATTTCTTTTTCTACAATAGCAGATTCAATTCCCTTTTTCTTTGCTCTCCTATTCTTGCTCAAAATTCTCCTCATCATGCAATTCAAGATTTTTCTTCTTATCAAAAGTTTCCCCATTAACCTTTTAGGTTGCTGTTTTGACTCGTCTTCAGGTCATCTAGGTGTTATGACTTACAACTAGATTTTTTTTTTATATTATTATTTTAAGTAAATAATTTCATTAAAATCAGAAAAAGTGCTGCCAAAGTACACTAGCTGTATACAGTGGGACACTAGCAACACCATTCTGTCTAAATGATACCCCTCTTCCTCAAGTTATCCGTTGTCAAAACCCTCCTGGAAGTTACGCACCAAGAACCAAGAGAAGAAAGCCACCCTTGGTGGGATACTAACTTTCAAATACTTAATCAAGGAATTCCCCCCTGGCCCCCTCTCTCCCCCTTTTCCTTTCAAGGCTCTGATTACCTCTTCACCAGGAAACCTTTTTTTTTTTTTTTTTTCAATGGAATCCACACCAATTTATCAACCTCTTCAATCAGTATCTTAGTACTGTAGAGATGATACCACAACAGAGTAACCTCTATACCTCTACTTTCCAATCTTGCACTGCCGGAGAAACACAGGATGCCAATACAGCTGTTCATGTCTGAACTCTACATAATTTGCCACTGTGGCATCTTTATCTTGGGCTAATAGATACAAATCTGGAAATATCTCCTTCAGAGTAGACTCCCCCTGCCACAAGACCTAACTTTTGATCCATCCCCAACATCATATCTAACAAGTTTCACAAAATGATCCCATCCTCTTCTAATAAACTTCCATAACCCTACACCATATGAGCACTGAACCTCCCCAGAACTCCAAAACTCACTAGAGGATCCGTAATTTAACTCTGCCCTGTTTTTCCAACTGTTTGGAATTTGTTGCATATTGTTTTGACTTTTGAATTGTTGTTTACAGTCTAATATTTTCTCCTTCAGCTGTTCTACCTTTCTAGCAAGTTGTTTTGATTTGTCAGCATCCTGTTTTTGCCTCTTAGCTTCCCTTTGTAGCATTTTAGCTCTGTTTAGGAGATTTTGCTGGTCTTGCTGTACAGTTGTCTTGTGGCAATTCAAAATCATGTTTAGGCTTAAAAATGGTAAATTTCTCCTTAAAATTTACAAAACGCAAACTGAATTGCTGTTTCTTTAGCATCTTTGATTTCAACTCTCAGCCTACTTTTGACTTGAATAATGGTCATACATTTACTTTCTACTACAGACATAATGAATAAATTGTCAAATTTTCTTGCATAATCATTTATGGACAAATCACCTTGTCTAAGAGTGTATAGTTGCTCGAGAAAATCCTTGTGAAGATTTCTTAGAAGAATTTCTATAAGAAGCGTCTTACCCTTTTCCCAAGTCAATCCACTTGCATAGCATCTCCCAAGATGTGAAATCATTATGGCAGAAACTGGTTTTATGATGTAATTGATGTAGCACAAATTCACCAAGGGAATTGAGAATTAATAAGAACAAAAAAAATAAAAATGAACTTAGGAATTGACGCCTAGGGTTGCTTGGAATCTACACCAAGTAGGATTGAAAACCTAGGAATCTACACCAAGTCATTGGAAGAATTCCAATATAAATTATTCATCATAAACTTGTGTTAGGAGTACAGTCGTACACTTACAAAGACTATTAGGACTAAATCCTGACCCTATTTGACTGGAGCCAAAGCCTAATTATTGAATAAAATAAGATACAAATAACCAAATTAGCTTATAAGACTTAAAATAAAATCCAATAGACCAATATGAAAAGATACACTTGCCTCTAAAAATCAAATAAACTAAACTAAAATATAATTGTCTTCACACTCCTTGTATCATTCTCCCTTGGTTGGAGACAACTTGGCCTTGAGTCTTAAAGTGTTTAAGGATAGGAACTCTTGCAATTGATGCTAGCACCAACTCTTGAATCATCTTGTTAATATGTAGTCTAGTATCCTAAACATGTTGAACATCTCCATTTAGCTTGAGACTTTGCTAAATTATAACCTCTTATAGAAAAAGATTTGAAAAATTATAGCCTGTTGTTTGATTGAGGGAGAGTGTTATTAAACTATTAAGGGCCATTTAGTTTGGTCAACCCACTTTTTTGAGATGTTTTAGTGTATTTTTATGGTGCATGGAGTGAAGCTTTCTATTATGAAGGATCACAATCCATTGAACACCATGTTTTACTTTTCCTCTGATAAATAGGATGTGAAAATGGCAAGAAAACTAATATTGTGGTTACAGCATATCACATTAAATCAGCAAGTGGTCCAATATTGCGTACTTGTATCGCAATAAACCAGAAAGTGGTCCAATATTGCATACTTGTATCACAATAAACCAGAAAGTGGTCCAATATCGCATGCATACTTTCATGTGCATGTCATCACGAGACTTGTTCCATTTATGACCACTGCAGTAGAAAAAAATGCAACTTCAACCTCAAAGCATTTCATCTGATATTAACTAATTTTATATTTTGGTGGTGTAAACAGTGTAGAGGTTCGTTTCTTCTTTTGTCATTCTCGTTCTTTCCATTAATGACATACTGTAAATCTTGATATAGTTACCTTTAATATGCCACTTATTTTAAGGCTTTTCCTGACAATTATTTTTGTTGTGTGAATTTTAGGTTCAGAGATTACACTGATGCCTGCTGTAAGGGTTTTTCTCTGTTCCAACACAATGTATGACAAATTTATCACTTAAAGGTATTGTTGGAATTTAGGGATTGATATACTTCAGGTCATGAATAGGGAATGAAGCCATTGGTCCGCATAGCATAGCGATATATGTAACATATTTAACAATTTCTGTACATTATTTTTCTATTTTAAAAATAGTAGATGTTATGTTGCAACTTCTATTTTTAATCTGTTTGTTTTTGAGTAAATTACTTAGTGATATGTTGGTCTCTCTCTCTCTCTCTCTTGGTGTGTGAGTTATATTATGCTTGAGTAGGTGAAGAATTTTCAGTTGACAAAGTTGATAATGGGGTTACTATATGGCAGAATATGCCAAATTTTTGTTTTGAAATCGGTTGAGTTGATTTGGGGAGAAATGCTAAGCTGTGGCAGTTTAGTTAGATTCTTTGCTTGTGGTGTTTTCTGTGACAAAGGACATAATTAATATTCAATGTACAATAATTTATTGGCTATGTTTCCTTTCTTCTAAGCTTTATCATATGTTCCGGATTATTTTCTTTTTTCTTTAGTTTTCATGAATTTTGTATTGTTGCTGGGTGCATTTTTATATTAGCTGGCCATTTGAACCGTTCCTCCTGGCAGAGGAATATCTTTCAAGTTTCATTATCCTCAGAATCTATGGTTAATTGAGAAAATTTTATTTAATCACAGATTCACAGTTATAGCCGCTTCATTTTATTGACTCGATATATCATTATAGCTGTGAGTAATCTGGACTAAAGTGGGTTTGAAATTTGTCTGTCTGAGGAAACCATATGTAATGGTGATAGTGATGTGGTATGCTGAGAAATTTAAGAATCTTGGCAATGAGATTAAGAGATGTAGCCTCCTTAATCCTTGTACCCCATAAGGAGTTTTATGAGAAAGAAATAATCAGTGAGAATGGAGGGCATTGTCGTATATTAAAATCTAGTATTTGTTTCTTTCAAATGTATGTTTTAGTGCCTAGTGGTTGTTTTCATGTGTGAATGTGTCCTTGTGCCCCCATGCTTTTCTGCCATATAGTGGCTTGCTTTCAATATTTAATTGAATGTATTTTGTTTCTTTCATTACTGTCTAAAAAATAAATTGCCTATACTAATGACTCACTGTAGAGAATGTAAACTAGCACTGTAGTTGGGTTTTCAAGTATTTGCTCACAATTTTTGTGAAGCAGTATTGATATGTAGGTATATTGACATCACCTATAAGTTCCGAACTTTTCATGCATTCCTAATATCCAATTCTCTGATTACAGAATGATTTTCTCAGATTTTTGCAAGTTTATCGATTATCCCTTCTAGTAATCTGACCCAAGAGTTTGCAGGTCATTCAATTACATGTTCAATCTACATCCCCATCAAAACAAACAATTTTATTATGAATATTGCGTTTATTCAAATCTGGACGCATTTAATCAAACCAGATTTAAGTATACAAGCCACTAGCACACATACAATATATAGGTTTTAAACTCAAGAGTATCTCTCGAGTCTTAAGTGCCTTTCTGGATCCTCATGGAATCAATGTATGCCTTTCCATCGAGTTCGCGAGATAAATATTCCCTGAAATAGTCAGCAACGCCTATTCTTTTGAACAATGCTGGAGATTCTGGAGTAATAAGGCTTGGTGCTGGACCCATATCTGCTTTTCCACCTGGCCAACCGCCACTCCATTTTCTCCAGCACACCAGTCCATATAGCTTTCGCCTTGAAAGTAGCACCTAAGGGAAGCCCCAGATAAGTCATGGGTAACGATGCCACTTTACATCTTAAAATACTAGCCAAAGTTTCAACATTCTGTACATCTCCGATTAGAACCAGTTCAGATTTTCCCAAATTTAATTTTAAACCAGATACAATCTAAAACCAGACAAACACTGCTTTCAAATGCCAAATTTGCTTTGGATTCACTACACAAAAAATCAAAGTATCATCTGTGAGTAAAAGATGAGAGATCTCTAACTGGCCCCTAGAATTTCCACCCACTAAAAACCTGAAACAAAGTTGCCAATTCTAGCTCTCTCAAACATCTGGCTGAGGACCTCCATAACAATCACAAACAAGGGAGGGGATAAAGGGTCCCCTTTTCTCAAATTCTAGCTCTCACCAACATTCAGCTGAGGGCCTCCATAACAAGTGCAGAAAAAGGAACTGTGGAAATACATGAAAAAATTCATTGCCTCCGTCTAGAACCAAACCCACACCTTTGAAGCACATACAACAGGGAATTCGAATGCACATGATCATATGCTTTCTCCAAATCCAACTTACACAAAACCCCAGGAATTTCAGATTAAGGCGGCTGTCTAAACATTCATTTGCAATCAACACTGAATCCAATATTTGTCGCTCTTTGACAAAGGCATTTTGAGGTTCAGACACCACTTTATGAAGTACCTTTTCAAGCCTATTAGCCAAAACTTTTGCCAGGATCTTGTAGACCCCAGAAATCAAACTAATTGGCCGGAAGTCCTTTATCTCCACTGCCCCAGGCTTTTTTTGAATGAGGGTAATGAATGTAGCATTAAGAATTTTTTCAAAATAACCGTGAGCATGGAGATAATGAAATACCTTCATAACATCTTTTTTTTTTTTTTGATAGGTGAAATACCTTCATAACATCTTCCTTTAGAATACCCCAACAAGATTGAAAAAAAGACATTGTGAACCCATTTGGACCTGGTGCTTTATCCCCATTCATATTGGATGCCACCTCAAACACCTCATCCTCTGAAAAACATCTTTCCAGCCAGCAAGACATTTCGTCTTCCAAAACAGAAAATTCTGTTCCATCCAGCAAGGGCCTACGGATACTTGACTCTGAATAAAGAGCCTTATAAAACTCCACTATCTTTTCCTTGATGGTATCCTGATTGTTTATCTCCTCCTCATCCACCACTAATCGCCCTATGGTGTTGTTGCGGCGATAAGAGTTTGCAAGTCTATGAAAGAACTTCGTATTTTTATCCCCTTCCTCCAAACAAAGCAGCTGAGATTTTTGTCTCCAACTAATTTCCTCCATCAACATAATTCTCTCAAGATCCGCTTTAGCTTGATAGCGTTCACATTGTTCCCATTCTAGCAAGGTTGTAGTCTTTTCAATCTCATCGACAGCTGAAATACATCCTAGTAGAGAAACTTTCTGTCGAGCTATATCACCAAAAACTGTTTCATTCCACTTCTTCAAATCTAATTTGGGGGCCTTGAGTTTATTAGCCAAAACAAAGCTCGGCGTACCATCAAACTGAAGAATCCCACCAATTTTTTACCAAGTTAGTAAACCCATCTGCCTTCAACTACGTATTTTCAAAAAAAAAAGGGCTTGGTCCCCTACGTAAGACATCGCACTCCAAAAGAATTGGAAAATGGTCTGATAATAAAGATCCATGACCACCCCAAAAATCTCAGCTTCCTCAAAGGGTCTCTCCAACCAGTCAGCCTTATCCTCAGAAATCTCCGAAAAATTCAGCACATCTGGATGAGGACGAATGTGCTTATCTTCCGAGTAAAGACTTTTATAGAACCGAACAATACCCTCTTCAATAACTACCTGATCTGATGTCAACACTCCACTAATATTTAAACTGCCAATACTGTTACTCCTTCTATTAGAATTAGCCATCTGGTGAAAGAATTTCGTATTGCTGTCCCCCTCCCTTAACCAGAGCACCCTCGATTTTTGTCTCCAACTAATCTCCTCCAACAAAGCAATCCTCTCAATCTCCAAGCAAATTCTTTCTTTATCGTGCTTCTCATCATCAGAAAGAGACACCCTCTCCTCTTTAGAATCCAGGGCATTCAAATCATTCCATAGATTAATTCTCTTAACGGTGACATTGCCAAACTCGGACTCATTCCACTTTTTAAAATCTCCCTTTAAAGCTTTCAATTTCATGGCAAACTTGTAACTTGGAGTTCCAACACAATGATACGAGTCCCACCAATTTTTCACCTTCTCCACAAAATCATCCACTTGGAGCCACATGTTCTCAAAACGAAAAGGTCTACGACCCTTACGAATATCCCCGCCCTCCAAAGAAATGGGGAAGTGGTCTGATAGAACTCTACCCAACCTATATTGATGAATATTTGGATAGTGTTCCTCCCATTCTGAAGAAAAGAGGAAGCGATCTATCCTGGAGCCAGCCCGAGAGTTTTACCAAGTGAAACTACCACCCTCCAAAGGGATATCCATTAACCCATTAAGAGAGACGAAATCAGAAAAATCATACATACCCTGAGTGAAGTTCTCTACCCCCAAACGATCGGAAGGAAATCGAATTGCATTGAAATCGCCACCCACACACCAAGGCAAATTCCACCAACTATAAAGACCCGCTAACTCCTCCCACATCAGCCTCTTCTCCCTATCAACATTAGGACCATACACACCAGTGAAAGCCCATTCAAAATTATCTCCCACATTCCTAAATCTACAAGACACCGAAAAATCACCCACAGCTTCTTCCAACTTCTCCACCATCTTCCTATCCCACATGACCAAGATCCCACCTGATGCGCCTATTGAGCTCAAGTATACCCAATCTACATGATGACAACCCCAGATACTTTTAATAAATCCCTAGTGATAAGCTCCATCTTAGTCTCCTGCAAGCAAATGACATCAGTTCTCCAAATTCTAATAAGGTTCCTAATTTGGAGTCTTTTATCCTTCTCATTCGGCCCCCTCACATTCCAAGAGATTATCTTCAAATTCATTGGGACATAATCAGAGCCCTTTCCCTATTGGAACCTCTTGCTTTACCAGAAGCAGAATCATAATTAACAGAGCTCACCAAGCTCCTCAACTCCCTTAAACCCTTACCTCCACCCTTTGTTTGTTTACTCAAAGCATTCACAACAGCCCTTTGTCTAATTTTCTCCTCAACAGCCAAGAGGAAATTAGATGCAAGTTCTTCCAAACCTTCAACTGGAGTCTCCAAAAAGAGCCAAACTCCTGAAACTTTTTCTGAAACCATGGTGACAGACTAGAATGAGTTCTAGACTGACCATCTTTCAACCAACCAGATACATTATCGACTTCTTGGGTCTCAATAGACTTTGATATAGCTAACGGAGTCACATTTAAGGGTTCTGGTACATCCGAACCTCGTCGATCAAATTCAACCATCTCACCACCTTCTGACCAACTCTCCGAATCTACCTTCTCCACCACCACCCCATCCCACTCGAATTGAACCTTTGAAGGCCTCGAAGAACTTCCTGAAATATCCATGTCATTAAGCTCGTCCAAAACAGAGCCCTTAAAAAAGCCTGAAGGCTGTCTCTCGATCTCCATCGGCACCACCACCCTCTTCCCATCACCAAGTTCTAAAACCCACTTGTCCGAGAAGCCCCTTAATTTATTCGAGTCCACACCATTATCAAGTAAGAGATGCCTGATCTGTTGCTGAACCAGCGCATACTCGACAACAGAATTAGACTCCGGAACCACCATATCGGTGCAAGTTGATATATGTGGAGTGGAGACTAAATCAGCATGTGGGTTCTCAGTTTTCTCAAAAATACGACCCTCGTTGACCAGAACTGATTCCGAGAGAGGGGTAGGAGCTGGATTTAGCACTTGTGGTGGATGATAGTGATTGATAGATTTTATGATAGGATTTTGAGTGGGTTGGGTGTATGGTGGATGATAGTATAGATAGATCCTTGGCGGTGTCTCATCTCCTCTTTGCGGATGACACCCTAATTTTTTGTGATGCTGATCTAGATCAGATTTTGATTCTACTTCTACGTATGATTCTTATTTGGTTTGAGGCGGTGTCTAGTTTAAAGATAAATTTGGGCAAGTCAGAATTGGTTCCTGTTGCAATGGTGCATAATATTGACTTATTGTTGACTGTCCTTGGCTGCAAGCAAGGTACTCTTCCAATGAAGTATTTGGGTCTTCCTTTGGGTGCTAAATTCAAGGATAAGACAATATGGAACCCGATTCTAGAGAAGATGGAAAGGAGATTAGCGGGATAGAAACGTTTGTACTTATCCAAGGGAGGTAGAGTCACTTGAACCAAAAGCACTCTATCTAATTTACCCACTTATTTTCTATCTCTTTTCCCTATACCTGCTGCTGTGGCTAACCGAATTGAGAAACTTTAGTGGAATTTCTTATGGGGTGGCATTAGTGATGAACCTAAATTTCATATGGTTAAATGGGCTACTGTTTGTTCCCCCATTTCTTCAGGTGGCTTAGGGATAAGGAAGGTAAGACTTTTTAATGAAGCTTTGTTTGGGAAGTGGCTATGGAGATTTGGGATTGAGAAGGATGCCCTTTGGAGGCAAGTGATAGAGGTGAAATATGGATGTGTATGGGGGGCTGGTGTACCAGATCTGTTAATGGTCCATATGGTGTTGGTTTATGGAAAAATATCAGTTAGGGATGGCCTTCTTTTTCACGCCATATTCTGTATGATATTGGTGACAGGTCTAGGGTGAAGTTTTGGCAAGACCGTTGGTGTGGTGAGACATCCCTTGCAGTCAGTTATCTTGAGTTATTTAGATTTTGCAGGGATAAGAAGGCTAGTGTGGCTGCGCTTATGAAGTACACCAATGGCGTCCTCGTTTGGGATGTCAGTTTCTTTAGGGGTGTGCATGCTCAGGAATTAGAGGCTATGTAAGGTTTTTTGGATACCATATATGGTTCTTCAATAAGGGAGTTTGGTGAGGATAAGATGTGTTGGAAACCTAATAGAGATAAGGGGTTTAAGGTTAATGATTATTATAGAATTTTAGTGGGCTCTACTAACTTCTGTTTTCCTTGGAAAAGTATTTGGAAACAGAAGATTCCTTCTCGAGTAGCTTTCTTTATTTGTACTGCTGCTTTAGGGAAATGCTTGACAATTGACAATTTACGAAAAAGGAAGGTTTGTATATTGGATTGGTGTTACACGTGCAAGTGTAATGGTGAATCAGTTGACCATCTCTTTCTTCATTGTCCGGTTGTTATGGATCTGTGGGCTATGGTTTTGGGTTTGTTTGGAGTAAGGTGGGTTATGCCGCAATCCGTTTTGGGGCTCTTAGCATGTTGGCAAGGCAGGTTTGGTCGTCATCGAAATGGTTATATTTGGTTAATTGTACCCATTGCTTAATGTGGTGTTTTTGGAGGGAGAGAAATAGTAGGTGTTTTGAGGATATTGAGAGATCCATACCAGACCTCAAGTTATTTTTCTTTAGAACTTTATTGGATTGGTTGGTTGCTATGCAAAACCAATCATTCCCTTCTTTTTTTGATTTCCTTGATTCTTGTAATTTTTGTACTTGATTTGTTGACCCCTTGTACACTCCCTGTGTACTAGGGTGCTCCTTTTTTGATATAAAAAAAACTTATTACTTATCAAAAAAAAAAAAAAAAGTATTGATAGATTTTATGAGTGGATTTCAACTGAACTGTCTACCAATTTGAAGGCGGAGGTTGGTCAGAAACTTGATATTTTTCATTTAGAATCAGGTTGAGAGGTGGTTTACCCTGATGCAGGACAAATCAGAACTCTGTAACATGAAAATTAAACAACAGGATATATAGGGATAGATGACCTAGGAGCAGCACCTAGGCTTGCTTGGAGTCAGCATCAAGTAAAGGAGAAACATTAGAAGTTAGCTCCTTGGGTTGGCTGTAGTCAGCACCAGACCATGGAGAAAACTTCAAAACTTTACTCATCAAAATAATCTCTCTTTAATAGGAGTACACTACTTAGCTTATGTAGGAGTACTATCCCTATTTCTAATTGCTATAGAAAACCTACTTATTGAATTATAAAAATAACCCTAACCTAAATAAAAATACTAATAAAACTAATTAATCCTTTAGTTGTCATTGGCATGAATAGTTGACATGTAACAGACACGAATAAATAGCTGTTGATGTAACTAATCCTTTTGTTGCTATGCTATATGGGAATCACTACAGATTTTCACATGACGGACTCTTTCATTTTTTCTTCCTTCCACAAATAGTCAATGTGAGGAAGGACTCTTCAATGACAAGAGAAAATGATGAATAAAAAAAAAAGTTTTAAATGTTGAAAATCTTTAAGGGATTTGGAAAACTACGAAATATTGTACTAACTTGGGTGCATGTTCATGTGTCCCTTTGTATACAGCCAGTGTACTTGGGTGACTCTTTTTCTTTGATTTTTAATTATTTACTTATAATAAAAAAAATACCCATCGGGTGTATGTGTAATCTATGTGTTGAAAAATAAATTGTTATAGTAGCATATAAAGTCTCTATATAATGGTGGTTAGCTACTTCTTATTAATAAAGTAGGTGGGGTAAGGCAATCTACTAAAGGTTGTTTTTGGTAATTCTATTGGTGGAATACATTCTCACAGAATGCGTTTGAACAAAATGCATTATGATAGAATGCATCCATTTGAAAATTTGTGTTTGGAATGATGCTGAAAAATCTAGTGAAAGGTTATTATGTTGAATATATTTAAGTGTGGTTATGAATTCTTGTAGAATCCCCCCCTTTTTTTTTTTTTTCAATAACAGGTAAATATTGTTGGATGGGTTACTTCATTTTTAAAATAAATATTAAATTTTACATCCCTAATACATATAAAAAGTCCAAAGGTAATTACATTAGTTTTATATATTTAAATACAATTACCATTAGTATAAATCACCTCTCCCAAACCCCACAAAAAATGGGAGTTTTGTGCACTGGCTAAGACTTTTTTATAATAACTCAAAAATACATAATTCTATAATCCTCATTTACACTCCCTTATGAGCTAGTGGAGCTGATGTACGTGCTTCATGTGTGTGTGACCAATGCGATGCTGCACATTTCTTGCGACTACTGGTTGTCCTGTGACCCAAATGAAATCATTCTTGTGATTTGTACAACCGTCACCAAAAAATAAATATTTAAAAATTAATTATAAAAAAAATTTCAGAGATTGGGCATGTAGTACCAATCATAATAGTTAACAAAATCTATCATGCCAAACACAGTGGACACCGACAAAACCATCTACCATGGTTTTTCCCCCAGTTCTGGCCATGTAAAATATCATGTGTCCACATCCACACACATAATGGTGCCTTAACCATACCTACCTGTGGGCATGGGGATGCCCATGTGTGATTGCTTTCTCCTCCATCTTTGTTTCCAACTTAGTGGGTTGATCATCCCTAAGGAGGAGACTGGAGAGGCCTTTATGTAATAGTGTTGATCACCAAATGCCTAATCAAGGTAAAGAAGTTCTATGGACCAGCTAGGTAGCACCAACCATATTCATGGTTCAAAATACCAAACTATCAATAACTATTTTGATCATGTTTGTTCAGATTCAGTAAGACAGGTACAGTTTTTCCACTCCTAAACATTCTTTTCACAGAGAGAGAGAGAGAGAGAGAGAGAGAGAGAGAGGATAACCTGGAAGAAACCCCATTCCTTGCTTGCATAGTGTAACTTCTCCAACTGTGTGTCCATAAACTCTGCAGAAAATAATCTTTGCATGTCGATGACTGGGACTTGGGGTAAAGAAGTGGTGTCAGATATGATGGGAGGCTCATTAGGAAAACGCACATAACGTGGTGGGACTGTGCTTGTCGTCTCCTTTGCTAGCTCTTGAACACAAGGAACTGGGATAGAGCTCCCTAGCGTCGTTATTTCTGGTTCCATAGCTCCAAGAAAACCCAAAGAGGAAGAGCTTAAAGTCTTAGCTCCTGAACAGAGAACTGTGAACTTTAAATTTATACCAAGAGTTGAAAAGGTCTACCACATGGGCGGCGCTACAGCCAGCCAAGGGGTTCATTGAACCCCTGACCTGGCCCAAAAAAAAAAAAAAAAAACACCATATAATTTTTTTTTACCCCTAAATAAAAAATTTCAACACCCTAAACCTAATTTTGTTTGAAACCAGTTGAAATAAGCTTAAATATAATTATCTTAGTTCTATTTTCACAATAATTTTACAAAAAAAGTGGTATATTGTAATTGGTTTTTATTTAGACTTACAATTGACATCACTTTTTTATATACTTTTAACAACTTGTCATCTAAATTTTATTATGAAAGTGTTGCATTAGTAGCATTATTGTTAAAATTGCTTCTTCGTTAAACAAAATAAATAAATAAACTTTTTCTCCAAACTATTCTTAGCTCCAACACTATTGACCTCCTAGAAAAAAATTCTGAAGCCGCCGCTACAAGACCATTAACATCACAATTTTCTTAAGAAACCTACTTGCCTTCCCCATTTTTCTATATACGTACATACATGCTCTGCCAACTGCCAACTGCCAAGTTCCAACTTCCCTTTCGTTTTAAATAAATTACACCAAACCTTCAAGGTATAAGAAATCAACAGTCCATGGTTTGCAGAAAAAAATGGAGTACGTATCTGTAAGTACCTGACATTTAACAACGTATTTGAATTTGTTGTGGATTACGTATCTGTAAATTTTTTTTTTGGGTTCTTGGAGCATGTATCTGAACTTTTTAAAATTCTGTAAAGGTTTTAACTTTTTTATTGTTGAGTATAGTGGGTTTGAATCCGCAATTTCAACCCTCCTTGCTCTTCTTACAAGGGAAAGAGGTTGGCATATAAGTTAAGAGGTCATTGGTCATGTAACTTGACAATTTTGGCTTTGATTTGTCATTTTGGTCATGTTTCTTTAAGAATGTGAGCATGGAAGTCTTTCTAACGTTTTCAATTTTAAAAGTTAAAACACTTTCTTTAAGTTCAAACAATTGATAAAGCTAAAGAAGTAGAATGGATGTGAAGTATGCAATGAAAACAGCTTAACATTACAAAGGTTTTTTCCCACCAAATTTTCTTTTACCCCCTTACTTTGTTGCTGATCAACCTTTGAATTGGTCTTGACACGACAAAAATATTACTGGCCATGTAGGGTCTTTAGAAATTCTGCTCTAAATCAGGAATTTTGACCATGTCATTAGTTTCGTTTGATATTTTAGGATTTAGGAAATGAAAATATTGGATTTTGAATATAGATATTGAGGGAGTAGATGGCTTTTTGGTGTTGTAACATTGAATTATTTGAACGTGAAATAAAGAAAGATAAATCCCAGCTACTCCCACTTTCCTAAGCAATCACACCCTTAGAGCTTAAAATCTGGTTTTGGAATTTTATAAAATTTAATCTCTATATTTGTTGACCATGAGGAAGCCTTATAGACTATTGCCAATCCTTTTCCTAGAAAGATTACAAACGCGTTCTCAAGGGGAACATGTGTAGGTAAAAAAAGACAAAGAAAAAAGAAAAAAAAGAAGAAGATAAACTTATTAATCAACATCTAGGCTTATTAAATATCAAATAATGGAAAGAGGGATAAAATAAAGTGATCAAAGGTTTGGTTGTTTGAAATTATCACGCAGTAGTAGAAAGAAGGACAAAATGTCAAAATCTAGAAATTAACACCAAGCAAAGAAAGAGGGATTCGGAAAAAAAATCTAAGACCACAATTTATTTCATAACTTCTTTTCCACAACTGTGATGTGGCAGAATGTGATTGGTCCAAAAGAAACGGTGGAACCATGTGTAAATGATAGACAATCACTTACAGTTTGTCATATCGAAGTTATGACAAAATAGTTGTAAAATAGTTTGTAGTCCTAGAACCACTTAAGTTTCTTAAAGTTAGCCAAGCTTGGAAAAAAAATTTCAAACCAGATTTCATTAATCCATGATCAGCTGCCTATAATAGTGAATTATGGAAGCTTTAAATAGGGTTCCCAATTAGATATTAGAAGGAAAGGAAATAACTTTATACCCAAGTAAGCAATGGAAATAATTCACAATCAATTACATTAAATACAAAAATTAGAGCAGATAAAATATTAATTCTAAAAAGTATCAACATCCAATAACATCAATCGGTGTTAAGTATGATCAATCAGATCAACAAGAAATTTTGGTGCTCACACCAACTAGGACTTTTGATAACAAAGAAAATTAAGCACTTACCAAACAGAAAAATGTCTCAAAATAAATATAAAATAAGAATCATAGACATTTGATACGCTCCGCTCCATAAAATCTAGAAATTACAGGAATACCTTTATTATAGTAAAACTTAATTAAAATTGTACTAGTAACTTTCTAGCTTAAACAAACTTAGTACTATTTTTTTTTGATAAGTAGATAGTAGGAGAGAAGGAGGTGTGATTTGAACTACAAACATCACAAAGAAACTAGAACGTAGTCTATATTAAAGGTGCCTAGATGACCCCACATTGAAACTAGATCACAATTCTTGAATTTCAAGGTATTTAATTTTGTTTTTCCTAGAACTATGACGGTTGCATCAATCTCCCTTAGTTGGTGCAAACTCGAGCTTGAGTTTTGAAATGTTGAAGTACTAATGTCCTCAGTTTATTAAACAGCATCCTTAGAGTGACATTACAAGAATGAATTTGATACTTCACCTTCTTTGTTGGAGGTAGCAATGATAAGATTGGAAGTTCCTTTTCTGTTTTCAACCATGGCGTCAAAATTATCAAGAATGAGAAATCAGATTTGGTATTGTTTCTTGTGTAATTATGTATAACTCAAGCAAAAAAAAAAAAAAAAGGTTAGAAATTGAATGTCATGAGTTCCCATTCATGCCAATCTATTTTTGTTTCACATTCCAATTTCCAAGTTCCCTTTGGACAACATGGATGACAATCCTACCCTCCTGCTCTGTGATCTCTACTCTCATGATACTATCTTCTTTTGTTTTGATTTCCACATGTTGTAGCATAATATGTGTAGCTAACTAAGTTGTAATTGGCATAGAAATAGGCCTAATAGTAGCTAATTTGTCTATTTCTATTTCTACAATAGCAGTTTCAATAACTTCTTGGCTCTCCACATCATGCAATTCAAGAGTTTTCTTTTTATCAAAAGTTTCGTCCATAAACCTTTCAGGTTGCTGTTTCGACTCATCTTCAGGCCGTCTAGTCGTTAGGACTAGTTGTTTAGTCTATGGTTTGGAATTTTTTGCATATTGTTTTGACTCTTGAATTGTTGTTTAGCGTCTATTACTTGCTCCTACCTTTCTAGCTAGTTGTTTTGATTAATCAGCGTACTGTTTTGGCCTCTTAGCTTCCCTCTGAAGCACTTTAGCTCTTTGTCTAGGAGATTTTGCTGGCTGGTCTGGCTATACAGTCTTGGCAATTCAAAATTATGTCTAGGCTTAAAAATGGTAAATTTCTCCTTAAAGTTTACAATAACTCAAACTCAATAGCTGTTTCTTTAGCATCTTAGATTTCAACTCTCGGCCTGCATCCAAATTGAATAACAGTCATAAATTTACCTTTTACTACTATAGACTGAATAAATACAAATCCTAGCAAAAACAAATCACAAGACTGCAAGAGATTTTACCCAATTTCTCTCTCTCAGTAGAGAGCTCGGTGCCTCTCTCTCCTCTCTATCTATGACGTGTTCTTGTGGTTGTGAGAAAACCCTCTGCTCTTTAATAATTCAGTCGTTGTTAAAAGTAAGGAGGAATGCACCCAAGCTATTAGCAGATATAAAAACAGAGATGGAGAACAGGGCAGTACTCAAGGAATTGAAATTCAGAGCAATTGGATTAGTCCAGAGCTGATGTATGAAGGAAAAAAATTGATTAGCAGTGTTTGTACAACCTACTGATGTATGAAGTAAAAAAATTGTGAAAATGGTTCCCCACCAAACATGATACTATATCACTCGAATCTTGTTAGTTGTTTTGCATGCGTAATGGTTGATAAAGGTGTGAACAGAACAAATGTGTTAGGTATAGAATAATCAATAATGTGAAAAGAATAATTACTGTATCAAAAAAGGAAGAAAATGATAAATAAAATTTTAAAAATATATAATGTGGAAAGAATAATAATCACTCTTGAGTCTTGAAGTGTTGAAGAATAGGAACTCTTGCGCTTGATATTTTCAAGTTTCACCAACTCTTGATTCTTACTAATACTTGTAGTCTAAATTATAACCTGTTGTTAGATTGAGGGATGAGTGATGTTAAACTATTAAGGGCCATTTTGTTTGGTCAGCCCACTTTTTTGAGATGCTTCAGTGTGTTTTTAAGGTGCATCCAGTGAAAAGCGTTTTGTTACAAAGGATCACAATCCATTGAACACCATGTTTTACTTTTCCTCTGATAAATAGGATGTGACATGGCAACTTGCATACATACTTTCATGTGCATGTCATCACATGAGACTTGTTCCATTTATGACCACTGCAGAGAAAAAAATTGCAGCCTTCAACCTCGTAGCATTGCATTTGACAGTAACTAATTTTATTTTTTTGGTGGTGTAAACAGTGTAGGGGTTCATTCCTTCTTTTGTCATTCTCTTTCTTTCTTACTATAAATCTTAATATGCCGCTTATTTTAAGGCTTTTCCTTATATTTCTTTTTGCTGTGTCAATGTTAGGTTCAAAGATTACACTGATGCTTGCTATAAGGGTTTTGCTCTGTTCCATCATAACACATGACAAATTTATCATGTAAAGGTACTGTTGAAAACTTGAAATTTAGGGATTAATATACTTCAGGTCATGAATAAGGAATGAAGCCATTGGTCCTCATAGCATAGCGATATATGTAACATATTAACAATTTCTGTACTTTATTTTCTATTTTGAAAAGGACAAAGTTTAGTTACAAATTAATTGTAGCCTAAAACTACAACTTTATTCAATATCATTAACACTACTACATATTTCAAAAATCTAAGCGTTAGATTACATGTTCATTATGCTTCTAATACAAATATCAAATTTTGTACCAATCAAATATTATTTGCTATATAATCTATAAGATTATATTTTATGTATAATTTTAAATTACAAAAACTTGCAATTTAAACAATTTATTGATGACATAGCTATTAATCTTTAATTTTCTAAAATTTTTATAAACATAGTGGATATAAGAAAAAAATGTAATTTAATGGTGAATTTGTCAAAATTCACCTCCAATAAAAAGATATTAAGTAAGGTTGTAATTTTAAGCTATAACCAATTTTGTAGCTAAACATTGTCATTTTGAAAATAGCAGATGTTACTTCTATTTTTATTCCGTTTGTTTTTGAGTATGTTTCCCAGTAATTTGTTAATCTCTCTCTCTTGGTGTGTGATTTATATTATGCTTGAGTAGGTGAAAATTTTCAGTTGACATATTTGATACTGGGGTTGCTATTGCAGAATATGCAAAAATTTTGTTTTAAAATCAGTTGAGTTGATTTGTGGAGAATTGCTAAGCTCGGGCAGTCTAGCTAAGCTTGCGGCGTTTGCTCTGACAAAGGACATAAATAATATTCAATGTACAATAATTTAATGGCTAAGATTATTTTCTTCTAAGCTTTATAATAAGTTCTGGATTTTTTTCTTCAGTTTCTACGAATTTAGTATTTTTTGCTGGGTTGACCATTCGAACCATTCTCCTGGCAGAGGAATATCTTACAAGTTGTCATTCTCCTAAGAATCTATGGTTAATAGAGAAAGCTTTATTTAATCACAGTTATAGCCTCTTCATTTTGTTGACCTGAGATATCATTAGCTGAGATTGATCTGGACTAAGAATCTTGGCAATGAGATTCTTAGTGGTTGCAATGCTTATTCTGCCATATAGCGTTGGCTTGCTTTTAATATTTAATCGAATGTATATTGGTTCCTTCAAGATTGCTGTCTAAAAAATTAATTGCCTATACTAATGAATCATTGTAGAGACTAGAGAATATGAACTACACAGTAGGTTTTTTTTTGGTTGATATATCGATAGTCTAGAGTGGGGGAATTTGAAGTTGGGATGTTTTTGTCTGAAACACTAGGAGGTGCTAGCTAATTGAGTTTGGCACAAACTTTATTGGTTTTCAAATGTTTGCACACAATTTTTGTGAAGCATTATTGATATATAGGTATATTTACATTACATATTAGTTTCTAACTTTTTTATGCTTTCCTAATATCCAGTTCTCAGATTGCAGAATGATTTCCTCCAATTTCTGCAAGTTAATTATCCCCAAGAGTTAGCAGGTCAATCAATTGCATGTGCTGTGCTATCTGCATGCTGTAAATCTAGTGGTCTATTATTTACTACTGTGGAGTAATAAGTTCTCTTGGTCCTGCTTTGGCAAAACAAACGATTTTAGAATGAATATTGCAATTATTTGAATCTGTCTTGCATCTAATTAAACCAGACTTAGTAGACAAGCCACTAGCACACATATATAATATAGGTTTTATGCCATTTATTTCCTTACTTAAACTCAAAGGTTTGTCTCAACTCTCAAGTGCCTTTCTGTTCCTCATTCTGGATCTTCATGCCATCAATGTATGCAGGGGCAGAGCCAGAGGGGGGAGGGGGGCACCTGCCCCCCCTGACTCCTAAAATATCCTTGCATATGTAGTCTACTCTAGTTACTCCCTGACATAGAGAAAAAAGGAAAAAGAAAAAATGAACTCCCACTTGAAAGTGACACAGGAAAAAGAAGTTACTCTCAAAGACCAAATCATGTACCTTTTCACCAATTTCCATTCTTATAAGCAACTTTTGTCTGTCCCAGTGTTGCACTTATTTCACTATTTTTTTCTTTTTTATTTAATATCATTATTTTCACAATTTTCACTGTGATATTTTTCACAACATTTTATTATTAAGTGATGTTAGAGATATTACAAATTTTACTACTTATGTCTTACAAATTGGCATCTCACCAACCACAAAAAATAATTTCAAACATATATTCATTATATTGTTTAAAGTAACACTAATCACATTTTTACCACATTAGTTTGTAAAATTTGTAGTAGCTATGACTATGAATTGGTTATTTTTGTTTATTTATTTTAATACTATGAAATATATTCATTTTTTCTTGCAATTGTTTATTTATTTTGTTATTATTATTGATTAATATTTTTTAGATTAATTTTACTTTTAATATTGTTTTTTAATTTTGCCCCCTCTAGACTAAAATCTTCGCTCCGCCACTGAATGTATGCCTTCCCATCGAGTTTATGTAAGAGACTTCCCCTGAAAAAATCTATCACACTAATTGTCTTGAACAATGCTGGTGATTCTGGAGTGATAAGGCTTGGTGCTGGACCAATATCTGCTTCTAGTCTTGGGCTGTAAAATGTGGCCATGGAGAGCCTCTCCCTTGCTGAGTTAACAGTTGCCCTATGCTCGATGCTACGGTAAATTCCATTCGTCACAATCTGGAAAACAACGCATGGAAAACCAATTATGGTAGTGTTTGGACTTTGGTAGATCATGCTTATGTTTGCTTCTATATATAAGTGTATCCAAGCGAAAAGAAAGAACAATTTTTTTAATTTTAATTTTTTGCATTTCTGTTCTTTCTAGCTTGCTTTGACTTTTGAGCTCCTAAAAGATTGAGCATTTTGGTGAGTCGAAGTCTGTGATTTGGTTTTTGATTATGTTTTTGAGCTAATTATTAGTATTAGGACCTCAGTTCTTTAGCTTAATGGATTGAAAGGGACAGAGTTTAGCTACAAAATTGGTTGTAACCTAAATCTTACTCAATATCTTTTTATTGGAGGTGAATTTTGACAAATCCACTATATTGGATTACATCTTCTTCTTATATTCTCCATGCATGCAAAATTTCGAGAAAATTAAAGGTCAATAACCATGTCATCAATAAATTGATTAAATTGCAAGTTTTTTGTAATTTAAAATTCTGTATAAAATATAAGATTATAGATCATATAGTAAATAATAATATTTGATTAACATAAAATTTGACATGTGTATTAAGAGAGTAAAGAACATGTAATTCAATGATTAAATTTTCAAAATATGTAGTAATGTTTATTTTATTGAGTAAAGTTGTAACTAATTTTGTAGCTAAACTTTATCTGGTTGAAAGATGAAAAATTTATAAAAATCATTCAGTAGTAGAAATCAATGCTGCTCTCACATGAAATATAGGTCCCACCTAGTGGCGGCTCCAGAAATTTTTTTAGGGGTCATTACTGATTAAAAAACTTAAATTAAACAAAATGTAATAAAAAGTTAACTTGAATATATTAAGTTATCAATACAAGAGAAAAAAACTCAAATACATGAAATTTTACAATTTTCTTTTATGAGTTTTGATATTTTAAAATTGTTACATGATAATTTATTATCAGTTGTTATTATCTATTGTCAAAGTCACTAGGTGTGACCATTTTATTTTATTAAGTTTGTATAACATTTTTTAGTTTTATGCAATTGACTTTATTTTTATAAAAATATATTAAACTAAATTAAAAGATCAAAATGTAACCCACTAACACTATATTATTTATTGACCTACATTCATCCATACCATACAAAAATATTACACTAAGTGTCTACTTAACCAATCCTATGTTCAAACAATTACTAACTTTACTATTTTTTTTTTTGAATCACTAATATAAATAATACATTAAGTACCTAATTATTGTGTTGTTTTGGGCAGGATTGATTTGTGATCAGGGTATGCAAAAATATTTAAGGGTAAAATAAACTATAAATATATATATAAATATATATATATTACGTGAGATTTATATATATGATCCCACCATATATATAATTAGTGAGATTTATTATTATGTGAAAGGAGAAAGCATTATTCTAGGAGTATGGACTAATTACTCGAAAATTTGGAATTTACCTCCAAAATGTCACCAACGTTGACAATAAAAGCATTAGGGAGAGGCTTTACTGGAATCCACCTTCCATTTTTCCTTATCTGGAGACCTTCCATTTCATTAATTTGGAGGAGGATTGTTAAGGCCACAGAATCCGAGTGAGCATTGAGGCCCATCACAAGCTCTGGTTGAGGGCATGGAGGATAGTAGTTCATCCTCATTCCCTGAGATCCTTCTTCGAACAGGTTTCTCATGTCGTTATGTTCCATTCTTAGAGCTTTTGCCATCAGTTCAAGTATCTTCTTGGCAATGTCTCTAACCTCTATTGAGTAAGCATCTAAGTTATCTCTACATGCATGTGATGGAAGATAGTGTAATCACTAGAACAGGAATCAGCTTTGAGTAAGCAAATCTAGAAAAGGAGTTAGTGTTACCTAAAAAAAAAAAAAGATTCACCATACATTTCCTAATTTTTTTCATCATTGTCCTATGTTTGGCTGTGATCTTTTCATTTCATTATATTGTGTATCCTCTTTAGCCGAACAAATATTAGAAAAAAAATAAAGAAATGCCAATTTAGTTTCTTAATTGGAGAGAGAGAGAGAGAGAGAGAGAGAGATGAGATGAGACCTGAATGGGAGAGGGATCTTGAGGAAAAAGTTCCTCAAATGGATTGGAAGCGTGTTCGTGTAGAACATGTCTCCCCAATCAAGTTTCTGCTCATCGGACACGACAAAGGCTTGCCCAAACCCCTCAATACTTCCTGGTAGTTGCCATAACTTCTTCTTCTCTTCCCTCGGCAGATTAAAGAATTCTTGCATGCCTACTTTCACCTTCTCCATCAATGAAGTGCTCACCCCATGATTTATTAACTACACAACATATTTCCATTTTTTTAAAACCTAAAAAACATAATGTATATTTAAAATAGTTTTCTATATGAAAAAAAAAAAAAAAAAACATTATAGAATGCCAACTTATCTTTATAAGAAAATTATTTTTTAATCTTAACCGAATATAGTCCACTCTTTTGTCCGGCAGAATTTTCATACAAATTGGCTTTGAGAAAAGTTCCTCCAATTTATTAGCTGGCAATTTGAAAAATAGTGTGTTTTTAGTTACATGATCTACTTATATACTCATGTGACTTGTTGAAATGATTTAATTATATGATAATACATGTGTGCGGTCTTATAAATTGTGTAATGGATTTAATGACAAAGTCAAAAATATATCTTTAAGGGAACCAAATGTTATAGAGTAGTGTAAAAGATCACATCTAGTGGTTCTTAAGATCTGCTCAGATCCACGAGATTCTAAGTGTGCGTTTGGCAAAATTATTTTTGCCAACTTATTTTTGTTATTATTCATGAGTTTCACTGCACTTTTTAGTACTATTCATGGGTCGCACTATACTATTTTAACAAACTTTTACTTTTATTTAAAGTACTTTCAACAAAATTTTTTCAGTTTTAACAAAATAAGCAGATCCCAAACAGTTCCTAAGTTTAAAACTCCTAACCACATGTTGAGGTTCAAAGGATTCTTATGTAATTTCTTAACGTGTGTGAGAAGGAGGACTCCACATACTCGGTGGATAGTCCGATTCTCAAATATCTTTGTACACCCATGTTAGGAAAAAAATAATATAAAAATGCTAATTTAAAAAAATTATAAACATTTCCAGCATGCAAATGAAGTATTTTATAAACAAATAGACATATAACCAAAAGTGTCAAAAGATATGTGTCAACATTTAGAAAAATATTATAATTTTTACTTATCTTTGATCAAAAGCCACCGTTCTCTCCCTTTCTCCCTCTCTCAGACCAGGCCTTGCGCTCTTTCTCAAACCTTGCTCTCTCACTCAAACAAGTGTAGATTGGCGGTGCTGAGCATGGTTTGGGTCCGTGTAGATCGGTGGTGGTGATGAGTTTGCTCATCGATGGGTTTTGTTTTTTTTGAAAAGGGTTTAATGGATTTTGGGGTTGTTTTGGTTGTTGTTGGTGGTGGTTTATGGGTTTAGTGGTGGTGAATTTGTGAATTTTTGTGTGTTGGAGGTGGTGGTGGGAGGCTGAATGGGGTAGTGGTGGGTCCGTGGGGTTGCTGGGTTTTGTTTTGTTTTTTTGTTTTTGGTGGTTGCTGGGGTGTGTGTGGTGGTGGGGTGGCGGATGGCTATCTGGCTGAGCTCATCTCTTTCACGTGGTGGTTGCTGGAGTGATAGAGACAGAGGAAGAGAGGAAAGAGGAACATGGGAGAAGAGCGAAAAATGAGTATTTTTTTAATATATTATTTATTTAAGTAGTTTATATTATTTTATTAAGTTGTCAATAAAAATAAAAATATAAGGTAAATTGTGAAATGAGTTAATAAAATAGATAGAATAGGATTTGAAGATACAAAATAGATTTTTTTTGGGCATCCTTGATGCTGGTGCTCCTAGTGGCACCACCATTGAATTGACTCACCATTGAATTGATTGAAGGAAACTCTGTCATGTTTCTTCACCAAATCCTCTCTCTCTCTCTCTTTCTCTCTCTCACCCTTTAACCCCAATTATTTTGATTAGGATTCTTCAGATTCTGTAAGTAACTAGTACATATAGAATGTAAACAGGTACAACTTTTTCACTCCTAAATATTCTTATCAGAGAGAGAGAGAGAGAGAGAGAGAGAGAGAGAGATGAAACCTGGAAGAAACCCCATTCCTTGCTTGCATGGTCTAACTTATCCAATTCTGAGTCCCTAAATTCTGCTGAAAATAACCTTTGCATGTCGATGACTGGGACTTGGGGTAAAGAAGCGGTGTCAGATTTGATGGGAGGCTCATCATCGAAACGCACGTAACGTGGTGGCACTATGCTTGGCGTTTCCTTTGCTAGCTCTTGAACACAAGGAACTGGGATAGAGCCCCCTAGCCCTAGGATTGTTATTTCCTGTTCCATAGCTCCAACAAAACCAAAAGAAAAACAACTTAAAGTCTTAGCTCCTGAACAGAGAACCTTGAACTTTAAACTTATACCAGGTGTTGAAAATATCTACAAGGCATGTCAACATTAGGAGAAAATATAGTGTGCATTGGATGCATGGTATACCTCACATTAGTGTAACTTTCAACGCTTGCCTTCTATTATTTTATTTTGAAACTGGTTTTGAGTGAATCACTATTAGATTTTATTTTTTGGTTAGTTAAAAAAAGGATACATTCATATATTAGAGCAACCGCATCAGTGTGTTTAAAAGATTCTGTCTATTTTACATAAAAAAACTTACTTTTTCTATTTTATACCATCACTTTTACAAAATACCCACATCAGTTTATCAGCCAAAATGGCCAAATGGCCATAAAATCCTAACTATATAGTTAGTAGACCCGGTTCCCAAACTTTATCATTTACTAGCATCTCGAGTCTCAAAGACTCGATTTTGGGCCTCAAAATCGTGTCTTTGAGGCTCGGTTTTTGTGTTCCCAAGTGGCCAAATTCCACGTGGCGTGTCCACGTGGAACTCGAGTCTCTAAGACTCGAGTTCCATGTGGACACGCCACGTGGAATTTGCCCACTTGGATCTCGAGCCTCAGAGACTCGGTTTGCTAAAAGTGAAACTGAGTCTTAGAAACTCGGTTTCAAATTGTGGTGATTAATTGTTCCACGTGGAAGACAAGGAAACTGAGTCTCTAAGACTCGATTTCAAATAGGCTATTTTCAAAAATAACACCTTACACAGATCACTCTCCACTCTCACTCACCCTCTCTCACACAGAGTAGACACACTCTCACGCTTTCACTCACCGTCTCACCCTCACACTGAACTCTGTCACTCACTCTCTCCACTCTCACTGACTCACCTTCTTCTCTCACTCACTGTTCTCTCACTCAGTCTCCACTCTCAGTCTCCACTATTTCACATTCATCACCTTTGCCAAAAGATTTGATCAAGCCACAGCAAGCTTTGAGTTCCTTCAGTCTACGCGGTCTCTCAAAACTAAAAAAAAAGGTGAGTTGCTTTGTACCAAGTTCACTATTTGGTTGCCGAGAAACAGTGGGAAAAATCAAAGAAACTTTGGTTTCACGAAGTTCTTTTCTATTTTGGTTTTTGTATTGAATTTCTAATAAAACTGTTAAAAAAGATCGAAGCTTTATTGTTTTTTGAGATTGAAATTGGTTTGTGTGTTTGATTTTATTTATTTATTTATTTTTTGGGTTTTGTTTTGCGCTTTGTTCTGTTCGTGGGTTGAACTGTTGATATTAGGCAAATTTCAAATTTCTATCTTGAATTATGCATTGTTCTGCAGTGATGATGTTAGGGTTTGTTATGGGTCTTTGTTAAATTAAATTGTTGATGTTAGGGTTTGTTAAAGTTGATGATTTAGTGTTTAATTGGATCCATGTTACTGAAAGTTTGATGACTTTCTTCTTGCTAAATTTGATAATGTCTTAAACCCCTTTTTATTTTCCTAATTTTGTGAATTCTGCTTCTGTGCTCCTTTAAATTTTATTTACATTTAAATATTTCAATTGGATTGTCATTTTTTTTTCCCATTTAGTAATTTAAAATTTTCTTATTGCTGATTGTTTTGTTAAAAAAGCCTCTGTTTTTTTGTTGGGTTTGCAGTAGAATATTTGGCTAGTAGTTAAGTTTTGTCATATTGATGTTATATCTGTTTAGTGATAATGGATGAGAAAATTTAGCAGCATGTCACCTTGTAGGATTAGGCTGTTCCAGCACCCTAAGCTTTTTGTTTGATTCCTTTCCTTGTAATTAACCAAATGAATCTTCATGTAATTAGACCCAAAACTGCAAATTGAAAAGAGGCATGCCTACATAAAGAGATTGGTATGAGTCTCTTTCTAAATTTGTTCATATCTAGTACCCACAAATTGGCACAACAATTTGTTGATGTGATCCTGTATTTCTGGTTGGTGCTTTTCTCATTTCACCCAGATGATACTTTGATATGGGAGACATATTGCAAGAATTGATACAATTCTAGATTAAATCATGACATGGTCCAGTCCTAAAGCCAATGTCCTTTTTATTCCTTTGTGTGTGTGGCACATGGAGTCAATAACCTTCTTGTTTGGTGACCCTGCTGTCCTGATTGAGTGATATTAAAAAGGAGTAGTGATTGAGATCTTTTATTGTAAAGACAAGTTGTCTTTGCTTGCTTTTACTTGTGTTCTTCTTTTATGTGTATTTTGGTTTCATCACAGAACCATAGAAATGTTGGAAATTTATGGAATCTCATTCTTTAATATATATAACCTGGAACATATGATTTTAAATAGTTGCATTTAAAGTTTAAACCATAGATATGTATCCTCTGTTCTTTGTCTGGTATCTTTGGTTTCTTAAGCACCAACACTTCTATAAGCTTCATTTATCAACATGACATAACTGTAACAGAGCATCAATTTTTGGTATTCTGCTTGACAATTACTGCTATCCATGTTGGACTAGGTTGGCCTATTATCATACCCTGAGCTCTAAACAAAGTTTGATGCCAAATCTAATATTAGTTTCGTTTGATTTAAATTCCAAAGATTTAGTCACTAGTTTTTGCATTCCACTTACTAGGTCTTGTTAAACTAAACCTTATAAAATCAGTGTGTTTAGGATTGACTAGTAAATTCCAGGGATTCATCTATCGGAAGAATGTGATTCACAGCAGTAAACTAAATTTTTGAGTCTGATATGGTAATATTTACTGACATTTTCTTTTGTATGTAATATTATGCGGACATGTGGGTGCACCATCATACTCAAAAGTTTAAGTCTATGGATTAAGATCCAACAATATCATATCAACTCTCACTCTTGTCGTTATTACTCAAAATGTGTGACTCAAGCATTTAATCAATCACACCACTCTTGTTGTTATTACTCAAAATGTGTGACTCAAGCATTTAATCAATCACACCACTTATAATTTAGTTTACATTAGGCTAATTCCCATAGTTATCTTTCGGTTACACTTATATATCAGTATATTTACCTTTGTTTCCTCATTTGCATTATGATAAGTTTTATCTCAATATTTTTACTCTTTCACTGCTTAAATAAAAAAAAAAAAATTTTCTAGAGTAGATCACATAGATTCTTCAAATCAGTGCACACCACATTTCTAGTCTTGAAAAAGTAGTACTCTAGCATAGGTTCTCAAAAAGAACTACTAGCGGTTCAGCCAAAAAAAAAAAGAAAAAAAAGAAATTGCCAACAGTCTCACACCTTAAACCAACCCACTTATCAGGTAAGTCCTTTTTTTTTTTTTTGGGGGGGGGGGGGGGGGGGAGAAGGGGGAAGGGGGGCCAAAATGAGGTAAGTCTTTAGTTCTAGCATATTCTTAGCATATAAGCCTAGGAATTGGCTTCAACATGATGTCTACATTATGCTCTTAAACACAAGGAAAGCTATACATGCTCTATTTTATTTTAGTTTAAAAAAAAAAAAAAAGAATTTCTAAAACTCGACAACAGTCTCTTTCCTTGCCTGTGACTATGGCTAATAGGCTTACTTCCACTTTGTCTTTGCCTTTTGGGATGCCCTCTTGGGAGAGTAATAAACTTCTTCAAGCTCAAGGTATATTAACATTAACATTTTTTTTTTTTTGGTTCTGTTTTGTTATTATTATTATTTTTCCTTTTTAAAATACATTTTAAGTGGGAAGAGGGATTCTAATCCTGCAAGACTCTGTTGGGAAACACTAGGAGTAACATTAGCATTTATTATTTTATCTGCGTGTGTCTTTAATTGGTGAGTTACATGTTAGATGTCTCTGTTGGAAACACTAGAAGTAGCATTACAAATCTCAACAAATTGTGGAAAAGGTGGTGAATTCTTGTACACTTAAATTTCACCTAAAAAATTAGTTTGTTGATAATTCATAATTGACTTAAGGCTTGGTGGTTGTTATTGTTGTAGTTTGAATTTCAAAACACAATTATGAATTATTTAGTTAGATGGGTGGAATTGGACTAATTTTTCTTTTAAAGTTTGTTTGACTAGGTGTTTTGTTTGCTCTTGGAATTGGTTTTTGCAATTGAGTAGGGGATATTCTTCAGGTTTTCATAAGTACACCAATATGATGATGATCTTTTTGTTTCAATGGGTTTTTTTTTCTTAAAATGTGCTTTCTAAGATTGTTTTAGGCAGGAGAGACATATTTTTTGGTTGCTGAGAAAATTGGGGAACAGAAAAAAGGAAATTGGACAATGAGTCATTCAAGACTATGAATCCCAATACTTGTGTTATGACTGTTTAAGTCTGATTAAATGGGTTGCTTTTTTTTACTTTTCAAAAAGTAATTGGAAACATTGACTGAACAAAGAGATTCAAAGAATCAGTAAAATTATGTTCATCAATTGAAGAAGTTGAATACTACTTTTTTACTAAGTAATTCCAAAGTGTCAATTGAAGAAGTTGAATGTTCATCAATTGAACAAAGTGTCAATTTCTTAAGTAATTCAAACTTTGATTCTAGTTATACAAGTTGATGCTATTTCTAACTTTTTGGCCTGTGTCATGGATCCTTTAACTTGAATTTTCTCTCAAATTGGAGGAGGCAGTTTTCAATAATCTAAACCCCAAATTTGTCAATTTTTGGCCCTAGGGTAATTTTCTGTGAATGGTTCTTAAACATTTTTCCATGTTTTCACTCACTGCATTCAACCAAACTGTGTGTGATCTTCTTCTAAAAAAAAAAAAAAAAAAACTGCGTGTGATCTGTATCACCAAGTTCTTATGCTTGCCACTGTGTTGGTTTGCATGTGAAGGAAAATGATACATTAACTCCTTGTGTTTGTAGCTTATGGTATCATATTTTCAAAAAAAATGAATTGGAGAATTATATTACTTTCAAATCAAGGTCCATATCAAATTTCATATTGATTGCTACTACTACTCTTTTTCTTGCTTCAAAACTTTACCTTAAAAATAAAATCCTAAGTCTAAAAAGCTCTGTGTTCATATTGGCCTCTTTTGGTTTAGTCTTTCATCTTTTACTGAGTTTTCATTGTACAAACTGGCTTTAGTTGCTCTAACTCATACCTAGTTCCATAAGCATATTGTGTGTTTATTTCTCAAACTAATTGCTTATCATTCTTATGCAGTATGGCTGCTGCAAATGCTGGACGGATTGACTATACACAGCTTGGACCCATTGACAACTCGGTGTTGTCACAGCAGCCCAAGCATCAGTTCGAAGCTATTTGGAATGGGCGGGTAAAACACAACACTAAATATTTAACCAATGTACATGGATTTAATTCATACAATGTACATGTATTTGCTGTCATATATTAATCCATGGTTCTGTTCTGTGCAGGATCCAGGGTCCATTACCTGCCGTAGTTGTAGTTCAGAGTTCTCCAAGCAACCTCCAATGGTGGACGACCAAGTCAGGAACATCATCAACGCAGTTGGTTTGGAGGGACTCCTCTAGGTCCCGGGTAGAGAGATTGACAATGGCCTGATAACAGCCTTAGTGGAGTGATGGCGGCCCGAGACTCACACCTTCCACATGCCACATGGTGAGGTCACCATCACATTGCAGGATGTGGAGGTTCTTCTTGGGCTTCCTGTTGATGGTGACGCTATAACAGGGAGCACGCAGAAAACTTGGGTGGATGTGTGATGGGACTTCCTTGGCTTTCGACCTGTAAATCAAGACAACCATAAGCAACTTGATGGCCAGAGGATTCTCATCAGTTGGCTTTTGGAGCAGGTTGCTAATCCATTGCCGCCTAATGCTGAAGAGGATCAGCTGTATAAGTACGCACGATGCTACATCCTAGCGCTACTGGGGGACACAATATTCATGGACAAATCCGGCGATAGGGTGCATCTAATGTGGGTGCAGCAGTTAGAAGACCTTCGCAACCCACGAAGGTACAGTTGGGGAAGTGCTTGCCTTGCATGGTTGTATCAAGAGCTATGTAGGGCAAGCAAGGACACTAGTCAGATTGGTGGGTGCTTACTGTTGCTCCAGTATTGGGCATGGGCCAGGTTCCCCTATTTGTGCCCGACAGTTGAGCGTGGCCTGCCAGTGGGTGCTTATGGTCCTCCAGTGCGTGGTCCACTATCCCTAAAGTAAGTCTCTACCTCATACACGTCATATACATTATGTGATCATTACCTAAGTCCACAATCATGTAACTTGATTTTATTTATTGAGTTTAAAGGCTTCTAGCAATTTTTTATGTCAACATAAAAAATTTTTAAACCGAGGTTCAATATATATGATTACGTTAATCTACTCTAATTTTGTGACTGTCATGTGGCTTGTATGTGCTTTGTTTTTTAAAAGGACCGTTTCTTATTCTAGTGATATTATTAATTAAGTAAATATCTTTAAGATTATCTCAGTAGTTATATGTGATTACATTATAGTTTTAACATTGGAATTATCTTAGTAGAAAAGTTCTAGATATTGATCCCTTGTTCTTGATTGTAGGTGGTTGTGGGTCCCAAACAAGAAAAATAGGCTCGCCCACATCTTCAGGGACAGGTATCGCAAGCAACTAGCTTTAATGTTGCTAGACCAAGTATGAAAATGCCTTCTTTTACATGTTTAGTCTCAAGATATAGGTTTGGTTAACTTTGAAATATAAACATTGTTGCCTAATGTGTTGTGTTCTTGTTTTTTGGCTGTTGTAGGTTGTGTGGCAGCCATATGAAGCTCATTTTGACGACCTTCCGTCGTGGTGCGTTGCAGGGAAGGCCGTGTGGACGGCAACGGTGCCGCTTGTATGTTTCCACCTAGTAGAGATACATACACCGGATCGTGTCGTTCGTCAATTTGGGATGATCTAAGAAATTCCCCGTAATGTTGACACTGATAGAGTGCTTCATGGCATTGATTTGAGGGGGAAGATCGGTGTTAATTAGATGCAGAAACATGCTGTGCATCTCCATGAGTGGGGTAATCGCCTTTATCGGCGTTCTGAAGCAGTGCTTGGTGATATGCCTCCACAGCACGAGTACCACGACTGGTTCAAAATGGTAACTCGGAGGTTCATCGATAGGCTCGGTGCTGTAGTGACTCTGCTGGTAACTTCTCAATGTCTTCTACATCTTACCGTATTTCTTAGCATGAAACCACTGTTTAGAGAGCATGATACCTTGTTACTACATTTTTTGCTTAGCACTTGATCTCCCTATAATTTGCAATTACTAATAGCAGAACCAATTCAGAACGAACATTTATTTTTTTATCGATTGGCATTGTTGATTTGGTATTGCATTACTAATATGTGTGGTTTTTCCATGTGCAGATTGAAGGATACGTCCGTTTGTTGAGGCGTCACCCAGTGGGCACGAAGGACCACAAGGACATTACTGAGGTGCTAACGGCAGTGCATGCGATTGAACGTGTCCAACCTCCTATCCCTAAGGCCACAATTGAGGAGGCAGCTACTCTTGCGGGCCCAAGCATGAGCACAGATCCAGTCGGATGTCAGTCTCGTTCGCCTGTTGCTACCCCTCGGCTTGTCCCTACCTCCGATCCCTCTCCATCCACCCCACATTTATCCCCTAGCCCCACTATCCCTTCATCCACCCTACATCCATCCCCTACCCCCACCATCCCTTCACCCACCCCACATCCATCTCCTCGCCCTACCATCCCTCCACCCACCCCACATCCTTGTCCTGGGTCTGACATTCGTCCACCCACCCCACGGTCATTTCTTGAGCTGTCACCCATTCCATCCTTTAACCTGGGTATTGATATAACCCCACCTGACATGCAGCAGGAGCCACCCTCCCACAGTACATCTATTGGCCCTTCTTCAGCCATTGACCCACCCCATGTTCAGGCTGAGCAGGCTGCTGGATTACCTGCAGTGGCAGAAGGTCGGCCTAAACACATATCAAAGGCACCTCCGTGTGGGACAGGGGGGCACAAACATGGACACAATGTTGGGCCCGAGGCATCTGACGAAGGACATGCAAGACCTCCTTCTCGTTATACGAGACGACATAAGGTTCAAAAAAGGTATCTGAAAGCTTAATGTGAAACAACACACTTTATTCCCAGTGGTATTCCTCTTTTCACATTTCAATCTAGTGTTGAATACTTCATAAGATTATTTTTGTTTTCAATATGGTTTGAACGTACATTATTGGAACTAGGTGAATGATACAAATAAGGACATTAGCTAGAGGTAGATATTTCAACAAGGATATGGTTCTTAAATGTGACAGTGGAGGTAGATATTCATGTGTTGGTTGATTATGAGATTTCATTTCTTTGTTCCCGGTGTATTTAACTTGCTTCCCTACAACCTTTGCACACCTTGCCCAGGGTTGGAAAGAAGTTGAAGTCATTGAAAGACTGTCTGGCATCATCTGCAAGTTCTTCACCTGTCAGGGAGAGGGCTGGCCTCGGTCTCTCTGTAGTCAAGTCGTTAGTGCTTCGTGAAAAGGAGGAGAAGCTTACATTTGATTATGGTGATAATGAGAAAGTTTTGTCTTTGATTAATTCACTGTTTGATGCAGGTATGTGCACATTTTTTGTGACCTGGTTGCAGAATCTTCCTGTTGGATGAACTTTTTATCTTTAATTTTTTTGCATTTTCCTGTGATGATCTTTCACTTCTGTTGTAATATATGCAAGATATTTGCAGAGGGAAATTTTCTCAAAAGGAAGATCAGCTATGATTCAGAGGCAACCACAGTAACATCTTTGCTAAGAGATATTCATGGTGCTCTTGCTGAAAGCCTTGTTGTTAAGCTAATGAGTATGGAGTATTGTCCTTTTAAATCAATTGTAGCAGCTATTGAAACCTTAGATATTTTTGTTCCTGCTTGCTGTAATGAGTATGGAGTATTGTATTTGCTGATGCTGATTTATTTTGACAGCCTACGAATGATTATCCACCTAGGAATGATTATCTACGTAGAGAAAAGAAAAGGAAGCTTCACAAATTCCCACAATTTGGAAGAAAATGGCACAAGGGGAGTGAGAAGAAAAGGAAGCTTCACAAATTCACCATTTGGTCAAGGACACGGTCCTTCCTCCACTTGAGCGAGCCACGGCATCAGTTCGATATTGGATTGTTGGACTGCAGAAAATCACTATCGATGGTCTAAATCTGGGTAGGTTACCATATCTAGATTTAGACCATCGATACTGATTTTGTGGAGTCCAACAATCCAAAATATCGAACTGACGCCGTGGGTCGCTCAAGTGGAGGAAGGACCGTGTCCTTTTCTAGGCTTTCTTGGTCTTTCAACTACTTAATCTTTCACATCCAAGGTAAATATATATATATATATATATGAATTTTTTTTTTTTTTTTTTTTTTTTTAACTCAAGTCTTGTAAAAATCTACTTCGTTAAAAACTTGTGTCAATTATTGTGCACTCCTTTGAAAAGATAAATACGCAGGGGATGCCAACTCAGTATAATTAGGGTTCTAAGCTATTTAATGTGGATGCCAATATTTTTTTTTGTACATAAATTCATGCTGATATGTTTGTCTGATTTCATTTGAATAATCTTTCTCTATTACAAACATCTGCTTCTGTCTGTGTGATTGCATTTCTAGTTTGCCGGTTGAACCCAAGCTCATACTTTTGAAGAACCTGTTTTGCTGTTGACAATCCAAAGAGTCTTTTGAGAACGTTCTTAATTCATCATTTTTCGTGATGATTTGAAAGTTACTTTTACTGTGGAGTCAGGTTTTCTCTTATCTTGTCCAAGACCACAAAGCTAGAAGTTGATTTAGCATCTGTTAATATCCAAACAATTGAAGACGTACTTTGCACGGTATGAACATTTCCGAGTGATCTTCAATTGCATGACAATTCTTCATTTCTTTTCTTAAGACATCCATGTCTTTCTTTTTTAGTACCTTTTGGAAAATTATAGTTTATGGATGTTTGAAATCTTAGCTTTAACAGGTTCCTTGCACCAAGTCTTGCTTATGTTACACCTATTCATATTTACTCATAGTGATGTAATTTTATGTTCAATCTGCTGGTAGGGTGGAGAACTTTGTTCTTTGAGATACGACTTAACCGTACCATTTGCTAGGTATGTGGCTATGAATGGTCTTACATGGATTAAAAGGTACCAGATAGCTAAGGTTTACAGGAGGGACAACCCATCTAAGGTATGTGGCTATGAATGGTCTCACATGGATTAAAAGGTACCAGATAGCTAAGGTTTACAAGAGGGACAACCCATCTAAGGGAAGATACCGTGAATTTTACCAGTGCGATTTAGAGCATAGGCACATGTCACTGCCGTGAATTTTAACTTGTTGGAACAGGCAGTAGTAGTTTTGTATCATTTAATTCAATCATGCTGAGACATGAAGCTAACTTCTTAGAAAATGTCTCTGAAGATTTCTTTTTCTTTTGGAAGAAGATAATTCTGTTTGTGGGCTTCACTGGGTCCATTTTGCTGCTAGAAACATCCCAGCAATGGTTTTGGAACCATGCCCTTTTATTACATGACCAGCCCACTCTAAAGGCATACTGCCTGGGCATATTATAGAGCTATAGGTCGATACACTTCGCATTAAGTCATATTTGGACCACAGGCCATTTTTATATTTTAGCCCTTGTTTGGACTTTAATTTCCTTAATCCAGCTTACTAATTCAGCTGCCAAAATGGATACTTTATGATTTTAAATGAAATGTTGGATTAATAATTTAATTGTGTATTCCATTTCTGACGCAATGAATTTTAGTATGTTTGGTTATATATTTCTTGTTAATTATTGTTAGGTGGAGGAGAATGGCTTATCTGTTGAGACAGCAGATGAAATTGGCACTTTTGTGAAGGAAAGGGGACAGCCTTTGGAACTATTATCTAAGCTTAAGCAGCAGGGCAGCAAGTTCTTAGGACACAATGGATCTTATGTGGCTATGAATGACCTAGAGATTTTATTTAAAGCTCTTGAAGTGTCAAAGTGTATTGACAAACCAGAATTAGTCTTGACTTGAGTCTTGCCAGATGCCTTGATTATTATACTGGAGTCATATTTGAGGCTATTTTTAAAGGCGGTGCACAGGTAATTGTTTAAGAAACAATTGCTGTTTTCATTTCATTCATTTTTTCTTCCTTGTGATTCCATATTGTTGTTTATTCTTGGTTTAAATTGCAGTTTATATGGTTGTTTATTTATATTCATTTTTTCTTGTAATAATATAATAGGCAACATGGATAAATCTTTTAATTGTATGATCTGACATGGTTCGAAAACGTGTATAAATCTTTTAATTTTATTATATGACATGGTTCTGTTATTATGAACTGGTGCCAATATGACAAACTGCTTAACTCATTTTGTGCTCACCCAAGTATTGAGGATGTTGGCATTTCTTTTGGACTAGTGGAAGGTATGGAAATACTTGATTGTCATTCTTTGATTTACATTTTATGTTTCTTTCTATCCTATTTACTGGCTTTTTGGATTTTTTTTTTTTTTTTGGTTGGGTTGCTCATGACTAGTGTGGATCTTTAAGTTTAGTGGTTTTTGTTTTATTATGTTTTTAGTTGTGCAGAAAAAGGAAATAAAAAAGGAAATTGCACACCATTCTTGTTGCATGGGACATGCATGTTCACATGCTCATTGTTTTTTGAATTTTAGACTACAATAAAATATGGCTATATATTGGATGGAATCGCCAATGACCTCTTAGGTCAAGTGGCATTTTCGAGTATTTTCAACGGAAACGTCTAGCATTTGAATTCTCCCTCCCTCACTTAAAATATATTAGAAAATATATATTGGATGAAATCACCACCACTACCATAAACAATCATTTAGCTTTGAATTATATTATTTTATTGTGGATGCTGAGCTTTTCATGTTAAAGGAAGTGTGAAGTATTCTCTACCCATTGCCAAGATACAAAACTCTTTTAAAGTTGTGATTACAAATAATTGTAATGAATCAACTATCGTTGAAGAATTAGTCGCATGTACATACAAGAAATCTGGGTTTTGGAAGTTTAGTTTATAAAAGAGCTCATTTCATATCAGCCACTTATTCTTTGGTCTACCATTGTCACTTGATGACAGCTACACATAATGCTGATCTGAGTTTTTGCAGTAAAAGTTTCTTTGTCATCATTGGCTGCTTCTTTTGTTTTTTCAACTCTATAAATGAGTGAGTTGGTATAATAGCGATTGAAGCTCCTTATGCCCGGTTCCGTTCTCCCCTAAAAACAAATACCCTTATAAATGAAAATAGAAGAAATTGAGAAATGAGAGCAAAGAGGATAAGAATTAGCTATATTGGGGTAAATGATTTATGGACTTACACTTACCTAGTTTGATATTGAGTGAACTTGATTTTCTGCATGGATATACAGATGCAATACCACTATTTGTACTCGGCATTTCTGTTCTTTCCTCAATGCAAACACCATTTTCCATTTCCTGACTTGAGACAAACTTTATTGGAGGGTAGTTAAAATTTATTGCGAAAGTTATCTTGATTATCTCCTAGTTCTTCTCTCTATGTTTCTCTAAGTTTTGAGTAGATAATTTCTTTACTTGTATTGATTTGTTGTTTAGGTCTAGTCCACTTCAATAATCCATAGAATAGTCTATTAAGGTCCAATAGAGAGGACAGAGGCTTGACGTTACTACTGCCTACTTCAGAGTTCAGTATTTTGTTGATACTTACCTAACTATATCATACAGCTGAGACCTGAATACTTTGACACAAAGCAATCATCTGAATTATATGTATCTCTGTTCGTTTAGATACTTTTGTACAGCCTTTTTTTTATTTTTATTTTATAATAATTATTATTATGTACTTTTTCTGTTTTGGGCGAGAGAGTTTTCCTTGTTATCTATGTATCTCAAAGAAAAATGTTTTCCCCTCCCATTTAAGTTCCTTCATGTGCAGCTACTGGCAGGCCAACACTTAATCTTGAGAGACGTTTGGATCATGATGGACATCCTCTTGCCATTACCACAGCTGATGCAGTTGCAGCAAGTGGTGTTCCTCCTTGGAATTGGAGAGAAACCCCTGGAAATGGTAACTTTGCAGTTAATCTGACTGTTTTGAAATTATCTTAACAGACATCTTTATTTGTGACTTCTCCTTCAAGTTGTGTTCTGTGGATGAGTACCATTTTGTTAATAGTAATAACATTTTGTTTAAGGGTTGAATGTCCTTTGTATGACCTGCCTAAGTGAGTGAGATCAAGGCCACTACTATGGATCATGAGCCTTTTGGCTTCTTTTTTTTTTGAGAGGACAATTAATAAATGATTTATTTATGTTGACTTTATAGTTCTCTATTCCCTTACTTGTAGGTGGGGAGAGTCAGTCATATTGTGGGAGGGTAATATCAGTCAAGTGGCAAAGGTTGTTGAAACATGAGCTTTTGGAAGGAAGCAGTCATACAAGCTCTGAAATTATTCATTGGTGATCTTCAGGCAGCAGGGTTTCTTTTTGAGGGTTGAAGTTTTTTATTATTATTTAGACTTCAATTTTTGTGGAATAATGTTTGGTTCAGTAATTTAATTGCAAATTAACAAATTGAAATTTGTGTACTTGATACTGATGGCATTCCTTTAAAGCTATTTTAAACCCTTCAATTGGTGGTGTAATTTGCAATTGAAATGAGAGAAAGTAAACACATTTCAAATTTGAGCTTATAGACTTGGTCAGATGGTCTTTAGTCTATAATTTCATTTTTTTTCCTTGCAGTATATGCCTTTTTCAATTGAGGGCAGATAGAAGTAAGGCTTTTATTAATATTATTATTATTATTTGGTGGTAATTTGTGAAAATATGACCTATGAATGATTCACCTAGTGGTAAGTTTATGCCTGGTACTGAATATTAGGTTGTTAATACAGACATGTTCTAAAAATATATAAGTACAAATACATAGAAATATAATATTTTAAATGAGGAAATTTGCTTAAAGAATAAAGATGGGGTGATCCTTATTGATGAAAAGATGAGGAAAAATTGCTTGAAATGGTTCAGTTATGTTTAGAAGAGTAATTAATGCACCAATGAAAAAGAGTAGGTATGTTCATTTACCACCTCCATCCAGCTGCTTGCCTTGAAAAAAAAAAACCATAGTAATAGGATCAGACCATGGCTCCGAGGTAATTAAGAGCCGTCAAAGTGGTCCAAGAACTCGAAGCATTGTTACAAATTTTACAATTTTTTTATTAAAATTATAAAATAAAATATGATCCCTGTAGTTTCAATCATCTAATTAAGATGAAATTATTTTTTCCTCTTTTGTAATTAACTAGCCGGTATCTAGCGCAATGCGCGGTGTATTTTGATAAGTTTTGTAAGAAATTATTTGTCTTACTGATTTTATGAATACTATTATTGATAGATTTTGGAATTTCATAATTTATGTTTTATTGATTTTATGAATATTATTATTGTTAGTCACAATTAATCTATGAAACTTTCTACTAAAACTAAATTTCAACTAAACACATTGGGGGAAAATTCTTCTAATTCATGCAAGTAAAGAAATGGGTTCAAATCACACGGCTCACATTGTCACCTACAAATTGTAATTGAACTAAAAGCAGGCAAAAAAAAATCCTAATTTCGTATATGCATCATACGAAATATCCAAAATATAGATCGGCACATAATATGCAAAACCGTATACAAAAATTGTTATTTATAGAGTTCTGAAATTACTTCTCAAATTGGAAAAAAAAAAAAAATATATATTCTAGTGGAACTCGAGTATCTTATACTTGATTTCCTTAAATGGAAATCGAGTTTCAGAGACTCTATTTCTATAAGGAAATCGAGTATAAGATACTCGAGTTCCACTGGGATTTTTTATTTATTGAAATTTGTAGCTACTCCTGCAGTAGTAAACCAGAATTAGTTGGCAGTTCCCCTGCAGCAGTAAACTAGATCCAGAACACATCACATGGGCAGCGGTAAACAACTAGATACAAGCATATGATAGTGGTCAAAGGGAGCGTACATCAGATGCAAACAACCGGATTAAAATAGTTACTATTCATGGGCATTATAGTTGCCCTCTTACCACACCAAAACATTCAATACTAGCTATTTTAAAGGCTTCAAAGGAGGGCCCTGTGGTTGAACTTGCCAAAGTAGTAGCTACTAATGCCAAAGTAATATCATTGCTGGCATTATAGGCAAAAGTTGCACAACACAACTAATGTAACGAGTACAATGGATAGCAAATAGTTCAATTACAACAACATTCAACAATAAACAAAATAACAACTATGTCAATACAACATAGTCTACATATTCGCCTAGCACTTGTCCATACAAATAGAAATGATTCTACATAGTCACCTACCACTTGTCCATACTGATACAAACATACTCTACATAGTCGCCTAGCACTTGTCCATACAGAGGATAACTACAAGTCTCACGTACAATGTCACTTACCAAATCGAGTCTCCGCTCGCCTGACAAACATTAAAATACGGTCATTAGTTTCCAAATGCGAAGAAGAAAAACCAAATGAAATTCTGAGTATATTATATAAAAACAGTGAGGGCACTTGCCTAGTTTATAGCACTACCACTTGTCGAAGCCCCACGGGAATTGGGACAGCTTCTGCGGTTATGCCCCTCTTGATGACACACTCCGCATCGCTGCCTCGGTTGAATCTCCCTCAAGTCCGGATCTTCCCTTCGGCTTCCCCGTTCTCGCCGTACCCCATCCATTTTCTTCCTTATTCTCGACTTCACAGGACGACCTTTGGCTCGCAACAGCTGTGGGTCAGGCACCCACCATGGTCCGCTTACGTCCCTCCACAATGACTTTGATTTTGGCACCACAAAATTATGTGAATATGTGTGAATGACGTTGTTCAAACTGTAACATGGGTTAATATAGCTGGTCGCATCGAGGTGCAGACCTTGAAGTACTTTAATTGCATGTGAACAAGGGATCTTCAAGTTTTGCCACTTTCCGCAACCACATGTTCTAGCAAATACGCACACTTCATGACTGTCGTTTCCCCCTCCACCTCTATGGTCGTTGTACGGGGTAACCATTTGATATACACCCTCTTTATGATTAAAATTCCTCAGAGTGTGTCCTGCGACTTTCTGCTCATTTTTGTTATAGATCTCCATTGCATAATCACTCCACACTTTACCTCGAGAGAGATCTTCAGTAATTTGTTTACGTCGATCGTGGAAATATGCAACAAGTTTGCACCAAGTGAACTTAACCATTGCAGCAATGTGCAAACCGCGGGCACCTTTAAGTACCCCATTAAAGCACTCAAAGATATTGGTTGTCATTGCCCTGTAACGTCTTCCACCATCATGTGACTGGGTCCATTTGTCCAGATCCTCACTCATTAGATATGTGTATAGCATATAACGTGCAATCCGACGATTAGTAGGGTCTACACCCCTCAGTAAATTAATCTCAGCCTCCTTAATGGTTTGCATTATGGACTCAAATTTAGCTTCATGAGTAGCATATCCAGCTTTCAAGGCCAATGCCTTTAGAGTCGGGTTATCAAAGTGTCTGTTGAAGTTGCTAGCAACATGTCGAAGGCAATATCGGTGAAATACCCGTTCTATTCCATCCGGACCTCTAGGCCACTCTCGAATGGCGCATTTGATACCTTTCTGTCGGTCAGAAATAATGCAAATGCCCTTGTTAGGTATGACATGCTCTATCGAAGTCCTGAGACACTCTAAAAACCACCTCCAACTAGGCCCTGACTCCTTCTCCACAATAGTAAAGGCAAGAGGCAAAACCTTTTGGTTAGCATCGGTTGCCATTGCAATCATCAATACCCCTTTGTATTTACCATACAGGTGAGTCCCATCAATACTAATCACTGGCCTGCAATATTGCAATGCAACAATGCATGGAGCGAATGCCCACTATACATAGTGCAGTAACGCAATACCTTCGTATGGCCTAGGTATGGTGTGATAGCTGTACTGGGTACCTAAGTCCTGATCCAAGTATGCCAACAACAACTTTCACAACCTTTGGTAAGACTCTTCCCAATCCCCAAATATCTTAGCAATTGCCTTTTGTTTTGCGTCCCATACTTTATAGTAAGAAAGCTCATGATTATACTTAGTATGTATGATCTCCCAGAGCTCATCAATACGAGCAGTGTGATTTTGTCGCAATTTTCCCACAATTTCTGATGCAACAAAATTAGAATCCATCATTTTGCCGTCTCTTCGCAGGCCAAAGGGTATACAACTGTGTGGACCCACATAAGATGTGACCATCCACAGACCATTGAATTTAGCCTTCATGTATGCCCCAACGTACCACTTGCAGTTGTCGTCAACGCATGCGGCGCACAATTTCGTTTTGGTTGACTTCCGGATTATAAAATTTCTATTATCTTTTGCTGCATATATTATCAATGCATGCTTCACCACCTCTTTATTTGCAAAAGTCAACCCTTTACAAAAATGCATCCCATCTTCCCAAGTAGAAACAAATGGTATCTGAAGACGTGAAGGATCAACCATATCTTCCCAAGTATTTGCGTAGAATGAGTCGGCAGGAGGTTTGTAGCCAGTGGTCATATTTGTATCATACTGGACGCCAATATCATCGTCTACATCACCTTCATCATGGTAGTCCATATTTTCCTCTTCAAAATTGGGAACGACTTCATGGTCATCCACATCGTTCTCAAAGTCGCCTTGCTCAATCCTCTCTTCATACTCATCCACATCATCAATATTTTCACCATCATTCGCAGCATGATCTTCGTCTTCGTCTTCGTCTTCGTCTTCCTCCTCTAAATGTGTCTCTTGAGGATAGAGGGTTTCACCAGTATTGGCAACATGATCTTGAGATGAGAGCGTATAACCTCCCATTGTAGTACATCCATCATCTAGGGTTGTAAATTGTAAAGCCGTAGTTGTTTGTTGCACCAAAACACTAGTGTTGTCTGCAAGCGCCTCCAAACTTACATACAACTCAGCAGCATTTACTTGGGCCATTTTTTGGATCCTATTAAACATCATCTTTACATGTTTATCTTCTTTGATCGCCATATACCCGTAATTTATCCGTTCATGAAGGACTTCTTGTGGGTAACGATAAATAATCTTGATGTCATACCAAGCAGGGTTCAAATTCAACTCGTCCATTAATTTCCTCTTCAAATCATTCAATGTCTTCAACTTACGACGTATCATCATGTAGTAGCATTCGATACCCTCCCCTCTAAATGAGAATCCGTCAATCCCTCCAGGATTGTCAAGGGGTCCACCGAAGTATACATTTATATTAATATTCTTCAGAGATTGTGAACCTATTAGAGAGTTAAGTATAATATGTTAGTGACATATTTTATCTCTTTCATTTAACATCAATTACAAAACCTTTTCTAACCAAACAACAAAAGTCATGAGGATGTGCAAATGAATGAGTGCAATTATGTAACATAGAGCAGGGTTCATCAGACAAAAAAAAAAAAAAAAAACACTAATGTGAATATGATCATGAGCAATCAAAATTAGACATATCATCTAATTTCAAAATCAATGCATTAATATACAGTCAAATATCTTATGTGTCTATTATTCATTGAACATGCATGATTACAGGATGTTGCCTATATGCCTAAGTTTTTAAATTTTTAAAAATTTGTCCACAATGGGCCAAGCAGCCAGCTGTCAGGTCCACTAAATATATAACCCAGAGTTATCTCTCTTACTGTTTTATTCACAATTATTCATGCCAAATTCTATAAATTGGATTAGCATATCCATTATTGGGTAGAAGAATTTGTGTGCAAGATTGAATAAGAGAGAAAAAGAAGAAAATCTCTCTCCATATTTCTCTTCATGCATGTCTGTTCCATATTTCTATGTGACTATTTAAAAATATATATTTATATAAATACTGAGTTTGTAAATATAAATATAAATATATTTATATAAATACATATATATATATATAAATATATTAATATAAATATAAATATATAAATATATTAATATAACTATATGTATATATATATATATATATATATATATTATCAGGAAACAAATATAAATATTTAATACAAACAAATATTTTATCAAGAAACAAATATAAAAATTTAATACAAACAAATATTTTATCAGGAAATGTCATGACAAATTCAATGCAAGCAACACTTTTTAAAGCAGTTATATACACTAAACAACCAACTACAGAGTGAAGAGACCCTTACCTGACATGAGGATGTGCAAATGTACTACAATGAATGTTAGGCTTGCATGAGAGTTAAGAGAGGAGCAATGTTTTGTTGCAGAATGTGTATGAGATTTTATGAGCTTTTGGAAGAGAGTTGATAGAGGTTCTGTGAGAGTTGTATGAGAGTTGAGAGAGGTTCTGCGAGAGTTGTTGAGAGAGGTTTTGTGAGAGAGGTTATGTGAGAGGTTCTATGAGGTTATGTGAGGTTATGTAAGAGAGGTTAAGAGAGGAGGTCAAATATTCTCTGCATCCCGAGAGACCCAGACCAGATAAAAAAAAAGATGGGACATGATGGGAAACAGACATGACCAGCCCACACGGGGTCTCTGACCACATTTAAAAATTGAGTTTCTGAGACTCGGTTTCACTTTTAGTAAACCGAGTCTCAGAGACTCGAGTTTTAAGGGCGTATACGTCATCCACGTCCACGTGGAACTCGAGTTTCTGAGACTCGGTTTCACTTTTAGTAAACCGAGTCTCAGAGACTTGAGTTTTAAGGGCGTCTACGTCATCCACGTCCACGTGTACTTTACGTGGAACTCGAGTCTTAGAGACTCGAGTTCCACGTGGACACGCCACGTGGAATTTGGCCACTTGGGAACACAAAAACCGAGCCTCAAAGACTCGATTATGAGGCCCAAAATTGAGTCTTTGAGACTCGAGATGCTAGTAAATGATAAAGTTTGGGAACCGGGTCTACTAATTATATAGTTAGGATTTTATGGCCATTTGGCCATTTTGGCCTCAGTTTATCTATTATACACACTTTTTTTATTAAAATATTATTTTTTCTCACTTTTCTATTATTTCCCACCTACCCCCACCTAACCCACAAAGTCTCTGCCTCTCACCCCTCAAACTCTCTGCCTCTCACTTTCTCCTAACCCACAAACTCTCTGCCTCTCTCTCATCCCTCAAAGTCTCTGCATCTCTTTTTTTTTTTTTTTTTTTTTTGACAGTTCGAAAGCTACAAGGAAGAGAGAAGATGATGATGATGATGAAGAAGATGAAGATGATTGAAACATAAGGAAATCCCTCATCTCTCTCCTTAATTCTCAAATCCTTTAAGTCTCTGCCACCATTGGGTTTGTATTTGATTTTGATTTTGGGTTTGGGTTATGGGTTTTTAGTTAATGGTTTAATTTTGAGTTGATTTTTTGTGGATTTTGGGTTTGATTTTTAGTTGATTTTGTTTTGGGTTGATTTTGAATTGGGTTTGGGATGGGTTTTCTAATGGGATTTGAGTTGATTTTAAGTTTTTTTTTTTTGTGTGTTGATTTTGAGTTATTTTTGGTTTGATTTTGTTGATTTTGTGTTTGGATTATCAAATGTTGAAATGAGTTGTGGAGGTAGACCGGTGATAGTTGGGTGGTGCTTGGTTTTGATCATTTGGGTTGAAATGGGTTGTGGTGGTAGACCCGTGATAGTTGGGTGGTGCTGTGTTTGTATTTGGGTGATACTTTCTTGACCGGTGTTGGTCGTTTCAGAGGAAGAAGAGAGAGAAAAAAGGGAGCCAAATTGGAAAATTATTAAAATATTAAATGCACATGCTACCGTAACCGTGCATATATGCACGGTTACTGTAGCAAATGTGCATTTATGCACAATTTTACACTCACTGATGTGGGTGTTTTTTTGCTCAAAATGTGTAAAATCAGTTACTTTTTCATTTTGCACAACTTTGTACATACTAATGAGGATGTTATAAGAGTTTGCCAAAGTCGTTTATCATACATGCCCATAGAGTCAGAAAGCATCAAGGTCATGCTCCATGCCATGTTGATACCATATTTTGTCAGGCTCTAAATTTTAACAGAAGTTTGAGTCCTCAATTAAAGGATCTCATAGTTTTAATGGTCAAACCTCATTTTTATTATTATTGATTTTTAACGATTTTTATGTAGTTGACTAAATTTGATTAAAATCTAACCATGTGATTAGATTATTTTTATATTATATTTAGAACCATGAAATTTTGCTTAGTTTGATTGCCGGCAAAAATCAGACCTAGATTAATTTATATATATATATATCTAAAAGCTGAAGTGTAGTATTTATTGTTGCTACACTCCTGTTAAGCCACGCTCCTGTTAAGCCACCTCATCCTCCACGTTATTGCCACATCATTATTTTTTTCATTTTTCATTTTTATTTTAAATTTTTTTGACATTATTAAATATATAAATACATTGGCTTTTTACAAAATCATCTTAGGCGGTTTTAACTTTACATATTTATCTACTTTAATTTTAATGTTATAACTAAGTATTGTCTATACATATTCCTTTTAGACAGTTTTAACTTTATATATAATTTTGCCCATTTATCTTCCTTTATTTTGTTTCTTCTTATTCTCATCCTCTTACTATTAATTTGTCACTCTCTCCCATTTTATGCATATTTTATTTTCCCACACAAAAAAGTCCTCTCTCTCTCATTCATTTTTTTTTTTCATTTTTTTGTTGAATTTTTTATGAAGTTAATTTGTACACCCATTGTCTTATTATTGAATAACTCATATGTGTTCCTTGATGCAAGTATTTTTTTTTATCATTTTATTTGCAACACTAAATACTTTTAATGTTGTTGACCAGATTTGGGGAAAAATTATATTATAATATGTCTATATTTTGTGTTATTGTCAGGTTTTAATTTATTTGGAAAACAACAGAATAGTTTGGACAATATGATGAATAACAGTTAGTGCAATTGAAGAAGATGGTTTTTGTGCAGCTTCCTTTCACTATTTGTAAATATATTGTTTAACAAATTAGCACCAAATTGTTATATTTTTATTATATGATGTTTTTAGATGCGTGAGTAATTGTTTTTAAGCATTTACAAATATTTTTTATAGCTCATCTTCCTTATCTAATTAGTGTATTTTTTGAGATTTTTAAGAAAACAAATTCAATTTCGAGTTTAAAATGATTTATTTATCTATTTATGTTTTGCATGTTGGATTAGATGTTAGATTAGATTATGACAGTATAAACACAATATTTGTCTTGATTACAATCATTATGTATCATAGGTTAAAATTTATGAATTTGATTATGCATTGAATATTTGGCTTGATCACATCACATTTCAAATGTTTTACATATTCAGGAGAATGAGTTTGACTTGGATGTGATTTTTATTTTTCCCTTTCTTTTTTATTTGAATTGTAGTTTTGTTGAATATTATAAATTTTTTTATACATTTCTTGGTGTTTTTTATTGTACAGTTTAAATAATTGGGTTTGGATTTTTTTTTTTAAACTAAAAAATAATTTCCAAATTTTAGTTACTTTTTAATGATACACAAAATGTTATAAATAATTTTTATTAAAAAATTAATATTTTTTTCAACCTTTTGAATTCCTGAGAAAAATTGTATTGTTTTAATTTTGGTATGACATAAATTATATATTACATTTACGAAAATATGATTATGAAATATATTACTATTTATTAAATTAGTTTTGATGGGGATCAACACTTAGTGTTACTCGTCCTTGTGTCGTCGTCCAAAGCACAGAAAAAATTACATCAACTCATCTGATGGTACTTGTCCATTAATTACTAGACTATATAACATAGTCTTCTATAGACGAGATGATCTATGGATGACTAGTACATGGATGACCAAATTATACTTGGTGAGTTTTGTGGATGATTCTCCATTATGTTCACATAATAGAGAATACGACACGTTGCACGATACGTGGAAGGAATTCCACACACAACGCTCCATATAACCCATTTTCTTTATCAACCACCAACATTACCCATGGTGGTAATGGATCCAAACAAGTAGACCAACGTCTAACTCTCTATAAAAGGAGTAAATCCTATTCACCCAAGGTAAGTCCAGACCATTCACCATTTTCTTTCCTTGTGTCCTAGAGAAAAAACTGACTTAACCGTCGGAGGGTCTTTGGTCGGGTCACATCGGTCACCTTTGACAGTTCTTTCTTTCTTTTCAGGATTCATAGCCATTACCGTAGTTCAAAGTATTTCAACCTACTGATTTTCGTGCTTCATTAGTTGGGGCCGTCTGTGGGAAAAAGAGAGTTTCTATCAACTTTTCTATTTTTCAAGACAAAAAGGCTGCATGGTTCGGACTAGGTTAATGGCTACTAGTCCAGGACACCAGGAGAGTGGAAACGCCTCCAGTCACCCAAATCACGCACCACCACCCCTCATGACTGTCCAGCAACAGTTGCAGTCCATGGTGGCAGCGATGGCAGAACTGACACAACAAAACCAAGAGTTAATTAGAGAAGTTAACATGCAACGTCAGCAACATGGTGGAGAACGAGACCAAAACGCAAGATGTGAAGGTGTTGAGAATAATGCTGAAGGGGACTAGTCCAGGGACATTGTCACTTGAAGGGTACCGCATTTGGAGAGAGAGATGGACCAGATGAAGAGAGCTATGGAAGAAATGAAGGATTCCATGAGAAGAGTGAGCCATGTGGATGATCTCGTCCACAAGACAGATTCCCCCTTTGTTGCGTCCATCACCAGTCATCCATTGCCTTCCAAGTTCAAAATGCCCGCCTTGGATTCGTATGACGGGACGCGTGACTCTTGTGATCTCATTGCCACGTTCAAGACAACTATGCATCTTCAAGGTGTTCCGGATGAAATTATGTGCAAAGCCTTTTCCTACAACCTTGAAAGGTCCAGCTAGAGTATGGTTTAGTAAACTACCACCAAACACCATAACTTCCTTCCAAGAGGGAATTGAGAATTAATAAGAACAAAAAAAATAAAAATGAACTTAGGAATTGGCGCCTAGGGTTGCTTGGAATCTACACCAAGTAGGATCGAAAATCTAGGAATCAACACCAAGTCATTGGAAAAATTCCAATAGAAATTTATTCATCATAAACTTGTGTTAGGAGTACAGTCGTACACTTATAAAGACTATTAGGACTAAATCCTAACCCTATTTGACTGGAGCCAAAGCCTAATTATTGAATAAAATAAGATACAAATAACCAAATTAGCTTATATGACTTAAAATAAAATCCAATAGACCAATAGGAAAAGATACACTTGCCTCTAAAAATTAAATAAACTAAACTAAAATAAAATTGTCTTCACACTCCTTGGATCATTCTCCCTTGGTTGGAGACAACTTGGCCTTGAGTCTTAAAGTGTTTAAGGATAGGAAATCTTGCACTTGATGCTAGCACCAACTCTTGAATCACCCTGTTAATATGTAGTCTAGTATCCTAAACATGTTGAACATCTCCATTTAGCTTGAAACTTTGCTAAATTGTAACCTCTTATAAAAAAAGATTTGAAAAGTTATAGCCTGTTGTTAGATTGAGGGAGAGTGTTATTAAACTATTAAGGGCCATTTAGTTTGGTCAACCCACTTTTTTTGAGATGTTTAAGTGTATTTTTAAGGTGCATGGAGTGAAGCTTTCTATTATGAAGGATCACAATCCATTGAACACCATGTTTTACTTTTCCTCTGATAAATAGGTTGTGAAAATGGCAAGAAAACTAATATAGTGGTTACAGCATATCACATTAAATCTCCAATATTGCGTACTTGTATCACAATAAACCTTTACTCAAAAAAAAAAGAAAAGTATCACAATAAACCAGAAAGTGGTCCAATATTGCATACTTGTATCACAATAAACCAGAAAGTGGTCCAATATCGCATGCATACTTTCATGTGCATGTCATCACGAGACTTGTTCCATTTATGACCACTGCAGTAGAAAAAATGCAACTTCAACATCAAAGCATTTCATCTGATATTAACTAATTTTATTTTTTGGTGGTGTAAATAGTGTAGAGGTTCGTTTCTTCTTTTGTCATTCTCGTTCTTTCCATTAATGACATACTGTAAATCTTGATATAGTTACCTTCAATATGCCACTTATTTTAAGGCTTTTCCTGACAATTATTTTTGTTGTGTGAGTTTTAGGTTCAGAGATTACACTGATGCCTGCTGTAAGGGTTTTTCTCTGTTCCAACATAATATATGACAAATTTATCACTTAAAGGTATTGTTGGAATTTAGGGATTAATATACTTCAGGTCATGAATAGGGAATGAAGCCATTGGTCCGCATAGCATAGCGATATATGTAACATATTTAACAATTTCTGTACATTATTTTTCTATTTTAAAAATAGTAGATGTTATGCTGCAACTTCTATTTTTAATCTGTTTGTTTTTGAGTAAATTACTTAGTGATGTGTTGGTCTCTCTCTCTCTCTCTTGGTGTGTGAGTTATATTATGCTTGAGTAGGTGAAGAATTTTCAGTTGACAAAGTTGATAATGGGGTTACTATGGAAATATGGCAGAATATGCCAAATTTTTGTATTGAAATCGGTTGAGTTGATTTGGGGAGAAATGCTAAGCTGTGGCAGTTTAGTTAGATTCTTTGCTTGTGGTGTTTTCTGTGACAAAGGACATAATTAATATTCAATGTACAATAATTTATTGGCTAAGTTTACTTTGTTCTAAGCTTTATCATATGTTCCGGATTTTTTTTTTCTTTTTTCTTTAGTTTTTATGAATTTTGTATTCTTGCTGGGTGCATTTTTATATTAGCTGGCCATTTGAACCATTCCTCCTGGCAGAGGAATATCTTTCAATTTTCATTATCCTAAGAATCTATGGTTAATTGAGAAAGTTTTATTTAATCACACAGTTATAGCCGCTTCATTTTATTGACTTGATATATCATTATAGCTGTGAGTGATCTGGACTAAAGTGGGTTTGAAATGGTCTGTCTGAGGAAACCATACGTAATGGTGATAGTGATGTGGTATGCTGAGAAATTTAAGAATCTTGGCAATGAGATTAAGAGATGTAGCCTCCTTAATCCTTATACCCCATAAGGAGTTTTATGAGAAAGAAATAATCAATGAGAATGGAGGGCATTGTCGTATATTAAAATCTAGTATTTGTTTCTTTCAAATGTATGTTTTAGTGCCTAGTGGTTGTTTCATGTGTGAATGTGTCCTTATGCCCCCATGCTTTTCTGCCGTATAGTGGCTTGCTTTCAATATTTAATTGAATGTATTTTGTTTCTTTCATTACTGTCTAAAAAATAAACTGTAGAGAATGTGAACTAGCACTGTAGTTGGGTTTTCAAGTATTTGCACACACTTTTTGTGAAGCAGTATTGATATATAGGTATATTGACATCACCTATAAGTTCCGAACTTTTCATGCCTTCTTAATGTCCAATTCTCAGATTGTAGAATGATTTTCTCAGATTTTTGCAAGTTATTGGTTATCCCTTCTAGTAATCTGACCCAAGAGTTTGCAGGTCATTCAATCTACATCCCCATCAAAACAAACAATTTATTATGAATATTGCGTTTATTCAAATCTGGATGCATTTAATCCAACCAGATTTAAGTATACAAGCCACTAGCACAAACATACAATATATAGGTTTTAAACTCGAGAGTATCTCTCAAGTCTTAAGTGCCTTTCTGGATCCTCATGGAATCAATGAATGCCTTTCCATCGAGTTCGCGTGAGAAAAGTTCCCTGAAATAATCAGCAACACCTATTCTTTTGAACGATGCTGGAGATTCTGGAGTAATAAGGCTTGGTGCTGGACCCATATCTGCTTCTAGGCTTGGGCTGTAAAATGTGGCCACAGAGAGCCTCTCCTTTGCTGAGTTAACAGTTGCCCGATGCTCGATGCTACGGTAAATTCCATTCGTCACAATCTGCCAAATAATTCATGGAAAACCAATAATGGTAGTTTTGGACTTTGGTAGCTCGAAACTTTATCAAAAATAAATTTTGGTTCTAATCTCCCCAGCAACATTAAATTTAGAGAAGTGCTACGTTCATAATATTTTCACAACAAATCATAGTAAAAAATAAAAAAATAAAGACAGATGTTCCTTAAAAAAAAAGGTTTTTTTTATTAAAAATTTTAAATTTCATAAAAAGAGAGTTTTTTTTCCCTTTAAAAGAAAAATTCGACCTCTTTGGAATTTGACTTGACATAAACTATTGGATTCCTATGAAAACTCCATACCTTTTAATTACCAAAGAGTAAACAATTTTTTCCAAAAAATCTCTCTCACTCCTCCCTCTCCGTCTCTCTACCAACTCACCTCCAAGCGGAGAACTCGTCATCGGAGACGCCGCTACTCGTCGTCGGCACCACCGCCCGCTACATGACCGTTGAAGTCGTCACCGCCCACAAGTAGATCTCTCTCTCTCACACGAATCAACCAGCAACCCCCAAGAACATGAGCGTCGAGCCTTTCAACAAGTACACTTTCTCGAAATCCCAAAAAAATTTGATTTTTTTTCGAAAACTTAGTTTATATAATTTGAAAATTTTTGTTTTGTTTTTTTTTTGGTGAATTGAATTTTGAAACACAGGTTGGTGAAGCTAGCGGCGAGGGCTTTCTACGATGACATAACGACGAAAGGAGATAATCAACCCAAAACTGGCCGCAGTGACAACAGGGGAATCGCCGTCGTGGTCCTCGATGCCCTAACTAGGTTCGTTGCTTTTGAAAACATGTTTTTTTTTTGTTTTCACTGTTTTTTAGAAGTATTTTTTTTTTTGTGGGTAAAAACTGAACTTTATATTGAATTCATAGACGACAATGGGTAAGAGAAGAAGATTTGGCAAAGGACTTGAAACTGCACTCGAAGCAGCTTCGTCGAACTCTGAGATTCTTCGAGGAAGAAAAACTAGTTACTCGAGATCATAGAAGAGAGGTCTGTGTTGTTCAACTAGTTCTAGTTCTGTTTTAGACTTAAATTGAGCATACAGTGTATTAGTTTGTCTGTAAAATTTTGTTCAATTGAAGAATTCAATGATTAAACCAAGTTGTTACAGTGCAATTTAGGCCTTCTTTTGTATATGTGTTCTAGTTTGGTAATTACATTCGTGGAAGAAAAGAAGCATAGGTATGAGGGCTAGAATCTTGTTCTCTTCTTTAAGTTTTTGCGCTTTTTTACTAACCCTTTTAATCTCGTAACCGGGCCTTGTTAATAATAGTCATAGTAGGTGTTAATACCTTCAATACAAACTTTTTTGGTGACAGCCGTGACATCTAGTACTAATTCTTAGCTCAAATTATTTGATAAGTAAAGAAAATTGCATAAACAATTCAATAGGGGCAACATGAATTTTGCTAGTTGTACCCCCCACATGAATCCCTAGAAATGAATAGTGCAAAGAGTCAATAAAATCACAAATTCAAAAGCCTCCTCCCACCCAAAGGAATAAAGACGCAATAAATTGGGATTTTAGCTTCTCAATATTATCCCTTCAAGGTCCTATTTCTCTCTCTCTAAATGTGACACAACACAAGGGAACCATATTCCATACCATAATTTTAAAAGAAATAGGTCTTTGACATATCTCTTGCCTTAATCAAACACATTAAATGAGCTTGAGGTACTCCTTTGGAGCTGTCCTATATCAAATAAGAGAATTGATGTAACCCTTTTTGTAGGGCCTAGAAGATGCTTTCTTCTTTTTCTTTAATATTCTCTTTTATTTCCTGCAATACGCCAGCATTAGACCTTAACCCTAGCACTCCTAAAGGTCATACTTTTGAAGCTCCCTCTATTGTGAGGTCTGGGAGAGGTGATTGGTGGGTGGTAGTCTTACCCCCTAGCTTTAATTTGGAGAGGCTGATTTCCGAACTTGAACCCGTGACCTGTCGCTTTGGGTGGAAGACATTTGCCATTACACTAAGGCCCAATCTCTAGCACTCCTAGAGGTCAAGTTCCTAATAAAGTTCCTGGAATTTCAAGCATAGCCACTTTTCTGCCTTCTAATCACAGCCCAAAAAAAAACCAATAACTTAGAATGCATAATAAGGCTTTTATAAATGGAATTCATAAATTCCCAATATCCATAACCTTAGCTTACTGCATAACTAATCAGGAAAAATAATATTTGCATATGCCCCATTTCTAACCAATACCCCCCCACCCCCCTGGGTTCTACATTGTGCAATTCTAACCATTTCTTTGATGAGTGGTCTTTTGTTTCTACTAGAATTATTTAATGTACATGTCATACTTATCCTACTAGAAAGTAACTTTTGTTTGGTTCTTCAATGTTTTCAGCCGCTCTTGTTGTTGCTTGTTCATTTTCATCATGAAGTTCATGCATACTAGCTGTTGGCTCAATTATATAAACCCTTTTATTTAGATATATTCTTCATACACCATATGTTGTCTGGTTTTACCACAGACAGCTAAGGGTGCGAAGATATATAGTGCTGCTGTAGCTGCCACAGCTGATGGTCATCCTCTAAAAGAGGGGGAAGAAAAGGTTAAGATGCACACTCACTCCTACTGTTGTCTGGATTATGCTCAGGTCTCTCTCTCTCTCTCTCTCTATATATATATATATATATGTATATATATATTTTAATTTTTAATAAGTTCATACCTTCATTTTTTAGTGATTTAATTAGACAGAAGGAAAAATGATCCTTTTCTTTTCTTGGTTTTTTTTTTGGTTCAATCTTGATTATCCATTTCTCCAGTTAATCAGGTGTTGACCATATTTTGGCTACTGCTAAAAGGCCTAAATGAAAAATGGTTTTGGTGTGTTGCAGATCTATGATGTCGTCAGGTACAGATTGCACCGTATGAAGAAAAAACTGAAAGATGAATTGGACAACAAGAATACAGTTCAGGAGTATATATGCCCCAACTGTGGGAAAAGGTCTCATTAACTGCTGATTTTTCTTTTTAATTTTCTTTTCTTTTTTGAATGTGTAAGTCATACACACACACATGCTTGCATGCACACAAGTCTGGATGAATTTTATATTTCTAAAAAATTGAGTTTCAAATGTTCAGGTACACTGCATTGGATGCATTACGGTTGATTTCTTTGGAGGATGAATTTTTTCATTGTGAAAGTTGTAACGGAGAACTTGTGGCTGAGAGTGACAAGTTAGCTGCTCAAGAAGGAGGAGATGGAGATGACAATGCAAGAAGGCGAAGGCGTGAAAAGTTAAAGGACATGCTTCAAAACTTGGAGGTTTACTTTTATCATAACTATATATATATGTGTGTGTGTGTGTGTGTGTGTGTGTGTATTAATGTGTTCATACTTTTCTCTTGCCTTGGATGTGATGCCTAAATATGAAATGATATGAAGGCTGTAATCTTTTTGTTAAATTGGTTATGGTTTATGATAGTTACTGTTGTTAGCCAATTTTCATATTTTTCTATTACTCAATTTGTTATAATTCTTACAAGAAAATATTTATCTGTAGTGTACGTGTGCGATTTGAAATTGGAAGGGAATTTCCCTTCAAATTTGCAGTTGTGAAGGAGGGCTAGCTGGGGTAGATAATAGGTATAAATGTTACTAATTGAAAAAAAAAGGTCAAAAAAAGAAATAAAAAGAAAAGAAAATTACCTATGGGTTTAAACAAGTTTATATAGAGAGATATCTAAGATTTTTATGTTTAGTGACCTCACTGGGTTATGCCTAAGAGGAAGTTGGATTTGTTAGCTTGTTTGAAAGAGAGTTTTGGTAGACTCTGAAATGCTGATTTATGGGGGGCTGTTCCTTTATGCATCATGTGGACCATTTGGAAAGAACACAACCAATGCATATATGAAGGGGCTGAACACTTGTTGGATTTAAAATTGTTTTTTGATGTGTTGAGTGGCCATTCATTTTCCAATTTGGAGGAATTTTTAGATATTTGTAACTCTCAGTGGTGTTTTGTAGCTACCCTAGTACACTGCCTGCGTACATGAGGCACACTGATTTAAGATTTCACTTATTAAAAAAAAGTTTCCTACATTTGGACCCATTTTTTGTTGTAGTAGGATAGGGTTTGAAGATTATCCTATATGTAATAGGCGGTTTAAACTGCTGAAGTCCAGTTAATTGCTTGGGAATACCTCTCTCTGGTTGTTTGTAGTGGCCTTCCTGGATCCAGCATAATTCTCCATAATGGAACTGTGTAAGTAGGAAAACGGTGTCCATAAGGGCTCAATTATCTGTATGAATCATTTCAAAGAACTCCAGAATATCCACTTGCTTTCTCTTGCACAGATCTTGGAGGGCATATATCCCACATGTATGCAATGAATGCAGAATACAGAGCACATGATTACCTACTTGAGAAATCTTATTATAGGTTTTCAGATGTTGGATTTGCATTATGTTTGGCTCACTCTGAAACTGAATTATTGGTCCTTGACAAAACCTTTGAATTGTTGTTAGATATTGCATTTGGAAGATGGTGTGGAAATAAGAATAGTGCTGATATTTCAAAATACACTATTTACTACTTTTCTTGTATGCATAAGAAAATGCGCTGCAGTTGCATCATGTATGTAGATTTAAGATTGTCCGTCATACACAATTTCAGTTTCTACAAAATCCATGAAAGGAATTCATAGGTATTCCTTTTTTTTTTTGATAGTTAGGAATCCATAGGTATTTGTGCATCTCCTTCAAGTGCTTCAAAGATTTTGCCCAAAATACTCGTTTTTGCTACAGAAGTCATTCATCAATGGGCTGGCAGTCATTATCAAGTTTTGGTGTTTTTTTTTTTTTGGCAGAGCTGTCCTTCATTTTGGTTTGCTTAAAGCAGCTCTTCTCATTTTACATGAAAATTATGCTGGTTACGGTTCTTCTAATGTAAACTACATTGTCATTCTTTCTGAGCTGGCAAAATGGAATGAGTGCAGGTACAGCTTAAGCCATTAATGGATCAACTCACTAGAGTAAAAGACTTACCTGTTCCTGAATTTGGCACGCTTCAGGCATGGGAAGCTCGAGCAAGTGCTGCTGTGCGTGCAGCAAATGGTGATTCCGGTGCTATTGATCCTTCCAAATCTTCCCAGGGACTGGGTTATGGTGGAACGTCATTGCCTTTTGTTGGAGACACCAAGGTAACCTTGTTCTCATCTCTCTTGCCCATCTTATCTATTAGCTTTGAGGTTTGAGTTGGAGCAATAAAAGCTTCCTTGTTTCTTAAAATTCTATAATATTGATTTTTTAAAGATAATTCAATGGTTGGGGGAGGGGGGATTTGAACCCTGGACGTCTTTGTTGGAAACACTAGGAGGTTCCAGTTGAACTACAAGGCTCTAGACTATATAATATTAATTTTAAACTTTAATCATGTTCAATGATTTTGGTCAAGATTCCTAGCTGTATGTAAGTTTCCTAAATTGCATGTCTAATTAAATGCCAGTCAGAATTTCTGACCTCATTAATAGCTACTTTTAAGGGTCATAGTTCTGATGTGTGTTCTTTTCTTGAGTAAAAGATTGGTGATAGACCTCCTTCATCCTTCTTGAGGACTTTGTACATGCCATTCAACTGTAGGAATATTCTGATTATTTGTATCACTGGTATCTGATATACATTGGTTGATTTACTTTAATGCTGCATTATCTGTTTTGTCCAAAATAGATTGGGAAGGAACTCTTCATCAAATTATGACTAAATCTTTAGCAATGACTGATTTATCCAGAAAAGTTTGGTTTGCGGCCAACAAACTGTTTGGGTTCTTAAATTCCCTAAACTGAAGGAGATTTACCTCTTGTATTACCAAAATATGTGATCTTGTTATTAAAAAAAATAGAATGTGAACGTATATTCTATCATTGTAACGTGTAAACACCCAAGATATTCCGCAGAAGTGATTTTCTGGCAATCAAATATTTATAGACCAGAGGTATATCATCATTAATTGTTGGGTGACACCTTTTTAGGAAATCATTCTATTTTTTCGGTCTATGATTTGATGGATGCTTGTAATTTATGTATTTGATTGTTTTGGTCCCCTATTGTATACTTCCTGTATGCTTGGGTGACTCTTTTTTATTACTTTGAATAAAATTTTCTTTACTTTTCAAAAAAAAAAAAAAATTGTTGGGTGTGGAATCCCTTATTTACATACTTTCAACATCTCTTTCATTTAATAAATTGGATGGTATGAGATATTGTCTTGTTCATTAACATCTAGCAAATATTCTGCTAAAGTTATGGCAGTTAAACCAACTGTCATACGAGCTTCAAGCGGGTCATTCATCTGACCATATACTACAGCCACTTTTGATTATGCAGTATTTTGTGTTAATTACTACAGATTATAATCTGTTTATGGCTGGTTCTTGGCAGGTTGAAGAAAGAACAATTAAATATAGGGTAAGAATTGGGTCCAGTGTCCAGTTGCACTGGACACATCTGAATAATCCTATTTGTCTACTGTTGGATATATATGTGTCATCATTTCAATGAGTCTAGTGCGATTGGACATGGGATCCCATCCAAGTCCTTAGATAATTTTTAAAATATTCTAAGATCACAAACTTTTACATACCTTTTGCCACAACTATCTTATGTGGTCAACTGTGAGTAGTAGAGGAAAAGTAGTGGGATCATGTGAAAGTAATAGATTGCTAGTTATAGTTTGCCATATAAGATAATTATGGGAAATGGTATGATAAGATTGTGGTTTAATTTTGGAAAAACTCTTTTTATTTTTTTTTAAAAGAATTTCTTTTCTACCTAGTCTTGCTTTGACTTTTGAGCGCCTTAAAATTGAGTATATTGCAAAAGGATTTGGTGGGTCTATGTATATGATTTGGTCTTTAATTATGTTTTAAGGAATGAACCTTAGTTCTTTAGCTAAATGGATAGGAAGATGGAAACTTTAGAAAAATCACTCAATAGTTTGGAAGCAATTTTGCTAGCATGAATATAGGCCTTATTATTTAATTAATTAGTGATACTTGTAATTATGTGAGAGGAGAAAACATATTATTTAGGTAGTATTGAATAATTACTCAAAAAATTGGTATTTACCTCCAAAATGTCGCCAATGTTGACAATAAAGGCATTAGGGAGAGGTTTGACCGAAATCCACCTCCCATCTTTCCTTATCTGGAGGCCTTCCATTTCATTGACTTGGAGGAGGATTGTTAAGCCCACAGCATCTGAGTGAGCATTGAGGCCAATCGCAAGCTCAGGTTGTGGGCATGGAGGATAGTAGTTCATTCTCATTCCCTGATACCCTTCTTCAAACAGGCTCCTCATGTCATTATGTTCCATTCTTAGAGCTTTTGCCATCAGTTCAAGTATTTTTATGGCAAGGTCTTTAAGCTCTGCTGAGTAAGCGTCTAAGTTATCTCTACAGGTGAAGGAAGATGGTTAATCACCAGAATAGTAATTAGACTTTGAGCAAACCCAACTAGAAAAAAAAGTTAATGTTGCCTCTCTCTCTCTCTCTCTCTCTATATATATATATACAAGATAGTGTTCTTAATTGTTTATTATTATTGTCATGAGCTAGCTAATAAGTTCTTTGGAATTGGTATTTGGGACACAGATTTTTTATGAGTGGACAATGCTGCATCATGCATGCCTATTTGTCATGAATGTGACTAGTGAATGTTCATTTTTCAACTGAAAGACTTGACATATTCCACCACCATCTATCTTAATTATTTTGTCTTCTCTTTATCGCTTACTAGCAGCATTTCTCTATAGTTTGGCCTTTTGTTTTGATTCCTTCACATGCCAAATTATAATATACATAATTATAATTTAAACTGGCTCACAACCTTGCTTAAAAAGAACTAAGATTGCTATATTAAATACCATATAAATTTTTTTGTTTTTTAAAAATAAGTTTTTGAAAAGAATTAATAAAAAAAGTACAAATTATTGAGTCAAATAAAAAAAAAAAGAAGTACCAATTATTTTGAAGAGAGAGAGAGAGAGAGAGAGAGACAGAGAGAGAGAGATACTTGAATGGGAGTGGGATCTTGGGGAACAAGTGAGGCTTTCTCAAATGGATTGGACGCGTGACCATGTAGAACATGTCTCCCCAATCAAGCTTTTGTTCCTCAGACACAACAAAGGCCTGTCCAAACCCCTCAATATCTCCTGGTAATTGCCATAACTTCTTCTTCTCTTCCCTTGGCAGATTAAAGAGTTCTTGAATGCCTACTTTCACCTTCTCCACCAATGAAATGCTCACCCCATGATTAATTAACTGAGCAAGAGGAATAGACTCCATTCAAACTAAAACATAATAATATATTTAAACTAGTTTTTTATGTTAAAGAAAAGAAAAAAAGATAATTATAAACTCAGAAGTTTCCGAAAAATATAGAATGCCAACTCTTCTTTGTGGCCTGACCAAGTTTGTAACTTTAAAAGTTGTATAATCTACTATCCTTGTACAGTCGTACAGTTTCGTACTATAAGAAATAAAATAGGAAATCATAAACAGAGTAAAGTCAACTCTTTTTTGTTAGGAAGAGTTTTCTTCTCTCTTTGTCATGTTTTACATCAAATCATATCTTATCTCTTTCTCTAATTCCTTTTTTTACCACTTAACCACCGAATATTTTGATCATGTTTGTTCAGATTCAGTAAGACAGGTACAGTTTTTCCACTCCTAAACATTCTTTTCACAGAGAGAGAGAGAGAGAGAGAGAGAGAGAGAGAGGATAACCTGGAAGAAACCCCATTCCTTGCTTGCATAGTGTAACTTCTCCAGCTCTGTGTCCATAAATTCTGCAGAAAATAACCTTTGCATGTCGATGACTGGGACTTGGGGTAAAGAAGTGGTGTCAGATATGATGGGAGGCTCATTAGGAAAACGCACATAACGTGGTGGGACTGTGCTTGTCATCTCCTTTGCTAGCTCTTGAACACAAGGAACTGGGATAGAGCTCCCTAGCGTCGTTATTTCTGGTTCCATAGCTCCAAGAAAACCCAAAGAGAAAGAGCTTAAAGTCTTAGCTCATGAACAGAGAACCGTGAACTTTAAATTTATACCAAGAGTTGAAAAGGTCTACAACATGGGCGGCGCTACAGCCAGCCAAGGGGTTCATTGAACCCCTGACCTGGCCCAAAAAAAATAAAAATAAACACCATATATAATTTTTTTTTTACCCCTAAATAAAAAATTTCAACACCCTAAACCTAATTTTTGTTTGAAACTAGTTGAAATAAGCTTAAATATAATCTTAGTGTTATTTTCACAATAATTTTACAAAAAAAGTTAAATGATATATTGTAATTGGTTTTTATCTAGACTCATAATTGACATCACTTTTTTATATACTTTTAACAACTTGTCACCTAAATTTTATTATGAAAGTGTTGTATGAGTAGCATTACTGTTAAAATTTTTTCTTCGTTAAACAAAATAAATAAATAAACTTTTTCTCCAAACTATTCCTAGCTTCAACACTATTGATCCTCTAGAAAAAAATTCTGAAGCCGCTGCTACAAGACCCGTTAACAACACAATTTTCTTAAGAAACCTACTTGCCTTCCCCATTTTTCTATATACGTACATACATGCTCTGCCATCTGCCAACTGCCAACTGCCAAGTTCCAACTTCCCTTTCGTTTTAAACAAATTACACCAAACCTTCAAGGTATAAGAAATCAACAGTCCTACATGGTTTGCAGAAAAAAATGGAGTACGTATCTGTAAGTACCTGACATTTAACAACGTATTTGAATTTGTAGTGGAGTACGTATCTGTAATTTTTTTTTTTTGGGTTCTTGGAGCATGTATCTGAACTTTTAAAATCTTTTAAAGGTTTTAATTTTTTATTGTTGAGTATAGTGGGTTTGAATCCACAATTTCAACCCTCCTTGCTCTTCTTACAAGGGAAAGAGGTTGGCATATAAGTTAAGAGGTCATTGGTCATGTAACTTGACAATTTGGCTTTGATTTGTCATTTTGGTCATGTTTCTCTAAGAATGTGAGCATGGAAGTCCTTCTAACGTTTTCTATTTTAAAAGTTAAGGGCCTGTTTGGTAGCCCATTTTGAGCAACATTTTGAGCATTTTAAACACTAATACACATATTTTCACACATTTTTTCACCCACACGTATATAAAAAACACTCAAACAACATTACTCAAACTCCTCTACCAAACACCCCCTAAAACACTTTCTTTAAGTTCAAACATTTGATAAAGCTAAAGAAGTAGAATGGATGTGAAGTATGCAATGAAAACAGCTTAACATTACAAAGGTTTTTTCCCACCAAATTTTCTTTTACCCCCTTACTTTGTTGCTGATCAACCTTTGAATTGGTCTTGACACAAGACAAAAACTTTACTGGCCATGTAGGGTCTTTAGAAATTCTGCTCTAAGTCAGGAATTTTGACCATGTCATTAGTTTCGTTTGATATTTTAGGATTTAGGAAATGAAAATATTGGATTTTGAATATAGATATTGAGGGAGTAGATGGCTTTTTGGTGTTGTAACATTGAATTATTTGAATGTGAAATAAAGAAAGATAAATCCCAGCTACTCCCACTTTCCTAAGCAATCACACCCTTAGAGCTTAAAATCTGGTTTTGGAATTTTATAAAATTTAATCTCTACATTTGTTGACCATGAGGAAGCCTTATAGACTATTGCAAATCCTTTTCCTAGAAACACTGGGGCTCACAAAAAACCTTTTCCTAGAAAGATTACAAAAGCGTTCTCAAGGGGAACATGTGTAGGTAACAAAAATACAAAAAGAAAAAAGAAAAAAAAGAAGAAGATAAACTTATTAATCAACATCTAGGCTTATTGCGTGTGTGTTAGTCTATGTCTTTCTCTCAAAAAAAAAAAAAAAAAAAAAATCTAGGCATATTAAATATCAAATAATGGAAAGAGGGATAAAATAAAGTGATCAAAGGTATGGTTGTTTGAAATTATCATGCAGTAGTAGAAAGGGGGACAAAAGGTCAAAATCTAGAAATTAATACCAAGCAAAGAAAGAGGGATTGGGGAAAAAAAATCTTGGACCACAATTTATTTCATAACTTCTTTTCTAGAACTGTGATGTGGCAGAATATGACCGGTCGAAAAGAAATGGTGGGTCCATGTGTAAATGATAGACAACCACTTACAGTTTGTCACATTGAAGTTATGACAAAACAGTTGTAAAATAGTTTGTAGTCCTAGAACCACTTAAGTTTCTTAGAGTTAGCCAAGCTTGGAAAAAAAATTTCAAACCAGATTTCATTAATCCATGATCAGTTGCCTATAATAGTGAATTATGGAAGCTTTAAATAGGGTTCCCAATTAGATATTAGAAGGAAAGGAAATAACTTTATACCCAAGTAAGCAATGGAAATTGTTTGTTTTTAGACCCCTTAAAACACAATTGGATTAACCTTGTTAATTAGCCAAGTGATTACTTAGTCCAATTTTCAGATCTAGGTTAACATAATCATATAATCATATCAATGTAAAGTGTGGAATATAAAGAACACAAAGATATGATGACCTCGGAAACCAAACCGGTAAAAACCTGGGGAGGATTGAACCTAGCTATCCTTAAGGTAAACTTGAATCCACTATGAAAGAATCGAAGTTTTACAATAGTGACTTAGACCACTAACATCCTATTTCTACCCACCAGTAAAAAACTTACTGACACGACCACGTGCAAGCTCCAAGACCACGAACTCCTTCTTTCTTGGATTCTCTAGCAAGTACAAGCACTCCTGCTTGTATATTCTTAATCTTTTATTGCAGCAACTGAATGATCATCAAACTTTCAATGAAATCTCCTTCTTGATAATCCTAAGCATGTGTGAAGGCAACCACCTCTCAAATCTCACAAGAGATTCACACACATAACAAAAGAGCAACTACAAAAACGTGGCTAGAGTTTCCCTTTTATACCTAGGGCAAAACATAAAACCCTACACGTCATATGGGCTTAGGGCTGAGTTGAAAATTCTGCAGAAAAAACATTCTGCCCGACTTTCGATCGGTCGAGTCTAATTCTCGATCGATCGAGCCAGTCAGAATTGCACAATCAATTCTGCAGTTAACTTGATTCCAACTTTACATAAAAGACCTATACTTTGAGCAAGTCTAAACAAGACTAACAACCTGTTTTGATCATGGTTTGCCAACAATACAAATTAGAGTTCTAATACATTAGTTCCTAAGTACTTAGAACCTAACAAACTCCCCCTTTGGCAATCCGTGACAAAGCACAAACACAATGCTCAAAGTTACAAGTAAAAGCCCTTTACAAAAATAATGCCCATTACAAAATAATCCAACCTAACTACTATCCATCAGCTGCAAGTGTAGACAGTAGCATGACTGAATCAACCTGTATATTTCTTGAAATACTCAACAAACACATAAACGCATGTGTGGAAAATACAAGTAAACAAAAATAAATTCTTGACTTCGCAAAACACAAAACAAAGACGTATATCATGAATAACTTATAAATATAAATCAATGAGCAGTGAAATAAGAAACATAGATAACAACGTATCTCCCCCTATCATGAATAGCCCAAAAACAATACATCAAGAGCTAAAAAATGTAAATACACAATGAAGACACCTAGATACAATCTAAATAACTCCACAAGCTCGAACAACAAAAAAACTCTCCTCCTAACTACAAAAAATCCTCTACAAGTGTCCAAATGTACTCCCCTTTTTTGTGATGGAATGCCAAATGGCAATCAGAAACCATCAACAAAAGGAGGTGGTGAAGGCGAATGTCTAAGATGCGCCAAATCTGCTCGCAAAGCATGGAGCTCATCAAGCATGTCCACCAAAATCTGACCATGAGCCGCCTGAACGGTCATGACAGTCTCCAATGTATGACGAATGTCAAAGTCATCCGAAGTAGATGGTGGAGGAATAGCAATAGCAGTAACACCAACAGGATCAGTAGATGCCTCACCAGTAGTAGTACCTGTAGAAGAAGGAGGGGGTGCACTACCAGAAGGCTCAACTCGAGAGCGTTTAGAGCTCTCTCTCATTTGAGTAGCCCTCTGCCTAAGAAAAGTGGCACCTATGGGAGCAATAATATGTACGGGCTCAGAAGCGGGGAAGTCATCTAAACCTAAAAACAGCAAAATCCTATGAATGAAAACAGGATGAAAAAAAGCATGAGTGGTAGAGGAACTCCTATGAACTTCGTTCAAAGAAAGAAGAAACAGATGAGGAAAACTAATAGGAGCATTCATAACAAGAACATACAAAAATGCACATCGCTCCAAAGGAATGGTGTGCAGATGAGAGATAGGCCACAAGGAATGACACGCTATCCTAAAGAAAAGATAGGTAGTCTTAGTGAGCTCAGCAGAAGTGATCCGAGGATCAGAACCCCACCGGATAGAAGTACCAATGATGTAGGACATGATGTCGTCTAGGAGAGGAGACTCATCAAAAGGGTAAACCGGATGTCGGACCACAGGTACCCCAAGAGCATCAGCCACTACATTAGGAGTAATGGTGAACTCTACACCTCGTATCCAACTCTTTACTAAAGTGTTGGAATCATAGACGTGGATAGAGAGATTCGAGTAGAACTCTCTAATCAGGGTAGTTGGAGGAGGATAATCAATATCCAAAAGTGGCAACCAGCCCCGATGCTTAAAGTTTGCCCTAATGGCAGGATCAAGCTCATCTAACACAACCTTACGCTCAGCCCAAATCTTTCTCTTAAGGTTTAGTGTCTCATAAAGCTCTCGGTTTTTCTCACTCCGAAACAAGTTTCCCACAGAGGAAGGAGCAGAAGAAGAGGAGGATGTCCTATGGGCTCTAGTCTTCCTAGGCATGGTGCTAGGGCAAGGACAAAGACACAAGAGAAAGAACAAAAGCAACAAAAAAAATCACCAAGGGCAGACTGCAAGTTAGCACAAAAAAATATAGAAATAACAATCTATATGATGCATGAACAGATAAATGTCATGATGCATGCTCTAATGCAGTGGTAACAAGTTCAATTTAAGTTTAGAATCACAAAATTGGCTTGAGCATAGAGTTTATAGCAAAAACCCCAAAATTTTGAAAAACTACTTGTTCAATTTGTACTAAATTGACCAATTGATCATCACACAAGTTAGAAAATAGTTTATAATGATCAAATTAATCAATCCAACAAGCCAATTTCATCAATTAAACGCAATTTGAACAAAATCCCCAAAACGGGTAGTTTCAAGCCCTATAATTTTCAATTTCTCACAATACATCAAATTGATCAAATTAAACACCATAGATCATGTTTATAACATCCCCCAAAAAAAACCCATTGATCAATTGTGAAAGAAAAGGCTTAATTCATCAAAAAACCCCAAAAATTGCATAGGTTCGAAATTTCCCAAATAATGCATGATTTGATGCATGAAAAATGAAAATAAATGCAAAAGGAAGGGTATAAAGGTCTTACCGGCCTTGAGAGAGAAAAACCTTGCAAAAGGAATGGTGAAAAACGACAAAAAATTGGATTGGAGCCTTGACCGAGTCGTATAGAGAGAGAAAAAGTTGAAAACTTTTGAAAAAAGTGAGTTTGAACACGTGAAAATCAGCTTTTAAAAAATTCTCTACACGATTTTCGATCGATCAAAAAACATATTAGATCAGTTGAAAATGCTTCGATTGATCCAATACCAATCGAGCACCGATCGAAACAGACAGAGACTCATAAACATTTTTAATCGCAATTTCGATTGGTCGAAAAACAATTTTGATCAGTCAAAATTCTGGAAAAAAAACATTTTTGAAAATCAAAGCAATTTTATGCAAAAACTCCTTAAAGCATTGAATTTTATGAATAAAATGCATGAGTATGAGATGAAATGCTTTTCAAAAACACTTGTTTCAAACCCAGTTTTCCCAAAATTAATATTTTCAATCCATTCTCTTAAAATCTCAAACACCAAATATGTTTTGCATAAAACTCAAAGAATTTTGAAACTTGGTTGGTCAAACCAAAAATACACACAATAACATGTCCGAAGTTTAGCAAAGAGTAACTTTGTGTAGTGTGTGCAACTAGCAAAAGTTCGAGATACATGTGAGGTGATATGTGAATAGAAATCAAACACAAAGTCTACAAAATTCATCACATAGAGTTTGAAAGAGACTATCACCTAAAGAATTACATCATATAACTCCCACATCTCCTAGATCATAAGCTTGCAATCATGTAAGTTTCTTGATTTGCCTCATATTGTACACACAAATTTTTCTTTAGTAGAAACTTATTAAAATAGCCGGGATAATGTACACACCAATTTTATTTGATTGATTAACCTTTAAGTCCAATAATGTACACACCAATTTTAAGCAATTTTAACCGAGACTACACCTTATTTTCTTTTTGTGCATGTGTTACACTTTCTTGAGTACAAAATCTTATGATATGCACTAAGGTGTTCATGATTGGCTAGTGAACAGTGGTGAGATGGTTATTTATGCCTTTCTCCAAAGGTTCAAGTCCGACAGTCAAAGACATGTGACTTCAAGATCAAGACAAAGTGATCAAAAACTATAAACATCTTTCCCACACAACATGCACTACAAGGCTTCAACTAGTAAAGTGTAATAAATAAGCTCATCCAAGCTAAACAAAGTACAAAGACATGTTATGTGAAAATAAATTGACCAACCTTGTTTTCAATGCCAAAAAAAATGCAAAACACAATTTGCTTCCTTTTTTTTTATTTATATTTTTTATTTGGAAAGGATAAAAAAAAAACAACCTAGAATGAAATGTATGAATGTAATGCAATGCAAATCCTAGAAACAAAGAAAACAAAAAACAATGAACAATGGTCACAAAGAGTAGAGCAATGAAGCACAAGGACCAAGAAAGCCAAAGATGACTAGGGACACCGAATCACACCAATTACTTGACGAAGTGTCTCAAACTTACTTCTATCAAGAGGTTTGGTGAAGATGTCAGCATTCTGATGTTCAGTAGGGATATACTCAAGAACCACAATCTTCCTTTCAACCAAGTCCCTAATAAAGTGATATCTAATCTCTATGTGTTTAGTCTTAGAATGCTGAACAGGGTTCTTAGAGATATCTATAGCATTAGAATTATCACAATAAACAACCATGGTGTCTTGTGCTATCCCATAATCACTTAAAAGCTTTTTCATCCAAAGAAGCTGTGAACAACAACTTCCAGCAGCAATATATTCTGCCTTTGCAGTAGACAAAGATACAAAATTTTTCTTTTTACTCATCCAAGCAACAAGCTTTGCTCCGACATAAAAACACCCACCAATGGTGCTTTTTCTGTTATCGGCATTGCCGGCCTAATCAGAATTGGAGAACCCAGCAAGAGACAGATTTGACTCTTTGCTATAAAACAATCCATAATCGCAAGTTTCACCAACATATTTTATGATTCGTTTAACAACATTTAGTTGAGAAACCTTAGGATTAGATTGAAATCTAGAACAAACACCAACACTAAAAGCATTATCAAGCCGACTAGTAGTTAAATACAAAAGACAACCAATCATGCTTCTATAAAGTGTAACATCAACTGACTCATCGGATGGATCATTGGTTAATTTTGCATTGGTAGCCATTGGTGTTCTAGCATGTGTAGCATTATCAAGTCCAAATCTCTTGACTAGATTCTTGGCATACTTTGCTTGGTTGATGTAGATTCCAGAATCTGTTTGCTTCACCTGCAATCCCAAGAAATAGTTTAGTTCACCAACCATACTCATTTCAAACATTGCATTCATTTCATCTACAAAAGATTGAGCAAGAGAATCATTAGTAGCACCAAAAACAATATCATCAACATAAATTTGAGCTACTACAAAGTAATCCTTATCCTTTTGTATGAAGAGAGTAGAATCTGCAAATCCTCTTTTGAAGCCATGCTCAGTGAGATATGCAGTCAACCTATCATACCAAGCCTGTGGAGCTTGTTTCAAACCATAGAGGGCTCTCTTCAACTTATAATCATCAACCGGTCTATGAGGATCAACAAAACCCTTCGGTTGTTCAACATATATCTCTTCTTGCAACATTCCATTCAAGAAAGCACTCTTGACATCCATTTGATACAACTTGAAATTCAAATGACTAGCTATAGCCAAAAGTATCCCAATGGATTCCAATCTTGCTACCGATGCAAAGGTCTCATTAAAATCAATCCCTTCCACTTGTGTGTAACCTTGAGCAACAAGTCTTGATTTATTCCTGATAACAGTGCCATGTTCATCTGACTTGTTCTTAAAGATCCATTTAGTTCCAATCACATTTACTCCTTTTGGTCTAGGAACTAATTCCCACACATCATTCCAAACAAATTGATGAAGTTCTTCATGCATAGAATTAACCCAATCAGCATCTTGAAGTGCTTCATCTACCTTTTTCGGTTCAAATTGGGACAGATAGCATGAGTGAGTAATTACACTTAAGGCCTTTGATCTTAATCTCATGTTATCATTCAAACTTTCCAATATATTTGTGGTAGGATGATTTAGCCTTACTCTAGAGGATGGACCTCTAACTAGAGATGTGGAGGTACCTTTTTGTTCTAATGAAGAACTAAACTCATGTTGTGCTTGTTGAGTCTCATGAACTGGTGTGGATGGTTCTGGACTTGATGGCACAAAAACTGCATCATTCAGCACCATCAACTCTTCATCACTATGCTTCCCCACATAATCAACAGGAAGTGAGTCATCAACCTCCATAAACTTATCTTGAACCGGAGCAGTGTTTTCTGAATGTGCTTCTGAACATACTTCATCATTGATCACAACATTTGACAATTCCATGACTGTTTTGGTTATCAGATTATACACTCTATATGCTTTACTAGTAGAAGAGTATCCTAGAAAATATCCCTTGTTACTCTTTGCATCAAGCTTTTCTAGGTTCTCTCTATCACGTAGAATGTAACAATCACTACCAAATATCCTGAAATATTTGACAACAGGCTTCTTTCCTCTCCAGAGTTCATAGGGAGTTTTCTTGGAATCGGGTCTGAAATACACCCGGTTGAGTGTATGGCAAGCTGTGTTAACTGCTTCTCCCCAGAAGGATTTGGGCAACTTTTTATTGTGTAGCATGACATGTGCCATCTCCTGAACAACCCTATTCTTCCGTTCCACTATTCCATTCTGTTGAGGTGTCTTGGGTGAAGAGAACTCTTGATGTGTGCCTTGATCATTGCAGAAGGTAGCCAGCTTGGTATTCTCAAATTCTCTTTCATGATCACTTTTGATTCTGGCTATCACAGTATCTTTCTCAACCTGCAATTTCTTGCATAGATGTATCATCTTCTCAGGAGCCTTAGCTTTATCTTTCAAAAGCACAACCCAAGTAAATCTAGTAAAGTCATTCACAACAACTAGAATATACTGCTTTCCACCTAAACTCTGAACTCTGGCAGGACCCATAAGATCAATGTACAACAACTCTAGAGGTCTTGAAGTTTGAACACTAGCTACAGACGGATGTTTGGATTTCACTTGTTTACCTATCTGACATGGTCCACAGATGCACTTATCTATCTTCTCAAACTTAGGTAAACCAATAACTACATCACTCTTGGAAATCTTCTCTAATTGCTTGTGACTTGCATGTCCCAACCGTTGATGCCACAAATCAACTTGATCAATCTTTGCACTAAAACACTTGTTGCTTATACTTGGTGTTATACCATAAAAGTTGTTAGCTGTCCTTACACTAACACACATACAGTCACCTCCTCCATCAAGTATCTCACATTCATACTTAGTGAAGAGAACATTCAGTCCATTGTCATAAATCTGACTGATGCTGAGTAAGTTGGCTTTCAATCCATCAACATACCAAACATCTTCAAAGATTGGCAACCCTAGAATGTCCATAGTTCCAATGCCTCTAATCACAGATTTGCTTCCATCTCCAAAAGTGACTGTCCCAATCTTTCCTTCAAAGAGTGTCTTGAATAAACCTTTGTTTCCTATTATATGCCTGGAACAACCACTATCCAAATACCAAAGACAAGAATCACGTGCCTTTAAGGCGGTTAAAGCAGTATAACACAAATAATTATTATCACATGTGATTAGACCAAGATGCTCAAGGAAAGATTTAACAAAAGCAACAAGAGACAAAAACAACAAGTAGACAAGTTGACATATAAGCGAAAAGATTTTCCAAGAATCCATGACAACAGGGGTCAAGGATCAGCTCAGAGATCAAAAGATCTACAACAAGAGAGCAACCATCTCTGATACCACTTGTTTGTTTTTAGACCCCTTAAAACACAATTGGATTAACCTTATTAATTAGCCAAGTGATTACTTAGTCCAAATTTCAGATCTAGGTTAACACAATCATATAATCATATCAATGTAAAGTGCGGAATATAAAGAACACAAAGATATGATGACCCAGGAAACCAAACCGGTAAAAACCTGGGGAGGATTTAACCTAGCTATCCTCAAGGTAAACCTGAATCCACTATGAAAGAATCGGAGTTTTACAATAGTGACTTAGACCACTAACATCCTATTGCTACCCACCAGTAGAAAACTTACTGACACGACCACGTGCAAGCTCTGAGACCACGAACTCCTTCTTTCTTGGATTCTCTAGCAAGTACAAGCACTCCTGCTTGTATATCTTTAAGCTTTTATTGCAGCAACTGAATGATCATCAAGCTTTCAATGAAATCTCCTTCTTGATAATCCTAAGTATGTGTGAAGGCAACCACCTCTCAGATCTCACAAGAGATTCACACATAGAGCAAAAGAGCAACTACAAAAACGTGGCTAGGGTTTCCCTTTTATACCTAGGGCAAAACATAAAACCCTACACGTCATATGGGCTTAGGGCTGAGTTGGAAATTCTGCAGAAAAAACATTCTGCTCGACTTTCGATCGGTCGAGTCTAATTCTAGATCGATCGAGCCAGTCAGAATTGTACACTCAATTCTGCAGTTAACTTGATTCCAACTTTACATAAAAGACCTATACTTTGAGCAAGTCTAAACAAGACTAAAAACCTGTTTTGATAATGGTTTGCCAACAATACAAATTAGAGTTCTAATACATTAGTTCCTAAGTACTTAGAACCTAACAGAAATAATTCACAATCAATTACATTAAATACAAAAATTAGAGCAGATAAAATATTAATTCTAAAAAGTACCAACATCCAATAACATCAATCGGTGTTAAGTATGATCAATCAGATCAACAAGAAATTTTGGTGCTCACACCAACTAGGACTTTTGATAACAAAGAAAATTAAGCACTTACCAAACAGAAAAATGTCTCAAAATAAATATAAAATAAGAATCATAGACATTTGATACGCTCTGCTCCATAAAATCTAGAAATTACAGGAATACCTTTATTATAGTAAAACTTAATTAAAATTGTACTAGTAACTTTCTAGCTTAAACAAACTTAGTACTTTTTTTTTTGATAAGTAGATAGTAGGAGAGAAGGAGGTGTGATTTGAACTACAAACATCACAAAGAAACTAGAACGTAGTCTATTAAAGGTGCCTAGATGACCCCACATTGAAACTAGATCAAAATTCTTGAATTTCAAGGTATTTAATTTTGTTTTTCCTAGAACTATGACGGTTGCATCAATCTCCCTTAGTTGGTACAAACTCAAGCTTGAGTTTTGAAACGTTGAAGTACTAATGTCCTCAGTTTATTAAACAGCATCCTTAGAGTGACATTACAAGAATGAATTTGATACTTCACCTTCTTTGTTGGAGGTAGCAATGATAAGATTGGAAGTTCCTTTTCTGCTTTCAAACATGGCGTCAAAATTATCAAGAATGAAAAATCAGATTTGGTATTGTTCCTTGTGTAATTATGTATAACTCAAGCAAAAAAAAAAAAAAAAAGGCTAGAAATTGAATGTCAAGAGTTCCCATTCATGCCAATCTATTTTTGTTTCACATTCCAATTTCCAAGTTCCCTTTGGACAACATGGATGACAATCCTACCCTCCTGCTCTGTGATCTCTACTCTCATGATACTATCTTCTTTTGTTTTGATTTCGGCATGTTGTAGCATAATATGTGTAGCTAACTAAGTTGTAACTGGCATAGAAATAGGCCTAATAGTAGCTAATTTGTCTATTTCTATTTCTACAATAGCAGTTTCAATAACTTCTTGGCTCTCCTATATATTCTTGCTCGAAATTCTCCACATCATGCAATTCAAGAGTTTTCTTTTTATCAAAAGTTTCGTCCATAAACCTTTCAGGTTGCTGTTTCGACTCATCTTCAGGCCGTCTAGTCGTTAGGACTAGTTGTTTAGTCTATGGTTTGGAATTTTTTGCATATTGTTTTGACTCTTGAATTGTTGTTTAGCGTCTATTACTTGCTCCTACCTTTCTAGCTAGTTGTTTTGATTAATCAGCATCCTGTTTTGGCCTCTTAGCTTCCCTCTGAAGCACTTTAGCTCTTTGTCTAGGAGATTTTGCTGGCTGGTCTGGCTATACAGTCTTGGCAATTCAAAATTATGTCTAGGCTTAAAAATGGTAAATTTCTCCTTAAAGTTTACAATAACTCAAACTCAATAGCTGTTTCTTTAGCATCTTAGATTTCAACTCTCGGTCTGCTTCCAAATTGAATAATAGTCATAAATTTACCTTTTACTACTATAGACTGAATAAATACAAATCCTAGCAAAAACAAATCACAAGACAGCGAGAGATTTTACCCAATTTCTCTCTCTCAGTAGAAAGCTCAGTGCCTCTCTCTCCTCTCTATCTACGACGTGTTCTTGTGGTTGTGAGAAAACCCTCTGCTCTTTAATAATTCAGTTGTTGTTAAAAGTAAGGAGGAATGCACCCAAGCTATTAGCAGATATAAGAATAGAGATGGAGAACTGGGCAGTACTCAAGGAATTGAAATTCAGAGCAATTGGATAAGTCCAGAGCTGTTATAGGTGATTGAATCAGTTCCTTATCATGAACACTTCATTCACACGTATGAAGGAGCTCTGCCAGCCACGTGGATAGAAGCATGACATAAGCAGCAATTATAGCTTGTACACGTGGCTTGATGATTAGGATTGTTTGTGTAACGTCCCGTCAGTTTTTTTTTAAAAAAAAAAAAAAAGTCAAGACCAGATATTTGTTTTTGGTTTCCCATGTGCCAAGCCCCACCTAACCCCACTACCCACCTCACAATCACTCTATCTCTTCTCTCTTTTGGCCGGCCCTCTCTTTTCTTTCTTTCATTTTCTTTCTTTTCTCTTTACTTAAACACACTCACTTCCACACTCACCCGCCGGCCTCCACTCCAAACCACACCATCTCACCATCATTTTTCCGGCAAGATCACCGGAAAAATACTTAGGAACCCCAAAGCATCTTCATCATTTTATTTGAGGTAAAAATTTCTCATCTTTTTGGTGGGTTTTGCACTTTTGCTTGAGGTTATTTTTATCTAAGCTTTAATAATGATACCCATGTGATTTATGAGCATTGGAAGTGATATTTATGTGTTTTTATGTATGAGTTTTATATTGGTGGAATTATTTGACGAGTGGGTACATAAGTTGTGCTATTGATGACTACTTAAGGTTTATGTATGGTGGAAAATTTAGGGGTTTTAAGTTATAACATGTGATGGTTGGTAAATTTAATTTTTCCATTGCCATTGGGTTTATTTGGAGTTAGTTGAAGTTCTAAATTTTTTGTCTTGGAGGATATATTGATTTTGCTTTCATGGGTCTCTTGATAATGTAGTGTAAATTTTATGGAAGCTAGTCATAATGTTGGAGATGATATTAAATGAGTTAACTTTATAAATTGGAGTTTATGCCTTGTGAATCAAATTGTTGAGAAACTTTGGAAGTGGGATATATTATTATTGATGAGGTTAAATACTAGGCTTGCCTAATTAAGTGATTATTTGGCAATTCCTAAATTGTGGCTAGATGCAATTTCAAGCTCTATGCTTATTGTGATAGGTTTACTTGATATTGTTTAGGTTTTAGCTAATCTCCTTGGAGCTTGGAGAATTAGGATTTTGCAGTTGCAAGGTAAGTAGCTTTTTAATGGGATTTTTGGAAAATAACCATGTTTTATAAATGTTGTTTTTGGGTCAAACACATTTTGGAAAATTATATATGGATATATGTTTTCTTAAAAGTATTGTGTTGTGACCTTATTATATATCATTATATATGAAAATGCATCATATTTGGTATTGCATTTGGGGATATGCATGAATTGTTAATATGGAAAAATGAGCATCTTTTTTTTAACCTTTGATAAGGAAATCTTGGATGTTATGGTATATTAGAAAATTTAAAGATGCTTATCTTGTTTTAGCACTTGGGAAATTGATAGAAAATCTGTTTGACAAGAATGAAGTTGAAACCTTACAAACTTTGTAGAAGTGAGATTATTTAAGGTTTTCTGAAACTACCCGGATATGAACTATATGTTTCAAAGTAATGTAACCCGTGAGTTGTTTTAACACCATTCTATGTGTGATTTCCCGGTGATCACCCGATTTGGTTTTCGTAGTCTTTGTGACAATGGAATCAAATCCAGGTCAGTGCCCTTTCACTTTGGATGACGCGTTCTTCCCTACTATCTATGGGGGGAAGAGGTTCCTTGATTGTGTGTGGGTGAGGCTGCTGTCCATGGGGCCAAGAGACCACATGCAAGAGAGGTCCTATTTGACGCGCTCTCTCTGCTGCCCATGGGGGGAGAGAAAAACCTTGAGGGTATGGGTGAGGCTGCTGTCCATGAGGCCTTTTCCCCAGCGCAACCTGGGGAAGAACAAAACCTTGAGGGACTAAGAGAGCCTTCGGGCCGCCCAAAGAGGATAATATCATGCACACAGGGCCCAAGAGTCTGCATACCAGAGAGGACAATATCATGCCAGTTGTGAATGGGTGGATCCCCTAACCGGTCTATGTGGTAGTGTTGTAGATTTGTAATAATTTATCTTATGTTAGATATTATGGTTTTGGAAATTATATTGTTGATGCTCACAGATTATAGTATATAGTTTCAAGATATTTACCTTGAGAAAGTTTGTGTTTCATTATTAAATCATTCTTGTCATATTATTATTTTGAAGATGAAACTTGCATTTCCCCCACCCCCATTAAATATGCTACTTACTGGACGTTAGCTCATCCCACCCTCTAACAGTTTTTCAGATTTATTAGCTATACCTTGGGTATGGAGCTTACTTCCTTGGTGATGATTAAAGTGCTATGTTAAATTTGGAGACTCTTGCTGTAAATGGTTGGTGACTCGATCTTGCTATGTTCAACGAGATCTTAATTAATTCTATTGGAGGTTGGTCACTTGAGGTTTGTTAACCTCAGGCATGGTAGGCATAGACTCGATATTAAGATTCCTTATTCTTGATAAGATTGTGACTTTGTGTAATCAAACAGTTTTGTAATATATATTCATGTATTATGTGGAGGCACATGATTTTTAGTTATTGTTCGTAAATGTGTTATAGAGCTCTGACTTGTAATGTGGAGATTTATGGTTATATATTCTTATCCTGTGGAAATGAAAGGAAAACAAAGATCTCCTATAGTTTGGTTTTCCAAAAAGGAAAAATCTACAGGTACTTTGAGATGTATTTCTCATGCTTTGGACCCTTTGAGATTTGGGGTGTGATAGTTATGGTATCAGAGCTTAGGTTATGATTCTGTAGACTTTGAAAATAGGAATTGATTTTGATCTAAGTCAGAGCATTAGTGGTTTGATAAATTCTTTATTTTGTACATTTGTTTCAGCTTCCACCCACTATTCCTTCATTCTTATTGAGCCTGTTTATGCTAATCTTCTATGTTGCCTTGTGATTTACTTGCCTTGTTTCTTGGGTATAGATATAAGTACGTTTGTACACTATACCTTCTAAAAAGAAAGCACAAAGTAAGGCATGTAGATGAGATTGCAGCTCCAGAGAATGGCCTTAGGCAATGCCAAGAGCATGAGAGATTTGTCACTCTTGATGGTGGTGAGATTGATGAGGTGGCAGACAGGATTTATGCTAGGATTGCTAGATCGGTCTGGGGTGGTGAGAGTAGGTAGGAGGGTTGTTCTTTTGGGGAGTTCCATAAGCAAAACCCATAAACTTTTATTGGGGAGCCTGACCCAATGGCAGTAGAGAGTTGGTTGCTAAAGATGGAAAAGTTATTGAGAGCCCTGAACTACTTGATTTTGAGTTATTGGTTTCTACCCCTGTCGGTGATACTTTAATGACTAATCTTGTGATTAAGTCTTGTATTAATTGTATTGAGGATAGAGAGTTATTGTCTGATCTGGTGTTAATAGATATGCATGATTTTGATGTCATTTTGGGCATGGATTGGTTGGCTTCTTACCATGCTAGTGTGCATTGCTTTGAGAAAGAGGTGGTGTTTAGGCCTCCAAGTGAATCAGAGTTGAAGGAACTTAAAGGGCAATTGGAAGAATTGCTAGATAAGAGGTTTATTTGTCGTAGTGCCTTGCCTTGGGGAGCTCTAGTTTTATTTGTTAAGAAAAAGGATGGGTCTATAAGGTTATGTATTAAATACTGTGAGCTTAATAGAGTCACCATTAAAAATAAATATCCTTTGCCTCTTATTGATGACCTATTTGATCAGTTGTAAGGAGCACAAGTTTTTTTCTAAGATTGATCTTCGTTCTGGTTACCACTAGTTGAAGATTTAGGGTGAGGATATACCAAAGACGGCCTTTCGGACTAGATATGGTCATTATGAATTTTTGGTGATGCCGTTTGGATTAACTAATGCCCCTGTTGCTTTTATGGATTTGATGAATAGGGTATTTCATGAGTACTTGGATCGATTTGTCTTTGTGTTCATTAATGATAGTTTGATTTATTCTAAGAGTCAAGAAGAGCATGAAGAACACTTGAGGATTGTTTTACAGATTCTAAGAGAGAGGAAGTTGTATGCTAAGCTGAAGAAGTGTGAATTCTGGTTGAATTAAGTAGTGTTTTTGGGTCATGTGATATCTAAGGATGGAATTACAGTGGATCCTAATAAGATAGAAGCGGTGGTTAATTGGGATAGGCCTACAAATGTGAGTAAGGTTAGAAGTTTCTTGGGCCTTGCTGGTTACTTTAGAAGATTTGTAGAGGGATTTTCCCGCATTGCAGCTCCTTTGACACAATTAACTCGGAAGAATGTTAAATTCGAGTGGAAGGAAGAAGGTGAGAAAAGCTTCCAAGAGCTAAAGCGGAGATTTGTCACAGCTCCAGTGTTAACTATCCCTTCAGGTACAGGGGGTTTTGTCATTTATAGTGATGCTTCTCATAAGGGACTTGGTTGTGTGTTGAAGCAAAATGGGAAGGTTGTGGCTTATGCCTCTCGTCAGTTGAAAAAAAAAAAAAAATTTATGAGAAAAATTACCCCACTCATGACTTGGAGTTGGCCACAGTTGTTTTTACTTTGAAAATTTGGAGACATTATTTGTATGGGGAAAGATATGAGATTTTCATTGGATCATAAAAGTTTAGAGTATTTATTTAACTAGAATGAGCTAAATATGGGACAATGGAGATGGTTGGAATTGGTTAAGGATTATGATCGCTCTATTAACTATCATCCTGGTAAGGCTAATGTTGTAGTTGATGCTCTTAGTAGAAAGTCTTCAAGTTTTTTAGCTGCTTTGCTAACCACTCAAAATGAAATTATTCGGGATCTTGAAAGAATGAAGATTGAGGTTGTTATGGGCCATTCTGAGGCCTACCTGGCTGGTTTGAGTGTTCAACCAACTTTGGTGGAAAGGATTAAATTGTCACAGGCCAACGACCCACACTTAAAGAAAATCATGGATGAGCTGCGTAGTGGAAAGAAATCTGAATTTTCTATCTCTGAGGATGGTGCTTTGAGATTTGGGAGTAGACTTTGTGTGCCAAATGATCCATTGATTAAAAAGGAGATTCTAGAGGAGGCTTACTATTCTCCATATACAATACATCTAGGTAGTACAAAGATGTACCGTTATCTTCGTGAAAACTTTTGGTGGAATAATATGAAAAGGGAGATTGCTCACTTTGTAGAGCAATGTTTGACTTGTCGGCAAGTTAAGGTGTTGCACCAACGACCCTCAAGTTTGTTGCAACCACTTCCTATTCCCCAATGGAAGTGGGAGAAAATCACTAGGGATTTTGTTTCAGGATTGCCGAGATCTCCTAAGGGTCATGATGCTATTTGGGTGATTGTTGATAGAATGACAAAAACAGCTCATTTTCTCCCTATTCGGATGAACTACTCCCTTGATCAGTTAGCTCAGCTTTATGTTGATGAGATTGTGAGACTTCATGGAATACCTGCTACTATTGTTTCAGATAGAGATCCAAGGTTTACTTCTCATTTTTGGGGTGGTGTGTAAAAGGCCTTGGGTACTAGATTGAATTTTAGCACAGCTTTCCACCCTTAGACAGATGGACAATCTGAAAGGACTATTCAAACTTTAGAAGATATGTTGAGAGCATGTGTTTTGGATTTTAAAGGGGAGTTGGGCTAGTCACTTATCTTTGGTGGAGTTTGCTTACAATAATAGTTACCATTCAAGTATTGAAGCAGCACCTTATGAGGCTTTGTATGGGAGAAAGTGTAGATCCCCAATTTGTTGGGATAAGGTTGGAGAACGAAAAATCTTGGGGCTAGAGATTATTCAGAGGACTTGTGAAAAGGTAAATCAGATTCGTGATAGACTATGAGCAGCCCAAAGTAGACAGAAAAGCTATTATGACATAAAAAGGAAGGCTTTGGAACTTGAAATTGGAGATAAAGTTTTCCTACGGGTTGCACCAATGGAAGGAGTAATGAGATTTGGTAAAAAGGATAATGAGATTTCGCAAAAAGGGTAAGTTAAGCCCTAGGTTTGTAGGGCCTTTTGAGGTCTTGGAGAGAGTGGGCGAGGTTGCATATAGAATTGCCCTACCATCGGCCCTATCAGGAATTGTTTTCCATGAGTCTATGTTGAGGAAATACATTCCTGACCATTCACATGTTTTGAGCTATGAGCCTCTTCAGATTAGAGAAGATTTATCATATGAAGAAGTTCCGGTAGAGATTTTGGATCGTAAGGAGCGAATGTTATGCAATAGAACAATACCTTGGGTAAAGGTGCTTTGGAAGAATCATTCGGTGAAAGAGGCATCTTGGTAGCGTGAGGATGATATGTTATCAAGATACCCAAGCCTTTTTCAAGATCAAGGTACGTAAAATTTCAAGGACAAAATTTTTTTAAGAGGGGAAGATTGTAACGTCCCGTCAGTTTTTTTTTAAAAAAAAAAAAAAAAAAGTCAAGACCAGATATTTGTTTTTGGTTTCCCACGTGCCAAGCCCCACCTAACCCCACTACCCACCTCACAATCACTCTATCTCTTCTCTCTTTTGGCCAGCTCTCTCTTTTCTTTCTTTCATTTTCTTTCTTTTCTCTTTACTTAAACACACTCACTTCCACACTCACCCGCCGGCCTCCACTCCAAACCACACCATCTCACCATCATTTTTCCGGCAAGATCACCGGAAAAATACTTAGGAACCCCAAAGCATCTTCATCATTTTATTTGAGGTAAAAATTTCTCATCTTTTTGGTGGGTTTTGCACTTTTGCTTGAGATTATTTTTATCTAAGCTTTAATAATGATACCCATGTGATTTATGAGCATTGGAAGTGATATTTATGTGTTTTTATGTATGAGTTTTATATTGGTGGAATTATTTGATGAGTGGGTACATAAGTTGTGCTATTGATGACTACTTAAGGTTTATGTATGGTGGAAAATTTAGGGGTTTTAAGTTATAACATGTGATGGTTGGTAAATTTAATTTTTCCATTGCCATTGGGTTTATTTGGAGTTAGTTGAAGTTCTAAATTTCTTGTCTTGGAGGATATATTGATTTTGCTTTCATGGGTCTCTTAATAATGTAGTGTAAATTTTATGGAAGCTAGTCATAATGTTGGAGATGATATTAAATGAGTTAACTTTATAAATTGGAGTTTATGCCTTGTGAATCAAATTGTTGAGAAACTTTGGAAGTGGGATATATTATTATTGATGAGGTTAAATACTAGGCTTGCCTAATTAAGTGATTATTTGGCAATTCCTAAATTATGGCTAGATGCAATTTCAAGCTCTATGCTTATTGTGATAGGTTTACTTGATATTGTTTAGGTTTTAGCTAATCTCTTTGGAGCTTGGAGAATTAGGATTTTGCGGTTGCGAGGTAAGTAGCTTTTTAATTGGATTTTTGGAAAATAACCATGTTTTATAAATGTTGTTTTTGGGTCAAACACATTTTGGAAAATTATATATGGATATATGTTTTCTTAAAAGTATTGTGTTGTGACCTTATTATATATCATTATATATGAAAATGCATCATATTTGGTATTGCATTTGGGGAAATGCATGAATTGTTAATATGGAAAAATGAGCATCTTTTATTTAACCTTTGATAAGGAAATCTTGGATGTTATGGTATATTAGAAAATTTAAAGATGCTTATCTTGTTTTAGCACTTGGGAAATTGATAGAAAATCTGTTTGACAAGAATAATGTTGAAACCTTACAAACTTTGTAGAAGTGAGATTATTTAAGGTTTTCTGAAACTACCCGGATATGAACTATATGTTTCAAAGTAATGTAACCCGTGAGTTGTTTTAACACCATTCTATGTGTGATTTCCCGGTGATCACCCGATTTGGTTTCCGTAGTCTTTGTGACAATGGAATCAAATCCAGGTCAGTGCCCTTTCACTTTGGATGACGCGTTCTTCCCTGCTGTTTATGGGGGGAAGAGGTTCCTTGATTGTGTGTGGGTGAGGCTGCTGTCCATAGGGCCAAGAGACCACATGCAAGAGAGGTCCTATTTGACGCGCTCTCTCTTCTGCCCATGGGGGGAGAGAAAAACCTTGAGGGTATGGGTGAGGCTGCTGTCCATGAGGCCTTTTCCCCAGCACAACCTGGGGAAGAACAAAACCTTGAGGGACTAAGAGAGCCTTCGGGCTGCCCAAAGAGGATAATATCATGCACACAGGGGCCAAGAGTCTGCATACCAGAGAGGACAATATTATGCCAGTTGTGAATGGGTGGATCCCCTGATCGGTCTATGTGGTAGTGTGGTAGATTTGTAATAATTTATCTTATGTTAGATATTATGGTTTTGGAAATTATATTGTTGATGCTCACAGATTATAGTATATAGTTTCAAGATATTTACCTTGAGAAAGTTTGTGTTTCATTATTAAATCATTCTTGTCATATTATTATTTTGAAGATGAAACTTGCATTTCCCCCACCCCCATTAAATATGCTACTTACTGGGCGTTAGCTCATCCCACCCTCTAACAGTTTTTCAGATTTATTAGCTATACCTTGGGTATGGAGCTTACTTCCTTGGTGATGATTAAAGTGCTATGTTAAATTTGGAGACTCTTGCTGTAAATGGTTGGTGACTCGATCTTGCTATGTTCAACGAGATCTTAATTAATTCTATTGGAGGTTGGTCACTTGAGGTTTGTTAACCTCAGGCATGGTAGGCATAGACTCGATATTAAGATTCCTTATTCTTGATAAGATTGTGACTTTGTGTAATCAAACAGTTTTGTAATATATATTCATGTATTATGTGGAGGCACATGATTTTTAGTTATTGTTCGTAAATGTGTTATAGAGCTCTGACTTGTAATGTGGAGATTTATGGTTATATATTCTTATCCTGTGGAAATGAAAGGAAAACAAAGATCTCCTATAGTTTGGTTTTCCAAAAAGGAAAAATCTACAGGTACTTTGAGATGTATTTCTCATGCTTTGGACCCTTTGAGGTTTGGGGTGTGACAGTTTGTAACTAATTTTCCCTCCTTCACGGAGTTAGTTGTTTTTCTTTGCTTACTTAGATTGTATATATAGATAGCAATAGTGTATAGATTCATTCATTGTATTCACTCTTCTTCAATCAATAAAGATTAGATATTCTATTTAGAGAGAGGGTTCTTAGAACTTTTTACAGTTATGGTTCTTGCTTTTTAATTTTGAAACAAAGATACTAGAAATTAATTGATTAGCAGTGTTGGTACAACCTACTGATGTATGAAGTAAAAAAATTGTGAAAAAAATGTGTAAAAATGGTTCCCCACCAAACATGATACCATCTCACACTACAAGAAATCCTGGTTTAGGCGGCGTTTTTTTTAGCGACGTTTTTAAATATGCTGCTATAAGTAGTATATTGCGACGTTTCTTACCAGCGCTGCTAAAGCATGTCCTTTTGCGATCTTTTTTGAAAAATGTCATTGTAACCCAGAGCAATAGCGGCGTTTATTAAAATGTCGCAAAAAGTACTGTTTCAGCGGCATTTATTTTTCTTGTAGCGACGTTTTAAGTTATAACAAAACTCTATTTAGCCTTAACGGCGAAAGGAAGAAAAGAAATAAACTTCTATAGCGACGTTTTAAAAACGTCACTATATGTTCCCTCCAGAATTTTTAGTCTTCCCACACAAACTTTTCCCATTTTTTCATTTCCCCCATTTTTTTGTTTCCTTTTTTTTTTTTTTTTTTTTTTCCCTACACTCTTTTTTTCCCTTTTCTTTGACCATTCGTGTACCCACTTCTCCCACTCCCTCGTAACTTCTCTTCTCACTCTGCCCTCACCCTCATGCCGCCACCGCCATCCGCCTTTGTCTAGCCGTCGATCTAGCCTGGCCGCCGCCTAGCCTCCACCCTAGTCTAGCTGCCGATTAGATCGCTCTTTCCCTAGATCGCCGGCGACACTAGATCGTTGACCTGCTCTAGCCACCACCCACCGCCACCTTCAAAGCCACCGCGGCCATTGTCGACCTCCCCCACCACCCACCGCCACTTTGCTCCTCACGTTTGATGATTCATTTACTCTTCCATTCTTATCACACTTCCTAAGCTTGCCTTACTTCAGGTTTAGGTACTCTCTCTTATTTTTTTTGTGGGTAATAGTGTTGTTCATTGGCTAAACATTGTGTTTCTCTTTGAAATTTTGTGCTTGGTTTCTGAAATATATACTGGAGTAATGTAATGTAAAGGCAACTAGTTAGTTTGATACTAGTGGTAGATTCATTCAGTTACTCACAAACTTCCATTTAAAAAAAAAAAAAAAATTTACTGCATTTTCTTAGAATTTTTTGGTGTAGTAGATCTTGGATCCAAATTTCATTTCTGTTCCTTTGTTTTCTGACTTGACTAGAAGATGTATCCATTAATCTATGTCTATTTTGGCTGCTTGTCAATTCTCAATTATTTTTTGTTCCTTTGTTCTTGTGTTTTGTTTTAACTTCTGCTATATAGTTTTTCGAATGGAATTAGTATAGAAGGAGTGGGCCTAGCAAATGGGAAAAGGGAGGAGGTGGTATTTATTTGACACGAATCTGAGTAGTTATGTGGGGCTAAACAATTGTAACATTTTGACTTTCAACTTAAATTTAGTTCTTAACTTTTTATTCAGTTGCTACCTTAACATTTAATACTTATTGGATGAAACATTTGCATTATATTGTACTGTATTCACCTGGATAAGTGATTTCCAAGACAACAATCTCAGTTATTGATCTGTGACAAGGATTTTTAATTTCAAACAAAAGTCCCGATTCACATTTATATTTTTCTACTTGTGCACAATACCCACAAAAATAGGGAGAAAAAAATTAAATAGGAATCTCCTTGTTAATGGCTCGATTATTTTCAATTTTTTTGTTTCTCTGTTTGCAACCTTTTGATGTGCTATTGGATATCTAATATCTTTGCTCGACTCTAAAATTATTTCTATAAGGCACCTACTGTGATGGTTGCTATATGCTGAAGACACAGTTCACAAGTTCCTACAAATTCACATTCCAGTTAATTTGCAATATGTCATTTATGAGATTTTAAATAGGAGGAAATTTGAATCTTGCATTAAATGTTGCATGGACTCATGGCCGAATTTATTGACTTCTGAAGTCTTGCATTATTTTTCATGTGCTGGAACTATGCTCTTTATTCTTTGCATGGACTAAATGCTCTTTATTCTTTATATAAATATATATATATATATATATATATTGTTACTAAATTTTCATGCACCATGACTCAATAAAATTTTCTGCAGTAGCTTTCTCATATGCAAATTTGGATGATTTGGAGCACCTTTTTCAGTTGAGACATTTAGGCATAATGGGTAAGTTTTCATATGTGTACCAAATGACAAAGTTTGGATAAAATTAAACTTCAAATATTTTCTACAAAGTGGTCCTTAATTTTTCTGCCTAATTATTCCAAGTCCTGACTTATTAAATTTTTTTGCAATGGTACCCGTATTATCCTTCCACATCATTTAATTGTCCTCTTTTTTTTTCCAAGTTAAGTACTCATTTATTGTGATAAGTTTAGATTTTTTTTTGGAAAGGTGTTTGCTTGGCTTGAGCATAGAAAGTAATTTTTTCTTAAAACTTTGTACTTAAAATGTTGATAATTGTGTTGGGGTGGATTGTTGAGTTGGAGCAAGCGGGTGGCTTGCATGGTGCTATAAGGCGGTTTACATTCATATTGGAAGTGTTTAGTATTTTTTGAAAATTTGGATGTTGTTGAGCTATGTTTGTTGATTACTTTTTGGACTTCAATACTAGTAAGCATTTTATATTATTATATTGATAATTGTATTGGGTGGATTGTTGTGTTGGAACAAGCGGGTGGCTTGCATGGTGTTATAAGATTGTTGCAATTGATATTGGGAGTGTTTATTAAATTTGGAAATTTGGATGGATATGGTTGAGTTATATTTGTTGATTACTTTTTGGACTTCAATACTTGTAAGCATTTTATATTTGTGATTATGATAATTGTGTTGGGGTGGATTGTTGAGTTAGAGCAAGCAGGTGGCTTGCATGGTGCTATAAGGCGGTTTATATTCATATTGGAAGTGTTTACTATTTTTTGAAAATTTGGATGGATATTTTTGAGTTATATTTGTTGATTACTTTTTGGACTTCAATACTTGTAAGCATTCTATATTTGTGATTACGACAATTGTATTGGGAGGATTGTTGTGTTGGAGCAAGCGGGTGGCTTGCATGATGTTATAAGGTGGTTTACATTCATATTGGGATTGTTATTTATTTTTTGAAAATTTGGATGTTGTTGAGTTATGGTTGTTGATTACATTTTAGACTTTAATACTTGTAAGCATTCTATATTGTTATATTGATAATTGTTTTGTGGTGGATTGTTTAGTCGTTTTGTTCTATAGCTATGGACAAGAGTTGGATGGACATTAGAGATAGGGCATCTGTGGAATATAGAAATGGAGTTGCACAATTCTTGAATTTTGCATCTCAATATGCACAGTGAGATGGTACGATTGTTTGTCCATGTCGAAAATGTGCACATTCAACAATGTTGGCTATAGATGTTGTACGAATTCATCTAGTATCACATGGGATTTGTAGGGGCTATCGACGTTGGACTTTTCACGGGGAATCATCATCTAGAAAGACTTCTGTTAGAACTTCTAGTACTTCTGTCCACGAAAACTCAAATGAAAATAGTAATATGCGTGAAATGTTGCATCACATGTTCCCTATACATGATATGGTGCCCGAACCAATGGAAGAAGAGATGGCATCAGATCTTGTGGTAAGAGGCCCTGGTGTGGAACAACCTACACAAGGTCCTAACAAAGAGTCACTCCAATTTCTCAAATTGCTCAAAGATGTTGAGGAACCTTGTTATGAAGGTTGTACAAAGTTTAGCAAATTGTCAATCATTGTGTATTTATACCACTTGAAGTGTCTACTTGGTTGGAGTAACAAATCAGTCACCTTCTTGCTTCAATTTTTGCAAGAGCTACTACCTTCAAGTGCGAAGTTGCCAAAAGATTGTTATGAGGCAAAAAAAATTATTAAGGATCTGGGTTTAAGTTATGAGAAGATTGATGCTTGCCCCAATGATTGTATGTTGTTTTGGAAGGAAAATTCCAACCTCGAAGCTTGCTCAAATTGTAACTATTCAAGGTGGGCAAGCAACGAGGCCGGAGTTCCAAAAAATACGAATGCTCCTTCCAAGAAGGTAAAGAAGAAAGCTGCAAAGATCTTAAGGTGGTTCCCTTTGAAGCCAAGGTTGAAACGATTGTTTATGTCTCCCGAAGTAGCTCCCCACATGAAATGGCATGTTGATGGTCGTACAAATGACGGGTTAATGAGGCATCCTGCTGACTCTGAAGCTTGGAAGTCATTTGACTCTAAGTATGTAGGGGATATAAGACAGACAAGTTTGGTTTCCCCCTTGTCAATTTTACAAGATTGATACATAAGGGTGATCGATTGATTGATGAGCTGTATGTCTTAGCTTCTCAAGCTTCACAAGTCTTTTATGTGGAAGATCCAAGACATAAAGATTGGATGGTCGTTGTTAAAACAAAAGCTAGGGATGTTTTTGATGTTGGAACTGGTGCTTCATCTGATGATGATGTAGATAACTTTTGTGAGAATGTTCCTTATAATATAACCATTGATAATGCACATGATGTAAATGATAACCTTGCATGGACTCGTAGAGATGTAGAAGGGACCATTTATGAAACACCGTTATTTGTTGAGCGTGAATTGGTTGAAGATGACAATATAGATGATGAAGAGTTCATTGATGATGTGTATGAGTCCAATGATGAGTCTATTGATGATGAGAATGAAGATGGTGAAGAGCTCAATGATGAGTCGACTAATGATGAGAGTTAATATGTCATTCATCTTTCATGTGTATTTCTATTTGCTTTGCTTGTGAAGAGTTTTAAAGTTATCTTGTGTAATCTTATTTGCATGTTTATGAAACTAAGTGGTTATGAAGTTGTTGTGTATTATAGGCCAAGTTTATTTGTAATCCTCTTTAGATGGTTGTTGCTTGTTTCTTAAGAGGTTAAAGACTTAGTTCATTTGTGTATTTCTATTTGCATGTTTATTAAACTATGTGGTTTTGAATATGTTGTGCACTATATTTAAGTGTATGTGTAATTCTACTTCTATGGTTTTTGCTTAAGTTTGTAGAGATTCAAAACTTAGTCCATTTGTGTGAATGAGGATATTGATAGACTTGATATGATTTGTTTAGTATATTTAAGATTATGTGTATTCCTATTTGCATGTTTATGAAACTATGTGGTTTTGAATATGTTGTGCACTATATTTAAGTGTATGTGTAATTCTACTTCCATGGTTTTTGTTTAAGTTTGTAGAGATTCAAGACTTAGTCCATTTGTGTGAATGAAGATATAGATAGACTTGATATGGTTTGTTTATTATATTTAAGATTATGTGTAATCTTATTTGCATGTTTATGAAACTAAGTGATTTTAAAGGTATAAACGAAAATGAGAGGTTTAGTTATACGTGACGTTTCGGTAAGGTCGTCACAACAAGCCTCTAATGAAGATGTGGATCATGAGTCACAACAAGAAATTGGCCAATAATCCACAGTTAATCCATCAAATGCACCAAATCCAGGTATTTTATACATTTCTAAGATCATGTTTGTGATTATGGTTAATATTGTTTGACAAATATCCCATATTGCACGACAATGGCTTTTATTGTTTTATTCTCATTATAGTTGTGCCGCTACCAGTACATGCTACTCGTGGTGCTAGCAAGTACTCATTCATTTGGAATCTCCCTAAAAATCACAAGATTGAATTGCCATTAACAAGATTGAATTGAACGTAGGAGCTTGCTTTGGAAAACAAGAACAGTCGTTCCAAGCAAACAAATGTACATACTGGTGGTTCAAAAAACTTTGCTTCGTACGTAGAAAAAATGGTAATGACTCAATAATTATCTTGTAAATGACTTATTAGATTGTTCTTAAGTTTGTATGAAACCATTATTCCTAATTAAATAAATGTAACGACCATAATTTAGGTAACAACGCTTGGGCATCCTGTAGAGCGTGCAGATGTATATGTAAAACTCCATCATCGTAAAGATGGTATTCCTGTTAACACTAAAGCAGAAATCAACATTGTAAGTAATATCATGATTTGCTAAGTGTAATATTGAATCTATTAACATTGTTAATTTCTAATGTGTTATTGTGTTTAAATTTTGAATATTAGGAAAAAATCAATGAACTGTTGAGTGAGTCCTCAAATCGTGTGCAGTCATCCGACCTTACTGGTAGTATTGCATGGGCACTAGATGATGTATATGCTCAAGTGTTTGGTAATGAGCGCAATGGTCGTGTTCGGGGTGTAGGATTTGGCCCAACCCCAAGTATGCATCCTGCCAAGAGCAATCCTGCAATTGCTCAAGTAAGAATCCAAGAAAGGGATGCTGAAGTGACTCAGTTGAAGAATCAAGTGGCTTTTTTGACAGAGAAAGTGAATGGTTATGAAAACTTGGAGGAACGAGTGACCCAATTGATGCAACTAGTGCAAAATCAGCAAAATCATTCTTCAGAAGCTAGTCGGGTATTGAATTTTAATGTTTTAAGAATGTATTTGGTTTTTAAATTTTTTAAGTATAGCAACTATTATTTTGTTACTCGAAATGATTTCTTTACAAACTTATTAGATACTTTGATTTGTATTCAGGGTGGTTTCGGTTTAGATCATCAATCTCCAACTCCTTACGGATCACAGGCTTCATCCCATCAAGAAACTAGCATATAGCGGTACATGCAGTGTTTTAATGACTCCATGGGCTATTACATAGTTGTTTTGAACAACCACAATTATTTTGGAACTATTTTACTTTGTTTATAATATTGTCATAGTTTGGGTGGTTGTTTTTTTTTTGGTATAGGTAGACATGTTTTGTTACAACCACATTTATTTTGGAAGTATTGTACTTTGTTTAATATTGTCATAGTTTAGGTGGTTTTTTTTTTTTTTGGGTAGGTAGACAATTGTTTTGTTCAATTCAAGATGATACATGTATTGGTATTAAACATATATATATATATTGAATCTATGGTTAATGTGTTATTGTGGAATATTGATGATCAATAGGTATATTTGATCTATTACAAGCTTGTGTTAGTTATTGTTGAATTTTAAGTAGGTTTATATAGCATTTTTAATATTTTAAAAAAATAATGAGCAGGTTTTTGCAACATTTTAAAAACGTCGCTAAAAAGTAAGAGGAAATCCTTTTTAGCAACGCCTTTAAAATGTTGCGAATAATCAATCCTATAGCGATGTTTTAAAAATGTCACTAAAAAGCAAGAGGACAAATACTTCTGCGACGTTTTTGAAATGTCGCTATAGGTGTGATTATTTGCGGCGTTTTCAAAATGTAGCTAAATGTATTTTCCTACATTATATACAAAAATGTTATATTATGTAGTGACGTTTTCTAAAACGTCACTACATTATGGCGATGTTTTTTGAAACGTCGCAATAGATCTATAGCGACTGCGCAAAAACAAACGTCGCTATAAACCATTTGTGTCTATAGTGATGTTTTTTGGGTTTTTAGTGACGTTTTACAAACATCGCCTAAACCCAGATTTCTTGTAGTGTCACTCGAATCTTGTTAGTTGTTTTGCATGCGTAATGGTTGATAAAGGTGTGAACAAAACAAATGTGTTAGGTATAGAATAATCAATAAAGTGAAAAGAATAATTACTATATCAAAAAAGGAAGAAAATGATAAATAAATTTTTAAAAATATATAATGTGGAAAGAATAAATAATCACTCTCGAGTCTTGAAGTGTTGAAGAATAGGAACTCTTGCACTTGATATTTTCAAGTTTCACCAACTCTTGATTCTTATTAATACTTGTAATCTAAATTATAACCTGATTGAGGGATGAGTGATGTTAAACTATTAAGGGCCATTTTGTTTGGTCAACCCACTTTTTTGAGATGCTTCAGTGTGTTTTTAAGGTGCATGCACAGAAAAGCGTTTTGTTACAAAAGATCACAATCCATTGAACACCATGTTTTACTTTTCCTCTGATAAATAGGATGTGACATGGCAACTTGCATACATACTTTCATGTGCATGTCATCACATGAGACTTGTTCCATTTATGACCACTGCAGAGAAAAAAATTGCAGCCTTCAACCTCGTAGCATTGCATTTGACAGTAACTAATTTTATTTTTTTGGTGGTGGAAATAGTGTAGAGGTTCATTCCTTCTTTTGTCATTCTCTTTCTTTCTTACTATAAATCTTAATATGCCGCTTATTTTAAGGCTTTTACTTATATTTCTTTTTGTTGTGTCAATGTTAGGTTCAAAGATTACACTGATGCTTGCTGTAAGGGTTTTGCTCTGTTCCATCATAACACATGAGAAATTTATCATGTAAAGGTACTGTTGAAAACTTGAAATTTAGGGATTAATATACTTCAGGTCATGAATAAGGAATGAAGCCATTGGTCCTCATAACATAGCGATATATGTAACATATTAACAATTTCTGTACTTTATTTTCTATTTTGAAAAGGACAAAGTTTAGTTACAAATTAGTTGTAGCCTAAAACTACAACCTTATTCAATATCATTAACACTACTACATATTTCAAAAATCTAAGCGTTAGATTACATGTTCATTATGCTTTTAATACACATATCAAATTTTGTACCAATCAGATTTTATTTGTTATATAATCTATAAGATTATATTTTATGTATAATTTTAAACTACAAAAACTTGCAATTTAAACAATTTATTGATGACATAGCTATTAACCTTTAATTTTCTAAAATTTTTATAAACATAGTGGATATAAGAAGAAAATGTAATTCAATTGTGGATTTGTCAAAATTCACCTCCAATAAGAAGATATTAAGTAAGATTGTAGTTTTAAGCTATAACCAATTTTGTAGCTAAATTTTGTCCTTTTAAAAATAGCGGATGTTACTTCTATTTTTATTCTGTTTGTTTTTTAGTATGTTTCCCAGTAATTTGTCGATCTCTCTCTCTTGGTGTGTGATTTATATTATGCTTGAGTAGGTGAAAATTTTCAGTTGACATATTTGATACTGGGGTTGCTATGGCAGAATATGCAAAAATTTTGTTTTAAAATTAGTTGAGTTGATTTGTGGAGAAATGCTAAGCTCGGGCAGTCTAGCTAAGTTTGCGGCGTTTGCTCTGACAAAGGACATAAATAATATATATTCAATGTACAATAATTTAATGGCTAAGATTATTTTCTTCTAAGCTTTATAATAAGTTCTGGATTTTTTTTCTTCGGTTTCTATGAATTTAGTATTTTTTGCTAGGTTGACCATTCAAACCATTCTCCTGGCAGAGGAATATCTTACAAGTTGTCATTCTCCTAAGAATCTATGGTTAATAGAGAAAGCTTTATTTAATCACAGTTATAGCCTCTTCATTTTGTTGATCTGAGATTGATCTGGACTAAGAATCTTGGCAATGAGATTCTTAGTGGTTGCAATGCTTATTCTGCCATATAGCGTGGCTTGCTTTTAATATTTAATCGAATGTTTATGCCATTTATTTCCTTATTTAAACTCAAAGGTATGTCTCAACTCTCAAGTGCCTTTCTGTTCCTCATTTTGGATCCTCATGCCATCAATGTATGTCTTCCCATCGAGTTCACGTGAGAGATATCCCCTTAAATAATCACGAGCACCTATTCTCTTGAACAATGCTGGTGATTCTGGAGTAATAAGGCTTGGTGCTGGACCAATATCTGCTTCTCGTCTTGGGTTGTCAAATGTGGCCAAGGAGAGCCTCTCCTTTGCTGAGTTAACAGTTGCCCTATGCTCGATGCTACGGTAAATTCCATTCGTCAAAATCTGGAAAACCATGCATGGAAAACCAATTATGGTAGTCGTTGGACTTTGGTAGATCATGCTTATGTTTGCTTCTAGATAAGTGTATCCAAACGAAAAGAAAAACAATTTTATTTTTTTATTTTTGCATTTCTGTTCTTTCTAGCTTGCTTTGAGTTTTGAGTTCCGAAAAGATTGAGCATTTTGGTGAGTTGAAGTCTGTGATTTGGTTTCTGATTATGTTTTAGAGCTAATTATTAGTATTAGGACCCTAGTTCTTTAGCTTAATGGATTGAAAGGGATAGAGTTTTGCTACAAAATTGGTTATAGACTTAGGCTACAACCTTACTCAATATCTTTTCATTGGAGGTGAATTTTGACAAATCCATTATTGGATTACATCTTTTTCTTATATCCTCTATGCTTGCAAAATTACGAGAAAATTAAAGATCAAGAACTATGTCATCAATAAATTGTTTAAATTGCAAGTTTTTGTAATTTAAAATTATGCATAAAATATAAGATTATAGATCATATAGTAAATAATAATATCCGATTGACAAAAAATTTGACATGTGTATTAAAAGAGTAAAGAACATGTAATTCCACGATTAGATTTTCAAAATATGTAGTAATATTTGTTTTATTGAGTAAAGTTGTAACCAATTTTGTAGCTAAACTTTATTCGGTTGAAAGATGAAAAATTTATAAAAATCATTCGGTAGTCGAAATCAATGCTGCTTTCACATGAAATATAGGTCTCATCCAGTGACGGCTCCAGAAATTTTTTTAGGGGTCATTACTGATTAAAAAACTTAAATTAAACAAAATTTAATAAAAAGTTAACTTGAATATATTAAGTTATCAATACAAGAAAAAAAAAAAAAAAAACTCAAATACATGAAATTTTACAATTTCCTTTTATGAGTTTTAATATTTTAAAATTGTTACATGATAATTTATTATCAGTTGTTATTATCTATTGTCAAAGTTACTAGGTGTGACCATTTTATTTTGTTAAGTTTGTATAACATTTTTTAGTTTTATGTAGTTGACTTTATTTTTATAAAAATATATTAAACTAAATTAAAAAATCAAAATGCAACCCACTAACACCATATTATTTATTGACCTACACTCATCCATACCATATAAAAATATTACACTAAGTGTCTACTTAACCAATCCAATGTTTAAACAATTATTGACTTTACTATTTTTTTTTTCTTGAATCACTAATATAAATAATACATTAAGTGCCTAATTTTTGTTTTGTTTTGGGCTGGACTAATTTGTAATCAGGGTGTGCAAAAAAAAAAAAAAATATATATATATTTATATGAAGTCAAGAGGTTCATTTGAATCCCTTAACAACAAGTGTCTTGCCCCTGATCTCACCATATATGTAATTAGTGGGACTTATTATTATGTGAGAGGAGAAAACATTATTCTAGGAGTATTGACTAATTACTCGAAAATTTGGGATTTACCTCCAAAATGTCACCAACGTTGACAATAAAAGCATTAGGGAGAGGTTTTATTGGAATCCACCTTCCATCTTTCCTTATCTGGAGACCTTCCATTTCATTAATTTGTGTTGGGGTTTGTTAGGACATATGTGATTCACTTGTTAGGAACATGTCACTATTTTATTAATTGGCTAATCCTTTGACAAAACGCACTTTACTTGTAATTGGGTAGATCTAGGATGTGTTTAATACTTTAAGAAACTTTGTTTCAAGATAAAGTGTTGAAGCCATGCAAGTCTGTCCAAGAAACAAGTTGAGAAGTGCAAGATCATTAAAGCTCGATAGCTATCTTGACAACTAGCATGTGTCGAGGTTTAAGAAGCTGTTCAGCCCGTGTGCTCGACACCTTCTCGACAGCTGCTTGACACCTCCTATTTGTCGTGGTTTAAGAAAAATAGATTTTCTGTTCTGTTTTCTTGGGATCCGTGAATGTGTCTTTGGGCCTTCTTTTCTCACAACCCTAGACATATAAAAAGATTGTTTTAAGGACAGTCAAAGGAGATACAAGTTGCACAAGTGTTGAGCAAAGTTTGTTCAAGCAATTTGTAACCGGAGACAAAGTTTTGCCCTAGTTCATCTCTTCTGAAGAATTTGCTGTGTATGTGCACTATAGGGTTTTGTAACCAAGCATCTTCTTGATCTTCATCGTGTGGATGAACTGAAGAACTTTGCAGCCAACAACCTTTTCTAGTTGGTGATTGAAGTCGCGTACTGGGATCCGCGCAATTGGTTAGTCACATACTGGGAGCCGTGCATCAAAAGGGGAAATTGTCACTACAGAACAAGTCTAATTGGGTATTGGGGTAAGGGTTCAACTATAGGTTGGTATAAGGTACTGGGATTCCTTTACTTTACTTGTAACCGCTTGTTGTGATAATAGTGGAATTTCGGGAGTGGTGACCTGAAAATCACTCGGTGGGGTTTTTGCCGTTAGGTTTTTCCCATTCGTAAACAAATCACCATGTCAAATTTATTTTCCGGTGCATACTTAGTTTAATTGGTGATTTGTTTGTGCTACCACGCGTTTGCATGTTAATTTGATTAATAAGTAAACTTGGCTAATTAATCACAAGGGGTCAATACGTTTTTAGCCTATCAAGTGGTATCAGAGCGGGCACACTCTGATTAGGGTTAATCTTTGCTGTGTTTGATCCATTGACCCCTGTTTGTCATGGATAGAGGACAGTCTTTAATCATACCTCCTTTATTTGATGGCACTAATTATGCATACTGGAAAGTATGCATGAGAGCTTTCTTGCAGTCTTTAGATGAGAAAGTGTGGCAAGCTGTGGAGATAGGCTAGACTAAGCCTACAGAAGCCCCGACCGATTGGGATGATGCCAAGATCAAGACGGCAAACTTCAACAGCAGGGCATTGAATGCTTTATTCAGTGTAGTCACCAATGAGGAGTTCAAGAAGATATCCTCTACTAAAATTGCTAAGGAGGCATGGACCATCCTCTAGACAACCTATGAGGGAACCAAGGCTGTCAAGGATTTGAAGCTACAGAGGCTCACTACAAGCTTTGAAGAAATTAAGATGGAGGAGGATGAGTCGTTCGATGAGTTCTATGCCAAGCTCAAAGACATAGTGAACTCAGCGTTCAATCTTGGGGAAACCATTCCTGAACCCAAGATTGTGAGAAAGGTGCTCAGATCTCTACCCGAGAGATTCCATGCCAAGATTATGGCAATCGAGGAATAAAAGGATATTGACAAGATTCCTTTGACAGAGCTAGTTGGTAATTTGCAGACCTACGAGCTAGGGTTGACTAGGATTGGCAAGATGGGTAAAGGCAAGAGCATGGCACTGAAGGCCAAGAGCAATGAGACAGACGAGTCTTCAGATGATGAAGATTCTAAGATGAAGTCCTACATCACTAAGCAGTTCAAGAAGTTTATGAAGGATGCCTATGGAAAGGGCTTTGACAAGGACCGTAGGCAATCCAGTTCTTCTCAGTTCAAGAGCCAAGGGATGGCAGTCAGTACACTGTTCCCGCAAGACCTAAGTGCTTTGGGTGTTAAGGCTTCGGTCACATGAAATAGAAGTGTCTTACATATCTCAAGAGCATTGGGAAAAGCAAGGCACTTGCTCCTACATTGAGTAACACCGAGCCTGAGGATGATTCCGACAATGAGGATGATGGAATCTTGAATGCCTTCACTGCCACTGTCAATCCTACTGAGAGGATTGTTGAAGATGTAGATGAAAAAGAGGACTTGGTGGAGTCTAAGTTTGAGAAGATGGATGATCAAGATGATATCCATACAGCCTATGAGAAATTGTACAAAGTTTCTGAGAAGCATGAGAAACTCTATAGGCTGGCCACCAAGAAACTCAGTAATGTGGAACTTGATCATGAAGAGCTTTCCACAAAGTTTGATGAAGCAAATCAGACTATTGGAGCACTGAGATTTGAAAACAATTTCTTGGCTGAGAAGACCAAGAAGCTTGAAGTGGAGCTGTTTCAAGTCAGAGCTCAATTGGAGAGGATTTCAAGTGCAAAGCTTGATTAGATGCTCAATCTTCAGAAATCTGCTTCTGATCGAACAGGTTTAGGGTGTGGTCTCTCTTCTTCTAATATTGCTTCTACTAGTACTACTGTTTTTGTTCCCCCTGCTACTAATGTTGAAACTAATGAAGTTAAAAATGATTTAGCTAGTGAGAACATAGACAAGGGTAAATCTATCTTAGGAGCACCCCCTAAACTTGCTAAGAATGAGGCTAAAAACCCTAGGACTAAGAAGGCTAACTCTCAAAAGCCTAAACAGAAGAAGCAGCATCTCTGTCATCATTGTGGAGCTGCCGGTCATACTCGACCAAATTGCTATAAATGGTTAGCCACTCAACAGAGCAATGAAATGATAGCATCTGGAAGCCAGAATCATCTTCAATCCTCTTTTGCTCCTCTTGGAGATCTTCTTAAAGCCCTAATGTTCCTTTTGAACTTGAACGGTTTCAATTCTTCCCCCTTACCGCCAGTTCAAGGGTTTAATCAAAGGAAAGGTTCTTCCAAGGTGTGGAAGGAAAATGGTTCCAAGTGATTCTATCACTTTCTTCTATCTTCTTGTTTTTGTTTTACATAACTTGTATGTTTTGCTTTATTTTTTGAGTTAGTCTATTTTTTATGCTTTGCTTTGTTCAACATGTTTTTGTTTGTTTTCAGTTTTGTTTATTTTGTTTTTAATATAAAAATAAAAAAAATTGAAAAATCAGAAAAATACAAAAATAGTGTGTGTTTTGTGTACATTGGTACTTGTGTACCTTGGATGGCCATTGAAACAAAGTTTTCTAAACTTTGTATCTTTTGTAGCTTAGATGAGCATCTCTATGCACAACTAAGCAAGTGAGCTTTGTGGCTCTTGTTTGTGATGAGTAAGATTAAGTTATCTCTTGTACTTAATACTCGTATCACTCTTTTTGACGGGAAGGACTAGAAAATCCTAAGAGAAAGGCATAAATAACCATCTCACCACTGTTGCTTGCCAATCATGAATGACATTTGTGTGCTTCGGCATAGCAAAATTAGAATGTCAAAAGCTTAACATCATTGGGTAATTCTTTTCTTTCTCTTATATGCCCATGCATGATTTGCTTAAAAGAAAAATATGCAAAGAAAGATAAAAGCAAAAAGAACAAAATGCTTTATATATGATTGCAAGCGTGTACACTAGGAGATGTGGGAGTTATAGGATGTACCTCAAAGGTGGTAGTCCCCATCAAATAGTTATGATTGTGTGTGAGTTAAAGTGATTTTCTCATATCTCAAATCGTCATAACATGTATACACTTATGCGATCTTGTGATGTTTTTCACACACAACACGCAATATTCTTTGCTACTCTTGATACATGTGCAGGTACAATGTGATTTGGCCATCACAAGGTTTTACATGTGTTAATGTATGCTCACTAAACTATCTTAACTTATTTTTGAAATATAAAATTGGTTAGACTTATTTAGTGTGTGTGTGTGTTTTTGGGATCATTGTGCTTAAAATTGTTGTTGAGAGATGATTTTGAGAGGATAATATGGTGTTTGGATCATTGGTTGAGTTGCATGCTTGATTGCATTCATGTATGTGTTTTTCTCTTTTCGAAAAACTGTTTTTAAAAGCTAGCTCGACACTTCCTCGACACCTAGCTATCTGTCGAGCTTCCACGCTTTTTCTTATCATAATCTCGACACCTCCTCGACACTTGGTGGGTCGATCGAGAAAGTTTCTGTCCCCTCGGTAGCTTTTCGACACCTGGTGGATCGATCGAGCCTCAACTCTTGTGTTTGATGTTTTATACCTCGACACTTCCTCAACACCTGTATCTGTCGACGGCCAAATCCTCGACACTTGTCTCGACACCTTGATCGACACCTCTTGACACCTTCTTCTATCGAGATTTACTGAACCTCTATATATAGGTTCTGTGCGATCCGTTCTTCATTTCTGTCGATCTCTCTCTCGATTCCTTTGTCTCCTCACCTCCTAAACACTCTCATCTCACTTGTTAGGAACATATGTCACTATTTTATGTAATTGGCTAATTCTTTGACAAAACACACTTTACTTGTAATTGGGTAGATCTAGGATGTGTTTAATATTTCAAGAAACTTTGTTTCAAGATCAAGTGTTGAAGCCATGCAAGTCTGTCCAAGAAATAGCTTGAGAAGTGAAAGATCATTAAAGCTCGACAGCTATCTCGACAGCTAGCACGTGTCGAGGTTTAAGAAGCTGTTCAGCCTGTGTGCTCGACACCTTCTCGACAGCTGGTCGACACCTCCTATCTGTCAAGGTTTAAGAAAAACAGATTTTCTGTTCTGTTTTCTTGGGATCCGAGAATGTGTCTTTGGGTCTTCTTTTCTCACAACCCTAGACATATAAAAGGATTGTTTTAAGGGCCGTTAAAAGAGATACAAGTTGCACAAGTGTTGAGCAAAGTTTGTTCAAGCAATTTGTAACCGGAGACAAAGTTTTGCCCTAGTTCATCTCTTCTGAAGAAGTTGCTGTGTATGTGCACTATAGGGTTTTGTAACCAAGCATCTTCTTGATCTTCATCGTGTGGATGAATTGAAAAACTTTGCAGCCAACAACCTTCTCTAGTTGGTGATTGAAGTCGCGTACTGGGATTCGCGCAATTGGTTAGTCACGTACTAGGAGCTGTGCATCAAAAGGGGAAATTGTCACTACAAAACAAGTCCAATTAGGTATTGGGGTAAGGGTTCAACTGTAGGTTGGTATAAGGTACTGAGATTCCTTTACTTGTAACCGCTTGTTGTGATAATAGTGGAATTTCGGGAGTGGTGACCTGAAAATCACCCGGTGGGTTTTTTGCCGTTAGGTTTTTCTCATTTGTAAACAAATCACCGTGTCAAATTTTTTTCCCGCTGCATACTTAGTTTAATTGGTGATTTGTTTGTGCTACCACGCGTTTGCATGTTAATTTGATTAATAAGTAAACTTGGCTTAATAATCAATTAATTAATCACAAGAGGTCAATACGTTTTTGGCCTATTAGGGTTTATGCCCTAAAATCCAATTTATTGGCATGTCATAAATAATTAAAATTTTTAATTATATGAGACTATTTATTAATGAACTAATGGGACATTATCTTAGTCCATGAGATGCATAGTATGTGATTTATGTGAAAAGTCACAGAAAGATATAAATCACAAGTTCTTTGTAAACTCAGAATTTTAGTTCGTAGTCGGTGATGAAATTTGGCATTTCATTTGCGAAGACTATGATATATCAACTAAGGTGATTTGTCTTGATCATGGAAATGGAAACTTCTAGTTGATATGTTGATATGTTTTAAGAGTTAAGACATATTAAACTAGACCGCTGTGAGATTTATTATTCTCCTAACGACTGTCAAATGAATAATAAATCTCACAACTTCTATTTACATCAACTCTAAATCCTAAGAGAATAATGAACCTGATCATGTGGTGTAGGTTGCTTTGATATATCAGGAGTGAGATCTATAAGACACGATCAAAATTTCAGTATGTTGGGCAGCTACATTTAGTGTTGATGGAACATATATTCTCAAGATGGAATTCGTAATCTATTAATGGAGATATAAAATATTCCCTTGAGATAAGTTTAATGGGTTTGGTTATTTGGAGTGTTGGGCCCAACCACTTTAGTAAGGAGTTACTAAAATATATATTTATGAAATTGGATTTCATAAATATATGATGAATAACATAAAGGATTAAACCGGGTACTCAAGGATTAAGATGTAGTAATCTTTAAAGTGGCAGTCAACATTCATGACTTTGTATTACTACGAATATTTTAATGAAGGGGTTGTATGTATAATAAAGTCTTGGAATATAATTTATTAATAAGGCCTAGAGTGCAATTATATTCTTATAGTGGTATTGAATATAATTAATGGTAACTTTGGACTTGTCAAGAGTTGACAGAAAAAGCCCAAGGCCCATTGGAGCTAGAGTCTTATTTGTTCCCTTTGGTCTCATCTCAAGCCACAAACTAAAGCCCAATTGGGTAGGCCTAAAAGGCTAACCCAATTAGATAATCGGTTTTTTATTTAATAAGAGTTATTAAATAAAGTGACTACCAATGTAGTTAGATGTACGTATGATGAAAAGAAAAGAAATCAGTTTTTTCTTTACAAGGAGAAGAAGGATTTTTCTTTGAGAATCAATGTACAAAAAGACTGATTGAGAGACCACACTTCTTGGGCACCATGTGGAATTGAGATGAAGATTAAAGATATTCTCAAGTCTTGGTTTTGAATTTCACTGCATCAAGGTACGCTTTCTATTCTTTGTTCTAGAATTCAAGGTTACATGTTATCTTTCATGAATGAAGTAGATCCGTGTTTGTTGCTTTCGCTGTGTGTTTTGTATGAGATACAAAACCAGATTTTCCAACAATTTGGAGGAGGATTGTTAAGGCCGAGGCCCATCACAAGCTCAGGTTGAGGGCATGGAGGATAGTAGTTCATCCTCATTCCCTGATATCCTTCTTCGAACAGGTTTCTCATGTCATTATGTTCCATTTTTAGAGCTTTTGCCATCAGTTCAAGTATCTTCTTGGCAATGTCTCTAACCTCTATTGAGTAAGCATCTAAGTTATCTCTACATGCATGTGATGGAAGATGGTTTAATCATTAGAACAGGAATCAGCTTTGAGTAAGCAAATCTAGAAAAGGAGTTAGCGTTACCTAAAAAAAAGATTCACCATACATTTCCTAATTTTTTTCATCATTGTCCTATGTTTGGCTGTGATCTTTTCATTTCATTATATTGTGTATCCTCTTTAGCCGAACAAATATTAGAAAAAAATAAAAGAAATACCAATTTAGTTTCTTGGCCCATTTTCTGGAATTCATTGGGGGGAGAGAGAGAGAGAGAGAGAGAGATGAGACCTGAATGGGAGAGGGATCTTGAGGAAAAAGTTCCTCAAATGGATTGGAACCGTGTTTATGTAGAACATGTCTCCCCAATCAAGTTTCTGCTCATCGGACACGACAAAGGATTGCCCAAACCCCTCAATACTTCCTGGTAGTTGCCATAACTTCTTCTTCTCTTCCCTCGGCAGATTAAAGAATTCTTGCATGCCTACTTTCACCTTCTCCATCAATGAAGTGCTCACCCCATGATTTATTAACTACACAACATATTACCATTTTTTTAAAACCTAAAAAACATAATATATATTTAAAATAGTTTTCTATATGAAACAAAACATTATAGAATGCCAACTTATCCTTATAAGAAAATTATTTTTTAATCTTAACCGAATATAGACCACTCTTTTGTCTGGAAGAATTTTCATACAAATTGGCTTTGACAAAAGTTCCTCCAATTTATTAGGTGGAAATTTGAAAAATCATCTTAGTATATTTTTAGTTACATGAATTACTTATATACTCATGTGACCTGTTGAAATGATTTAATCATATGATAATACATGTGTGCGGTCTTATAAATTGTGTAAAGGATTCAGTGACAAAGCCAAAAATATATCTTTGAGGGAACCAAATGTTATAGAGTAGTGTAAAAGATCACATCTAGTGGTTCTTAAGACCTTCTCAAATCCACGAGTTTCTAAGTTTAAAACTCCTAACCAACATGTTGAGGTTCGAAGGATTCTTATTTGTAATTACCTGATGTGTGTGAGACAGAGGACTACACATACTCGAGGAATAGTTTGATTCTCAAATATCTTTGGACACCCATGTTAGCAAAAAAATAATATAAACATACTAATGTAAAAAAATTATAAACATTTTCAGAATGCAAATGAAGTATTTTATAAACAAATAGACATATAACAAAAAGTGTCAATAGATATGTGTCAACATTTAGAAAAATATTACAATTTTTACTTATCTTTGATCAAAAGCCACAATTTTCTCCCTTTCTCCCTCTCTCAGACTAGGCCTTGCAATCTCTTTCTCCCTCTCTAAACCTTGCTCTCTTTCTCAGACCTTGCTCTCTCACTCAAGCAGGTGTAGATTGACGGTGCTAAGCATGGTTTGGGTTTGTGGAGGTGGTGAAGTTTGGGTTCGTGTAGATTGGCAGTGCTGTGGTTTGGGTTCATGGTTAGGTGGCAAGGTTTGGGTTCGTGTAGATCGGCAGTGGTGGTGGGTTTGCTCATCTGTGAGTTTTTTTTGAAATGGGTTTGGGGTTGTTTTGGTTGTTGTTGGTGGTGATTTATGAGTTTAGTGGTGGTGAATTTTGGGATTTGTGGGTTTTTGTGTGTTAGAGGTGGTGGTGGGTGGTTGAATAGGGCAATGGTGGTGGGTCCATGGGATTGCTGGGTTTTGTTTTGTTTTTTTTTTGTTGGTGGTTGTTGGGGTGTGTGTGATGGTGGGGTGGTGGGTGGTTGAGCTCATATCTCTCATGTGGTGGATGCTGGAGAGACAGAGACAGAGGAAGACAGGAAAGAGAAAGATGGGAGAAGAGAGAAAAATGAGTTTATTTATTTATTTATTTAATTTTTAATTATTTTATTAAGTAGTTTATATTATTTTTTTGGATTGTATGTAAAAATAAGAATTGGATGTTGGGTGAATTGTGAAATGAATTGGTAAAATAGATAAAGTGATGATTGAGTATGCAAAATAGATTTTTTTTTTTTTGGCATCCCCGGATGCTAGTGTTCTTAGTGGCTCCACCACTGAATTGATTGAAGGAAACTTTCTCATTTTTCTTCATCAAATCCTCTCTCTCTTTCTCTCTCTCTCTCTCCCTTAACCCCAATTATTTTGATTATGATTTTTCAAATTCTTTAAGTAACTAGTACATATAGAATGTAAACAGGTACAGTTTCCTTAACCGCCAATTATTTTGATCAGGATTCTTCAGATTCTGTCAGTAACTAGTACATATAGAATGTAAACAGGTACAACTTTTTCACTCCTAAATATAGAATGTAAACAAGTACAACTTTTTCACTCCTAAATATTCTTATCAGAGAGAGAGAGAGAGAGAGATGATAACCTGGAAGAAACCCCATTCCTTGCTTGCATGGTGTAACTTATCCAACTCTGAGTCCCTAAATTTTGCGGAAAATAACCTTTGCACGTCGATGACTGGGACTTGGGGTAAAGAAGTGGTGTTGGATTTGATGGGAGGCTCATCATGAAAACGCACATAACGTGGTGGGACTGTGCTTGGTGTTTCCATTGCCAGTTCTTGAACACAAGGAACTGGGATAGAGCTCACTAGGCTCGTTATATCCCGTTCCATAGCTCTAACAAAACCCAAAGAGAAACAGCTTAAAGTCTTAGCTCCTGAACAGAGAACCCTGAACTTTAAACTTATACTAGGTGTTGAAATATCTACAAGGCATGTCAACATCAAGAGAAAATATACTGTGCATCGGATGCATGGTATACCTCCTCCAACATCAGTGTAACTTTCCATGCTTGTCTTCTATTATTTATTTTATTTTATTTTTAAACTAGTTTTGAGTGAATCACTACTAGATATCTTTTTGGTTGGTTGAAAAAGGATGCATTCATATATAAATAAATATATATATATATATATATTTGAGAAACACCATATAAGCATGCATTCATATATTACATAAGAGTTGGCCAAAGCCATTTATAATACATGCCCATAGAGTCAGAAAGCAACAAGGACATGCTCCATGCTGTGTTGATACCATATTTTGTCAAGCTCTAAATTTTAATAGAAGTTTCATTCCTCAATTAAAGGATCTCATAGTTTTAATGGTCAAACTTCATTATTTTTTATTGATTTTTAACAATTTTTATGCAGTTGACTAAATTTGATTAAAATCTAACCATGTGATTAGATTAATTTTTTTTTTTATATTTAGAACCATGAAATTTACTTAGTTTGATTGCGGGCAAAAATTAGACCTAGATTAATTTTTATATTATATTTGAAACCATGAAACTCCGCATAATTTGATTAGGAGTAATAAAAGAAGTACTAATTATTGTGAAAAGAGAGAGAGAGAGAGAGAGAGAGAGAGATATTGGGGAGCAAGTGAGGCTTTCTCAAATGGATTGGACGCGTGAGCATGTAGAACGTCTCCCCAATCAAGCTTTTTTTCCTCAGACACAACAAAGACCTGTCCAAACACCTCAATATCTCCTGGTAATTGCCATAACTTCTTCTCTTCCCTTGGCAGATTAAAGAGTTCTTGACCATTTGAACCATTCTCCTGGCAGATCGAGGAATATCTTACAAGTTGTCATTCTCCTAAGAATCTATGGTTAATAGCGAAAGCATTATTTAATCACAGTTATAGCCTCTTCATTTTGTTGACCTGAGATATCATTAGCTGAGAGCCTGAGATTGATCTGGACTAAGAATCTTGCCAATGAGATTTTTAGTGGTTGCAATGGTTATTCTGCCTTATAGCGTGGCTTGCTTTTAATATTTAATCGAATGTATATTGGTTCCTTCAAGATTGCTGTCTAAACAATTAATTGCCTATACTAATGAATCATTGTAGAGACTAGAGAATATGAACTAACACTCTAGTTTTTTTTTTTTTGGTTTGATATATCGATTGTTGAGGGTAGGGGAATTTGAAGCTGAGATTTCTTTGTTGGAAACACTAGGAAAGTGCCAACCAATTGAGTTAAAAAGCTCTTGGCACTAACACTATAGTTGGATTTCAAGTATTTGCACACAACTTTTGTGAAGCTTAGGTATATTGACATTAGAAATAAGTTTCGAACTTTTTATGCTTTCCTAATATATATCCAATTCTCAGATTGCAGAATGATTTCCTCCATTTTCTGCAAGTTGATTATCCCCAAGAGTTAGTGGGTCAATCAATTGCATGTACTGTGCTATCTTCATGCTGTAAATCTTGTGGAATTATAAGTTCTCTCGGTCAATCTTTGGCAAAACAAAAGATTTTAGAATAAATATTAATTGCAATTATTTGAATCTGTCTTGCATTTAATTAAACCAGACTTAGTAGACAAGCCACTAGCACACATATACAATATAGGTTTTATGCCATTTGTTTCCTTACTTAAACTCAAAGGTATGTCTCAACTCTCAAGTGCCTTTCTGTTCCTCATTCTGAATTGTATGTTTTTAGACCCCATAACAAGAGTTGTTTAACCTAGTTATTTAGCCAAGTGATTACTTAGATAAATTATTCAGTTCTAGGTTAACACAATAAAATCATATCATGTAAATAATGCGGAAATATAAAGAACACAATGATATGATAACCGAGGAAAACCAAACCGGTAAAAAACCTGAGGAGGATTTAACCTAGCTATCCTCAAGGTAAAACAAATCCACTATAAAAGAATTGAAGTTTGTACAATAGAACTTAGACCACTAACATCCTATTGCTACCTCGAGTATAAAACTTACTACCACGACTACGTGACAGCTCCGAGTCCACGGACTACTTCTTTCCTTGATCTCCTACAACCACAAGTTCTCCTACTTATGACTTTCTTTAAGTTCTTTAAGCAGCAACTGAAGCGATCACCAAGTTCTTGACATGAATCTTGATCTTGATAACCCTAAGTGTTTATGAAGGTAAACACTTCTAGATCTCACAAAAGATTCAACACACAGCACATCAAAGACTTTTAAAACGTAGTTAGGGTTTTTCCTTTTATACTTGGAGTAAAACATAAAAACCTACACGTCAAACCGGGCTTAGGCTAAATTGTATATTCTGCAGAAAAATAAATTTGTATGTGGTTTGATCGATTGAGTCTAATTTTCGATCGATCGAGCCTTGCAAATTTAGTCCAACAAATTCTACAATCACTCGATTCCAACTTTACAAATAAACACACTTTGAGCAGCCTAAACCTAGACTCTATGTTTTGATCATGGTTTGCCAACATAATACAAATTGAAGTTCTAATACATTAGTTCTTAAAGTCTTTGAACCTAACAAACTCCCCATTTGGCAATCTGTGACAAAACACATCACAAAAATAAAATGCTCAAAGTTACAAATAGCCCATTTAAATTTAATATGCCCTAAACACAATTCAACCTAACTACTATCTAGCTATCAATTGCCAATGTAGCTAGCAGCCATGACTGAATTAACCTGTAAATTCCTAAAACACTCAACAAACAAACACATAAACACTTAACAGTCAACATCCACAAGTAAAACAAAATAAATTCTTGATTTCACATAACATAAAATAAGACATATACCATGAATAACCTCATAATATAAATCAATAACCAATGTATCATATGTGAAACAAGAAAAATAAAAGAAACAAAACATAAAATATAGTGTCTCCCCCTAACATATACAACCCATAAAAAAGAAATACATCATCACCAAAAATAATACATCATAAGCCAAAAAAAGAAAAAGAAATACGTCATCAAGAAGCTCCTAGATACAATCTAAGTACTCCACAACAAAACTCCCCCTATCTCCATGCACATATGTACTCCCCCTTTTTGTGACGAACTGCCAAAGGGCAATTATGACTCATCATCAAAAGGTGGAGGCGATGGAGAAGAACCTCTAGCACCTGCTAAATTTGCTCATAAAGCCTGAAGCTCACTAAGCACATCCAACAAAGCTGTCCATGCGCCACCTGAACGGTCATCACGGTATCCAGCATACTCTGTATAGAAGCATCGCTCGATGAAGAAGGTGGAGGATCCACAGCAGCTGTCGGGTCAATATACTCTTCAGCAGTAGGGTCATTAGAAGTAGGAGGCCTAGATGTAGCACCTGTAGAAGACTTGACTCTAGGGCACTTAGAGCTAGCTTTCAACTGAGCTGCTCTTTGCCTAAGAAAGGTGGCACCTATAGGAGCTATGATATGTATGGGCTCAGATGCAGGAAAATCCTCTAAACCTAAATCTAAAAGAATCCTATGTATAAAAACCGGAAAGAAAAGACCATGAGATTTCGCACTACTCCTATGAACCTCAACAAGAAAGTGAATGAAAAGAGTAGGAAAACTCACAGGAGCATCGGTGACAAAAGCATACAAAAATGCACATCTCTCAATGGGAATAGTGTGTAAATGAGAGATAGGCCAAATGGAATGACAAGAAATTCGGAAAAATAGATAATTGAGCTCAGTAAGCTCATGGGAAGTGACACGAGGATCAGTACCCCAACTAATGGTAGTATCGGTGATGAAAGACATGCACCAGTAGAAGACTCGACTCTAGGGCGCTTAGACCTAGCTTTCAACTGAGCTGCTCTTTGCCTAAGAAAGGTGGCACCTATAGGAGCTATGATATGTATGGGCTCAGATGCACGAAAATCCTTTAAACCTAAATCTAAAAGAATCCTATGTATAAAAACCGGAAAGAAAAGACCATGAGATTTCGCACTACTCCTATGAACCTCAACAAGAGAGCGAATGAAAAGAGTAGGAAAACTCATAGGAGCATCGGTGACAAAAGCATACAAAAATGCACATCTCTTAATGGGAATAGTGTGTAAATGAGAGATAGGCCAAATGGAATGACAAGAAATCCGGAAAAATAGATAATTGAGCTCAATATGCTCATGGGAAGTGACACGAGGATCAGTACCCCAACTAATGGTAGTATCGGTGATGAAAGACATGATGTCATTAAGAGGAGGGGTCTTAGTGTAAGGATACACGGGTTGCTGTACCAAAGGTACACCAAGAGTAAAGGCCACTATAGCAGGAGTAATGACATACTCTTCACCCCGCATCCAACTCCTCACATATTGAGTGTTGGAATCATCGGAGTGGACAGAGAGGTTCGAATAGAACTCTCTAATCAAAGCAGCCGGAGGAGGATGCTCGACCTCTAAGAGTGGTAACCAGCCCCTACGCTTAAAGTTCCTACGTATCTCCGGATCTAACTCATCTAGAATGACCTTACGCTCAGCCTAGCTTCTCATAGGTTTCTTGGTTTTTCTTGGTTCTAAACCTATCACTTTGGAAAACAGGGGTAGAGGGGGTGGTGGTTTTCTTGGCTCTAGTCTTCCTAACCATAATGCTAAGGGTTGGAAAGGAAAGACAAAAACAAAGAAAGAAACACAAGGGCAAACTGCATTAGAGAGGGTTAGAACACAAAAAATATCAAAAAATAACAATCTATATGATGCATGTGATGAATGCACATATTATGCATGCTCTAATGCATTGAAATTTGTTCAATTTTACTTTATAAACAATCAATTGACTTGAACATAGAGTTTTACTTTAAAAACCCCAAATTTTGAAAAACCCAATTCCAAAAATTAAACCAAATTGATAAATTAATCATTACACTAGTTAGAAAACATCATATAATGACTTAATCAATTAATAACACAAGTCAATTTCATCAATTTTAGCTCAATTGAACAAAATCCCCAATTTCACAAAGTTCCAAGCCCTAGAAAATTCAATTTTCCTCAAATCACAAAATTAATCAAATTAATGCATGGGAATCATGTTAATATCATCTAAGAACAAAAACCCATTGATTTATTTTGAACAAAAACAACCAAAAATTCAAAATCCCCAAAAATCCTTTGTTCGAAAAATATGTAGAAAATGCATGAAAAATGCGAATAAATTGAAAATGGAGGGGTAAAAGAGACTTACATAAGCTTGAAGACAAAAACCCTTGAGAGATTTGTGGAAGAAAACGACAAAAAAGGCTTAGATTGGATCGATCGAGGAAAAGTAGTGAGAAGAGTGTTTGAAAAGTTTTGAAAATAATGAAGAACACGTGAGAAACTTCTTTTTAAAACACTCACTGACTGAATTTCAATTGGTTGAAATTGAGCTTCAATCGATCAAAAAATAGATTTGATCAATCGAGCACCGATCGAGCCAGGTAGATTCAAACCAAATTTTTTACTGCAATTTCGATCGGTCGAGCAACAAATTCGATCGATCAAAAATTTGGAAAACTTAAATTTTTGAAAAACAAAGCAATATTATGCAGATACTCCTCAAAACACAATATTTCATGAATGAAATGCATGAGTATGAGATTAAAAGTTTTTCAACCAATTTGTCCCTAAAACTCAAACATTAAACATATTTTACATCAAAATCAAGGAACATAGAATCTTGGATGGCCAAAACAAATTCACACACAATATCATGTACTAAGTTTAGCAAAGAATAACTTGTGTAGTGTGTGTAACTAGCAATAGCATGAGATACATGTGAGGTGATATGTAGATAGTAATCAATCACATTTTCTACAAAATTCATCACATAAGTTTGAAAGAGACTATCGCCTAAAGAGTTACATCATATAACTCTCACATCTCCTAGAAAACAAGCTTGCAATCATGTAAAATTTTTTTTTTCGTTTTGCCTCATAATGTACACACCAATTTTATTTCATTGTGAAATTATTAGATTAGCCAGATAATGTACACACCAATTTTATTTCATTGAGTCATCTTTATTATAGCCCAATAATGTACACAACAATTTTAGTTTTAATCCGAGGCTACACCTTATGTTTTTTATGTGCATGTGCTACACTTTCTCGAGCACAAAATCTTAGGATATGCACTAAGGTGTTCATGATTGGCTAGTAAACAATGGTGAGATGGTTATTTATGTCTTTCTCATTAAGTTCAAGTCCTAACAATCAAAAGCATGTGACTTCAAAATCAAGATCAAGTGATCAAAAACTATAAACAACTCCCACACAACATTCACTACATAGCTAAAACTAGCAAAGTGCAGTAAAATAAGCTCATCCAAGCTAAACAAGGTACACAAGCATGTTATGTAAAAATAATATGGCCATCCTTGATTACAAATCCAAGATATATAATACAAAACATATTTTTCCTTCCTTCCTTTTTTATTATTTGTTTTTTTTTGTTTTTTTTTTTATATATATATATATATTTAAAATAGCAAAAACAACCTATCATGAAATGCATGAATGTTATGCAATGCAAATCCTAAAAGTAAAAAGAAAACAAAACAGCAAAAGAAGAATGGTCACAAAGAGTATTGAGATGAAGCACAAGGACCATGTCAGAAAGACTCAATTAGATTGAGCCTTTTGCATCCAAAACTTTTTAGATGCAACTCTTGCATTGGAGTTATTATTCATATGAGAATGATGAGCAACTCCAAGATTGGTATAAAGGTTTAACGCCTTTACTAACTCACTAATAAGTACTACAGGATCTTGTGCTTGAGGCACATGTACTTTTGGCTTATTTGCTCGCTTTGCAGCTTGCAACTTGAAACATTTTGGGAGAATATGCCTAGTCTTTCCACAAAAATGACAAACCCACAAAGGTTTATCATATAACTTATCCTTAGGGAGGTTAGAATTCTTAGGCATAGACTCTTTAAGATCAACCCTAATCTTCCTAGGAGGTGGTGTAACTTCTACTGGTTTGATAGTCTCACTCTTGGGGGGTTCAGTAGAAGAAACAAAGTTTGTGGAATGAGTTTTAGATATAGAGATGCTATCTACAAAACCTAGACTAGTTTTGTCTAAGGGAGACTTTTGAACACTCAACATGTGATCAAGTTTAGAACTAGCAGACCTATTTGTTTGTTCTCTAGCAGTAGATAATTCTAGTTCCAAGTTCTTAACTTTGTCAAGCAACAACATGTTTTCAGTCTTCACCTTATTAATCAATTCATTAGCATCAAACAATTTCAACAAGAAGTTTTTATTATCAAGTTCAAGGGAGGCAATCTTCTTTAAACCTAAGTTAACACTCATTGCATCCTTTGCAGCAACCTTGCATAACTTATTAAAAACTTCTTGCAAATCAGCACACTCAGAGAGTTCCCCATCAGAAGGGTTCTCTTCAACCACAACATTTTCATCAATTACAGCAGTAGCTGTGAAAGCAATGAAGTTTCCATCCTCATCACTACCAGACTCATGATTAGAAACTTCATTATCACTAAGGGTTACAGCCATAGCTTTACCCTTTGATCTCAAGAATGTAGGACATTCTGATTTCACATGACCGTACCCTTGACAACCAAAACATTGTTGACCTAGAGAGTTACTAGAGGTTTGACCAACTTTCTCTTTTGCTTTCTTAGAATTATTAACCTTTGTTGGTTCATTCCTCTTAAAGTTTCTAGGTTCAGCATTGTTTTTACCTCTTGCCATTCTGTTGTTATTCTTAAGAAAATTTCTAAAGTTCTTGGCAAGATAAGCAATCTCTGTAGAAGAGAGTTCATCATCAAAACCATTCCCATCAACGTCATCAACTGACTTAAGAGCTATTGATTTGGACTTGCTTGTCTTAGGTAGGTCTAGCTCATAGGACTAGAGAGATCCTACAAGCTCATCAACAGGGATGGAGTCCACATCCTTGCTTTCAGTGATGGCAGTCACTTTGGGTCTAAAGCCCTCAGTCAAAGATCTAAGTATCTTCCTAACAATTTTAGGTTGATCATAGATTTCACCCAAATTATAAGTAGAGTTAACAATATCATTAAGTTTAGCATAGATATCATCAAAACATTCATCATCAGACATTCTAATACTTTCAAATCTAGTAGTTAACTGTTGCAATTTATTAATCTTAACTGCCTTTGTGCCTTCATGAACAGTTTGGAGAATATTTCATGTAGTATGAGCAACCTCAACATTTGAGATTCTCTTGAATTCCTCCACAGAAACAGCATTAAAAATAACATTCATGGCTTTGCTATTAAAAGTGGCTGCTTCTTTTTGAGAAGTTGACCACTCGCTTACAAGAGTAGTCGGTTTCTCCCATCCGTATTCAACGAAATTCCAAACTCTCTCATCAATAGATTTCAAGAATGCTTTCATCATTACTTTCTAGTAGGCATAGTTGTTCCCATCAAAGTGAGGTGGGATCACTATAGAGTGACCGTGTTCCATGACAATAGGGGTCAAGGATCAACTCTTAGATCAAAAGATCTAAAACCACAAGAGCTAACTTGCTCTGATACCACTTGTACTTTTTTAGACCCCTTAACACAAGTTGTTTAACTTAGTTATTTAGCCAAGTGATTACTTAGATAAATTATTTAATTCTAGGTTAACACAATAAAATCATATCATGTAAATAATGCAGAAATATAAAGAACACAACGATATGATAACCCAGGAAAACCAAACCGGTAAAAAACTTGGGGAGGATTTAACCTAATTATTCTCAAGGTAAAACAAATCCACTATGAAAGAATTGAAGTTTGTACAATAGAACTTAGACCACTAACATCCTATTGCTACCTCGAGTAGAAAGCTTACTACCACGACCATGTGACAGCTCCGAGTCCACGGACTACTTCTATCCTTAATCTACTACAACAACAAGTTCTCCTACTTGTGACTTTCTTTAAGTTCTTTAAGCAGCAACTGAAGTGATCACCAAGTTCTTGACATGAATCTTGATCTTGATAATCCTAAGTGTGTATGAAGGTAAACACCTCTAGATCTCACAAAAGATTCAACACACAGCACATCATAAAATTTTTATACTTGGAGTAAAACATAGAACCCTACATGTCAAACCGGGCTTGGGCTAAATTGAAAATTTTGCAGAAAAATAAATCTGTATGTGGTTCGATCGATCGAGTCTAATTTTTGATCGATCAAGCCTTGTAGATTTAGTCCAATAAATTCTACAATCACTCAATTCCAATTTTACACGTAAAAACACTTTAAGCAGCCTAAACCTAGACTCTATGTTTTGATCATGGTTTGCCAACATAATACAAATTGAAGTTCTAATACATTAGTTCCTAAAGTCTTAGAACCTAACATAAATCCTTATCATACCATCAATGAATGCCTTACCATCGAGTATACGTGAGAGCTTTCCCCTTAAAAAATCTGCCACGCTAATTGTCTTGAACAATGCTGGTGATTCTGGAGTAACAAGGCTTGGTGCTGGACCAATATCTGCTTCTCATCTTGGGTTGTAAAATGTGGCCATGGAGAGCCTCTCCTTTGCTGAGTTCACAGTTGCCTATGCTTGATGCTACGGTAAATTCCATTCGTCACAATCTGGAAAACAATGCATGGAAAACCAATTATGGTAGTCTTTGGACTTTAGTAGATCATGCTTATGTTTGCTTCTAGATTAGTGCTAGAATCGATGTATTGTTTAGGGACTCTTCCAGGAATGTCATTGTTGCTTTAAGTCAATGGATTGATCACACATCTTCGGTTGAATTGACTGAAGCGTTGGCAGCAAGGAGGGCTGTGGTTTTCGCTAGAGAGTTAAGTTTGTTTGATGTTATTTTTGAGGGTCTTCGGATTGTTCAAGCTTTGAAGCAAACTGGTTCGTGCAAGACTTTGTTTGGACATGTAGTTGAGGAAACTAAACAGCTGGGATGCACACTGCGGTTTTGTCAGTTTCAACATATTCGTCGAGAGGGGAATAGGTTGGCTCATGGCCTGGCTAGAAGAGCAGTTTTATTTGTTGACACTAATGTATGGGTAGAAGAACTGCCTGGTGATTTGGAGGATGTATTCCAATCTGATTTAGTTTAATTTTTTTAATAAAAATTCGCTTATCTTCTTCTCAAAAAAAAAAAAAAAAAAAAAATCAAATCAAATACATGAAATTTTACAATTTCCTTGTATGAGTTTTAATATTTTAAAGGGCAAATTGCAAATTACACCCTTGTAGTTTGGGGTTATTTGTATTTTACACCCCAATGTTTTAGAACTTTGATTTTACACCCTGATGTTTGGTTCCATTAGTAATTCACCCCCCACAGTTAGTTTCTGTTGTTAAGTGACACATGTGCATGCTGACGTGTTTTATTTTTGCCAAATCTGCCTTAAACAGTTCCGTTTTAGTAAAGATTAAGCACAAACAACTATCCAAGTGGTACTGTTTTGCCTAAAGCTAAATCACAAAACTCTAATCATAAACTACATTGTTTGAGCCAAATTCCAAAATCCCAAATCACTTGTATCAACTTTTGCTCAAAAAAAAAAAAAAAAAAAAAATGTATCAGCTACTCCCAAATTGCAGAGTAGGACCTCATGGTGAAGTGTGAACCCATGGTTGATGTTGTTGGGTATACTAATATCAAATACATGTTTGTAAAAGAAAGTCTATGTCTCTAACAAAAGAGTCTAAGCTTATCAAAAAAAAAAAAAAAAAGTCTATGCAGAAACCCATGGTTGAAAGCAAAATCCAAAACTCAAAAATCATCTTGGATATGTTGTCTATCTCTCTCACCTAGACAGAACCCCATGTTTGAAAGCCTCAGAGGCTTGTGTTCTTCATCTTGTTCCTCACAATTTCTTCAGCCAAAAAAGAGAAAGAGAGCTGGAGATAAAAGAAAAATAACTCATTATTAGCGTCGCTTGGTGCCTTTGATGATGGAGTGGTGGTTTAAGTTCACGATGCAAGCTGAGGATTTGGGTTTGTAGATTTGCGTGCCGGACTCCTAAAAATTCAAAAATATTAATTTTTGTTGAGGACTCTTTATTCGCCCCACATGGCACTACTTCATTGGCAACCCACGCCACATCAACATATTATTGATTTTTTGGGTAAATATCTTTAAAGCCCAAAATAAGCTTATATCTCATGGATTGGGCTCACATGGCCCACAAGATCCTTACTTCAAGAGGCGGATTCATGGTCCACAATTCCTCTTCATCAATTGTGATCATAACCCCATGACATCATCAACATCAACATATGGATTGGGCTTAGGCAATGAATCAAAACTTATGGCCCATATTACATCTCTTACACTCATGGCAAGCGGCTTCTTCAACAAAAGCCCATATTTACACAAAATGACAACAAAACCCAAGGTATGTCATCTCATCTTTGGCTTATGATCTAAGCTCATAAGTCTCTTTGGGGAAATTTGGGAGTCGTGGTTTGGAGGGCCAAGAGGTATGTTCAGTAAAGCTCTAGCGGTTTAAAGTTGATAAAAGAAACATGTTCCTTAGAGTGTCTTCTCCAACTCCTTGAACTCTGGCGAGTCCGTGTGTGGCGAGTAACATATGGTAAGCATCTCTTATCACATAGCACTTAAAATAATAAAATTCCCCATTGCTCTTTTCCTAAAACTTAACATTCATCATAAGAAAAATACTCAATATCTTCAGCCATCTAAATGCTGAACAAATAACTATTCATTCAACCTCTAGTTGTTCCTATACAAATTTAGAAACTTCATTATATTATTCTACATAAACTACATTACAACTTTCAACTAAAATCCAACTCAAACACATGGCCTAATATGATTGGCTATCTTTAATCTCCAAATATATAAAATATTCATGATATCTCTAATATCCAGCTATTGTCTGCCACAATCAGACCAAATATTCCTCTCCCAACTACTAGAACAGAGCATTAAATGCTCTTTTTGCTCACCAAGATTAAGTCACAACACAATGAGACATTGACTAAATCTCTAAAGCTTTATTAACTATCAACCAATCATTATATTACTTACTAAAAATGTGTTGTAATAGAACCTTGGACCAAAAATACAAACACCCAAAAAGGAAACATTTCTAGCAGAACTCCAGCAGTATGTTCAGCACTTGACACCTGGCTGGAAGTGACATCATCAGTCTTTTAATGCTAAAATCCCATCAACCTAACATCTGACCTTATCTGCTTTTGCCCCAAACAACAGCTGTCTTATGACAACTGTGACAACTGTCTCATGACAACTGTGACAGCTGTCTCATGATAGCTGTCACAGCTTTTCTCGACAGCAGGGACAACTATTTCAGAATAGATGTAACAGCTAACCCAGCAGCCTTAGCATTACTGATTTTTCACATTTGGCTAAAACCAAAACCAACTAAAGTAACTATCTCTTTCTTGCTAAAATACTTTTCTTTTCTGCTGCTTTTTCCCCAGCAGCTCTAACCTAAAACAGCAAGAACACCTACCTAAACATACCATTTTTGGCCAAATATTAGGATGTATTTTCTGAAAATTCATTGCTAGTTAGGACATATTTTGACTGAGATTATTTGCTAAATACCCCCTTAAACTCAGCTCTAATTAGAACCCCCCATCAACACCTCAAAGGGGACACCAATGGAGAAGAACTCTCTCATAAACTTCTCACTCCCTCTAATAATCTTCTTAAGCTCTTAATGAAGTTCTAAGCTCCTGAGTTTTTAGTTTCCAAATTAGGAACTAAGCTCTTTAGCCCTTAGCTCATAAATGCCCTTCATAAGCCCTCATACACCCTCTAGCAGAAAATTCCAGTAGCTTTGCTAAATACACTACCACACCATTACTCTCTTATACTTATTCTATCACTCTCCATATTCTGAAAATACATCTATCTTGCTGCCATATCTTTAAACATCTCTTTCTCCACTTCTCTTACACAATCTCGTACATATTTACTACATCATTACATATAACGCACTACAACTCTTCTAAACTCCACTCTCATACTCCCTCACTCTGATATTCTACTATTTTGCTGCCCATAAACACATCTCAATACTCTTCTCCACCTCTCTTACAAAAGCCCTTCTCATAGAAGGCATGAACTTCTATTACTAAAGCTCTTCTCCTAAAAGTCACCAAGATCTCATATCAAAGCCTTTCTCCTAGAAGGCACAAATCTATCTTACATAAAGCCCTTCTCTTAGAAGGCATAAATACTTCATACAAAAGCCCTTCTCATGGAAGGTAACACTATTCATAACTTCTTAACAACTAAAAGAGCATTGTCAATAGGGAAACTCATTTAAGTGCATGATAAGAGGGGCAAGCTTAACCAGCCTCTACACATAGCTGGACATATTCTCTCTCCCTCCAGTTGTACCCATTTTTCCCCTTTAATCTTGAAGTTATAATGGCAAACTGCCTCTCCACCGCTGGAGTCATTCTGCTGGAATCCTATCAACTCACAGATGCTACAAAACTGGAGCTATAAACCATACAGAGATAAGTGACTTTGTTTTCATATCTTTAAATTTACATCATTGAGTACATGATTACTTTACATTTAAATACATATTACTTTATTCCAATTACTATTACATCTATTAATCAAAGCTATTATATCAAACACATATTACATATTTATTCAACTATTATCATGATTCTTAGACTTTGGCTTTAATGGTTTTGTAGGCTTAAAAATACGCCAGTAACCATTGGACCATGTGGCCCAATGTTGAGTTCTGGATGCAACTCTCCAAACATAACCCGGGACTAGCAAGGTCACTAATCCAATGGATAACACGTGGCGGAGCAACTGAAAAAGGCCCTCGAACAATTTTTCACCAAGGGACTGTGGAAACACCTAGATTGACATGGCGCAACCTGTTTGGGCATCAGGGCACTCGTAGTGCCATTTTAGTCAAATTGACCAAAATGCCTCTGGTCAACCTTGGGTTAATCGAAAGTCAAAGTTGGTCAAAATCAGTCCAAAACAATATTTTTCATGTTTCTACATCAAACTTGAGCTACTTGGAGATTTTTGTCAACTTTGACCAAGTTTGACCTAAGATTTGACTCCCGAAGGCCACAAAAACCTTAATTTTGATCCATTTATCAAAATGGGTTGAGGCCAGTGTCATTGCAAAGATGATTGAATTTCCTTTCCAATGACTATTCATGGGCAAAAATTGGAGTTAAAACGGTTGAGATATCTAGAAAACTGGGTGGAGCGCGTCAACCTGCTTCCCAAGGCCATAACTTTTTATTAGACCGTCAGACTTTCAACTTCTTTAGTGTTCTAGAAACTAGACATCTAGAATTTTCCATAGACACCATGATCAGCTTAATCAAAATTTGGGAAGACCTTAAAATATGCATCCGAAGTAAAACCGGGAAAGAAGCCGAGATTGCTGATGTCAACATCAGACCCGGTGGCCACTAAGTGGCTGTCGGAAGCCGAAAGGTCATTTTTTTAGCTATTTAACCCCCCAGACCCTCCTCAAACAAAAAAAAACAAAAAAAAAAAAACGTTTTTAGGCATTTTGGAGCACCTTTTTAGGCAGATTCTGTCTCTCTTCCTTTCTAAATGCTCTCCCAAACACATCCAAAAATCTTTGATTTCTCTTTTTTCTCAACAATCAAGAGGTAGTGTTTTTGCACTCTTTTTCCTCTTGTTAGTGGCCACTGGGTCTGATGTTGACATCAGCAATCTCGGCTTCTTTCCCGGTTTTACTTCGGATGCTAATTTTAAGGTCTTCCCAAATTTTGATTAAGCTGATCATGGTGTCTATGGAAAATTCTAGATGTCTAGTTTCTAGAACACTAAAGAAGTTGAAAGTTTGACAGTCTAATCAAAAGTTATGGCCTTAGGAAGCAAGTTGACGCACTCCACCCGGTTTTTGAGATATCTCAACCGTTTTAACTCCAAGATAAGATAAGCAGACTTCCTGCTTGAGTTTTTCTTCAAACTTCCTGACCTCTATTTGGATGGTTTTACAAGTTAGTTGTTCTTCAACTTTCTTGTATCTCAAATCATCCTGAAGGTATTTAAGATGTTTGGTTTTGGCCTGGATAAGGTTAAGGGTCTTGGAGGCGGAAACTTCCTGGAGAGTGCCAATCTCTCTAGGTTTAGGGCTCCTTAGAAACTTAAACTTAACTAGTTGGCCAAAAGGTCGAGTAGTGATTCCTTTACCATCCGTGGTAAAATGATATAACAGACACATGAATGGGTTTCCTACGACGACCCTATCTGTCATATTCTTGACTGGGACAAATGTAGTTTTGAAACATGTGTTATCCTGAGACACATGAGCTTTGGGAATTTTGAATTCAATCTGCATTTTTCCACCACTTGCGGAAGTTAATCTCTCCCTGGTTTTTGTGTAATACTTAGAGGGAATGATTCCTTGTTGGATGCAGTTGAGATCAGCTCCTGAATCCATTAAGGCAATAACCTCAAATTCAAAATCTTTGCTAATGACAATCCTAACCTTGAAATGCCATTTCTGGAAGTTGAACGTACTGAAGGTTTCAAAGAACTTCCTACTTGGTTGTTCAGGGATCATACCAGCTGTAGGGTTAACCGTTTTATCAGCCTCATCTTCTGAAGGGTTCTTATTGCCTTGAGAAGTATTTTCTTTCTAGACAAGGGATTTGGAATCATCTTTAAGAATGGCCAGGTTTTGCCTAAGGGTTCTAACCTCAGATTTGGTCTTCTTAATTTCCTTATGAAGGTCATTGATCGTAACTTCCTTTTTGGTTTTGGTATGTCCATTGCTTGGGTTAACTTCAGGTATCTGAATCTTAGGTTCGGGTATGCAGGTTTCCTTAACTAAGGTTTCATGGGCTATGCCGGTTTGGTCACTAACAAGGGTGTTGGTAAGGGTTCTGGTCTTAGCTTCACACTTGGTTCTAAAATGACCTCTCTTTCCACAATGAAAACATTTTCCTGATGCCTTAGGTGTGGATGTTTGTCCTTTCTTATAAGAAGCATCATTCTTGAGCTTCTGTTTCCTATAATACTTGGAGGCAATCCTTTTCCTATGAAATGGCTCAGAGGATTCCTTTCCTCTGTATTTAGATAATTTTTTGGTAAGAGCAACCTGGTTTTGATGAGGCTTATTCATCTTGAGGCCACTGAACTGGTTCTCTAGGTGTTCTATCTCTTTTTCACTGTCTGAGGAGGTTCTATTAGAACTACTAGAGGCTGTGTGGATGTCTAAGACTGTAAGTTGTGGATTCTTACTGGTTGAGGTAGTATCTGGTGAAGGGGTGACTGGTTCCTTCTTCACGAGTTCCTCAAGCTTCTGGGTGACAACTTCTAAGGCTGTTTTATCCTTGGACCTAAGGCTGGTTTGCCTAGTTGTGGGGAGCATGACTAGAGGTTTCTCTAAGGTTTGGACAGGTTTGCAAGGGTTTCCTGGTTGGAGGATAACCTTGTTTTCAACCTTTTCTTCCATCCTATCAAGTTGTTTTCCTATGACGTGTAAGCACTGGTTGGTGTAGTTGTTTTGGGCTATGACCTTCTTGACTATAGTTTCCTCACTTTTAGGAACTTGGAAGGGGGAAGCTACTACATCTGTCTTGTTGTGCTTGAAGGTTATCTTTTCCAAGAGTGGATGGCTGGATCTTACTACTTCCTTGGTTTTTTCCTTCGTCCAATTGGTTTTGGTAATAACACAAGACTTCTTGTGCCATTCAAAATGGTTCTCAAAGTATTCAAAGAAAGGGACATTGTTGGATATCTCTTTCATGAATTCTTTCCAATTTTCCAAAACTTCAACCTTTTGTTCCCTGGTGTGGTTGGCTCTGTAGGCTTCTCTTTTGACTCCGTTTTTCTCTAGGTCAAACTCTTTGCCTAAGGCAACTAGATCAGGGGTGAAGTCTTTTTTCATCACCATGATTTCATGATCAATTTCAGGTTCTTGCTAAAAAGGATCTTCCATATCTGTTCTAGAGGGTGATGGTAGTTTTTGACTGTTGTTGTCATCTTCCTGATCAACAACTGAGTCTTGTTTGGCTGTGTAGCAGGGTGTGCTAACCTGGGATCTGGTCTAGACACCTTGGAGTTCTAAACCTAGATCTCTTCTAGATTTTGGAAACGGGGCAAGGGGTCTGGATAAGCTACACTGGGATGCAGATCTATCTCTAAGAGGGATAGGTGGCTGCCTACTGGGTTGGTGTAGATCTATTGGGGATCTAAACCTTAAATCATCATAGTCTAAAGGTGTTCTAAACCTAGACTGGTTAAAGCTAAGTCTAACCGTACCATCGGCTAGTTGTTGGACAAAGTCTAAATCCGGGTTTTGGGCTGGATTCTGGATCTGGAGAGAATAATTTTCATTCTCAAGAGTCCAATCTGGAGGGAAAGTGACATCAGACCATTTCAGTGTTCTGGGTACCTAAACTTTGGATTTAAGATCTTTGGTTTGGATGAGAGTGGTTTCTCCTATCTTTCTCTTGTCAAGTGCTTGAACATTAAAGTTCGTCCTGATGCACTTATAGTAAACTCTGTATGTCAAAGCTAATTGCTGGACTCCTTGTAACATAAGGGTTCCATTAGTTTTGATATTAAGGGTGAGGGCTTTCATGATATGCGGGTCATGAAGGCTAACTGTGTAGTTGGGGAAGCAGTCAAAATGAACTGGTCCACAACTAAGACTGGTTTGAATGGTTCCTAAGAGGCTGTCATTAAACCTAATATGACGGGTGTCTCTGAGGGCCATTAGGATTGAACAATTCAACCCTTCTCTAATCAAAGGCTTAACTCCAACCTGGACTAAACCTATGTGAAGATAATTGTGTCCATCTCGCCTGTGTGCTAACAGGGAAGAACTGGGCAACAAGTAGTATGTTGCATACTCCTTGTTTAAACTGTAAACTTGTTCTATAGTTCTAATGTGGTAATCTGTCTTGAAAGACTTTTTCAAGGACCATGAAGATTTATAGATCTGGTTGGTGGGAACCTTAGGGATATTCCAATCTCCTAGTTTTAGATCTAAATCTGATAACTCATAAGATTCTGAATTGATAATTCCATCATCCTGGGGAATTTCGAGGAGGGATGATCTCATGCTGGTAGAAGAGCTACTTCTAAACAACCTATTCATAATTCTGAACTAAGATGTTTAAACAAAGCAATCACAACCTAATTACCTTTATCATCAAACTTCTGGATTAAACCTTTAGGTCTGAAACAGGGTATACAACAAAGACGATCGCCTTTCTCTGTATAAAACCTTTAGTATATAACTAGTCGCTAAAACGTGCAATGTACGGAAAAGCTATTGACTCTGAAAAAAAATGAAGAAATATTTAATTTCTATACTTTTCCATAGTTTAGAAGTGTTGTCTAACATTAAACGTTATTGAGTTGCAAGTGCATAGTTACCAAAACCTACAAAGTAATTTACAATTCTTAAATTAATAAAGCAAAACTCCCAATAGTTATATATACACACACACACTCAAAACTAATTTTAACCGCAAATATATAAACAAAAACCATGATATGAGGAAGACACACCAAGTTTCAAATTTGAGTAGCAATATGACTTTCCCGTAGTAATAACAATATAGACAATTCAAAACATAGAACAATATCAAAATTATAATACCTAATTCCATTATCTTTTATGTTGAATCCAAACAAATAATTAATCAACCAAAAATAATAGCTTTTAATAAGAAAACAAAAAATCACATGAACCTAAATAAAAAGCATAGAATCCCCAAGACTAAAAACTTCAATATTTATAGAATCCCCAAATTCTACTTCAAAACCAAACCAAATTCAACAATTTTGTATATAACATACCAAATAAAAATTTATCGTTCCTTAGGCTGGAAGACATAGGATGTAGCTTTGATTTTTCTCCAAAAAAATAGAGATGCTTTATCTGCCATGTACAATAAAAATAAAAAATAAAAAAAAAAATAGTAGAAATTTTAACCCAAAAACCAAACCCACAAAAATAATGTCAATATAAACATGGAGATTAACCCAAATATTCAAAAGAAAATCAATTCTAAATATAACAGAAGAATAAGATAGAAAGAAAATCTCAGGCACATATGAAAGCAAATAAAAAATTTGACATAAAAGATAAAATTCATTAATAACAATATAAACAAATATCCACATATGTTGAATTAAAACTTTATTAATAATAACAATATAAACAAATTTGACATAAATTTCATTAATCAAAGAAGAAATTTGAATCAGATTGCTTGCGTTTTTTATATTTTAGTTTAGTCTTTGAGGAGGGAAAAGAGACTCCTAGCAGGAGTCCTTCTCCTTTTTTTTTTTTTTTGAATCCTAAAGTGAAGTTAAGTTTAGGGTTTTGAGGTGGTAATTGTTAGGACTTTGAGGAGGGGATGGACTCTCTCTCTCTTTTCTTTTTTTTTCTTTTTTTTTTTTTTTCGGGGAAAAATGAATGCATTGAAATATAGTACACCACAAATTTGTTTATTTTTTCAAGTTACAAGAATTGCAACTCTACTAACCTAAAAAATAAAAATAAAATTCAATTACAAATCTAGGTTACATTGATACTACTACAATCATTTCGCAGACATAAAACATCTCTACATGAGGCTTTGCTTGGTAAACTGGGATTCTGGTTCCCACTTTATATGAACTTTTATGAGCTAAATGCCTCTTAAACTCTGCATTATCCTAAGGTCAACAGGTAAAGGGGACGAAAAAAATTGAAAAAAAGAACCTGTACGTCTGATGATGCAAAGACCAATTTGGCTTCAGTTATTAACAGCGGTCCTCATACACAACGTGACTCTTTTTGTTTTTTTTTTTTTTTTTTTGAGTCCTATTTTCAACGTGAATCTCGTTTTTTCTTTGTTTTTTTTTTAGTCCTATTAGATTTATTTATTTATTTTTTTATATAGATTATTAACGTTTGAGTTTGAGTTTGAGTTTAAGTTGGACTTATTAGAGAGATAGAGTTTCACTCCTTGTTAAGTTTTGATTAAACAAGATTATAGATTATATAGTAAATAATAAGAAATTGTCAATAAACTCATGTACCTTGTATTTTGGTAAGGATGGGGTGTAAAACTCATGTTTTACACCATTTAATAAGAAATTGTCACATTAGTATTTTACTTAAAATTCAATATATCTTATCACACCTAATAATATCTCAATAAACTTCCAATTTGGTTAGATTTATACTCTATATAGGTATTAGAATTGATTAGGTATGACTGTACTTATTCTTAAATATGCGATAAGAGGATGTGACATGTTGAGATTGAAAGGATAAAACATGGGTTTTACACCACGTTTTTACAGAATTTAATCTCTTTTTCAACTCAATATTTTGAACATGTGGATAGTTGTTCTTCACATGTTTTTAATTTTTTTGCTGAGACACGTTTCAAATTTTAAATCTTTAAAGTCATATGGAATTAATGTTTTATTCTTACACGTAATCTCTATATGAAAATGATTATGTACATTCAGTGGACTGATTTCAGTTGAAGTTGATAAGATTGCAGCCTAACTCTATTCTAAACGCGGCGATACTGCATAACTATTCAAAGCTCTGATAGGTAATGAAAAAGTAATATTCAACGATCACATCTTTGGAGGAATTCAGGATCTTCTTATCTCCTTCAATAGCTGGAAAATTCATCATCTGAAAAGGGAACACAACAGAGCAGCACACAAACTCGATCAACTTGCAAAATCTTCTGGAACTTCCCAAGTCTGGAAATGTGTTATACCCCCTATTCGACATGTAATTTACCCCCTTAACTCTGCCGTTTGTGGCTCTTGTGCCCTCACTTTGTTGTATTCCAATTTCTCTATGTTGACGAATGAAAAAGTTTCCTTTCAAGAAAAAAAAAAAAAGTTTAGCTACAAAATTAATTATAACCTAATAAGACTACAACTTTACTCAATAAAATAAACATTACACATATTTTAAAAATCTAATAGTTTTTTTTTTTTTTTTTTTTTTTTTTTGAGGAAGTAAAAATCTAATAGTTGAGTTGCGTGTTCTTTATGCTCTTAATACACATTGCAAATTTTATATCAATCAGATACTATTTATTATATGATCTATAAACTTATATTTTATACATAATTTTAAATTACAAAAACTTTCAATTTAAACAATTTATTGATGATTTTCTAAAAATTTTGCAAGTATATGGAGGATATAAGAAGAATGTGTAATCTAATGGTAGATTTGTCAAAATTTACCTCTAATAAAAAGATATTAAGTACAATTTTGTAACTAAACTTTGTCATTCTTTTTTTTAAAGAACAGCTTGTTTGAGTCCACAACCATCGGTAATAATCAAATAAAAGTATTCAAATGAGACATGCAGCCATCGGTAATAATCAAATAAAAATGAATCAAGCATGATTCTGTGTACTAGATTTATTCTTACTTTTTCTTAATTACGTTTACTTTATCCTCATTTTCTGATAGGGAATTTCAAATTGGATATTTCCATTGATTGTGTACGAAATACTTGGATAATTTAAGCTTTGGACTTTGACTGGATATTTTTTGATTTTTCGAAAACAGTTTATACTGACAAAATGATAGGATCCTATTTATTTAGAATAAATTCATTTTATATTTTAGATTAAATATTATAAATCTAAAAATATATCTAGTCTCACATCAATCTTAATTGTAAAATGAATCCTCTCAATTTTAAGTAAAATTAAGAGGATACAGTTATTTGGACCAAGGCATTGAGAATAATACAGAACTAGAACAGAACACAAACTCGAGCTAGCATGTGACTTGATAGTTGATACAGACTACTACCAAACTTCAATTTATTTGTTGCACACTACTCACTGAGAGACTGAGGTGAATCCCAGTCCCAGTTAGTCCCAGTTAGTCCCATTTGCCTTAAATTTTATTTGTTTTTGGTGTTTTGTGTGCCTCACATCAGGTGCATTCTATTCTAGACTATAATCCGAACAAACTCATCCATATCATGTTATATAGACTTAGTGGATGTCATGTTGAATTTTTTGCATGTGTAGCCAAATGGCCCAAACCAAATTCAATGCATTGGGGAAGAATATTATAAAATTATTCTTTTCATTTCTATTTATTTTCCTCCTCTTAAACAAGGGTTAAGTTTTTTTTTTTTTTAATTGGTAAATAAAGTATTCAAAACACAAACAATCAGATTGATAAGATGGGTTTAAGACCCATCATGTCAAAATTTAACAAAGGAAATATATTTTTTTGGAGGAGTGGAATGTGGATGCATGACCTCGGCATAACCTAAGCCCTAAAATACTAAAAGAAATACCTCTCCATGGATAGAAGAGGGATCCTAATGGAAGGGGGTCCAAATTTTACTACCTACCTTTAGTTTAGAAGCTCTAATGACGCATTGGAAAGACTACCACAGCCCAAACCCATGAAATTCCACAAGAACCTTTGAATTTTTTAATTTTTACCACACACACACCACATCTGTTTCAGTTCCTTAGAATCTGTTAGGAGGATCTAGTGTTGACAAATTTCATGTCAAAGTTTCTAATGTAATTGCAACAACTTTTATAGTATTTGTGTCATTTGGGTTTTCAGGAAGAAAATAGCTAAAAGTTGATTGCAAATTCTAAGGAGCTGGGTCAACCAAGCTCATTAATATGGTCTTTTAGAGAAGTTTGCCTGACAGTTGGGTTAAGATTGAGCTTTTGTGGAAAGCATGTACCTGGGCTTTTCCAAGTGCTTTTTATAGCCACTTAAATGCCAAACCGTACATATATTTAAGAGAAGTGTTATATTCGCAAAATTTTCACAAAAAATCATATGTGACAAGTTATTATTGGTTTTAATTTGAATCCAAAACTTAAAATACTTTTTTGCCCACCTATAACAATCAATAACAACCTACCACTTAGGATTTGTTGTGAAAGTATTGTGAAAATATTGTAGACATAGCCTTTTTCTGTATTTAAACATGGTTTTAATTGTAACCCTAATTTAGAGAGGAGGAAGACAGCCGCAGAGCTAAGAGAGACTAGATCTGAAAATTCCTAGAGTCTTTCTATCCCTCCCATTCAATATCCCTGAGAGGTTTATTGTTCCATACACCAAGATCAAAAAGAATGTTGGACATCTATCAAAACCATAGAGCTTTCATCCTAGTAGTGTTGCTATGGAGTACAAATCTTCAAAAGGTTCTTGGTGTCAGTCCAAAGTTCCCATCATAATCATGGATGCGTCATTTAGGGAAGTTCATATATTAGAAGAGTTCAAAGGTTCTAAAGTTATAAAAGGTTTCTGCTCTAAGCTTATCTATTATGATTATAGAGTCTAAGGACAAAATTTTTGTACTAGATCTTAAACTTCTCTCTACTATAGTGGATTGCTTGTTAGGAAGGTTTCTCTCTAATGGTTTTATACTTTGGGAATAAAACAAGAAGGAACCTTGGTATACATTAACGGCAAAGATACATATTGGGGTGATGGGGCTGACAACAACAAATTGAAAATACCAATGTACGAAACAAATTAAACATTTAAAATTACAAATATATGATCTCAAATTGGAAAAGATACTGTAAAATACCTCTCTCTCTCTCTCTCTCTCTCTCTCTCTCGAGAGAGAGAGAGAGAGAGAGAGAGAGAGAGAGAGAGAGAGAGAGAGTGAGAGAGAGAGAGAGATTTGTAATGGAAAAAGTATAACTCCAAAGTGGTTTGGAATTATCTTCCTCCAATCCATTATGTGGTGATGGAAAAGGCAATTCATGAGTATTTTTAGTCACGTGACTTTTTAATGAGCTATGTAATGTATTTGAATAATACACATGGATAGTTTTATAAATCGTCATGGAGTGAGTTGGAGTGAAATAGCTCCACACTAATCTAACATTTATCACATGGGAATTTATATGAAGTCATCTATTGGATCATGGGTGTTAAAATGGGTTTTGTTATTTTTTTAATAAAAAATTATCTCATCACTTAAAAAGATGCCACGTCATTTAAAAATATGTTAGGTCATTATTCCATTAGTCACGTAGTACGGTAAATATTGTGACTTAAAAGTTAAAACATGTTACATTATTGCTTTGTTAGTCACGTAGATAGTAGACATTGAGACTAATGACTTGACAATTAGAATGATAATGAATATCACCATCTTCCAACAATAAGCTATTGAGTTTTCCTTAGAAAAAAAAAAAAAAAAAAAAAAAAAAAGCATGTGTCATCGAACTTTCCATTATATAAATTATAAGTTTTGAAGATTTAAACCCAGAAAATCTAGGGTCATATTTTATGTAATTGGCTAATCCTTTGACAAAATGCACTTTACTTGTAATTGGGTAGATCTAAGATGGGTTTAATACATCAAGAAATATGTTGTTCAAAGCATATAAAGTGTTCGTATTAAAAGACATGAAGATTGATCCAAGAAACAAATGAAGAAAAGTTGTTTACTAAGTCTCGACAGATAGCTCGACAGATGCCTGCTATCGAGATTTAATGTGAAGCTCGATAGATAGCTCGACAGCAACTCGATCTATCGAAAATTACGATTTTCAGTTTTCCAGATCTGAAATTCAGCCCAGGTTTGTATATTTGTTTAGGGTTTTTTTTTTTCACAACCTTAGACATATGTAAGGCTTATTTTAAGAGCTGTCACACATGGATACAGAGACCTAGAGATTTATTTTTTCTTTGTGAGAAGCTACTACGTTTGTATGTCATAGGGTTTTGTAACCAAGTGCTTCCTGATCTTCATTGTTATGAAGTGAAGAACTTTGCAGCCAACAACATCATTCAAAGTTGCTAGAGTTAGTCATGTACTAGGATCCGTGCAAAGGGTTAGTCATAGATTGGAGATTTGTGCACCAAGGGAAAGAAGGCTACTACAGTATCAAGTCCAATTGGGTATTGCAGCGAAGGTTTAACTGAAGGTTGGTATTTCGGGATAGGTCAGGGTAGTTGGTAAGATTCCTTATACTTGTAATTGCTTGATTGTAGGGTTTTTACCTTGTGAGTGGTTTTCCCCATTTGTCAACAAATCATCGTGTCAATTTAACTTCCGTTGCATTTAGTTTATTTGGTGATTTGTTGGTGCCTTCACGATTTGCATGCAATTGAACCTAATTAATCAACTTGGATAATTGAATTAATTAATTGGGGTCAATCTATCTTAACCCAACAAAATCAATGGTCTTTAGGTTACAAATAAAACACCTTATATAATTATTCCAATTTTCTAAGCATTACTACCATCTGAAACTCAAAATATGTGAAGAAAATTTTTGGTATGTTAAAATTTAGTGGAAGCATTTTAGACATTACACAATGAAATATTTTAAGACTTAGAAGCTTTCATTAGGGTTTAACTGAGAGAATAATAATATGACATATTTGCTCTTTTCCAAAATAGTAAGGGGAAAATTGCTTGATTCTAAAGTTTAGAGGATGAATTGTGAACTACCCTAAACATAAAGGATGAAAAGTGTTTTTATCCTAAGTTTTTGTTTTGTTTTTGTTTTTTTTTTGTTTTTTGTATGTGTGTGTAAAACTATATGTTTTTACTTAAAATTGTGCGTAAAGAAAAAAAATAGAAAAAGTCAATCCAAGAAAACTATATGTGAAACAGTGAATTTTGGCTCAACAAAGTTGACTAAACCAAAAAAACAATTTCCAGAAACATAACAGAATGACAAAACATTTTCATAACACCTTTATAATTTTGTTATTTTTTATTTTGACTTGTAAAGAATTGACATTTTCATAACATTTTCATAACACCTATAACATTTTCACAAGAGAAATGCTTGTCCGCAACATTTTCACAACAAATTATAAGTAGTAGATTATTATAGTTTGTTATTGGTGGGAAAAAAAGTAATTTTATTGGTAATTTTAAATTAGAACCAATAACAATTTACCACCTATGACTTGTTATGAAATTATTGTGAAAAATGTTGTGGATGTAACACTTCTTTTTTCACAATACCTTTATTTTTAGTTGTAGTTAGTTCTAGTATGATATTTTATTATTTTATTTTGACTTACAAGAAATTAAAACCTCAAGAATTATAAAAATATTGTGGCAACTTGTTGCGTTAATATTATATATATATATATTTATATTGTTAGGCTCTAAAAGTTTAGAACAATTGGCAAACCATGAATATAAACTTGTCTAGATATAGATCTTAGAGTCTATGAAGTCATATTAGACAATACTCAAAGTACTACAAGTCAAAATTCAAAGAACATACAAGCTGCATATTAGACAATCAGGAGAATTTTTCGATCAATCGAGAGAATTTTTCGATCGATCAGAAGTTGCAGATCAACAAAAAACAGCAAACGTAAAAAGTCCATAACTTGTCTGTTTGAAGCCCAAATCGCGATCAATTTTTTTTCCAGTATTTAAAGGACATTATAAGCTAACCCTAAATGGGGGGTTTTTAGAGAGAAAAGAGTGCATCTTGTGCCTCCAATTGTAGATCTAGGGTTTTTGTATCCAAAACTCTCTAAAATCTTATATTGGCAATATTCTTTGAAGAATCTCAAGATCCGGTATTATAGAAGTTGCTGCTACAAGATCAACTACTAATGGTGATTTGAAACCTTTGAGTGGGATCTCAAAGTCACAAACGTGGGAGTTTGTGTTATGCAAATCCAAGATAGAAGGTGTCCGTGGATTCGGAGCTTGCACGTGGTCGTGTCAGTAAGTTACTACTGGAGGTAGCAATAGATTTATGGTTAAAACTAATTGTAAAAATTTCGATTCTCTATAGTGGCTTTGTTTTATCTTGAGGATAGGTAAGTCAAATCCTCCCTAGGTTTTTTACCTTGAAACTAGATAGTTTTATTGGTTTTCTTGGGTCATCATATCATGGTGTTATTTACTTTTCCGCTGCTGTGCATGATATGATTTATTATAGTTTAACCTAGATCTGAATAATTAACCTAAGTAATCACTTAGCTAATATATTAGGTTAAACAATTTAGTTTAAGGGGTCTAAACAAACACACACATATATAAACAAGGTAATAGTTCATATGTATATAAAAAAAAATTAAAAATTAAAAGCAAGTTCGACAAACGATATTTACCCCCAAACTAAAAAAATAAAGGTGGCTAGTGAAACAATATGAATTGAACAAATAAAAAATACTGGAGCTTTACTGATTCCCTCTTTTTATATATAGGGATTGTATGATTTATCCATTGTATGCCACATATGATAGAATTTGTACCAGATACAAAATCTGTTTTGCTTACTATTGTGTCCTCTTGGTTCCCCTCCTTGGGAGCATATCATCAACAAATTTATAAAAATAATGTTACAGTCATAAATTATTTTACAACATTTTTATAAACTGTTGATATGACAAATTCTTACGGACATCTGGACACACCACTAGTATGACTTTTTTACTTACCAATGACTACACACCACATCAACCGTTTGTAAAAAATGTTTGTAACTTTAGCATTTTCCATTTTATAATGTGCAGTTCCTACCATTTAATTGAGTTGGTCCATTCAAAACTGAATACATCAATTAAAAATACAAGTAAGCTCCAGGGTTCAATGGCAAAATAGGGGACGACATGTACTATGATTATTTAAATCTGGCTTGTAATAATTAAACCAGATTTAGTAGACAAGCCACTAGCACACATAATCACATACTAGGATTCATGCCATTTATTTCCTTAATTATGTAGTAGTCATCGAGTTTTTAAACTCAAAGGTATGTCTCAACTCTCAAGTGCCTTTATGTTCCCCATTCTGGATCCTCATAGCATTAATATATGCCTTCCCATCGAATTTACTTGAGAGATATCCCCTTAAATAATCTCCCGCACCTATTCTCTTGAACAATGCCGGTGATTCTGGAGTAATAAGACTTGACGCCGGACCTATTTCTGCTTCCAATCTTGGGCTGTAAAATGTGGCCACAGAGAGCCTCTCTTTGGCTGAGCTAACAGTAGCCTGATGCTCAATGCTACGGTAAATTCCATTCGTCATAATCTGCCACACCACACATGGAAAACCACTAATGGCAGTCTTTGGACTTTGGTAGCTCATTCTTATGTTTGATTCTTGTTTGTTTGTTTAGACCCCTTAAACCAAATTGTTTAACCTATTATATTAACAAAGTGATTACTTATATTAATTATTTAGATGTAGGTTAAACACAAATAAATCATATCATGCAAAACAGTGGAAAATAAATAACACTACGATATGATGACCTAGGAAAACTGATGAAACGAACCGTTTCAAGGTAAAAACCTGGAGAGGATTTGACCTAGCTATTCTCAAGGTAAAGTAAATCCACTATAAGAGAATCGAAATTTTTACAAAAGATTTAACTCTAAATCTATTGCTACCTCTAGTAGTGACTTACTAACACGACCACATGCAAACTCCAAATCTACGGACTCCTTCTCTTCTCGGATTTACACCAACACAAGCACCCTTGCTTGTGACTTTGAGATCCTACTCAAAGGTTACAGATCACCATCAGTAATGATCTTGATGCAGCAACTATGTTCTACTAACACTTGATTGTAGATCTTGCTCCGGTAGAATCTTGTGTAGTTAGAAGGTATAAAACCTCTCAAATCTCACAAAGAGTAACACACAAGTCTTCCAAAAGTTTGAAAAATGTAGCTAGGGTTTCCCTTTTATATGTGGAGAAGTTGGAATGAAACCCTAAACGTTTTCATGGGCTTGGGCTTGTTTTAAAAATCTGTAGAGTTTCTGTTCCTGCGATTTTCTATAAGTCGAGCCTAATTTCTCGATCGGTCGAGCAAGGCAGAAACATTCTTCCTTTTTCTGCAGTCAGCTGGACTTGAACCTTGAAACCAACACTTTTAAGCATTGCCTAACACCTAGACTAGATATGTTTTGTTCTCGGTTTGCCAACAAAATAAAAATATGATTCTAAATATTTAAACCTAAATCTTTTGAACCTAACAATTCTAGATAAGTGTATAAAAAAAATCTAATTTTTTGAAAGGTAAAATTGCTTTTATAATTTATTTTCTTTCTCATGTTAATTGCTTTGAATTTGGTGCCCCTTAAAAGATTGAGCATATTACAAAAGTATTTGGTCGGTCCAAGTAAGTGATTTGATTTTTGATTATGTCTTAAAGCTAACTATTAGTATTAGGATCTCAGTACTTGCCCCACCCTCCTTAAAAGTTACTATGGCTTTTGAGTGGAGTTGTGGTGTGCTTTTGTGTTAGAACCCCTTTCTCTCTCCTTTGTGTGTGTGTGTTTGTTTCTCAAAAAAAAAAAAAAAAAAAAAAAAAAAAAAAGTATTAGGACCTCAGTTGTTTAGCTAAATGGATATGCACAAAGATGGAATATTTAGAAAAGAGACGTTCATTTTTTACATTGTAAGCATATAAAAAGTGGTAAATATTATACATATTTGCAAAAAGTGATAAATATTGTATACTATTTGTAAATGTATACAACATATGCAACTTTTTGTAGGTTTACAATATAAATTTACATTGCAATTACACTGTATATATATATAGATTAAAAAAAAAAATCATTCAGTAGTCTAGAAGCAAGGTTGCTCTCACATGATATATAAGTCCGACCTGCATGTATATAATATGTGGAAAATTATTAGGTACTCCCAGAGTATTATAAATGCGTACTCCTCCCTCTCACATGAATGGCGGGTCCCACCATGAATTTAATTAATGGAACCCACCATTCATGTGAGAGGAGAGAGTACACATTTATGGTACTCTGGGAATATACAATAATTTCCCATAATCTGTGAGACTTTATTGTTATGTGAAAAGAAAGCTTACTCGGGAAATAATGAAAATTACTCAAAAATTTAGCATTTACCTCCAAAATGTCACCAATGTTGACAATAAATGCATCAGGTAGAGGTTTGATTGGAATCCACCTCCCATCTTTCCTTATCTGAAGGCCTTCTATTTCATTGACTTGGAGAAGGATTGTTAGACCGACGGCATCTAAGTGAGCATTGAGACCAATCACAAGATCAGGTTGTGGGCATGGAGGATAGTAGTTCATCCTCATTGCTTGAAACCCTACTTCAAACGGGCTTCTCATGTCATCATGTTCCATTCTTAGAGCTTTTGCCATTAGTTCAAGTAGTTTCATGGTGAAAGCTCACTTAGTATGTAAAATACTAGTGAATGTTTAGACCCCTAGTTTCAAAAATACCAACACAAGTTTATATTCAAAAAATATATGTGCAGATGATAAATATAAGCTATACCCAAATAAACAAACTACTCTAAGCCATAATTTAGTCACAACACAACATTAATTAAATGCAAAGAGTAAGGGATAGAGAGAAGCAAACACAAGATAACATTGGCACGTGTTATCGAAGAGGAAACCGAAGAACTCGGCGAAAAATGATCCATTAAAAAATCAGTTGGGATACATGAATAGTAAAAGACCCTCCAAACCTAATCTACCTGATACCCTAAGCCCTCCAAGCTTGTGGGCATGGAGGATAGTAGTTCATCCTCATTGCTTGAAACCCTACTTCAAACGGGCTTCTCATGTCATCATGTTCCATTCTTAGAGCTTTTGCCATTAGTTCAAGTAGTTTCATGGTGAAAGCTCACTTAGTGTGTAAAATACTAGTGAATGTTTAGACCCCCAATTTCAAAAATACCAACACAAGTTTATATTCAAAAAATATATGTGCAGATGATAAATATAAGCTATACCCAAATAAACAAACTACTCTAAGCCATAATTTAGTCACAACACAACATTAATTAAATGCAAAGAATAAGGGATAGAGAGAAGCAAACACAAGATAACATTGGCACGTGTTATCGAAGAGGAAATCGAAGAACTCGGCGAAAAATGATCCATTAGAAAATCAGTTGGGATACATGAATAGTAAAAGACCCTCCAAGCCTAATCTACCTGATGCCCTAAGCCCTCCAAGCTTCTTGCTTCAACAGGGTTAAGCCTAACCTTGTCTTCTCTAGCTTACCGGATCTTACAATAAGCTCATTGCATCAACCAAAATGAATTGGTCCTCTCTGAACTGCTTCCCAGCACCAAATAACCTTTTCACTGATATGAATATGGTGAGGTAAGGATTTAGCTAAAGATCATCTTAAGGGTATAACAATAGAGAGGGTGAGAGTAAAGGAATTTGAGAATCAAAGATATAAAATTGTGGATGAATCAATCTTGTTGTTCTCTAGGGTTTATCTCTCAAAATTCTTTTTGAAAGTTCTTTACATTTCGTGGGTATAAATGTATTTATAGTAGAGTATGAGAAGGAATGTGAAAAGTCATTTTTCTGCAAAACAAGGTGCTTTGGCGAGTGACTCGCGACTAGGATGAGTCGTGAGTTCCAGTCGCCAAATAACAAAATGGCCAGACTGTACTTTTTGTCCTGTAGTGATCCAGCTGTCTTGACTCTTCGACTTCCTGCATGCTTCACACGTGTGACACTTCTGGCGAGTCACCACTCACGAGTCACTTGCGAGTTCCAGTCGCGAGAATGCTCTTGAATGCACACACTTGATCAAATCTATACACTCTCTCACATACAACCCTTACATAATTCCCACCTAAATACAGAGTTTCTAATTGCTGAATTACAAGAAAATTTGGCACGGAATAAAGCCAACACATGGTTGAATAAATTCAACCTTACACATGGAAAGGTCTTTTAGCTTTGTTGAGTAAGTGTCTAAATTATCTCTGCATGTGAAGGAAGATATATAGTTCAATCGCTAGAATAGTAATTTAATTTTGGGTAAACCTAGCTAGAAAAAGAGTCAGTGTTACCTCCCTCTCTCTCTCTCTATATATATATATATATATATTACAAAAAATAAAGACTTGGTGTTATTAAAGACTCACTATTATTGGCAAGAGCTAGCTAATAAGGTATTTAGAATTGGTAATTGGGACGTAGAAGTTGATCTAGCATTATTTGGAGTGGACATGCAATGTTGCATGCCTATTTGTCATAAGTGTGGATGTTCATTTTCAACTAAAAGACTTCCATATTCTGCCATGGTCTATGTAAAGTATGAGTCTAGTTAATGAGTGCACTAGGGCATAGTTATATTAAGTTTTATAATGCAATCATTTGATTTTTTACAGGGATTTGAGTCGCTTTTAGTTTAAAATGTATTTGTTTATTAGTTTATGTAATTTTCTACTGCAGGCTTAGCATATTCTGTATTTTTTTGGCATTTTGTTTTGATTCCGTTAGTAAACAAATTATAATATATATGATTCAGACTAGATCACGACCTTATGTAAACAAGACAATTTTAATAGCAAAATTGTCTTGTAAACTTTGAAAAACACAAAAATTGTTGTTTTCACTTTCATTCTTAAAAATAAGTTTTTTTTTAAAAAAAAGACTTAAAACATCTTCTCAGAGAGAGAGAGAGAGAGAGAGAGAGATATGGATCTTGGGGAACAAGTGAGGCTTCCTCAAATGGGTTGGAAGCGTAATCATGTTGAACATATCTCTCCAATCAAGCTTTTGCTCCTTGGACACAACAAAAGCTTGCTCAAACCCCTCCACATCTCCTGGTAATTGCCATAACTTCTTCTCTTCCATTGGCAAATTAAAGAATTCTTGAACACCTACTTTCACCTTCTCCACCAATGAAGTGCTCACCCCATGATTTATTAACTGCACAACACATTTCAATTTTTTATTTGTACTTAAACTATATATTTCAAATAGTTTTTTTATATGAAAGGAAAAAAAAAAACATTATTATAGAATGTCATCTCATCTTTGTGGTCTGACCAAGTTTGTATCTTTAAAATTTATACTGTCAACTATCCTTGTATACTATAATTGAAATAAAATAGGATGTCATTTTTTAAAATCTGAATGGAATATAATCTAGTAGGATTTTCATCCAAAGAATTTTTCTCCAATGTGGTTCTGATGAAAATTCCTTTATTTTATTAAGTGACAAATTGAAAAATTATCTATGTGCATTCTTAATTACATGAACTGCATAGTCATGTGACTTTTCTTATATAGGAGTACGATTTAATGACTTTGATATGAGTATGCCTTTGATATGAGTATGCCTTTTAGAAATCGTACCATTTTAAACTCAAGGCATCATTTTGATAATTTCTTCACCAAATCATCTCTCCCTCTCCCTGTGTATGTTTGTGTGTATATATATATATATTCGCCCTTACCCCTATTACCAATTTTTTTGATCACTTTTAAGACTCTGTAAGACACTATGTATAGAGTGTGTACACGGGTATAGTTTCCTCACTCTTAAGGGTGTGTTTGTATAAACTATTACAAAATGATGCCTTGAGTTTAAAATGAGCGTTTAAAAAAAAATTGCTATTGCGAAACAGAGTTTGGGTTTTAAAACATGCTTTTAAGCTTCCAAAATGCCTAATAAATATTCTTACGAGAGAGAGAGAGAGAGAGAGAGAGAGAGAGAGAGAGAGAGAGAGAGAGAGAGATGATAACCTGGAAGAAACCACATTCTTTGCATGCATGGTGTAACTTCTCCAACTCTGAGTCTATAAATTCTGAGGAAAATAACCTTTGCATGCATGTCGATGACTGGGACTTGGGGTAAAGAAGTGTTGTCGGATATGATGGGAGGTTCACGATCAGAATGCACATACCGTGGCGGGACTGTGCTTGATGTCTCCTTTACTAGCTCCTGAACACTAGGAACTGGCATAGAACCTCCTAACCTCGTTCGTTCTGGTTCCATATCTCTAGCTCCTAGAAATCCCAAAGTGAAAGAGCTTCAAGTCTTAGCTCCTAAATGAGAGCCGTGAACTTTAAACTTACACAAAGAGTTGAAAACGTCTCAAGGCCAGACTGAGGCCAGTTAACATCATCACATGCAGTTTTTTTCTTTAGAAACAACTTGCATTGATTACTGAAAGTTCAAATAGCGTATAATACACTATGAATGTTTAGACCCCCAATTTACAAAATATCAATTCGAGCTTATTATCAAACAATTAATGTGCTAAATATGAACATAAGCATATAACAGAATTGATAAACAATCTTAACCAAATAAAATCACATCCACAACAGAAATTAAATGGCAAAGATTAAGGGAAGAGAGATGCAAACACAAAGACAACACAACGATGTGTTATCGAAGAGGAAACCGAAGCCCTCGGCGTAAAACCTCTTCGCCGCCCTCCAAGCAGTCAATAATCCACTAGAAAATGTAGTTGGGATACATGAACAGCAATAGACTCTCCAAGCTTAATCTACCCAGTGTACCTAAGCCCTCCAAGCTTCTTGCTCCAACGAGGTTGCGCCGAACCTTTGTCTTTTCTAACTTACCGGATTCCGCTATATTCCATAGTATCAACCAATATGAATTGGTCCCTTCCTAACTGCTTTCCAAAGCACCAAACAGCCTTCTCACAGATATGGGTATGGTGAGAAAAGGATTTGGTAATGTACCTCTCAAGGATGTGACAATGAAGAGAAAGAGAGTAGAGGAATTTGAAGAGTCTCTATGTAAAGATTGTGGATGAGTCAATCTTGTTTTTTCTCTAGGGTTTCTCTCTCAAAATTCTCTCTAGAAGCTCTCCACATTTCGTGGGTATAAGGGGTATTTATACTAGGGTGAGAGTGGAATGCGAAGAGACAGATTTTTCAAAACAGGGCTGGCTGGCGACTTGGCCTCACGACTTGACTGAGTCACGAGTTCAAGTCGCGAGCTAACGGTCTAGCCAGTCTGGACTTTTTGTCCTGTAGTGCTCCAGCTGGTGTGACTGTTCATCTTCCTGCACGCTTCACTCGTGTGCTGCAGTTGGTGGCTTGCCAGTCGCGAGTCACCTGCGAGTCCCAGCCACGAGTCTCTGCTTCTTTGCACAATCTCGAGCATTTCTTCACACTCTCTCACACACTACCCTTACATAATTTCCACCTAAATACAGGGTTACTAATTGCTAAAATACAAGCAAATTTGGCACGGAATAAAGCCAACAAGATGGTTGATTAAATTTAACCTTACAATCCTTCCCCATTTTTCCATTCACACATGCTCTGCCAACATCCCTTTCGTTTGAAATAAATGACACCAGCACCTTCAAGGTATAAGAAATTAACAATCCACCACGTTTTGTAGAAATTTAAATCAAGCCTGAAAATTAAGCTTTGTCCTAGATACCTGATATTGTTAACTACATATTTGAATTGAGTAATGTATCGACCATAAATTGTTTTATAACATTTTTACAAACTGTTGAGATAACAGATTCTCACTAGTTCTCATTTGGGCCCAATCACTTATGTCACTTTTTACTTACTAATAATCACTCGCAACATTAATTGTGTAAATATTTTATTTTATTTTAGCATTTTCATTTAAATTTGTCGGGGAGTAATAATTCCACTGAGGGAAGATAGAGTCATAACTAATAACAAACTGATAGAGTCATATCTCTTCTTCTCAAAAAAAAAAAAAAAAAAGAGGGTAAATATCTTAGCTCCTAAATGGAGAAACGTGAACTTTCAACTTATACCAAGAGTTGAAAAGGTTCTTATTAAATAAATAAAAAATAAAAAATAAAGAGTTGAAAAGGTGTTATAAAAAAAATAAATAAATAAATAAACCCGGTTTATAATCCATGTCTACAACTACAAAGGTTAGACCCTTTTATAGTTGTACTCTATTTAAATAATGTATTATAAACCCGGTTTAAAACACTAATATTATCATTTTCGTGTATGTTCTAATAAGTATTATTGTTTACTCAAAAAAATAAAAATAAATAAATAAATAAATAAATAAAAAAAGAGAGAGTAGAAAAGGTCTTTTAAGGCCTGTTAACATCAACGCAGTTTTCTTAAGAGAACTACTTGCCTTGAATCATGAATGCCTTCCCCATTTTTCTATATAAGCCATGCGAGCAAGTTAGGCAATCGCCAGGCCCCAAGTTCAGAGTCAGCCCAACCATTACGCCACTTAGGCCATGGCCTAAGGCCCTAATTATGGGTCAATAGAAACTTTAAAAAAAGTTCTCAAGTAATAATGGTCATTACAATTTTTTCAAGAAGAAATCCCGGGTATTACCTAAAAAAAAGCAAGATAAGTAAAATGTCTAGGTCATTTTTAAAAGATTTTCACAATAAATTTTAAGTGGCAAGTTGTTAATAGTTATTATTGGTGGGCAAAAAAACTTTTTTTTTTTTTTTTTGAAAACTGTAAAAAAACAATTTAAGTGGTAATTTCAAATTAAAACTAATAACAACTTACCACTAGGATTTATTATGAAAATATCATGAATATATATAGTACTTCTAAAAAAAAAACGATAGAAGAAAATTTTGCGCTAATAATAATCTTCTAGGAGTATTAATTAAGCCCTAAAAATTAGCCAATGTATGAAACAATCTATCTTAATAGAGTGCATTTTGTCTAACTTTCTTTCTAACTCAGTTGGAATTCCCTTATGCGTGTGAATATAAGTATATAACTCTAATCTCTGAGCTCCTTTGCACACTAAAAATATAGACCAACCTCTCTCTCTCTTTCTCCACTAGCTAGCACAATAACTTTAGGGTGTGTTTGATGGTAGAGTGGATTTTAGTGAGGATGAAAAAAAAAAAAAAAAAAAAAAAAGAAGAAAAGGGAGAGAAAATGAAAAGGGAAAACTTTTTGGAGGGTGTTTGGTTGAGAGAGAGAGAGGGGAAAATGATGGTGAGGTCCACGTGGACCCACCAAAAAGTTTTCCCTCCAAAATAAGGAGAAAGCTTGGTGGGAGGAAATTTGATAGGTGAAGGACAAAAATTGCACATAGGCTTCTTCGATACTTTTTTTTTTTAATATTTTAATATTCTAATTTTAATAAGTTTTTTATTTTTGTTCTCGTATTTTTTTTTTCCTGGGCTTCAGTACCCTTGTTAAGTGTTTCTTTTGTTCTCATTCCAAGTTTTTTTTTTTTTTAGACATGATTTTTTTTTTCTAGAAATGATTTTTATTTTTTAATAAATTTGGGTGATTATATTTTGTTTTATTTTTTGGTTGTTTATCACTTTATTGTTTCAATTGAGCATCATTTTTTAACAAGGGTATATGAGTAAATTTATACAAACTCATTTTTTCCATCCCTTCACTTTTTCACTTTCAACCAAACAAAAAGAAGGGAAATTAAATTTTTTTTCTATACTCCTACTTTTCCATCCTTCCACAATTTTCTATCCTGTTCCAAGCAACCCCTTTGGCACTCAACAATCCTTGAAGGCGTGAACAGGTAAAGAATTGACGTGAGGTATGCTTAAATATGGGTTTTTCGTTTTTGCTTTATTATTACTTTTTAAACCTTTATATGGGTTAGAGAAGCAATCAAATTTTTTTTTTTTTTTTTTTGGCTGAGAAGAGAAGCAACTAGTGTTAGATATTTCATAAAGGCCTAAATAAAGATTGAAAATTTGAGATAAGGCTAAACGGGAGAGTGTCCTACTATACAACAAGTGTCGTACAATAGCTAAAGTATTCCAAACTTATCTCTTTCTTTTTTGTTTATTTATTTATTTTTTTGAGAAACCAATAAGGAAATTTTATTAAAGTAAATCAAAATGGAATACATCATCCAAATCACGTGGTAGATAACTTATTACCTGCTCGTCTAACATGAACAAAACTACAGCAAATTAAAGAAGAAGACAACAGTTTGATCTCCTCGATGATATGCCCATATGAAGTCTTTGAAGGTTTAGAGCTGTTGGTAGCCTTAATAACCTGTTCGGTGTCTCCTTCAACCACCACCCAAAGAATGCTTATTTCTTTAGCAAAATTAATAGCTCGACATGTTGCTAGAGCTTCCACCATCACTACCGAACATGGGAGCCTGATCTTTTGGCTGAGAGCACCAATAATCATTCCTGCTGAATCCCTAATCACCACACCCAACCCAACACAAGCCTGGTCCTTGAAAGTAGCCCCATCAAAATTAATTTTGTAAAGACCCTCACTTGGAAGCAACCAACGAGTATCCTCACTATGAGCAACCATCCTTAGAATCTTCTTATGCACATTGTGAAATTCCTTCAGTATGTCCGAAGCTCAAGCAAAAACATCCCTAATATCCCATGTAGGCTGTCTCTCTCTTAATTTGTTTCACCACTCCCATATACTCCAAGCTATCATAGAAAAGAGGGTGGCCTTTTTGGGTGGAACATTCTGCAGCACAAAGAGAAACAGCTCGTCAAACCTTAAGAATTTCTTAGTTTTGATAAACGAAAAACTAGAATCCGTCATCCAAATAGGCTTCACACAGTCACAAAACCACAAGGCATGGGCGCTATCCTTCAGTCCGTCCTCACAAAGCTCACAAGTCCCATCCACTATGACATGTTGCTTAAATAGATTTATCTTTGTGGGGAGGACCTTACTGACTACCCACCAAATAAAATGGCGAACTTTGTTCGGGACTTGCAATTTCCACACACCATTCCACAACCCTTTACCAGCTTCAATGTTGGATGAGCTGGGCTGGTCCTGACGTTGAGCATTTGCCAGCAATTTGTAAGCACATCTGACCGAGTAACACCCGTCTGAAGTTAGCGGCCATATCAACAAATCAATGTGAACATGAGCACTAACCAGAATACTTTTTATGCACTCTTCTTCCCAGTGAAGAAAATTCCGATCAATGAGCACTGTATTCCACAGCTTTGTCCCTGGATCAAACAAATCACTAACAAATTGCAATGACTAATCCAACTAAGGAGAAAGGATCTTCCCTCCCCCTAAACTTGGTAGCCATCACTGCTCCCAGATATTTATTTCCTTACCATCACCAACCCTTCACCTAGCACCTCTGGAAACCACATCTCTTGCCTGCATGATACTCTTCCACGCAAAGGAGCTCCTTGGGTTTAAAACAGCCCCAAAAATGTTACCCAGGGGAAAATACTTTGCCCGAAAAACTTTGTACAGTAAAGACTCCTTTTCATGAAACAAATGCCAGACTTGCTTCCCAAGCAGAGCGTCATTGAATTGTCGAAGATCTCTAAAACCCATACCCCTAACCGACTTTGAGGTACATAACGAGTCTCATCACACCTAATGAATCTTCCTTCCGTTATCTCGACAACCCCACCTCATTGCTTCGATATCCTTGAGAAGTCCAACGGGTAAGCGAAACACACTCATGGAGTAAGTAGGGATAGACTGGACCACTATTTTGATCATCACCTCTTTCCCAGCCTGAGACAACAACTTTTCCTTCCACTCTTGCATTTTAGCCCAGATTCGCTCCTTAACCTTGTTAAAACAAGCTTTTCTTTTACGACCCACAAACAAAGGAAGCCCAACATATTTCCCGTAATCTTTTATTATTGAAACACCCAGCAGCACTCACAACTCCTCCTTCACCTTCTCAGATGTATACCTGCTAAAGAAGGTAGTTGTTTTATCTGCTAAAGAAGGCTAATGTTTATAATCACCCAAATTTATTAAAAAATAAAAATCATGACCCAGCTGCAATCGCAACTCCTCATTCACCTTTCTTTTTTCTAGACATGATTTTTGTTTATTTATTTAATGGCAAATGTTAACAAGCACCGTGTGGTGCTTGTTAATGTTGCACTAATGTGGGTCCCATTTGATAAAAAAATTGAAAAAAAAAGGGACATAAAACTGACCCCACAACTTATTTTAATATTTTGTTCTTTCTATAAAGTTGGTCCCACAATCTAAAAGCTGCAAAAATATGACATAAAGCTACAATAAAGCTAAAAAAAAGTACAAAGGATTGTAGTTAACAGGCACCTTACGGTGCCCGTTAACACAACCCTTATTTAATTGATAGTTTTATCATTTTTTAAATGGGAAGAAAATATAATTCAAATGTATTTTATTAGCTTTGTTTAGTTTTTGTTAATTGTTTTTCGCTTGTCATATGTTTTTAAGAAGACAAAGAATATCATCATTATTATTACATAAAAAGTAACTAGTTACTTCATGTAAGTAACTGAAACCACAGTCCTAGATAGTCAGTACTGATTGCCATAGATAAATCAACAAGGGTGCAATACAACAAACATAGTCAGAAATGGTTCCACAATAAGTCCAAGGACAGCACAGAAGCCTCTGATAAAACTAAAGGTGTTTAGTGTCCTCCATGCATGGCTTTTAGAGTGGTATCACCCATAGTTGTCAAAACGTGAATTGTATCGTAAATCGATTCTTGATTTTTCAGTATTGTACATCGTATCGTATCGTGTATCATAAGATACACAAGCACTTGATAAAAATTATAAAAAATAATAGATATACATTTATAAAAGGTATATTCACTATAAATTTAAAATATGTTCAACTAATGACTAATTTATTCATCACTTATGTAGTAATATTTAAGAAGCTAACTAAATAAATCAAACTAAATTATGTTTATAACATACACATTCAAATTGCTTAAATTCAAAAGTGATAATATATTGCAAATGACAAAAATATAATAATTTATTTTCATCATATTGCTTAATCAACTCCATTTAAGTCAATGTCATCATCACATTTATCATTTTGCAAACTTCTTTTTTTATTAAAATTTTCTTCATCATCATTAACATTTACTATCTTTTCTTGTTCTTTTTATTTTGATAATTTTTTTTTTATAGGCCAAGAATGTATTGACCCCCTTGTGATAAATTAATTGATTAATTAGCCAAGTTTATTAATTAATTAAATTAACATACAAAATGCGTGGCAGCACAAACAAATCACCAATTAAACTAAGTATGCAGCAGAAATTAAATTGACACAGTGATTTGTTTACGAATAGAGAAAACCTATACGGCAAAAACCCCACTGGGTGATTTTAAGGTCACCACTCCCGAGAATCCATTATTATCAAAACAAGCGGTTACAAGTAAAGGAATCTCAGTACCTTATACCAATCTATAGTTGAATCCTTACCCCAATATCCAATTGGACTTGTTCTGTAGTGACAATCTCTCATTTCAATGCACGACTCCCAATACGTGACTAACCAATTGTGCGGATCCCAGTACGCGACTTAATCACCAACTTGAGAAAGATGTTGGCTGCAAAGTTCTTCAGTTCATCCAGACGATGAAAATCAAGAAGCTCATTGGTCACAAAACCCTATAGTGTACAAACACAGCAGCTTCTTCAAGAGAAAGACGAACTAGGGTAAATTCTGTCTCCGGTCACAATTTGCATGAACAAGACTTTGCTTCACACTTGTGCAACTGTGCAACCTTTGACGGCCCTTAAAATAATCCTTATATATGTTTAAGGTTGTGAGAAAAGAAGACCTAAACACATACTCACGGATTGGATGAAAAACATATTTGAAAAACTGAGTTTCATAAACCTCGATAGATAGCCATCTATCGAGCTAGTTGTCGAGCCACGGGTTTCATTACCTTTTAAACCTTGATAGATGCTAGCTGTCAAGCTTTAAAATGCAGCACTTTCTCACTTGATTCTTGGACAGACTTGCATGGCTTTAACACTTGAACTTGAAACCTTGTTCCTTGAAGCATTAAACACATCCTAGATCTACCCAATTACAAGTAAAGTGCATTTTGTCAAAGGATTAGCCAATTACATAAAATATTGACACATGTTCCTAACATCAAATCACATATGTCCTAACATTTTTTTTTTTTTTTGAAAGTCTTCTTGCCATTCTAGTTTCTTGGACTTATAACAATAATGACAAAAATAAAAAATAATTATATTGCCAATTAATATCTATTCATAGTATATAAAATAAATGTGTAAATATCAAAGTGAAGTGTAAGTGCATACTGCGTAGTTCAAGTCTACCAACTTGTTAGATTCAAATAAAAATACTAATTTTAACAAAAAACTCATTTTAAAGCATTTGTCTATTTATCGTACGATACATACATTTTTACAGTACAATACGACTCATATGATACACATAATGTATTGTACAATTCATGAGCACTTACGATACACCGATATGATACGAAACTTTTTATACATGATACAATACGTATTGTATAATATTGACAACTATGGTCCCACCTTGTGGTTCAATAGCAGATTTCGCAGCTCCACTGCATCAATTTCCGTTGTCTGTTTAATGGGCCTGTACTACCCAGTAACTAGGTTTGGGGCCCATGCTGAAGAGGCCCCAGAATCTTCTTTCATCGAAGCCCTAGAAAAAAATTAGAAAAAGAAAAAGAAAAATGAATTGAATTTCAGAAGGATCTCTGAATAAATTTGTTTATACCAATAAAAAAATAATAACAAAAACTTGGTTCTAAAATCGCACAAATAAGCAAGTAATTTATAAAAAGAAAAAGGTTAAAATATTATGAAATGTTACAACTAGAAAATAATAATAAAAGTAATTATAATGACGATCAAAGACTCCCATGACAATTTGTATTTTCTCTAGAGGTGATAATAATTACACCTCTCACCCTTGATTGAAATTATTCACTCATATAGGAGGAGTCCCTCCTTCTCTCACAATAGTGTGGGACTTACCATGATTTCTCCACCCTCAGACCTTGGCTTTGCTTTTAGATTCACATGAGTAAAATATTTGTGAGATAAGCTTTAGTTTAAGAGTTTATGTTTGTGAAAATGGAAAACTAAACATAAACTAAGAAAGAAAACCTACAAACTATATTTAACTACGCATATAAGGTCAAAGCGTGAACTTGAAACCGTAGTTTTTTTTTAGAAAGTTGAAACCGTAGTTTAATATGTAAAATTGCTCCACTTTTTTATTTTATTTTTCAATAGCAAATAAATCACCAATGATACCAAAAACTTAAGCTCTAACGGTTACATATTTGATATTAAAGCCATACTATTCTCCCTACTTTACATGTGGGCTTTAATTCTTATTAAGTGTGGCCAACGCATGAGAATATTTTTAAATAGGAAAAAAGATAGAGACAACATTTAAACTGAGGACCTCTAACTTGAATATCATAATAAAATAGTAAGTTATCGATTTTCTCAATAGTTTAAACTATTAAGAAGTTGGTTTTAGTCAATTGAGAAAGTTTCTTGTTGAGAGAGAGAGAGAGAGAGAGAGAGGCATGAGGGGTGAGAGACTATGAGAGGCGTGAGGAATGAGGGGAGAGAGAGTGATCTCTAATGGTGAAAAATTAGGGTTTAGATTACTTTGTTTTTTTACTTTAAAAAAAAAAAAAAAAAAAAAAAAAAAAACCATTCTACATTATTGGCTTTATAGCGATGAATTGTTTTCATTTGATGATGAATAATTTTGTATATATATATTTCACTGTTGCTTTTGTGCCCAACAATTTCAACCTGTGTACTTTGATTTTTCACAAATGGGTGACAAAAACATATTTCATCACCAATGGTACCAAATTTTTTACATGTTGGGTGACAATAGTAGCGCTTTGTCTCCTATTGTTAGTATTTGGCAACGCCTATTTTTGTCTCCATAGACACCACTTTTCAAGAAGAAATCGTTTGTTGCCTTAGACATCCATATATCTCGTGCATAAAAATTTTTGATGGCTCCATAGCCTATAGCAATGAAGAGCATATGTTGTCGCCCATTATAATATACTTAGTGACGAAATCAAAAATTCGTTGCCATGTTTAATATATTTTAAATATTTGGTGACAAATTAATTTTTTCCTCACTAAGGCTGGGTTTGGATTGCACTGAAAAGGAAAGCAGACGTGCGTCTGTGTTTTTTCTGTGGGTCTCGTGCACTATTCACGAGATCCGCAAGTACGGATTTCAGTAAATTTTTCTTTAAAACTGGGTCTCACGACACTATTCACACATTTAAAAATTATTTTGCTACAGTGTTTTCAGTTTTCAGTTTTCAGCAATAAGCGGTATTCAAACAGACCCTAAATGTTATTATTTGGAGACAAAATAATTTTTCCTTCCTTGATTTCGTCACCATAGGCCACATTTGTTGTAGTGGGGGTTCGAACTAAGCCTACACCAAAAATCGATTGATACCTTAGCCTAATGATAAAGATCAAATATCATAAAGTAGAAGTTATAGGTTGAATTTATATCCTATCTAAATAATAATAATAATAATAATAATAATAATAATAATAATAAAAGTTTTAGAAATGAGAAATCATCATTTAATCCAACTATCGCTAATTTAGGACTTGTTCTTTTTCCTGACATAACGTAATTTATTAATGGTGGATGTCAATTGGAGATTGGCATTAGTGATTAATTAGTGTCAAATGGTAGGTTTGTATACTTGTACCATGACATCAGACTCGGCAGAATTCAATCTCTAGTTCATGCGATTCATGCCAAATTTGACGATCTGCTATCAATGGACAGTGGTCTTGAGTAGGGTCAAAAGGGACTCTATATTAATACATGCGATTTAACCATTGTATGCGGCATGCCCCATGAATTCGTATTGGCTACAGAATCCGTTTTGGGTACCATTTTGTCCCCGTTCTCCTTCCCTTGTACCCAAATGTAATGGCTTACAATAAATGTAGATACATAATATATATGACAAGCTCTTCTTTTCACAATGGTTGAAGTGATAGTCTAATAGATTGTGATTGATACGTTGTTAGCGTAATATATTTTTGTATTTGACATATTTTATGACAAAACACACTTTTTTTTATAATTGGGTAGTGTTTAAGTGGTGTTAAAAATATCATAACAAGTTGTATTATTGAAGACATGAAAATTACTCAAGAATCAATATAAGAAAACCTGAAATTGGTAGTCTCGATACGTACCTAGCTCAACACCGAGCTTTAATGAATTCCGATACCTACCTCGATACTTCTCGATCTATCAAGATTTGTAGATTTGGAAATACCATATTTGTTTTCGGCCCATGATGACAAGGTCTTTCTAGGGCTTCATGGTCTAGGTTTCCAGAGCATATAAAAGCTATTTTTTACTACTATTATCATTCATGCAAAGATATACAAGGACCTAGAGAAACACATATAGAGATACACGCTTCACAAGAGTTGTTGTGACTTCTTGTGCATCTTAGGGTTTTGTACTAAGCTACTTTCAAATCTACAAGCATGGATTGAATAACTCTGCATCAAACAACATCAATCAAGTTACTATGCTGTTAGTCATGTACTGAGATCCATGAAAAGAGAAGTCTCTACAAGTACAAATCTAATTGAGGATTAGAGTAAAGGGTCAACTGTGAGTTGGTATTTTGGAATAGGTCAATGGGGTAAGATTTCTTATACTTGTAACTGTTTGTTTCTTAATTAGTGGATTCTTCAGAAATGATGACTTGAAATTTACCCAGTGGGGCTTTTGCAAGCCAAGGTTTTCTCCGTTCGTGAACAAATCATCGTTTCGAATTTAATTTTCGCTGCACTCTAATTTAGATTGGTAATTTTTTTGTGTTCTAATTTAATTTACATATAATTTGATCTAATTAATCAACTTGAGTAATTGGTTAATTAATTGAAGTCAATAATTTTTTAACCGAACATATATAATAAAAGGGATATCAGTGATAATTCGATATTAAAATGATTTTGTACTAATCACAATTTTCCAACTCATATATAGTGAAAAACGGTGATCGCAATTCATTCATCACAAGCTGGCCTGAATATAATAGTGATTATTAACAGTAGTACTAGTTTGCACCCACATAAAAATAATGACGTTTTCCAGTCACTCCGGTAACATTTATTTCCTTATAATAAGGTCTTAAAGGGTACTCTATTCACATGAATACATGTGTAATATGTTCAAATACTTTTATCTTCCTCCTTTTAGATCCTCATGGCATCCACGTACGATTTTCCATGGAGTTCACGGGAAAAAAAATCCCTTGAAGTAATCTGCAACCCCTATTCGTTTGAATAATGCAGGTCTCTCTGGCTTAACAAGGCTTGGTGCCGGTCCCATATCCCCATCCAGCTTTGGGCTGTAAAATGTAGCTATAGAGAGTCTTTCACATTCTGAATTAACTGTTGCTCGATGTTCGATGCTACGGTATATACCGTTCGTCACAATCTGGCAAACCACAATTAGATAGTTTGAGCTCCCACAATTATTGTCCTCCTTATATTTAATATATTATATATTACATATGTATTCTCTATCTTATAACATGTAGACTCACAATGATATATGAAATAGAAAATATATTTATTCGATGCATGAGATGCAAACTCTTGACATTTACTTTTTTTTTTTTTTTTCCTTAAAATCATTGGTGAGGATTAGCTCTATATGTGCATAACCTTTGTACACATTAATAACATTATCCATACTGAAAAAAAATCATTTGAGATATTTGAAAGGGTAAACTCATGGTTTTAAAAAACCGGACCGGATCGGCTGGTTCAACCAGAAACCAGGTACTAGTCCAGTTCGGTAAAAATGCACAAAACCAATTAAAAACCGATAAAAACCGGGAATCAGAGACAAATTCGGTTTTGCCCCTACTCCGATTTTTAAAACCATAGGTAAACCTTGATTTGGTTTTTGACAAGATATGAAAGGTGATTACGACCAAGTCAATTACACAAAGAAATGGACAAGAATATTTAATTTTCTAAAAAAAATGTTATGCCATATAGGTACCTCCAAAATATCTCCGATGTTGACAACAAAAGCATTGTGGAGGGGTTTCACGGGAATCCACATCCCATCTTGTCTTATCTGGAGACCTTCCATCTCATTAACTTGTAGGAGGATTGTTAGACCAACTGCATCAGAGTGAGAACTGAGGCCAATAGCAAGCTCTGGTTGGGGACATGGAGGATAATAGTTCATCCTCATGGCTTGATGCCCTTTTTCAAACAACACTTTCATATCCAAAACTTCCATTTTGAGAGCTTTTTCCATGAGGTCAAGGATTTTCATGGCAAGAGCTTTTAAGTCAAGAGAGTAAGCTTCTAAGGTATCTCTACATTCAAAGAACATATAGCTCAATCCTTAAAAGAAGGGTACCCAAAATTGGAGTACTTTTCCAAAGCAACAACTTGATTTGATTTCTAGATAGATCCTATAATTAGTTGTTGTATACAAAGAGTACTACAAAAATTTATAGAATATTTTGAGAGTACAACTCCCTCTACTCACATAAAAAGTTTGTAATGTCATGAATTCAATTAGCGGCACTTACTAATATGTGAGGAGGAGTACATATTTATTGCACTCTTAAAGTATCTATAATTGCTGTTCTATTGCTTGCCCATAGTTGGTGCCATATTAAAAATGGACTATAAATTAACAGTAATGATAGAAACCAAACATTTTTCACAACCGCTTCCACAATTTGTTTTTATTTAACATGAACTCTCACTAACACTACTTTTATTATGTACCAATCACAATAGATCATATCATAATATTCTAATCTTAGAATAAAGTTAATTAACAGTGTGAATTTGTCAATTCTATATATATATATATATATATATAAATATAGGTTATCTCAAAAATTTTGTATTGTACTACGTATTTGAGAGAGAGAACCTGAATGGAAGAGGGAGCTTAGGAAACAGATGAGGCTTCCTCAAATGGACAGGAAGTGTGATCATGTAGAACAAGTCTGCCCAATCAAGCTTCTGCTCCTCAGACACAACAAAGGCTTGCCCAAAACCCTCTATATCTCCTGTTTGTTGCGTAAACTTCTTCTTCTCTTCCATCGGAAGATTAAAGAATTCTTGTATGCCCGACTTCACATTCTCTAATAGTGAAGTGTTCACCCCATGGTTTATTAACTACAATCAATCAGTCTTTAGTTAAAGCTGAATATTAAGGAAATACGAAGAGATGATATTGAAAATTGAAATACTCTTCTTACTTTGGTAAAATTACTATTTTTTTTTTTTTTTCGGGGAAAGCGGTTCTCATAGTGTTTTAAAATCAATAGTTTTAAAATGTAAAAAATTAAACCTATAATTTCAGAATTAATTAGAAATTAAACCACCAACTTATATTAAACATCAAACACAATGTCGTACCATTTAAATGGGTTGGGATTTAATTTATTACTTTTTTTAAAGATTCAATTTGTTATATTTGAAAATAAATTTTTGTCTAAATAGAGTTTTTCTATTCTATATGAACATTGGAAATAATTCTTATTATTACCATGCAAAAGTGGCACACGCACAGGAAAATTGAGGGAGCAAATTGTTTGCTAGTTATAATTAATAAATTTAGTCTTAGACTTTTTATTTATATTTGGTTTAAGTACAATAAAAATGATTATGACATGTCTTTAATTTTGATGAGGTGAACCAAGTCTATGTTGATTTGCATTACATGTGATGATTCCCATTTATATATATCTAGCCCATTTGTTTTAGATGACTTTCTTTTTGTGTGTCATTTAATAACTTTTTTTTAAGATTAATATTTAAAAAAATTCAACCATTAGATTACATGTTCTATATATTATTATATCATATGTCAAATTTTGTATGAATTAGATATTATTTACTATTGAAATTTTAAAAATCTACCATGGTCAGAGTTACATGTGGGTTGTGTGTGTGTGTGTGTGTGTATATATATATATATATATATATAAGTTTGAATCTCTAAGTTTGAATATCTCTCTCCCAATTAAGATGTAAAAAAAAAAAAAAAAAAAAAAAAAGAGGTGTTACAAGTAAATCATAGTGTTTGTGTATGGGTGTGCATATCAAACCCACCAATCTAACGAACTCCAACCCAACGCTTCAGGTTGATTTTAATGAGTTGGTGGGTGGGGATGTGTTGGAATTTTATTTTAGGTCTCGGTCTAGGTTGGGTTTGGACTTTGGGTTGATAGTTTTTTCAACCATCTTACTTAACCTGACTCACCATATATATGTTTACTTTATTTCCCTTATTGTCATTTTTTTTTTTTCATTTATTTGGTATTTTGAGAATTATTTTGGGTGAATTTGAAAACTTATAATATAATTTAAGAATAATATTTTGATTGTAATAATTTATTAAAAAAAAGTAACTAAATATTTGATAAAAGTCCAACTATATACATGTAATAAACATCTAAACACAACCCACCGACCCAACTCAACCTAACCCAACCTGATCAATATGGGTGTGGTTAGATTGATTGCAACACATGTGATAAGTTGGATTGAATTGAGAATTTCTCATCTCAACATGCTTGGATTTGATTGCAAAACCCTACAACCCAACATAACCATCGACATTTCTGGTTAAATTACTTTTTTTCTTTAAAAAATAAAAAAAATTAGATTGCTTGAAATTATTTATTCTTGTTATTCACGGTTGGCTAGCATGTGGCTCCCCCAAAAAAGAGATAATAATAATAAGGGTTTATTTGAGATCTACTTATTTTACTGAAATTGAAACTTTTTTGCTGAAAGTACTGTAGATAAAAGTCAAAGTTAGCTGAAATAATACAGTGGGACCTATGAATAGTACCAAAAGTACAATGAGATCCATTAATAGTAGTAAAAATAAGCTAAATAGTAAAAAAAGCTGAATTCTTAAGTTGGAGCCAAACACACACTAAATATAAATAAATAAATAAATAAGAACTTCATGAATGAAAGAAATTTTAAATTATTAGATTGCATAGAAATTCTCTTTTGGACCGCTTGATCTGATCATAGTTTCACTTTTCAGGTATATTATAGAAGGATTAACCCAAACACACAGAGAGAGAGAGAGAGAGAGAGAGAGAGACCTGAAAGAAACCCCAGTGTTTGCAAGCATGGTGCAACTTCTCCAGCTCCTTGTCCATGAGATCCTTGGAAGTTAAGCTTTGCATGTCGATGACTGGAACTTTGGGTATCGAAGAGGTGTCAGATACAAAAGGAGGGTCTTGATCCAGCCGTACATATCTTGGTGGCACCGTAGTCAGTGCCTCCTTCGCTAGCTCTTGAACACAAGGTACCGGAAGAGAGCTCCCCAGATTTGTTACTTTTATTTCTTCCATAGCTGCCAAGTTAACCCAAGGCCACAAAGCTTGGTTTTCTCTCTCCAATTATTTGGCTTTCCACTGCAATACAAGAGAGTTGAGAGTAAATGGCAGACAAAAGTACTTAGCGTGCATTTCCCAATAGATGTTTGTACGTTTTGCGTTTGTACCAAATATTAAGATAACATAGGCTTTGGACTTTGACTGGATATTTTTGATTTTCTGAAAATAGCTTATACTGACAAAATGATAGGATCCGATTTATTTTGAATAAATTCATTTTATATTTTTAATTAAATATTATAAATCTGAAAATATATCTTGTCTCACATCAATCTTAATTGTGAAATGAATCCTCTCAATTTTAAGTATAATTAAGAGGATTCAGTCATTTGGAACTAGGCATTGAGAATAATACAGAACTAGAACAGACAACTACCAAACTTAAATTTATTTGTTGCTCGCTACACACCGAGAGACTGAGGTGAATCCCAGTGAGTCCCATTAGCCTTCAATTTAATTATAGGAGTAAAAAATGTGGAATAATGTAACTTGGTGCTTCATAAAGACAACAAACATTATGGCGTACATATACACATTAGTTTTTGGTGTTTTGTGTGCCTCACATTAGGTGCACTCTATTCTACACTATAATCCGAACAAACTCATCCATATCATGTTATATAGACTTCTATCCACTTTTATTGTTTCGTGCGCCGCTGTTTAACACTTAACACTCTTAGTGTCAACACATTTGATGTCATCCCCTATCTCTTTTGTCAGTATTATCTCTGAAAAAAAAAAAAAAAAAAAAAAAAAAAACATATTTTATGTCATGTTGAATTTTCTGCATGTGTAACCAAATGGCACAAACCGAATTTAGTGCACAATGATTTTTAGGAAAAAATTTTCTAAAATTATTCTTTTCATTTTGTTCCTTTCCCTTCTCCCAAATGAAGGCTAGGATTTTTTTTTTTTTTTTCTCTCTTTCTTTTGGTAAATAAATTATTCAAAACACAAACTTTGTCACAAACAACCAAATAGATGAAGTGGGTTTAAGACCCACCATATCAAAATTTAAAAAGGGAAATAGATTTTTTTGGAGGGGGTGGAATGTGGATGCATGACCTCAGGCTAACCTAAGCCCTAAAAAAACAAAAAAAAACAAAACAAACCTCTCCATGAATAGAAGACGGATCCTAATGGAAGGGGGTCCAAAGTTTGTACCTACCTTTACTTTAGAAGCTCTAATGACGCATTGGAAAGACTACCACAGTCCAAACCCATTAAATTCCACAAGAACCTTTGAATTTTTTAATTTTTACCACTCACACACACCACATCCGTTTTTTTTTTTTTTGGGCTGGTCTCACGACAATGTCCACGGACCAACCAAATTTAGTAAAACGCAGTAACAGTGTTTTGTCTTATAAAAATTATTTTGCTCTAGTGTTCTCAGCAATAAGTTTGAATCTACAACCAGCTGGTATGCTAAAAGTTTTCTAATGAGACATGCAGCCATCAGTAATAATCAAATAAAAATGAATCAAGCATGATCCTGTGTGCTAGACTTATTCTTACTTTTTCTTACGTTCACTTTATCCTCATTTTCCAATAGGGAAATTCAAATTGGATGTTTCCATTGATTTTGTACTAAATACTAGGATAACATAGGCTTTGGACTTTGATTGGATATTTTTAATTTTCTGAAAACAGTTTATACTGACAAAATTATAGTATCCTATTTATTTTGAATAAATTAATTTTACATTTTAAATTAAATATTATAAATTTGAAAATATATCTAGTCTCACATCAATCTTATATGTGAAATGAATCCTCTCAATTTTAAGTAAAATTAAGAGGATTCAGTTATTTGGACCAAGGCATTGAGAATAATACAAAAATAGAACAGAACACGAACTCCAACTAGCATGAGACTTGATACAGACAACTACCAAACTTAAATTTATTTGTTGCTCACCACACACCAAGAGATTGAGGTGAATCCTAGTGAGTCCCATTAGCCTTGAATTTAATTATAGGAGTAAAAACTAACTGTGGAATAATGTAACTTGGTGCTTCATAAAGACAACAAACTCCCATGGCGTACATATACACATAAGTTTTTCGTGTTTTGTGTGCCTCACATCAGGTGCACTCTATTCTAGAATATAATCCGAACAAACTCATCCATATCATGTTATATAGACTTCTATACACTTTTTTTGTTTCGTGCCCCACTGTTTAACACTCAACACTCTTAGTGCCAACACATTTGATGTCATCCCCTATCTCTTCTATCAGTATTATTTCCGAAAAAAAAAAAGAAAAAAAAAAACATATTTGATGTCATGTTGAATTTTCTGCATGTATAACCAAACGGCCCAAACCAAATTTAGTGCACAATGATTTTTAGGAAAAACTATTCTAAAATTATTCTTTTCATTTCTTTTCATTTTGTTCCTTTCCCTTCTCCCAAATGAAGGCTAGGATTTTTTTTCTTTCTTTCTTTTGGTAAATAAATTATTCAAAACACAAACTTTGTCACAAACAACCAAATAGACAAAGTGGGTTTCAGACCCACCATATCAAAATTTAAAAAGGGAAATAGATTTTTTTGGAGGGGGTGAAATGTGGATGCATGACCTCAGCCTAACCTAAGCCCTAAAAAAAAAAAAAAAACAAAAACAAAACAAACCTCTCCAAGAATAGAAGAGGCATCCTAATGGAAGGGGGTCCAAAGTTTGTACCTACCTTTACTTTAGAGGCTCTAATGATGCATTGGAAAGACTACCACAGCCCAAACCCATGAAATTCCACAAGAACCTTTAAATTTTTTAATTTTTACCACTAACACACACCACATCCGTTTTTTTTTTGGCTGCTCTCACAACAATGTCCACGGACCAGCCAACTTTAGTAAAACGTAGCAACAGTGTTTTGTCTTATAAAAATTATTTTGCTATAGTGTTTTTAGCAATAAGTTTGAATCTACAACCAGCTGGTATGCTAAAAGTTTTCTAATGAGACATGCAGCCATCGGTAATAATCAAATAAAAATGAATCAAGCATGATTCTGTGTGCTAGACTTATTCTTACTTTTTCTTACGTTCACTTCATCCTCATTTTTCAATAGGGAAATTCAAATTGGATGTTTCCATTGATTTTGTACCAAATACTCGGATAACATAGGCTTTGGACTTTGACTGGATATTTTTGATTTTCTGAAAACAGTTTATACTGACAAAATGATAGGATCCTATTTATTTTGAATAAATTCATTTTACATTTTAAATTAAATATTATAAATCTGAAAATATATCTAGTCTCACATCAATCTTAATTGTGAAATGAATCCTCTCAATTTTAAGTAAAATTAAGAGGATTCAGTTATTTGGACCAAGGCATTGAGAATAATACAGAAATAGAATAGAACACGAACTCCAGCTAGCATGAGACTTGATACAGATAACTACCAAACTAAAATTTATTTGTTGCTCACTACACACCAAGAGACTGAGGTGAATCCCAGTGAGTCCCATTAGCCTTGAATTTAATTATAGAAGTAAAAACTAACTGTGGAATAATGTAACTTGGTGCTTCATAAATACAACAAACTCCCATGGCGTACATATACACATTAGTTTTTGGTGTTTTGTGTGCCTCACATCAGGTGCACTCTATTCTAGACTATAATCCGAACAAACTAATCCATATCATGTTATATAGACTTCTATCCACTTTTTTTGTTTTATGCACTGCTGTTTAAAACTCAACACTCTTAGTGTCAACACATTTCATGTCATCCCCTATCTCCTATGTCAGTATTATCTCCGAAAAAAAAAAGAAAAAAAAAAAAAAAACATATTTGATGTCATGTTGAATTTTCTGCATGTGTAACCAAACGGCCCAAACCAAATTTAGTGCACAATGATTTTTAGGAAAAACTATTCTAAAATTGTTCTTTTCATTTCTTTTCATTTTGTTCCTTTCCCTTCTCCCAAACGAAGGCTAGGATTTTTTTTCTTTCTTTCTTTTGGTAAATAAATTACTCAAAACACAAACTTTGTCACAAACAACCAAATAGATAAAGTGGGTTTAAGACCCACCATATCAAAATTTAAAAAGGGAAATAGATTTTTTTGGAGGGGGTGGAATGTGGATGCATGACCTCGGGCTAACCTAAGCCCTAAAAATACACAAAAAAAAAAAAAAAAAAAAAAAAAAAAAAACCCTCTCTATGAATAGAAGAGGCATCCTAATGGAAAGGGGTCCAAAGTTTGTACCTACCTTTACTTTAGAAGCTCTAATGACGCATTGGAAAGACTACCACAACCCAAACCCATGAAATTACACAAGAACCTCTGAATTTTTTAATTTTTACCACTAGCACACACCACATCCGTTTTTTTTTTGGCTGCTCTCACGACAATGTCCACGGACCAGCCAACTTTAGTAAAATGCAGCAACAGTGTTTTGTCTTATAAAAATTATTTTGCTACAGTGTTTTTAGCAATAAGTTTGAATCTACAACCAGCTAGTATGCTAAAAGTTTTCTAATGAGACATGCAGCCATCGGTAATAATCAAATAAAAATGAATCAAGCATGATTCTGTGTGCTAGACTTATTCTTACTTTTTCTTACGTTCACTTTATCCTCATTTTCCAACGGGGAAATTCAAATTGGATGTTTCCATTGATTTTGTACCAAATACTAGGATAACATAGGCCTTGGACTTTGACTAGATATTTTTGATTTTCTGAAAACAGTTTATACTGACAAAATGATAGGATCCTATTTATTTTGAATAAATTCATTTTACATATTAAATTAAATAATATAAATCTGAAAATATATCTAATCTCACATTAATCTTAATTGTGAAATGAATCCTCTCAATTTTAAGTAAATTAAGAGGATTCAGTTATTTGGACCAAGGCATTGAGAATAATACAGAAATAGAACAGAACACGAACTCCAGCTAGCATGAGACTTGATACAGATAACTACCGAACTAAAATTTATTTGTTGCTCACTACACATCAAGAGACTGAGGTGAATCCCAGTGAGTCCCATTAGCCTTGAATTTAATTATAGAAGTAAAAACTAATTGTGGAATAATGTAACTTGGTGCTTCATAAAGACAACAAACTCCCATGGCGTACATATACACATTAGTTTTTGGTGTTTTGTGTGCCTCACATCAGGTGCACTCTATTCTAGACTATAATCCGAACAAACTCATCCATATCATGTTATATCGACTTCTATCCACTTTTTTTGTTTTATGTGCTGCTGTTTAAAACTCAACACTCTTAGTTTCAACACATTTGTTGTCATCCCCTATCTCTTCTGTCAGTCTTATCTCCGAAAAAAAAAAGGAAAAAAAAGAAAAAAAAAACATATTTGATGTCATGTTGAATTTTCTGCATGTGTAACCAAATGGCCCAAACCAAATTTAGAGCACAATGATTTTTAGGAAAAAATATTCTAAAAATATTCTTTTCATTTCTTTTCATTTTTTTCCTTTCCCTTCTCCCAAACGAAGGCTAGGATTTTTTTTTTTTTTTTCTATTGTTTCTTTTGGTAAATAAATTATTCAAAACACAAACTTTGTCACAAACAACCAAATAGATAAAGTGGGTTTTAGACCCATCATATCAAAATTTAAAAAGGGAAATAGATTTTTTTTGCGAGGGTGGAATGTGGATCCATGACCTCGGGCTAACCTAAGCCCTAAAAAAAAAAAAAAAAAAAAAAAAAAAAAAAAAAAAAAAAAAAAAAAACTCTCCATGAATAGAAGAGGGATCCTAATGGAAGGGGGTCCAAAGTTTGTACCTACCTCTACTTTAGAAGCTCTAATGATGCATCTGAAAGACTACCACAGCCCAAACTCATGAAATTCCACAAGAACCTTTGAATTTTTTAATTTTTGCCACTCACACACACCACATCTGCTTCAGTTCCTTACCACTCACTATTCCTTAGAAACTTTGAAACTAAAAAACAAGCAACGTATTCAACTACCTATTCAAAAGCAGTGTATTCAACTACATATTCAAAACTGTTGGGAAATTTAGACCCCGGTTGATAGAATTAACAAGTTTTAAACCCAAGTTGTTAATTAGATTTATTATGAATAAAATTTGTTAAAACAAACAAACATCAATATCATGTCAAAATAAATGCAGCGGAAAAGTAAATAAGACAAGATATGATGACTCAGAAAAACCAATGAAACAAACTAGTTTCACAGTAAAAAACTTGGGGGGAAACTTTCCTGAAAAGCAATCCACTATATTAAAGAGAAGTTTCAGATCTAGTACGAAACCTTTGTCCCTAGACTCTACAATCCTCGTAGATGAACTTACAGTAGTAACCTTCTACCGCTTCAGAATCTTTGAACTCTTCAGTATATGAATGCCACCTTTTTTGCACGGATCCCTGTATGTGACTAACCAATGATGCACGGCTCCCAGTACGTGACTAACACACCAACTTGAAGAAGATGTTGGCTGCAAAGTTCTTCACTTCATCAACAATGAAGATCAAGAAGCACTTGGTTACAAAACCCTAAGGCGCAAAGACGCAGTAGCTTCCTTCAGAGAGAATAAGGCATCGGTCACCTTTTTCATGTGTTCTCCTTTTATTCTCTTATGTGACGGCCTTTAAAATAAGCCTTATATATGTCTACGATTGTGAGAAAAGAAACCCTACACAAATACATAAGCATGGGCCGAAAATTAGATCTGGAAATTTGAATTTCGTAATTCTCGATAGATACCTCGATAGATAGTATCTGTCGAGCCTCATTAAACCTTGATAGATAGCTGTCTGTCGAGCAGCTGTCGAGATTTAATAAATCAGCACTTCTTCACTTGTTTCTTGGACAGATTTACATGGCTTCAATACTAGACTTGAACTTTTGTTCTTTGAAGTATTAAACACATCCTAGATCTACCCAATTACAAGTAAAGTGCGTTTTGTCAAAGGATTAGCCAATTACATAAAATATTGACATATGTTCCTAACATTGAATCACATATGTCCTAACAAAAATGACAAAAATTTTAGAATGGATTGGTCGAGGAGAGAATAGTGAGAAAGGTTTTGAAAAAGTTGAAGAAAGTGAAGAGCACGTGAAGAGAAAACCTTTTTAAAAAACTCACTTCTCAAATTTCGATTGGTCGAAAAACAGTTTCAATCGATCTAGCATTGATCGAGCTAGGCAGATTCAAACCTAAAATTTTATCACATTTTCGATAGGTCAAGCAACAGCTTCGATCAGTCGAAAATCTGGAAAACTCAATTTTTTGAAAAACGGAGCAATTTAATGCAGAAACTCCTCAAAGCACAGTGTTTTATGAATGAAATGCATTAGTATGAGATTAAGAGTTTTTCAAAACACTTGAATTTAACCCAGATCTTCCAAAAACAAAATTTTCAATCAATTTGTCCTCAAAACTCAAACATTGAACATATTTTGCATTAAAATCAAGGAACATTGAATCTTGTATGGCCACAACAAGATCACACACAATATCATGTACTAAGTTTAGCAAAGACTAACTTGTGTAGTGTGTGCAACTAGCAATAACTTGAGATACATGTGAGGTGATATGTAGATAGTAATCAATCACAATTTCTACAAAATTCATCACATAAGTTTGAAAGAGACTATCACCTAAAGAGTTACATCATATAACTCTCACATCTCCTAGAAAACAAGCTTGCAATCATGGAAGTTTCTTGTTTTGCCTCATAATGTACCCACCAATTTTATTTCAATGTGAAAATATTTGATTAGCCAGATAATGTACACACCAATTTTATTTCATTGTAAATTTATTATAGCCCAATAATGTACACACCAATTTTAGCATTAATTCGAGGCTACACCTTATGTTCTTTTTGTGCATGTGCTATACTTTCTCGAGCACAAAATCTTATGATATGCACTAAGGTGTTCATGATAGGCTAGTAAGCAGTGGTGAGATGGTTATTTATGCCTTTCTTATTAAGTTCAATTCCAAACAATCAAAAGTATGTGACTTCAAAATTAAGATCAAGTGATCAAAAACTATAAAGAACTCCCACACAATATGCACTACATAGCTAAAACTAGCAAAGTGCAGTAAAATAAGCTCATCCAAGCTAAACAAGGTACACAAACATGTTATGTAAAGATAATATGGCCATCCTTGATTACAAGTCCAAGAGAAATAATGCAAAACACATTTTTCCTTCCTTTCCCCTTTTTTTATTATTTTTATTTTTAAAAGGAATAACAAAAACAACCTATCATGAAATGCATGAATGTTATGCAAAAAAAAAATAAATAAATAAACAAAAAAACAAAACAAAACAACAAAAGGAGAATGGTCACAAAGAATATTGAGATGAAGCACAAGGACCATGTCAAAAAGACTCAATTAGATTGAGCCTTTTGCATCCAAAACCTTTTAGATGCAACTCTTGCATTGGAGTTATTATTCATATTAGAATAATGAGCAACTCTAGGATTGGTATAAAGGTTTAATGCCTTTACCAACTCACCAATAAGTACCATAGGATCTTGTGCTTGAGGCACAGGTACTTTTGGCTTATTTGCTCGCTTTGTAGCTTGCAACTTGAAACAGTTTGGACGAATATGCCCAATCTTTCCACAAAAATGACAAACCCATAAAGGTCTATCATGCAACTTATCCTTAGGGAGAGGAGGATTCTTAGGCTTAGACTCTTTAAGATCAACCCTAATCTTCCTAGGAGGTGGTGTAACTTCTTCTGGTTTGATAATCTCACTCTTGGGGGGCTCAGAAGAAGAAACAAAATTTGTGGAATGAGTTTCAGACATAGAGATGCTATCTTCAAAACCTAGACCAATTTTGTCTAAGGGAGACTTCTGAATACTCAACATGTGATCAAGTTTAGAACTAGCAGACCTATTTGTTTGCTCTCTAGCAACAGATAATTCTAGTTCCAAATTCTTAACTTTATCAAGCAACAACATGTTTTCAGTCTTCACCTTATTAATCAATTCATTAGCATCAAACAATTTCAATAGCAAATTTTTCTTATCAAGTTCAAGAGAAGCAATTTTTTTTAAACCTAAGTCAATATTCATAGCATCCTTTGCAGCAACCTTGCAAAGCTTATTATAGGCTTCTTGCAAATCGGCATTCTCAGAGAGTTCCCCATCAGAAGGGTTCTCATCAACCACAACACTTTCATCAACTATAGCAGTAGCTGTGAAAGCAATGAAGTTTCCATCCTCATCACTACCAGACTCATGATCAGAAACTTCATCATCACTAAGGGTTACAGCCATAGCTTTACCCTTTGATCAAGAATGTAGGACATTCTGATTTCACATGACCATACCCTTGACAACCGAAACATTGTTGACCCAAAGAATTATTAGAGGTTTGACCTATTTTCTCTTTAGATTTATCAGTATTGTTCACTTTAGTGGGTTCATTCCTCTTAAAATTCCTAAGTTCAGCATTGTTTTTACCTCTTGCTCTTCTGTTGTTGTTCCTAAGAAAGTTTCTAAAGTTCTTGGCAAGATATGCAATCTCTGTAGAAGAGAGTTCATCATCAAATCCATTACCATCAACATCATCAACTGACTTAAGAACCATTGATTTGGATTTGTTTGTCTTAGGTAGGTCTAGCTCATAGGACTGGAGAGATCCTACAAACTCATCAACAGGGATGGAGTCCACATCCTTGCTTTCAGTAATGGCAGTCACTTTGGGTCTAAAGTCCTCAGTCAAGGATCTAAGTATCTTCCTAACAATCTTAGGTTGATCATAAATTTCACCCAAATTATAAGCAGAGTTAACAATATAATTCAGTTTAGTATAGAATTCTTTAAAACATTCATCATTAGACATTCTAATACTTTCAAATCTAGTAGTTAACTGCTGCAGTTTGTTAATCTTAACTGCCTTTGTGCCTTCATGCATAGTTTGGAGAATATTCCATGCAGTATGAGCAACCTCAACATTTGAGATCCTATTGAATTCCTCCGTAGAAACAGCATTAAAAATAGCATTCATGGCTTTGCTATTAAAGGCAACTACTTCTTTTTGAGTTGACCACTCGCTTACAGGAGTAGTCGGTTTCTCCCATCTGTATTCAACGAAATTCCAATCTCTCTCACCAATAGATTTCAGGAATGCTTTCATCCTTACTTTCCAGTAGGCATAGTTGTTCCCATCAAAGTGAGGTGGGATCACAAGAGAGTGATCGTGTTCTATGACAACAAGGGTCAAGGATCAACTCTTAGATCAAAGGATCTAAATATAAGAGCTAACCTGCTCTGATACCAGTTGAACGTTTTTAGACCCCTTAAAACACAAGTTGTTTAACTTAGTTATTTAGCCAAGTGATTACTTAGATAAATTATTCAGATCTAGGTTAACACAATCAAATCATATCATGTAAGTAATGCGGAAATATAAAGAACACATGATATGATAACCTAGGAAAACCAAACCAGTAAAAAACCTGGGAAGGATTAAACCTAGCTATCATCAAGGTAAAACAGATCCACTATGAAAGAATTAAATTTTTTACAATAGAACTTAGACCACTAACATCCTGTTGCTACCTCATGTAGAAAACTTACTACCACGATCACGTTACAGCTCCGAGTCCATGGACTACTTCTTTCCTTGATCCACTGCAACCACAAGTACTCCCACTTGTGACTTTGAGACTCCACTCAAAGGTTTCAAATCTTCTTTAAATTCTTTATGCCGCAACAGAAGCGATTATCAAGTTCTTGACATGAATCTTGATCTTGATAACCCTAAGTGTGTATGAAGGTATACACCTCTGGATCTCACAAGAGATTCAACACACAGTACATCAAAGACTTCTAAAATGTAGCTAGGGTTTTTCCTTTTATACTTGGAGTAAAACATAAAACCCTCCATGTCAAACCAGGTTTAGGGTGAGTTAGAAATTCTGTAGAAAAATAATTTGCACGTGATTTGATCGATCGAGTCTAATTTTCGATCGATTGAGCCTTGCAGATTTAGTCCAATAAATCCTACAATCACTCGATTCCAACTTTACAAAAAAACACAATTTGAGCAGCCTAAATCTAGACTCTAAGTTTTGATCATGGCTTGCCAACACATTACAAATTGAAGTTCTAATACATTTTGTTCCTAAAGTCTTAGAACCTAACAAAAATAATCATCTACATGTGTTACAAGATAAATATATCTTCTTCTCAAAAATAAAAAAAGATAAAAAAGATAAATATCTTAGCTCCTAAATGGAGAAACGTGAACTTTCAACTTATACCAAAAGTTGAAAAGGTTCTTAAAAAAAAAAAAAAAAAAAAAAAAAAAAAAAAAAAAAAAGAGTTGAAAAGGTGTTATAAAAAAAAGAAAAAAACGTTTATAATCCATGTCTACAACTACAAAGGTTAGTGAATGTTCAAATAGTGTGTAAAACACCTATGAATGTTTAGACCCCCTAAATTAAAGTTACGGCTTGATTGATTTTACTCTAACTTAATATTAAGTGCGGAATAGAGTAAATGCGAGCATATAAACAAACAAGCTACTCTAACCCATATTCATAATAACCCAGCAGTAAAATCAAAGGTAAAATAGTAGGGAAGAAAGTTGCAAATACAAAGACAACACAACGATGTGTTATCGAAGAGGAAACCGAAGTCCTCGGCGTAAAACCTCTCCGCCGCCCTCTAAGCGGTAATCGATCCACTAGACAATCAGTTGGGATACATGAGTTAGGAAGAGACCCTCCAAGCCTAATCTACCCGATGTACCTAAGCCCTCCAAGCTCCTACTCTAACAAGGTTACTTGGAACCATGTCTTGTCTAGCTCTCCGGATCCCGCAACAAGCTCCATGTTGCATCTGCCATCCTTGGTTTCTTCCAATGCTTCCTAGTAGCACCAAAACCTCACTGAACACTCTGAAAGGGTGTGGTAAGTGTTTGGGCTATCAACCTCTCAAGGATATGAAAATGGAGAGGTAGGAGTTGAGGAAAATCCACAAGCAAGTGTGTAGAGAATTGCGGGTATAACAATCTCTAACTCTCAAGGTTTGTGGCTAGGGTTTTATCTCAGAAGCACTCCTCAACTTTATATAGTGTGGGTATAGAAAGTGTATATCAGATAGCACAGTCTAGCAAAACAGAATGTTTCGCGAGTGTCTCGCGGGAAGGCCTTACCTGCGATCTACTCGCGAAACACAGCTGTCTCCATTTGTCCTAACTCTTCGCATTCCAGTCATGTGCAGGGCACATGCATCATTTCGCGGGATGCTTAGTCGCGAGCTACCCGCGAAAACTCTTCAGTCTTCAATTGCTTGAGTCTTCACACTCTCTCTCTTTATCACACAACCCTTACAATTAAATCCCACAATAAATACAGGGTACAAAAGATTGAATAAAATTACAATCAAATTTGGCACAAAATAAAGCCAACAAAACACATAGTTGTAAATTACAACTTTACAATATCCCCCTTTGGCTATTCTGTGACAAAACCCCTAAAACAGACTCTAGACTTAAACGTGAGTTTGGGAATAGTGGCAAAACTCACTCACACCTAATCTAGAAGTTGTGAAGCACTTGCACGTATATACCTGTAACCTGAAACACTCGTACACAAACAAAACTTTCATTAAGCTTATGACAAGTTGAATACAAGGTACGTACATAAGCAAGTAAAAATCGATCAAGTTTGTAAACACTATATATCATGTAAGCATATCTTGATCAAACAAGGTCAGTCATTAAAAATGACTACAATGAACATTTAACTAGTAAATGCTCATCCAGACATGCAATGCAATGAAGACCAACCACAATGATCAATTGCATATCCAACACACAACCAATGCAAAATACACGAAGTACATGCATTTAGGATACAAGATCCTACTAGGGTACAAGTGTGAGGTACTTAAGACATATTAGCAATATCTTAAAAGCACAAAAAAAAAAAAAAAAGCTACAAAGCATTGAGATAAACACATCTGCTGAATATAAGACTGAAATTAAGAACAATGTACTCAAGCTTAAAGAAAAACAATAAAAACTATAAACCAACAGTTATAAGAGCTAAAATAAACAATGGTAAACCACCTGTAATAAACCAATGTATCTAAGGTCTAAGCTATGCTCCCCGTAAACTGTGCAAGCTCCCCCTCAAAATTTTCTCCTCTTTTTTGACCGGAATGGCCAAAGAGGATAGAACTGATCGGACTCTAAATCTGAACCATGGTCTATGGACAAGTCCTCGATCTAAGAAGATAATGCTGTGATCTGACCTTGAACGTATGCAAACTGGTTCGCGGTGTGCCGCACATGGGAGTCTAGCAAGGTATACAGCTGGTCCACTCTAGCAAGAAGTCTATCAAGTCTGTCTGGTCCTCGTGTATGTGCTGAAGAGGATGGTTGTGCTGAAGTCTCTGGGGCATAAGTGAATCTATCAATCTCCTCCTCTGTATCTCCTCCCTCCTCCTCAACACAATCCCGTGGTATCGTATGCACACCTGTTTTGGAGCCTTTAATGTGAGCTGTGCTCCTAGTCACTGTGTGTGCACCAATAGGATAGTCTCGTTGTACTACAGTAAAACCACTCGGGGATTTAAGCCTTATCTTTGTAATTAGGCCCATTATGAGTGAGGGGAATGGCATGACTGTTCTTGAATTCTGCTTCTCAATGCTCCTCTTCAAAAGATGGAAGATGTGTCCACAAATATCAATCTCCTTATGAATAAAGAGATCATACAAAAAGATTGTCCTTGGAGCGAAAAATGTAGTAAGGTTGGTAACTGGATATAAATTGTTGATCATCACATGAGCAAGGGTCCTCATCTCCGGACTGAATGGAATTGTGTTCATGGAGGTCTTCTTAAGTGTACCACCAAGTGTCAATACCATCTCCTCAATAGAGTCCAAGCGATCCTCATATTGGACTGTGAGTGGCTGTGAGGGAGGACGAATCTCCAAAAATTCTTGAATGCTTTCTCTTATGATGACAAACTCTTTGTGTCTCACCCAGCAGTCTATATGATCCCCTTCTACACTAGCATTGGAGAAAAATTCCTTTATGATCTCCGAGTATACAACCCCAACCGGATTCAAGAGCTTTGTCCACGTCCTTTCCTTGAACACTTCAGGTATGAAAGTGTCCTCAAGGGTATCCAATTTCATAACCCTTTCCATGATAATTGTGGCTCTTTTATAGCAGTCATTATACTTCAAATCTGCCTCCATAGACTTGAAGTTGTCAGAATCTGTGCGAGCACGTTTTGATGAATTCTTGGTCGCAGAATGTTTGGTAGGAGACATCTGCACATTTACACAGACAACCAAGAAAAAGAAGAAAGGTGCACAAACACAGAACAAAACACAAAATTTGATTAGATTCAAGTTAGTCCAAAACAAAAAGTAAAACAACTTTAAAACAAAGTATAACCAACTCAAAACAGAGCAAACAAACTTAAAACAACATGCTATAAGTGTTAAAACATGTAAACAGAGTCATAATGCATGAAGTACATGACTATGCATGTGTGTGTTTGTGCTGTTCATGTGTTGATGCAAGTGAGTGCAGCAGGAGGTGTATGGGGTGTGCCTAGTGGGTGTCTAGTGTGTGCATGGCATGGCATTGAGGCACAACTTGGGCAAAGTGTGTAGAACACATATTCATTGACCAAAACATGTTAAACATGGTCAATCAGGAGTAAACCCAAGCAAAGGGACTCACTTAAGACCAATTCAACACAAGAATGTCACTAGGACATTCTGTCAAACACCTAACATGCAACATTACACAACACCTATGGGAAATGCATGAACATGATGAAATTTGCCTCAATATTTGTTTAAATTTGCCACATGGGGCCAACACAGATACAAACAGATCAAATGGGACTCAGCCCAATCAAAGATTTGAAAAAAAAAATTCACAAAATCAAGAACCCCAACCCCTTTTTCGAAAATCCCCAAATTTCAAAACCCTAAGCTAAAATCTGCATAAACTAAGTAGAAAAGATGAAAAGAGTGTTAAAAACACATACCTTGAAGTGAGTGAGTAGAGATTATCTTGAAAAAGTTGGGTTTTTGAAAGAAAATGAGATTTTGGTTGAAGGGGGTTCGAGAGAGGTAGTGCGAGGGAAGTGAAGTGATTTTGAAAAAATGTCACATCTGCTACGTAAAAACTGGAAACAGGTTTTTTTCACAGGCTAGGCAGTCGCGATATTAGTCGCGAGACACACTTAAGCTTTCGCGAGAAGCTTTTAGTCACGAAACAGTCGTGAGACAGTCGCAATAGCCTCTGTATGAAATTGAAAATTTTCCAATTTTTGTCTAAAAACATTTCGCGAGAAGAATTTAGTCGCGAAATACTTGCGAGGCAGTAGCGAGACTCTCTGTATAAAAATGTGACTTTTTAATTTCCCTTAAGCACATTTCGCGGGAAGCTCTAAGTCGCGAGCTTCTTGCAAAACAGCCTCTGAACCAGTTTTTGAAGAAAACACAAAAATGCATTTTGAACAAAAACTAAAAGCACGAAAGTATAAAATCACTTTCAAAAACATATAAAACACTCAAAAATCTTTTTGGGTTTGATCGACAAGTAATTGTGCATACACATCACATTTGAACATGTACAATCACACAAATGAGATAAACATTAATTGAATAAGTCTTGTGTGTTGTGGGTGAGTACCAAATGTGGAATAGTCCTTAGACCAGAGTGAAGCTTCAATGATCAATTTAATCAAGTTATACACAACTGCTACTCAGTCAAGTGGACTATCTCAATTATAGAAATGAGCATATATGGCCTCCCACAAGAGAATGATTACAAAACTTAGAAGCTTTTCATTTGGCTTCTGCATAAATCATAACATTTGATCCTTTTTGGATAATACATCTCTTTTTGAGATTGGTGCTTAAAATTTTTGATATTTCAACATTGAGAGTTAGCCTTTGGCTTTTTGAGCACCATACATTTCAAAACAAAAGTCGCTTTCCCTTTTTCCTAGTCAAATACTATTATGTGCGACAGGCTTTCGCAGCTTATAATCTCTTTTTTATTTTGAGATTTACATTTGGTGAGCTCTATTACAAAAACAGAAAAATAAAGGTGGGAAGATATATAGGCACAAGTCTATGCAAGTATCAAGACCATCAAGACTGTTGACCAATCATTCATGACAAGCTTGAAGATCTATTTACAACAATCACACATAATTTTCAAGATTTCTCCCACAAAGATAAATGTGCATACAAAACAAGCTAAGCTCATAAATGCACTACACCATAAGTACGAAAGTACTAGGCCAAACTCACATGTGACATGCACAACACAAGTGATCAAACTTTTTGAAGACTTTTCAATTTTTATGGGTTTTTGAATTTTTGAACACACTCAAAAACAGAACAAGTAAAGTAAGATCAATAACATGTAAAAACATTTGAAAGACAAAATAAGCATAATATACAACCTAAGCTAGAACTATAACAAAAAGCATACAACCAATTAAAGTCACAAAGCATAGGAAGTATTGATGCATGGATATGTTGTAATGCTTATGCATGAGTACCCCTTTTCACCCACACAGCACGTGCGTTTGGGGTGATATCCCTAAAGGATTGGGTACAAGTGTTGTGGCATTCAAACCTTCTGTTGAAGCTTGCCAAACAGGTGGTGAATGCATCAATCATTTTCATCACATCCATCACTCCGGAATCACCATCTTGACCTCTTGATTGCTCAACAGCCCAATTCCGTTTGTCATTTCTTGGTCCTCTTGACATCTGATCACTTGCATTCTTCAATGCTTTAAGCTTATGACAATTTGGTCTAATGTGTCCTTGAAGTCCACAATGATGGCAGAAGTGATTTGTTCTTAGACCTCTTTGTGATTTTGGAAGTGATTTCCCTTTGGCTTCAGACCTGACCACTGATTGGTTACGAGGCTTATTTAACACCCGTTGGTCAGTCACATTCCTCTTCTTCTTCGGCTTCACTTTCTCAGCCTTTGTGGTAGCTACCACCGGTTCGTTGGCTTTCACAAACTTTACTTCCTTAGAGATATTGACAGCCGAACTACTCTTTCCAGCATATCCCAATCTGGTTCTGTCGGGGAAAGGTTTTTGATGAGAAAGGACTTCATCAAGCTTCTTGGAGAGACTTGCTCTACTTTAGCATTGGCTTAAACCACCTCAAGCTCAAGAAATTTTATTTTTGAGTAGGCTTTGGTCAGCTCTCCATTCAGTGTCTCTATCTCACATTTGGCCTCCTTATATCGCAGGAGAAGACTTCTATAATCTTCCTCTGCCCTCTTCATCTTTTTGATGGCTGCGTTAGCCACTTTTGCATATTTACCGGTCTTCTCAAGGAGGGAATTGTAGGTCTCTTGCAGTCCCACTGCTTCTTCATCTTCCTCATCATCAGATTCCTCAACAATCCCAATTGACTCCAATTCAGTGTGCTCACCAAGCTCTTCCACTAACACACTCAAATCATCTAAAGATTCCACATGAGCAATTGTCATGAATGCAAAGAAGTTTCCCTCTCCATCACATCTTTCATCTGAACCTGAATTAGAGGAGTCTGAATCACTTAGGGTAGTGGCATACACTTTTCCCTTCGCTTCCAAATAATTGGGACACTCTTTCTTGAAATGTCCGGGTCTGTTGCATTCGAAGCAAGTGATTCCTTGAGTGGATTGAAAGTCCTTTCCATCTCTCCTCTTAAAATCCTTTTTCTCTTTTCCGGAACTAGGGAATTTTCCCTTCTCAGCAAATTTTCCATTTTTCTTGAACTCCAAGAACTTTCAGAAATTCTTTACTAGATATGCCACATCTTTATCGACAACATCCTCATCTGATGAGTCGTGAGCTTCTACTATCTCATTGATCGTCTTAAGAGTAAGGGATTTGCTCTTCCTTTGTAAGGGTAATGACAGCTCATATGTTTGAAGTGAGCCAATTAGTTTTTGAACTTTGATATCATCAAGGTCCTTACTCTCTTCAATTGTTGTAACTTTTGCACGAAAGCCCTCTGGCAATGATCGAAGGATTTTCCTCACTATCTTTGAGTCCTCCGTTTTCTCACCCAAGTTGAACTTGCCAATGACCACCTCATTCAGCTTGCTATAGAAAGAGTCAAATGACTTGTCCTCACTCATTTTCAGCTCCTCAAACCGAGTGGTCAGCATCTGCAACTTAGTGTCTTTCACTTTCTTTGTTCCTTCATACGTGGTCTCCAATATTTGCCACGCCTCCTTGGCAATTGTGATGTGAGATATTCTATAAAACTCATCTGGAGATACACCACAAAAAATAGCATTAAGTGCTTTGCTATTTGCATTAGCCACTGCGAAAGCCGCCTTATCCCATGTGGATTTAGCGACCTCCGGCCTAGTCCATTCTACATCTACTGCATCCCAAACAGCCTCATAGATTGAACATAGGAATGCCCTCATTCAAACTTTCCAAAAGTCATAGTTCCTACCATCAAAATATGGTGGAGCATTTAAAGATTGAGACTGGTCCATCTCAAACGAGGTCAAGGATTGAATTAAGGTAATTAAACCACAGCTAGTGCACCAGCTCTGATACCAATTGAATGGTCAAATAGTGTGTAAAACACCTATGAACATTTAGACCCCCCAAATTAAAGTTACGGCTCGATTGATTTTACTCTAACTTAATACTAAGTGCGAAATAGAGTAAATGCGAGCATATAAACAAACAAGCTACTCTAACCCATATTCATAATAACCCAGTAGTAAAATGAAAGGTAAAAGAGTAGGGAAGAAAGATGCAAACACAAAGACAACACAGCAATGTGTTATCCAAGAGGAAACCAAAGTCCTCAGCGTAAAACCTCTCCGCCGCCCTCCAAGCGGTAATCGATCCATTAGACAATCAGTTGGGATACATGAGTTAGCAAGAGACCCTCCAAGCCTAATCTACTCGATGTACCTAAGCCCTCCAAGCTCCTACTCCAACAAGGCTACTTGGAACCGTGTCTTGTCTAGCTCTCCAGATCCCGCAACAAGCTCCATGTTGCATCTACCATCCTTGGCTTCTTCCAATGCTTCCCAGCAGCACCAAAACCTCACTGAACACTCTGAAAGGGTGTGGTAAGTGTTTGGGCTATCAACCTCTCAAGGATATGAAAATGGAGAGGTAGGAGTTGAGGAAAATTCACAAGCAAGTGTGTAGAGAATTGTGGGTATAACAATCTCTAACTCTCAAGGTTTGTGGCTAGGGTTTTCTCTCAGAAGCACTCCTCAACTTTTGTGGGTAAAGGGGGTATATATAGTGTGGGTATAGAAAATGTGTATCAGATAGCACAGTCTGGCAAAACAGAATGTTTCGCGAGTGTCTCGTGGGAAGGCCTTACCCGCGAGCTACTCGTAAAACACAGTTGTCTCCATTTGTCCTGACTCTTCGCATTCCAGTCATGTGCAGGGCACATGCATCATTTCGCAGGATGCTTAGTCGCGAACTACCTGCGAAAACTCTTCAGTCTTCAATTACTTGAGTCTTCACACACACTCTCTCTCTCTATCACACAACCCTTACAATTAAATCCCACAATAAATACAGGGTACAAAAGATTGAATAAAATTACATTCAAATTTGGCACGGGATAAAACCAACAAAACACATAGTTGTAAATTACAACTTTACAGTTAGGCCCTTTTGTAGTTGTACTCTAGTTAAATAATGTATTATAAACCCGGTTTAAAACACTAATATTACTATTTTCGTGTGTGTTCCAATAAGTATTACTGTTTGCTAAAAAAAAAGAGAGTAGAAAAGGTCTTTTAAGGCCTGTTAACATCAACGCAGTTTTCTTAACAGAACTATTTGCCTTGAATCATGAATGCCTTCCCCATTTTTCTATATAAGCCATATGAGCAGGTTAGGCAATCGCCAGGCCCCAAATTCAGAGTCAGCCCAACCATTACACCACATGGCCTAAGGCCCTAATTATGTAGAAGTTATTTTGTGTTTCCGTTGCATATTTCTTCTCTCTCACATGAGGGTGGACCCCACACTTGTGGGGTCCACCCTCATGTGAGGGAGAAGAAACATGCAACGGAAACAGGGTGAATTTTCCCCTAATAATGGTCATTACAATTTTGTCAAGAAGAAATCCCGAGTATTACCTAAAAAAAACAAGATAAGTATAATGTCTAGGTCATTTTTAAAAGATTTTCACAATAAATTCTAAAAGGCAGGTTGTTAATAGCTATTATTGGTAAGCAAAAAAACAATTTTTTTTTTTGGAAACTATATATAAAAAAAAATAAAAAAATAAAAACAATTTAAGTGGTAAGTTCAAATTAAAACTAATAACAACTTACCACTAGGATTTATTATGAAAATATTATGAATATATATAGCACTTCTAAAAAAATAAAAAATAAAAAACGATAGAAGAAATTTTTGGGCTAATAATAATCTTCTAGGAGTATTAATTAAGCCCTAAAAAATAGCCAATGTATGAAACAATCTATCTTAATAGAGTGCATTTTGTCTAACTTTCTTTCTAACTCAGCTGGAATTCCCTTATGCGTGTGAATATAAGTATATAACTCTAATCTCTGAGCTCCTTTGTACACTAAAAATATAGACCAAACTCACTCTCTCTCTCTCCACTAGCACAAGAACTTTAGGGTGTGTTTGGTAGAGTGGATTTTAGCAAGGATGGAAAAAAAAAGGGAGAGAAATGAAGAGAGAAAACTTTTTGGAGGGTGTTTGGTTGAGAGAGAGGGTGAAATGATGGTGAGGCCCACGTGGGCCCACCAAAAAGTTTTCTCTCCAAAATAGGGAGAAAATTTGGTGGGGGGGAAATTTGATAGGTGGAGGACAAAAATTGCACATAGGCTTCTTCGGTACATTTTTTTTAATATTCTTGTATTTTTTTAGACCCCTTAACACAAGTTGTTTAACCTAGTTATTTAGCCAAGTGTTTACTTAGATAAATTATTTAGTTCTAGGTTAACACAATAAAATCATATCATGTAAATAATGCGAAAATATAAAGAACACAACGATATGATAACCCAAGAAAACCTAATTGGTAAAAAACCCGAGGAGGATTTAACCTAGCTATCCTCATGGTAAAACAGATCCACTATGAAAGAATTGAAGTTTATACAATAGAACTTAGACCACTAATATCCTATTGCTACGTCGAGTAGAAAACTTACTACCACGACCACGTGACAGCTCCGAATCCACGGACTACTTCTTTCATTGATTCCCTGCAACCACAAATTCTCCTACTTGTGACTTTGAGACTCCACTCAAAGGTTTCAGATCTTCTTTAAAGTTCTTTATGTAGCAACTGAAGAGATCATCAAGTTCTTGACACGAATCTTGATCTTGATAACCCTAAGTATGTGTATGAAGGTAAACACCTCTAGATCTCACAAAAGATTCAGCACACAACTTTTAAAAGACTTCTAAAACGTAGCTAGTGTTTCTCCTTTTATACTTGGAGTGAAACACAAAACTCTACACATCAAACGGGCTTGGGCTGAATTGGAATTTCTACAGAAAAATAAATCTGCACGTGGTTCGATCAATCGAGTCTAATTTCGATCAATCGAGCCTTGCAAATTTTGCCTAATAAAATCTGCAATCACTCGATTCCAATTTTACACATAAACACACTTTGAGCAAGCCTAAACCTAGACTCTATGTTTTAATCATGGTTTGCCAACACATTACAAATTGAAGTTCTAATATATTAGTTCCTAAAGTCTTAGAGCCTAACAAACTCCCCCTTTGGCAATTCGTGACAAAACACATCACAAAAATAAAATGCTCAAAGTTACAAACAGCCCATTCAAATTTAAAATGCCCTAAATACAATTCAACCTAACTACTATCTATCAGTTGCTAAGTAGATAGCAGCCATGATTGAATTAACCTGTAGATTCCTAAAACACTCAACAAACACATAAACGTGATAAGATCCTGATAGGAATTAACTGAATTCGAGGACAGTCAACCTCCAAGAATGATAGAGAGAAGAAGGATAATGAGAAAGGGGGAAAACAGAGTATAAAGACAACAATAAAACTTTGGGTTATTTCATTCATGCCAATCAATACAATTCAATCTCCTTATATACTAAATCCCGTGTAACTAACTAATTCCCTAATCTATGATTACAACGCACTAATCAATGATTAACAGTAAATGAGTAACTACCCATAACCCCCTGCTCCTAACTGCCTAACTAAATAACTACCCCTGAGGCCCTCACATCAGCAGCCCCTACACCTCACAATAGCAGATCACGCACCACACAGCAGCAACCCACGCACCCCAAGTGCACCTCAAGGCCACACACAGCACAGACCTTTCAGTCCCCACTGCCTTAGCACGTGCCTCTATATTCAGCCTTGTATCAATACTTCCCTCCTCAAAAAACCTTGCCCACAAGGTGAGGGAACTTCTGTTGGAGTTGGTATAAATCTTCCCAAGTAGCATCTTCAGTAGTACAGCCTTGCCATTAGATTAAGACCTGGGTGATGGTCCTGCTCCTCATCTTGATTGACCTGCTCTTCAAGATTACCTCAGGTTCAAGCATAAGAATACCTTCAAGTGAGACAGAAGGCAATTGAGAAATAGGAGTAACCTGCTGTCCCAACTTAGCCTTGAGACAGGAGACATGGAAAACAGGGTGAATTAAGGAATCAGCTAGTAATGCCAGTTTGTAAGCTACTTCCCCAACCCTGTGTAGCACTTGAAAGGGCCCATAGAACTTTGGAGATAGCTTACCAAGAGCATTAGGTTTCAAGGACCTCTGCCTATAAGGTTGCAATCTCAAATACACCCAATCACCCTCTGAAAAACTCCTCTCTACCCTATGCTTATCTGCTTGAACTTTCATTCTCTCTTGAGCCAACAACAAGTTTTGTTTAAGTAAGGACATGACCTGCTGCCTACTTTGCAAGTGATCATCAACAACTTCTACCATAGTGGTGCCAGGGATGTAATCCAATAACCTAGGAGGGGGATATCCATATAATGCTTCAAAGGGAGTTATCTTGGTTGAGGAATGAAAATTGGTGTTAAACCAAAACTCGGCCAAGGGCAACCACTCCACCCAGGCAGTGGGTTTAGCTACTGCAAAAGCTCTTAAATACTGCTCTAAGCTTCTGTTGACCACCTCAGTTTGGCCGTCTATTTGAGGGTGGTAAGCTGATGACATAGCTAAGTCTACCCCTTGAATCTTCATTAATTCCCTTCAAAAACGAGAAGTAAAGATGGGATCCCTGTCACTCACCACAGAAGTAGGCATACCATGAAGTTTAAACACAAATTGCATATAAACAGAAGCAACCTTGGATGCAGTGTAAGGATGGGATAATGCAATGAAGTGAACATACATAGTCAACCTATCCACAACCACCAATATTACAGACTTCAATTGAGATTTAGGTAGTCCCTCAATGAAATCCATACTCACAGCTAACCATGGCTTAGAAGGAATAGGTAAGGGCTGAAGTAAACTAGCAGGCCTACAATTCTCATGCTTAACCCTTTGACAAACATCACACTCCTTGATATATTGCTTCAAGTCCTTCTTCATACCAGGCTAATAAAAATCTTATTTAACCCTATGTAAGGTCTTCACATAGCCTGAATGACCACCCAAGGGCCCATTGTGAACATGGTGCAAAATGGAAGACTTTAGAGGACTAGTAGGACCCAAATAGATTCTGCCCTTAAAGAACAACAGCCCATCCACTAAAGAAAAACCTTTAGGTGGATTACCACTCTCCTTGAAGGTAGACAAGATAGCTTGGATGGCAAAATCTGCTCCATAACTAGCCTTCAACTCAGTTACCCAGGTTGGAGTAGGAAATGAGATGATATATAAGGTACCAGATGGAGAAGGTAATGCAGCAACAGCCTTATCCAATCCCATATCATTTTGATCAATCCCCATCAAATTCAAAGCAGTAGTACCTTCAAGCACATTTTGACTGTCTTGAACCTCATGCTCAAACACCTTTCCCCTCCTAAACAAGGCATCTGCCACCACATTCTCAGAACCTTTCTTATATTCAACCACAAATGCATATCCCAGCAATTTGGACAACCATTTCTGTTGAAATGGAGTACCAATCCTCTAATGCAACAAATACTTGAGACTTTGCTTATTTGTTTTGATGACAAAAGGTCCCCCCACTAGATATGGCCTCCATTTCTTCACTGCAGAGATTAAGGCAAGGAATTCCTTTTCATAAGTGGACAATGCCAGAGCACTGCCCTTTAGGACTTGACTGTGAAAAGCAATAGGCTGGTGCTCCTGCATTAAAACAGCACCAATGCCACTGCTAGAAGCATCACATTTAACTGTGAAAGTCTTAGTGAAATCAGGTAGGGCCAAAACAGGTGGGTTGGATATAGCTAACTTCAACTGATGAAAGGCTGCTTTAGCTTTAGCACCCCAAGAAAAAGAATTCTTCCTCAAAAGGGCAGTCAATGGAGCTGCAATATGACCATAACCTTTGACAAATTTTCTATAATAACTAGTAAGGCTTAGGAATCCTCTCAAGGACTTCACATCCTTAGGCACAGGCCACTCTTGCATAGCCAAAATTTTCTTGGGATCAGTTTTTACACCTTCCCCCAAAATGATATGACTTAAGTATTCCACTTCCAAGCAAGCAAACATGCACTTAGACATCTTAGCATACAATTGGTTCTTAGCCAACACTCCTAAAACAATTCTGAGATGCTCAATATGATCAGGCATGTTTCTACTATAAACCAAAATAAACCTCCTAAGGAAGGGCTTGAAGACTTGATTCATTAAGGATTGAAAGGTAGAAGGGGCATTTGTCAACCCAAAGGGCATGACAAGGAATTCATAGTGCCCTTCATGAGTTCTAAAAGCTGTTTTTGGAATATCTTCCTTCCTCATCCTAATTTAGTGGTATCCAGATCTCAAGTCTAGCTTGGAAAAAATGCAAGCTCTATGTAATTCATCCAATAGGGTATTTATCTTTAATAGTGGCTTGGTTTAATGCCCTATAATCTATACATATACGCCATGAACCATTAGATTTCCTAACTAAAAGAATAGGTGAGGCAAAGGGACTTTGACTATTCTGAATAAAGCCTACTTCCAACAAATCCTTCACAATCTTTTCAATTTCATTTTTCTGGTAATAGGGATACCTGTATGGCCTTTGACAAATAGGTTGAGTGCCCTCCTTAAGGTTGATTTGGTGTTCATGACCTCTCACTGGTGGCAGGTCCACTAGAGTAGTAAATACACCATGAAACTCCTGCAACAAAGTTATGATTTCAGGTGGAAGGGTAGACTACCGTTCAGTTGTGCTCTCAGTTGTAATCTGTAAAATTAAACCCCTCCTTGTAGGATCTTTGAAGAACTGGACCTCATTTTGCACTTCAAAACCCTTTGGAGTGTTAAGACCATGTAACAATACCTGTTGACCTCCATAGTTGAACCCCATTGAAAGATTCTTGAAATCCCAATTAATGACTCCTAAAGTGCTAAGCCACTGAGTGCCAAAAACCAAGTCACAACCTCCCAAAGGTAGCACATGTAATTGAACCAGAAAAACCTGCCCTTGTAAGCACACAGGAACATCTTTGCACAATCCTTGAGTCTTGATAATATCACAATTAGCAACCTTAACCTCAAGAATTTGTGATTTATCCACAGGAATATATAGGACAGAAATTACAACTGCATCAATGAAATTATGGGTGCTTCCAGAATCTTCCAAGATCACCAATGAGACAGAATTAACCTTACCCTTGACTCTCATTGTCCTTGGAGTAGGGCTACCAACCAAGGCATATAAGGTAATTTCTGGTTCTGCTTCCTCATCTTGTCTTCTCTCCATGCAACCCCTATTGTCAATCTTAACAAACTGTTCATTGCAGCTAGAATCTGAGTTTACCTCCACTCCTTCTAGTAAAAACAAAGTAGCTTGCTTGCACTTATGCCCAGGTGCCCACTTGTCATCACAATTGTAGCAAAGCCCTTTCTTTTTCCTTTCTTCCATTTGAGCAGCAGTGATTTTCTTAACAGGAATCTTGGTGGTCTTGTTTTCAACTGGGGTAGCACCAAGTAATGAAGGTCTAAGCACACCAAGCAATGAAGGTCTAGCTTGATCATGTGTCCCTTTATAGCTCCTCTTACAACCCAATAAGTATTCCTCTTGGATTTTAGCCAACCCAAATGCTGCAATGAGAGAGGGAGGATTCAACATTCTAACAGGTAACCTCACCTCATCCTTCAAGCCACTCAAGAAGCAGCTTAGTTTATGTTGTGGAGACAAACCCTTAATCCGATTAGCCAAAGCTTCAAATTCACCTTTGTATAAAGCCACAATTGAAGTTTGTCTCAACCTAGTCAAAGCTTCCATTGGATCATCATAGGCTGTAGACCGAAACCTGATTAGCATTGCTTGAACCAAGGTCTCCCAAGTACCAATTACTCTAGCATCTTCTCCTTCTTGAAACCAAACTAGGGCTTCTCCTTCCATATGAAAGGATGCCATCATCAACTTCTCTGGTTCTGGAATCCTGTAATACTTAAAGTACTGATTAGCTTTGTGGATCCAAGAAGTTGGTTCCTCACCACAAAATCTGGAAAAATCCAATTTCACTGGCTTGGAAAATCCTGAGACAGATTGGTGACAGTTACGATCTCCTAGAATGTGTGAATTCTCAAGGCTGTGCTCAACACTTTCCGTTGCATTCAACTTCTGTAAAATGGTAGCCAATTGTTGACTCATTTCATTCAAGGTACGGGTATGGATGTTAGTAATTTTGTGAATTTCTTGGATGTCTTTGTTGTGGTGATCAGTGGTGGATTTCAATGAAGCTAGGGTTTCATTGAGAATTGCAATAGATCGAGTTTCAGCCATGGTGGAACTTGTAATCGCAGGATAAGCCTGCTTTGATACCAATTGATAAGATCTCGATAGGAATTAACTGAATTCGAGGACAGTCAACCTCCAAGAATGATAGAGAGAAGAGGGATAATGAGAAAGGGGGAAAACAGAGTATAAAGACAACAATAGAACTTTGGGTTATTTCATTCAAGCCAATCAATACAATTCAATCTCCTTATATACTGAATCCCGTGTAACTAACTAATTCCCTAATCTATGATTACAATGCACTAATCAATGATTAACAGTAAATGAGTAACTACCCATAACCCCCTGCTCCTAATTGCCTAATTGAATAACTACCCTTGAGGCCCTCACATCAGCAGCCCCTACACCTCACAGCAGCAAATCACGCACCACACAGCAGCAACCCACGCACCCCAAGTGCACCTCAAGGCCACACACACCACAGACCCTTCAGTCCCCACTGCCTTAGCACGTGCCTCTATATTCAGCCTTGTATCAAAACGCATGTGTGGAAAATACAAGTAAAACAAAATTAAACTTCTTGATTTCACAAAACATAAAATAAAGGACATAATCATGAATAACCTCATAAATATAAATCAATAATCAAATGTACCATATGTAAAACAAGAAACAATAAAAAAAAACAAAACACAAAGCATAATGTCTTCCTCTAACATATATAACCCATAAAAAAGAAATACATCAAAGATAAAAAGAAAAATACATCATGAACCAAAACCAAAAATACATCACGAAGCTCCTAGATACAATCTATAATCTCCAAACTCCCCCTATCTCCATGTGTAACTACTTCCCCTTTTTGTGACGAATTGCCAAAAGGCAATCAAGAATCATCAACAAAAGGTGGAGCCAGTGGAGTAGAACCTCTAGCACCCGCCAAATCTGCTCGTAAAGCCTGAAGCTTAATGAGCACATCCAACAGAAGCTGTCTATACGCCACCTAAACAGTCATAACAGTATCCAGCATGGTACGCAAGGAAGAGTCACCCGATGTAGATGGTGGAGGGTCCACAGCAGCTGTAGGGTCTACATACTCCTTAGTAGTATGGTCACTAGAAGGAGGAGGCCTAGATGCATCACCTGTAGAAGACTCGACTCTAGGGCGCTTAGAGCTAGCTTTCAACCGAGCTACTCTTTGCCTAAGAAAGGTGGCACCTATAGGAGCTATGATATGGATAGGCTCAGATGCGGGAAAGTCCTCTAACCTAAGTCCAACAAAATCCTATGTATAGAAACCGGAAAGAATAAACCATGAGATTTTGCACTACTCTTATGAACCTCAACAAGCGAGCGAATGAAAAGAGTGGGAAAAATCATAAGAGCATCGGTGACAAGAGTGTACAAAAACGCACATCTCTCAATGGGAATAGTATGAAGATTAGAGATAGGCCACATACTATGACAAGAAATCCGAAAAACAAATAGTTGAGCTCAGTAAGCTCATTGGAAGTGACACGAGGATTAGTACCCCAACTAATGATAGTACCGGTAATGAGTGACATGATGTCATCAAGGTGAAGGGTCTCGGTGTATAGGTACACGGGATGCTATACCAAAGGTACACCAAGAGCAGAGGCCACTACAACAGGAGTAATAACATACTCTTCACCCCTTATCCAACTCTTCACATATTGAGTGTTGGAATCATCAGAGTGGACAGAGAGGTTCGAATAGAACTCTCTAATCAAAGCAGCTGGAGGAGGATGCTTGACCTCTAAAAGTGGTAACCAGCCCCTACGCTCAAAATTCCTACGTATCTCCGGTTTAAGCTCATCTAAAATGACCTTACGCTCAACCCAAACAGACCTAAAGATATTCAGCTTCTCATAGGTTTCTTGGTTTTACAAAGTCCTAAACCTATCACAGAGGTGGTGGTTTTCTTGTCTCTATTTTTCCTAACCATAATGCTAAGGGTTTAAATAAAAGAAAGACAGAAACAAAGAAAGAAAACTAAAGGAAAACTACATTAGAGAGGGTTAGAGCATAAAAATCTCAATAAATAACAATCTATATGATGCATGTAATGAATGCACATATGATGAATGCTCTAATGCATTGAAATTTGTTCAATTATACATTATAAACCATCAATTGACTTGAACAGGGAATTTTAGTCCAAAAACCCAAAATTTGAAAAACCCAATTTCAAAAATTCAACCAAATTGAACAATTAACCATTATACTAGTTAGAAAACATCATATAATGAATTAATCTATCAATAACACAAGTCAATTTTACCAAATTAAGCCCAATTGAACAAAATCCCCAAATTCACAAAGTTCCAAGCCCTAGAAATTTCAATTTTCATTAAATCACAAAATTGATCAAATTAATGCATGAGGATCATGTTTATATCATCTAGGAACAAAAATCCATTGATTGAAAATGATTAAAAACAAATGAAATGAACAAAAATCCCTAAGATGCTATGTTTGAATTTTTCAAAGAAAATGCATGTGTTAGGTTCTAAGACTTTAGGAACTAAATGTATTAGAACTTCAACGTGTAATGTGTTGGCAAACCATGATCAAAACTTAGAGTCTAGATTTAGGCTGCTCAAAGTGTATTTATTTGTAAAGTTGGAATCGAGTAATTGTAGGATTTATTTGTCTAAATCTGCAAGGCTCGATTGATCGAACCTCGTGCAAATTGTTTTTTCTGCAGAATTTCCAACTCAACCCAAGCCCATATGACTTGTAGGGTTTTATGTTTTTCTTCAAGTATAAAAGGAAAAACCCTAGCTACGTTTTAGAGGCTTTTTGACATGCTGTGTGTGTGAATCTTCTGTAAGATCTAGAGGTGTTTACCTTCATACACACTTAAGGTTATCAAGATCAAGACTGATGTCAAGAACTTGGTGATCAAGGAAAGAACTTGTGGTTGCTGTGGATTAAGGAAAGAAGTAGTCCATGGACTCGGAGCTGTCACATGGTTGTGGTAGTAAGTTTTCTACTCGAGGTAGCAATAGGATGTTAGTGGTCTAAGTCTTATTGTACAAACTTCAATTCTTTCATAGTGGATTTGTTTTACCTTAAGGATAGCTAGGTTAAATCCTCCCCAGGTTTTTTACCGGTTTGGTTTTCCTGGGTTATCATATCGTTGTGTTATTTACTTTTCCGCATTATTTACATGATATGATTTGATTGTGTTAACCTAGATCTGAATTATTTATCTAAGTATTCACTTGGCTAAATAACTAGGTTAAACAACTTGTGTTTTAAAGGGTCTAAAAACGTATAGCATGAAAATGCATGATACAAAAACCTTTTTAAAACCTTGGAGTGATACAAGTGATTAAATGGAAAAAGAAAGGGTATAAAAGTCTTACTAGTGCTTGAGGACAAAAACCTTGGAGTGATTTGTGGAAGAAAATGACAAAAAATCCTTAGAATGGATCGGTCAAAGAGAGAAAGTGAGAAAGGTGTTTGAAAAGTTTTGAAAATAATGAAGAACATGTGAGAAAACTCTTTTTAAAACACTCAGCTTTCGAATTTCGATCGATTGAAATTGATCTTCGATAGATCGAAAAACTAGATTCGATCGATCGAGCATCAATCGAGCATCGATTGAGCCAGGAAAATTCAAACCAAAATTTTAATCGTAATTTCGATCAGTCGAGCAATAGCTTCGATCGATCGAAAATCTAGAATTTTGAAATTTTTGAAAAACAGAGCAAATTTTATGTAGAAACCACTCAAACCAACATATATCATGAATGAAATGCATGGGTGTGAGTTTACAAGTTTTTCAAAAACACATGAATTCAACCCAGATCTTCCAAAAACAAGATTTTCAACCGTTTTGTCCCCAAAACTCAAACATTAAACATATTTTGCATCAAAATCAAGGAACATATAATCTTGGATGGCCAAAACAAATTCACACACAATATCATGTACTAAGTTTAGCAAGGAATAACTTGTGTAATGTGTGCAACAGTAATGGCATGAGATACATGTGAGGTGATATATAGATAGTAATCAATCACAATTTTTACATTATTCGTCACATAAGTTTGAAAGAGGCTATCACCTAAAGAGTTATATCATATAACTCTTACATCTCCTAGAAAACAAGCATACAATCATGTAAAATATTTATTTTGCCTCATAATGTACACACCATTTTTATTTCATTGTGAAATTGTTATATTAGTCAAATAATGTACACACCAGTTTTATTTCTTTGTGTCATCTTAATTATAGCCCAATAATGTACACACTAATTTTATTATTAATCTGAGGCTACACCTTATGTTCTTTTTGTGCATGTGTTACACTTTCTCGATCACAAAATCTTATGATATGCACTAAGGAGTTCATGATTGGCTAGTAAACAGTGGTGAGATGGTTATTTATGCCTTTCTCATTAGGTTCTAGTCCTAACAATCAAAAGCATGTGACTTCAAAATCAAGATCATGTGATCAAAAACTATAAACAACTTCCACACAACATGCACTACATAGCTAATATTAGCAAAGTGTAGAGGAAATAAGCTCATCCAAGCTAAACTAGGTACACAAGCATGTTATGTAAAAATAATAGGCCAACCTTGATTACAAATCCAAGATATATAATACAAAACATATTTCTTCTTCCCTTTTTTTTATTTAATGAAAAAACTATCATTAAATGCATGAATGTAACGCAATGCAAATCCTAAAAGCAAAAAAAAAACAAAACATCAAAAGAAGAATGGTCACAAAGAGTATTGAGATGAAGTACAAGGACCAAAAGAGCCAAGGATGACTAGGGACATAGAATCACACCAATCACTTGACGAAGTGTCTCGAACTTACTTCTATCAAAAGGTTTAGTGAAGATGTCAACATTCTGACGTTCAGTAGGGATATATTCTAGAACTACAATCTTTCTTTCAACCAAATCCCTAATAAAGTGATATCTAATCTCTATGTGCTTAGTCTTGGAATGTTGAACAGGATTCTTAGAGATATTGATAGCACTAGAATTATCACAATAGACAACCATGGTGTCTTGTGATATCCCATTATCACCTAAAAGCTTTTTCATCCAAAGGAGCTATGAACAACAACTTCCAACATCAATATATTCTGCTTCTACAGTTGACAGAGAGACAAAATTTTGCTTTTTACTCATCCAAGCAACAAGATTGGCCCCTACATAAAAACACCCATCAATGGTGCTTTTCTATCATCAGCATTGCCGACCTAATCTGAATATGAATATCTAGCAAGAGACATATTCGACTCTTTTCTATAAAACAATTCATAACCACAAGTTCCACTAACATATTTTATGATTCTTTTACCAGCATTTAAATGTAAAACCTTAGGATTAGATTGAAACCTAGAACATACACCAACACTGAAAGCAAAATTTGGATGACTAGCAATTAAATACAAAAGACAACCAATCATGCTTCTATATAATGTAATAACATCAACAAGCTCACCTGAAGGATCATTGGTTAGCTTTGCATTTGCAGCCATTGGTGTTCTAGCATGTGCAGCTTTTTCAAGTCCAAATCTCTTGACAAGATTTCTAGTAACTTTGCTTGGTTGATGTAAATTCCAGAATCCGTTTGCTTCACCTGCAACCCCAAGAAATAAGTTAGTTCACCAACCATACTCATTTCAAACATCTTCATTTCATCTGCAAAAGATTTAGCAAGAGAGTCATTAGTAGCACCAAAAACAATATCATCAACATAAATTTGTGCTACTACAAAATAATTTTTATCCTTTCGTATGAAGAGAGTAGTATCTGTGAATCCTCTTTTGAATCCTTACTCAATGAGATAGGCAGTTAACCTATCATACCATGCCTTGAGAGCTTGTTTCAACTCGTAGAGTGCTCTCTTCAACTTATAGACATCATCCGGTCTGTGAGGATCAACAAAGCCCTTTGGTTGTTCAACATACACCTCTTCATGCAACATCCCATTCAAAAATGCACTCTTGACATCCATTTGATACAACTTGAAATTCAAATGACTTGCTATGGCCAAGAGTATCCTAATGGATTCCAGTCTTGCTACTGGTGCAAAAGTATCATCAAAATCAATCCCTTCCACTTGTGTGTATCCTTGAGCAACAACTCTTGATTTATTTCTAATAATTGTACCATGTTCATCTGACTTGTTCTTGAAAATCCACTTAGTTCCTATCACATTCACTCCCTTTGGTCTAGGAACTACCTCCCACACATCATTCCGAACAAATTGATGACGTTCTTCATGCATAGAATTAATCCAATCAGTATCTTGAAGTGCTTCATCCACTTTCTTCGGTTCGAATTGGGATAGATAGCATGAGTGAGTAATTACATTCAAGGCTTTAGACCTCAATCTCATGTTATCATTCAGACTACCCAATATGTTTGTGACAGGGTGATTTAACTTTACTCTAGTAGATGGACCTTTGACCAAAGATGTGAAGAACTAGGCTCACTTTGTTCTTGTTGGGTTTCACGAATAGGAGTGGATGGTTCTGAAACCGATGGTTCTGAAACAACATCATTCAAAAACTGTAGTTCTTCATCACTATGCTTCCCAACATAATCTTTAGGAAGAGAATCATCAACCTCCATTGTCTTTTCTTGAACCAAAGGAGTGTCTTTTGAATGAGATTCTAAGCACAGTTCATCATTGATCACCACATTTGAAGACTCCATGACTGTTTTAGTTCTCAGATTGTACACTCTATATGCTCTACTGGTGGATAAATAGCCTAGAAAATATCCCTTGTCGCTCTTTGCATCAAACTTTTCTAGGTTTTCCTTATCACGCAGCATATAACAGTCACTACCAAATATCCTGAAATATTTGACAACAGGCTTCTTTCCTCTCCAGAGTTCATATGGAGTTTTCTTCGAATTAGGTCTGAAATATACTCGGTTAAGTATAAGGCAAGCAGTGTTAACTACTTCTCCCCAGAAGAACTTGGGCATCTTCTTGTTATGTAGCATGACACGAGTCATTTCTTGAATAACCCTATTCTTTTGTTCCACTATTCCATTCTACTATGGTGTCTTGGGTGAACAAAACTCTTGATGTGTGCCTTGATCATTGCAGAAAGTAGCTAGTTTTGTGTCCTCAAATTCTTTCCCATGATCACTTCTAATTCTAGCTATCACAGTATCTTTTTCAACTTGCAATTTCTTGCACAAGTGTATCATCTTTTCAGGACCCTCAGCCTTATCTCTCAAAAGCACAATCCAAGTATATCTAGTGAAATCATCCACAACAACTAAAATATACTTCTTTCCACCTAAACTCTGAACTCTGGCAGGACCCATGAGATCAATGTGCAACAACTCTAGAGGTCTTGAGGTTTGAACTTCAGTCACAGACGGATGCTTGGAATTCACTTGTTTACCCATCTGACATGGTCCACATATGCACTTCTTTATCTTTTCAAACTTGGGCAAACCAATTACTGCATTACACTTGGAGATCTTCTCTAATTGCTTATGACTTGCGTGTCCCAATCGTTGATGCCATAAGTCTACTTGATTTATCTTCACACTAAAACACTTGTTGCTTATACTTGGTGTTATACCATAACAGTTATCAACTGTCCTAACACCAATACACATGCAGTCACCTCCTCCATCAAGTATCTCACATTCATACTTGGTAAAGAGAACATTCAGTCTATTGTCACAAATCTGACTAATGCTGAGTAAGTTAGCCTTCAACCCATCAACATACCAGACATCTTCAAATACCAGCAACCTTGGAATGTCCATAGTTCCAATGTCTCTGATCACAGATTTGCTCCCATCTCCAAACGTGATTGTCCTAATCTTTCCTTCAAAAAGTGTCTTGAATAGAGCTTTATTTCCTAACATAAGCCTGGAACAACCACTATCCAAATACCAAAGACAAGAATCACGTGCCTTTAAGGCGGTTAAAGCTATATAATACACATAATTATCATCACGTGTAATTATACCAAGATACTCAAGGAAAGACTTAACACATGCAATAAGCCATATAAACCAAAAGTAGAAAAGTTGGATTTTTAGCAAAAAACAACTTCAAAGAATCCATGACAACAGGGGATAAGGATCAACTCTTAGATCAAAAGATCAAAAAAAAAAAAAAAAAAAAACACAAGAGCTAACTTGCTCTGATACAACTTGTATGTTTTTACACCCCTTAACACAAGTTGTTTAACCTAGTTATTTAGCCAAGTGTTTACTTAGATAAATTATTCAGTTCTAGGTTAACACAATAAATTCATATCATGTAAATAATGAAAAAAATATAAAAAACACAACGATATGATAACCTAGGAAAACCTAACCGGTAAAAAACCTGGGGAGGATTTAACCTAGCTATCCTCAAGGTAAAACAGATCCACTATGAAAGAATTGAAGTTTTTACATTAGAACTTAGACCACTAACACATCCTATTGCTACCTCGAGTAGAAAACTTACTACCACGACCACGTGATAGCTCCAAATCCACGGACTACTTCTTTCATTGATCCACTGCAACCACAAGTTCTCCTACTTGTGACTTTGAGACTCCACTCAAAGGTTTCAGATCTTCTTTAAAGTTCTTTATGCAGCAACTGAAGAGATCATCAAGTTCTTGACACGAATCTTGATCTTGATAACCCTAAGTGTGTGTATGAAGGTAAACACCTCTAGATCTCACAAAAGATTCAGCACACAACTTTCAAAAGACTTATAAAATGTAGCTAGGGTTTTTCCTTTTATAGTTGGAGTGAAACACAAAACCCCACGTGTCAAACGGGCTTGGGCTGAATTGGAATTTATGTAGAAAAATATATCTGCACATGGTTCGATCGATCGATCGAGCCTTGCAAATTTTGTCCAATAAATTCTGCAATCACTCGATTCCAATTCTACACATAAACACACTTTGAGCAAGTCTAAACCTAGACTCTATGTTTTGATCATGGTTTGACAACACATTACAAATTGAAATTCTAATACATTAGTTCCTTAAGTCTTACAGCCTAACAATTCTAATTTTGAAAAGTTTTTGATTTTTGTTCTCATTCTTTTTTTTTTCTTTTTTCATTTGCTTTCCTGGGCTTCAGTACCCTTGTTAAGTGTTTCTTTTGTTCTCATTCCAGTTTTGTTTTGTTTTTTTTTAGACATGGTTTTCTTTTTCTAGACATGATTTTTATTTTTTAATAAATTTTGGTGATTATATTTTATTTTATTTTTTGGTTGTTTGTCACTTTTTTGTTTCAATTGAGTATCAATTTTTAACAAGGGTATATGAGTAAATTTATACAAACTCTTTTTTTCCATCCCTCCACTTTTTCACTTCCAACTAAACAAAAAGAAGGAAAATTAAAATTTTTTCTATACTCCTACTTTTCCATCCTCCCACAATTTTCTATCCTGTTCCAAGCAACCCCCTTTGGCACTCAACAATCCTTAAAGGAGTGAAAAGGTAAAGAATTGACAATGAGATATGCTTAAATATGGGTTTTTTCATTTTTACTTAATTATTACTTTTTTAACCTTTATATGGGTTAGAGAAGCAAGCTATTTTTTTTTTTTTTTTTGGCTGAGAAGAGAAGCAACTAGTGTTAGATATTTGGTAAAGGCCTAAATAAAGATTGAAAATTTGAGATAAGGCTAAACGGGAGAGTGTCCTACTGTACAACAAGTGTCGTACAATAGCTAAAGTATTCCAGACTTATGTCTTTCTTCTTTGTTTATTTATTTATTTATTTTTTTTTTTTTGAGAAACCAGTAAGGAAATTTTATTAAAGCAAATCAAAATGGAATACATCATCCAAATCACGTGGTAGATAACTTATTACCCGCTCGTCTAACATGAACAAAACTACAACAATTTAAAGAAGAAGACAACAATTTGATCTCCTCGTTGATATGCCCATATGAAGTCATTGAATGTTTAGAGTTGTTGGTAGCCTTAATAACCTGCGGGGTGTCTCCTTCAACCACCACTCGAATAATTCTTATTTCTTTAGCAAAATTAATAGCTCGACATGCTGCTAGAACTTCCACCATCATCACTGAACATGGGAGCCTAATCTTTTGGTTGAGAGCACCAATAATCATTCCCGCTGAATCCCTAATCACCACACCCAACCTAGCACAAGCTTGGTCCTCGAAAATAGCCCCATCAAAATTAATTTTGTAAAGACCCTCACTTGGAGGCAGCCAATGAGTATCCTCACTATGAGCAACCATCCTCAGAATCTTCTTATGCACATCGTGAAATTCCTTCAGTAAGTTCAAAGCTCGAGCAAAAACATCCCCAATATCCCATGTAGGTTGTCTCTCTCTTAATTTGTTCCACCACTCCCATATACTCCAAGCTATCATAGCAAAGAAGGTGGCCTTTTTGGGTGGAACATTCTGTAGCACAAAGAGAAACAGCTCGTCAAACCTTGAGAATTTCTTGGTTTTGATAAAAGAAAAACTTGAATCCGTCATAGGCTTCACACAGTCACAAAACCACAAGGCATGGGCGCTATCCTTCAGTCCGTCCTCACAAAGCTCACAAGTCCCATCCACTACGACATGTCACTTCAACAGATTTATCTTTGTGGGGAGGGCCTTACTGACTACCCGTCAAATAAAATGGCGAACTTTGTTCGGGACTTGCAATTTCCACACACCATTCCACAACCCTTTACCAGCTTCAATGTTGGATGAGCTGGGTTGGTCCTGACGCTGAGCATCTGCTAGAAATTTGTAAGCACTTCTGACCGAGTAACACTTGTTTGAAGTTAGCAGCCATATCAGCAAATCAATGTGAACATGAGCACTAACCAGAATATTTTTTATGCACTCTTCTTCCCAGTGAAGAAAATTTCGATCAATGAGCTCTGTATTCCACAGCTTTGTCTCTGGATCAAACAAATCACTAACAAATTGCAATGGCTAATCCAACCAAGGAGAAAGGATCTTCCCTCCCCCTAAACTTGGTAGCCATCGCTGCTCCACCATCACCAACCCTTCACTTAGCGCCTTTGGAAACCACATCTCTTGCCTGCATGATACTCTTCCACGAAAAGGGGCTCATTGGGTTTAAAATAGCCCTAAAAATGTTACTCGTGGGAAAATACTTTGCCTGAAAAACTTTGTACAGTAAAGACTCCTTTTCATGAAACAAATGCCAGACTTGCTTCCCAAGTAGAGCGTCATTGAATTGTCGAAGATCTCTAAAACCCATATGCCTAACCGACTTTGAGGTACATAACAAGTCTCATCGTACCCAATGAATCTTCCTTAAGTTATCTCAACAACCCCACCTCATTGCTTCGATATCCTTGAGAAGTCCAACTAATAAGCGAAACACACTCATGGAGTAAGTAGGGATAGACTGGACCACTACTTTGATCATCACCTCTTTCCCAGCTTGAAACAACAACTTTTCCTTCCACCCTTGCATTTTAGCCCAGATTCACTCCTTAACCTTGTTAAAACAGGCTTTTTTTTTTACGACCCACAAACAAAGGAAGCCCAAGATATTTCCCGTAATCTTTTATTATCGGAACACCCAACAGCACTTGCAACTCGTCCTTCACCTTCTCAAATGTATTCCTGCTAAAAAAGGCCGCTGTTTTATCTGCTAAAGAAGGCTGCTAAAGAAGGTTGTTGTTTATAATCACCCAAATTTATTAAAAAATAAAAATGATGACCCAGCTGCACTCGCAACTCCTCCTTCACCTTTCTTTTTTCTAGACATGATTTTTGTTTATTTATTTAATTGCAAATGTTAACAAGCACCACACAGTGCGTGTTAATGTTGCACTAATGTGGGTCCCATTTGTTAAAAAAATTGAAAAAAAAAAAAAAAAAGGATATAAAACTGACCCCACAACTTATTTCAATATTTTGTTCTTTCTATAAAGCTGGTCCCACAATCTAAAAGCTGCAAAAATATGACATAAAGCTACAATAAAGCTAAAAAAAAGTACAAAGGACTGCAGTTAACGGGCACCTTACGATGCCCGTTAACACAAGTTTTATCATTTTTTAAATGGGAAGAAAATATAATTCAAATGTATTTTATTAACTTTGTTTAGTTTTTGTTAACTGATTTTCGCTTGTCATTTGTTTTTAACAAAGAATATAATCATTACTATTACATAAAAAGTAACTAGTTACTTCATGTAAATAACTGAAACCACAATCCTAGATAGTCAATACTGATTGCCATAGATAAATCAACAAGGGTGCAATACAGCAAACATAGTCAAAAATGGTTCCACAATAAGTCCAAGGACAGCACAAAAGCCTCTGATAAAACTAAATGTGATCAGTGTCCTCCATGCATGGCTTTCAGTGTGGTCTCACCCATAGTTGTCAAAACGTGAATTGTATCCTGAATCGATTTTTGATTTTTCAGTATCATACACCGTATCGTATCGTGTATCATAAGATACACAAACACTTGATAAAAATTATAAAAAAATTATAGATATACATTTATAAAAGGTATATTCACTATAAATTTAAAACATTTTCAACTTGTCGGACCGTGTGCCTTACCGATCCATCCAACTACTAATTGGTGAAGGATGAGAGGGCACAAATCTTTTATAGCATTCGATTGCAGACCAAGCCCATTGGTATTGGAGCAAATTGTGAAATCTCTCACAATGCGGCTCCAACGACTCGAACCTATGACCGAGCTCTGATACCACTTGTCAGACCGTGTGCCTTACCGATCCATACAACGACCAATTGGTGAAGGATGAGGGGGCACAAATCTTTTATAGCATTTGATCGCAGACCAAGCCCATTGGTATTGGAGCGAATTGTGAAATCCCTCACACAACTAATGACTAATTTATTCATCACTTATGTAGTAATATTTAAGAAGCTAACTAAATTATGTTTATAACATACACATTCAAATTGCTTAAATTCAAAAGTGATAATATATTAAAAATGACAAAAAAAAAAAAAAATTATTTTCATCATATTGCCTAATCAACTCCATTTAAGTCAATGTTATCATCACGTTTATCATTTTGCAAACTTCTTTTTTTATTAAAATTTTCTTCATCATCATTAACATTTACTATCTTTTCTTGTTCTTTTTATTTTGATAATTTATTAAAAAAAAAAAAAAGGTCTTCTTGGCATTCTATTTCTTGGACTTATAACAATAATGACAAAAATAAAAAATTATTATATTGTCAATTAATATCTATTCAGAGTATATAAAATAAATGTGTAAATATCAAAGTGAAGTGTAAGTACATACTGCGTAATTCAAATTTTGTACGAGAAAGAGAGAAAAAAAATTATAAATATGTTATTTTATTAGGCTAAATTAAGTTACCTAATGATTTTGTCTTATAAACAAGTCTAACAACTTGTTTGATTCAAATAAAAATACAAATTTTAACAAAAAATCTCATTTTAAAGCATTTGTCTATGTATCGTACGATACGTACATTTTTATAGTACGATACGATTCATATGATACACACAATGTATTGTACGATTCATGAGCACTTACGATACGCCAATATGATACAAAACTTCTTACACATGATACAATACATATCGTACGATACGTATCGCGTATCGTACAATACTGACAACTATGGTCTCACCTTGTGGTTCAACAAAAAATTTTGCAGCTCCACTGCATCAATTTCCGTTGTATGATTAATGGGCCTATACTACCTAGTAACTAGGTTTGGGGCCCATGCTGAAGAGGCCCCATAATCTTCTTTCATCGAAGCCCTAGAAAAAATTAGAAAAAGAAGGAGAAAAATGAATTGAATTTCAAAAAGGATCTCTGAATAAATTTGTTGATAGCAATAAAAAAAAAAAATATAACAAAAACTTGGTACTAAAATCGCACAAATAAGCAAGTAATTTATAAAAAGATAAAGGTTAAAATATTATGAAATGTTACAACTAGAAAATAATAATAAAAGTAATTATAATGATGATCAAAGACTCCCCATGGAAATTTGTATTTTCTCTAGTGGTGATAATAATTACACCTCTCACCCTTGATTGAAATTATTCACTCATACAGGAGGAGTCCCTCCTTCTCTCACAATAGTGTGAGACTCACCATGTTTTCTCCACCCTCAGACCTTGGCTTTGCTTTTAGATTCATATGACTAAAATATTTGTGAGATAAGCTTTAGTTTAAGAGTTTATGTTTGTGAAAATGGAAAACTAAACATAAATTAAGAAAGAAAACCTACAAACTATATTTAACTACGCATATAAGGTCAAAGCGTGACCTTGAAACTGTAGTTTTTTTTTTTTTTTTAGTAAGTTGAAACCGTAGTTTAATATGTAAAATTGCTCTTCACTTTTTTATTTTATTTTTCAATAGCAAATAAATCACCAATGATACCAAAAACTTAAGCTCTAACGGTTAAATATTTGATATTAGAGCCATACTATTCTCCTTACTTTACATGTGGTCTCTAACTCTCATTAAGTGGGGCCAATGCGTAAGAATATTTTTAAATAGGAAAAAAGATAGAGACAGCAGTTGAACTGAGGGCCTCTAACTTGAATATCATAATAAAATAGTAAGTTATTGATTTTCTCAATAGTTTAAACTATTAAGAAGTTGGTTTTAGTCAATTGAGAAAGCTTCTTGTTGAGAGAGAGAGAGAGAGATTACCTATTTGAGAGGCATGAGGGGTGAGAGACTATGAGAGGCGTGAGGAATGAGGGGAGAGAGAGTGATATCTAATAGTGAAAAATTAGGGTTTTGATTACGTTGTTTTTATACTTAAAAAAAAATTAAAAAAAAAAAAAAAAACCATTCTACAATATTGGCTTTATAGCGATGATTTGTTTTCATTTGATGATGAATAATTTTGTATATATATATTTCACTGTTGCTTTTGTGCCCAACAATTTCAACCTGCGTACTTTGATTTTTCACAAATGGGTGACAAAAACATATTTCGACACCAATGGTACCAAATTTTTTACATATTGGGTGACAATAGTAGCGTTTTGTCTCCTATTGTTAGTATTTGGCAACGCCTATTTTTGTCTCCCTAGATACCACTTTTCAAGACGAAATTGTTTGTTGCCTTAGACATCCATATATCTCGTGCCTAAAAATTTTTGATGGCGCCATAGCCTATAGCAACGAAGAGCATATGTTGTCGCCCATTATAATATACTTAGTGACGAAATCAAAAATTCGTTGCCATGTTTAATATATTTTAAATATTTGGTGACAAATTAATTTTTTCCTCACTAAATGTTATTATTTGGAGACGAAATAATTTTTCCTTCCTTGATTTCGTCAGCATAGGCCACTACAACTGTAGTGGGGGTTCGAACCAAGCCTACACCAAAAATCGATTGTTACCTTAGCCTAATGATAAAGATCAAATATCATAAAGTAGAAGTTATAGGTTGAATTTATATCCTATCTAAATAATAATAATAATAATTGTGGGGACTAAATCCACCGCAAGCTCTTTGTCCTCTTTGGGGAGCCAAGTCCGCAAGGTTTTGTTCTCAAGCGACGTGAGTTTCCTCCTCGGGTTCGACCCATTTTTGGGAAGCCTTTGGATTCTGTCCCACATCGGCAAGAGAAACGCCCCACTCATGCCTTATAAGCTCTTGGGCATAGCATAAGTGTACCACTACTACACATGGTAGAGGCGTGCCTTGCTCTCCGGAGAGGCAACAAAACCGTGCGGGTCGCAGCAAAGGCTTCCCACATATGAGTCGAACCTGAGCCTACCCCAAAGCGGACAATAACTGGAGATGGGCACTGCCCTCAAAAGCGCCTTTTTGTGGGGACTAAATCCGCCGCAAGCTTTTTGTCCTTTTTAGGGAGCCAAGCCCGCAAGGTTTTGTTCTCAAGCGACGTGAGTTTGGAAGCCTTTGGATTCTGTTCCACATCGGCAATCATATTTTACAGTCAACAGAAATGATTTTCTGTTTGACTTAGTTTTTGTACCACTACTACACATGTGTGGTAGTGGTACACTCATGCTATGCCTAAGAGCTTATAAGGCATGAGTGGGGCACTTCTCTTGCCGATGTAAGATAGAATTTAAAGGCTTCCCAAAAATGGGTTGAACCCGAGGAGGAAACTCACGTCACTTGAGAACAAAACCTTGTGAGCTTGGCTTCCCAAAGAGGACAAAAAACTTGCGGCGGATTTAGTCCCCACAATAATAATAATAATAATAATAATAATAATAAAACTTTTAGAAATGAGAAATTATCATTTAATCCAACTATCGCTAATTTAGGACTTGTTCTTTTTCCTGACATAACGTAATTTATTAATGGTGGATGTCAATTGGAGATTGGCATTAGTGATTAATTAGTGTCAAATGGTAGGTTTGTATAATTGTACCATGACATCAGACTCGGCAGAAATCAATCTATAGTTCATGCGATTCATGCCAAATTTGACGATCTGCTATTCAATGGACAATGGTCTTGAGTAGGGTCAAAAGGGACTCTATATTAATACATGCGATTTAACCATTGTCTGCGGCATGCCCCGTGAAATCCTATTGGCTACTGGATCCGTTTTGGGTACCATATTGTCCCCATTCTCCTTCCCATGTACCCAAATGTAATGGCTTACAATAAATGTAAGGAAAATTATTAGGTACTCTCGAAGTATCATAAATGCGTACTCTCCTCTCTCACATAAATGGTGGGTCCCACCATGAATTTAATTAGTGGGACCCACCATTCATGTGAGAGAAGGGAATACGCATTTATGGTACTCCGGGAGTACACAATAATTTCCCTAAATGTAGATACATCATACATAATATATATCAAGGTAGTCGATACCGTACCAATACCGGCCGGTATGTACCGTAAACGCCAATGTTTCGTATTAGTTTAAATACCGACTGTACCAACCATGTATCGGCCATACCGGTTGATTTTGGGCAATACCAGCCGGTACAGAAAAAAAACTTTTTTTTTATTTTTTTATTTTTAGTTTTGTAATTTTTGAATTTTTGTAAAGGCAGAATGGTAACTTATTTGCATTGACTGATTAGTATTATTTGTTTTCTTAGTATATAATGAACAATTAAGCTTTCTATTTTTTATATTGAGTTTTTTTTTTTTTTTTTTTTAATTGGTGCTAAAGTCTAAAACTATGAATAATTTATTCTGAATTGAGGTAATGTTTTATGGTAAAATTTTATATTTATTATAATACACACACACACACACACACATATATATATATAGATATTTATAAATGTAAAAAATAACGGTAAACCCAAAACGGTACACTGGTATTGACCGGTACCAAAATATATCGTTCCACTGGTTAAATCGGTATAGCCTCCGGTACGAGATTGACTCCTTTGATATATATGACAAGCTCTTCTTTTCACAATGGTTGAAGTGATAGTCTGATAGATTGTGATTGACACGTTGTTAGCGTAATACATATATGTATTTGACATATTTTATGACAAAACACACTTTTCTTATAATTGGGTAGTGTTTAAGTGGTGTTAAAAATATCATAACAAGTGGTATTATTGAAGACATGAAAATTACTCAAGAATCAATACAAAAAAACCTGAAATTGGTAGTCTCGATACGTACCTAGCTCGACACCGAGCTTTAATGAATTCCGATACCTACCTCCAATCTATCAAGATTTGTAGATTTTGAAATTCCAAATTTGTTTTCGGCCCATGAGGACAAGGTCTTTCTAGGGTTTCATGGTCTAGGTTTCCAGAGCATATAAAAGCTATTTTTTACTACTATTATCATTCATGCAAAGATATACAAGGACCTAGAGAAACACATATAGAGATACACGCTTCACAAGAGTTGTTGTGACTTCTTGTGCATCTTAGGGTTTTGTACCAAGCTATTTTCAGATCTACAAGCATGGATTGAATAACTCTGCATCAAACAACATCAATCAAGTTACTTTGCTATGAATCAACTTGAGTAATTGGTTAATTAGTTGAAATCAATAATTTTTTAACCCAACATATATAATAAAAGGGATATCAGTGATAATTCGATATTAAAATGATTTTGTAATAATCACATTTTGCCAACTCTTATATAGTGAAAAACGGTGATCGCAATTCATTCATCACAAGCTGGCCTGAATATAATAGTGATTATTAACAGTAGTACTAGTTTGCACTCACATAAAAATAATGACGTTTTCTAGTCACTCCTGTAACATTTATTTCCTTATAAGATCTTAAAGGGTACTCATATTCACATTAATACATGTGTAATATGTTCAAATACTTTTATCTTCCTCCTTTTAGATCCTCATGGCATCCACGTACGATTTGCCATGGAGTTCACGGGAAAAAAAATCCCTTGAAGTAATCTGCAACCCCTATTCGTTTGAATAATGCAGATCTCTCTGGCTTAACAAGGCTTGGTGCCGGTCCCATATCCCCATCCAGCTTTGGGCTGTAAAATGTAGCTATAGAGAGTCTTTCACATTCTGAATTAACTGTTGCTCGATGTTCGATGCTACAGTATATACCGTTCGTCACAATCTGGCAAACCACAATTAGCTAGTTTGAGCTCCCATGATTATTGTCATCCTTATATTTAATATATTATATATTAGATATGTATTCTCTATCTTATAACCTGTAGACTCACAGTGATACATGAAATAGAAAATATATTTACTCGATGCATGAGATGCAAACTCTTGACATTTATTTATTTATTTTTCCTTAAAATCATTGGTGAGGATTAGCTCTATATGTGCGTAACCTTTGTGCTTAACCTTTGTACACATTAATAACATTATCCATGCTAAAAAAAAAAGCATTTGAGATATTTGAAGGGGTAAACTTGGACTGGATCGGCTGGTTCAACCAGAAACCAGGTACTAGTCCAGTTCGGTAAAATTGCACAAAACCAATCAAAAACCGATAAAAACTAGAAACCAGAGGCATATTCAGTTTTGCCCCTGGTCCGATTTTTAAAACCATAGGTAAACCTTGATTTGGTTTTTGACAAGATATGAAAGGTGATTACGACCAAGTCAATTACACAAAGAAATGGACAAGAATATTTAATTTTCTAAAAAAAATGTTATGCCATATAGGTACCTCCAAAATATCTCCGATGTTGACAACAAAAGCATTGTGGAGGGGTTTCACGGGAATCCACAACCCATTTTGTCTTATTTGGAGACCTTCCATCTCATTAACTTGTAGGAGGATTGTTGGACCAACTGCATCAGAGTGAGAATTGAGGCCAATAGCAAGCTCTGGTTGGGGACATGGAGGATAATAGTTCATCCTCATGGCTTGATGCCCTTCTTCAAACAACACTTTCATATGCATAGCTTCCATTTTGAGAGCTTTTGCCATGAGGTCAAGGATTTTCCTGGCAAGAGCTTTTAAGTCAAGAGAGTAAGCCTCTAAGGTATCTCTACATTCAAAGAACATATGGCTCAATCCTTAGTAGAAGGGTACCCAAAATTGGAGTACTTTTCCAAAGCAACAACTTGATTTGATTTCTGGATAGATCCTATAATTAGTTGTTGTATACAAAGACTACTACAAAAATTTATGAATATTTTGAGAGTACAACTCCCTTTGCTCACATAAAAAGTTTGTCATGTCATGAATTTAATTAGCTGCACTTACTAACATGTGAGGAGGAGTACACATTTATTGCACTCTCAAAAGTATCTATAATTACTGTTCTATTGCTTGCCCATAGTTGTTGCCATATTAAAAATGGACTATGTTGGTTTTTAGACCCCTTAAAACAACAATTAGATTAACCTAGTTAACACGCCAAGTTATTACTTAGTCCAAATTATAGATCTAGGTTATCACAATCAAATAATCATATCATGCAAAGCAGCGGAAAGATAAATAAGACAATAATATGATCACCTAGGAAACCAAACTGGTAAAAACCTAGGGAGGATTTAACCTAGTTATCCTCAAGGTAAACCTGAATCCACTATTTTGAAAGAATCGAAGTTCATACAATAAGACTTACAAGCCCCCACGCTCGACTTCTTATTGCTACCCACCAGTAGAACTTACTGACACGACCACGTGCAAGTTCCGAGACCATAGACTCCTTCTTTCTTGGATTCTCCAGCAAGTACAAGCACACCCGCTTGTGTATCTTAAGTTCTTTAGTGCAACAACTGAATGATCATCAAGTTCTTGAAGAAATCTCCTCCTTGATAATCCTAAGCTTGTGTGAAGGAAAGCTCCTCAAGGATCTCACAAGAGATTCACACAAATAGCAATATGAGCAACCTCTAAAACGTGGCTAGGGTTTGCCTTATATACCTAGGACAAAACATAAAACCCTAAAACGTTTTAATGAGCTAGGGCTGAGTTGGAATTATGCAGAAAAACACATCAAACCCGAAATTCGATCGATCCAACCTAAGCTTCGATCGATCGAGCCAGGTCGAAATGCACAGTAACTTCTGCATTAGCTCGATTCCAACTTTACATAAAAAACACAACTTTGAGCAAGTCTAAACAAGACTAAACAACCTGTTTTGATCATGATTTGCCAACAATACAAATTAGGATTCTAAATACATTAATTCTAAGTCTTTAGAACCTAACAAACTCCCCCTTTGGCAATCCGTGACAAAACACAACTAAAAGCTCAAAGTTTACAAAGAAAAGCTCTTTACAAAAAAAATGCTCAGAACAACAAATTCAATCCTAACTACTATCCATCAGTTGCAAGTGTAGACAGCAGCTCAATTGAATCAACCTGTATATTTCTTAAAACACTAAACAAAATGCATAACCGCATGTGTGGAAAAATAAATAGGAAAATAAACAGTAAATCAACAAATATGCAAACTAACTCTCCCCCTAAGTTAGATACAGCAAAACATACTTGTATTTTCCATTATCATAAACAAAACAAATTCTTGATTTCAACCAACACATAATAAAGACATATATATCAATGAAGAACCCATAAATATAAATCAATAAGCAGTGAAAACAAGAAACATAGATAACAAAGAATCTCAAAATATCTCCCCCATATCATGAATAGCCCAACAAAAATACATCAAGAGCCAAAAAGGTAAATACAAGGTGAAGCACCTAGATACAACACTCTCCCCCTGACAATAAAAACTCTACAAGTGCTCAAAATCCAAAAGTACTCCCCCTTTTTGTGATGGAATGCCAAAGGGTAATCAAATTTCATCATCAAAAGGAGGTGGCGGTGATGATCGTCGAAACTGTGCCAACTCTATGCGTAAAGCACGAATCTCATCAAGCATGTCCACCAAAATTTGTCCATGAGCTGCCTGAACGGTCAAGACATGATCCAACATACATCGAATGTCTGAATCATCCGAAGTAGTCGGTGGAGGAATATCAGCATCAGCAGCAGCAGCACCAGACGCCTCAGCAATATCAGCACCTGTAGAAGAGGGAGGAGGGGGGTAGCACCAGATGACACACCTTTAGGACGCGTAGAGCCAACTCTTAAGTGAGCAGCCCTCTGCCTAAGGAAAGTGGCACCTATGGGAGCAGTAACATGAACAGGCTCACCAGCATGGAAGACATCTAAACCGAGAAACAACAAAATCCTATGAATGAAAATAGGATGGATAAGAGCATGAGCTACGGCAGAACTCCTATGAACTTCGTTCAAAGAACGAAGAAACAAATGAGGAAAACTAATAGAAGCATCAGTAACAAAAGCGTACAAAAATGTACATCGCTCAAGAGGGATGGTGTGTAGATGAGAAATAGGCCACAAAGAATGACACGCTATCCTAAAGAAAAGATAGGTAGTCTCAGTGAGCTCAGCAGAAGTGATTTGAGGGTCAGAACCCCACCAGATAGAAGCTCCAGTGATGTAAGACATAATGTCGTCCAAGAGAGGAGACTCATCATAAGGATACACAGAATGCTGAACCACAGGAACCCTAAGAGCATCAGCCACTACATTAGGGATAATGGTGAACTCTACACCTCATATCCAACTCTTTACTAAAGTGTTGGAATCATAGACGTGGACAGAGAGGTTAGAATAAAACTCTCTAATCAGGGCAGTCGGGGGTGGATGATCTACCTCTAACAAAGACAGCCAGCCCCTACTCTCAAAGTTTACCCTAATGGCAGGATCAACCTCATCTAACACAACAGAACGCTTAGCCCAAATCTTTCTCTTACAGTTCAACTTCTCATAAACCTCTTTATTTTTCTCACTCGGAAACAACAGACACCAAGAAGGAGACTTAAAAGAAGTGGAGGGTGTCCTATGGGCTCTAGTCTTCCTAGGCATGGTGCTAGGGTAAGGACAAGGACACGAAGCAGAACCAAAAAGAACATAAGAAAGAAAAAAAACCAAAGGCAGACTACAAGTTAGCACAAAAAAAATATAGAACAAAAATCTATATAATGCATGAACAGTTAAATGTCATGATGCATGCTCTAATGCAGTGAACGAATCTCAAATTAAGTTCAAATTCACAAAATTGGCTTGAGCATAGAGTTTCTAACAAAAACCCCAAAATTGAAAAACCACTTGATTGTTTTTGTAAAAAAATTGACCAATTGATCATCACACAAGCTAGAACACAGAATATAATGATCAATGACATCAATTCAACAAGCTAATTTCATCAATTAAACCCAATTTGAACAAAATCCCCAATTCGAGTTCAATACAAGCCCTAGAATTTTTAATTTTTCACAAAACCCCAAATTGATCAAATTAACTATCATAAATCAGGAATATATCAATATACCAACAAAACCCATTGATCAATTTCACAAAATAAGGCTTGTTACATCAAAAGCCCCAATTTATGCATAGTCCGAAAATTTACCCATAAATCATGAAATAATGCATGAAACCATGAAAAACAATGCAAAAGAAAGGGTAATATGGACATACCAGCTTATGGAGAGAGAAACCTTGCAAGAAGAACGGAGGAAAACGACAAAAAATTGATGTGGAGCCTAGTCCGAATCGAAGAGAGAGAGAAAAGTTTGAAAACTTTTGAAAAAGGTGATTTGAAAAAGTCAAGATCTGATTTTTAAAAACCTGATTCACGATTTTTGATTGATCGAAAATCAGTTTCGATTGATCGAAACAGACAGAGGTTCCCTTAAAATTTTTAATCGCAATTTCGATTGATCGAAATACAGCCTCGACCGATCGAAATTCCAAAAAAAACACAATTTTGAAAAACAGTTCAGTTTTGTGCATAAACTCCTCCAAGCATTGAAAAATGTGAATAAAATGCATTAGTATGAGATGCAAAGTTTTTCAAAAACAAAAGTTTTAAACCCAGTTTTCCCAAAATTTAAGATTTTCATACATTCTCCCTTTAAATTCTCAAGCAACAAATCTGTTTTGCATAAAACGCAAGGTATTTTCAAACTTGGTTGGTCAAACCAAAAACACATACTATAACATGTACAAAGTTTAGCAAAGAGTAACTTGTGTAATGTGTGCAACTAGCAAAAACTTGAGATACATGTGAGGTGATATGTGAATAGCAATCAATCACAAAGTCTACAAAATTCATCACATAGAATTTAAAAGAGACTATCACCTAAAGAGTTACATCATATAACTCCCACATCTCCTAGAACATAAGCTTGCAATCATGTAAGTTTCTTGAATTTTGCCTCATAATATACACACCAATTTTAAGTTATTCAGAAACTTATTAAAAAACCAGGATAATGTACACACCAATTTTAATAATGTGATTTGGCATCAAGCCTAATAGTACACACTTATTTTAAGCATCAAGCAATTAAACAGAGGCTATACCTTTTTTTCTTTTTTTTTTCTTTTTTTACATGTGCTACACTTTCTCGAGCACAAATTCTTATGATATGCACTAAGGTGTTAATGATTGGCTAGTGAACAGTGGTGAGATGGTTATTTATGCCTTTCTCAAAAGGTTCAAGTCCGACAGTCAAAGACATGTAACTTCAAGATCAAGACAAAGTGATCAACACCATAAACATCATTTCCACACAACATGCACTACAAAGCTTCAACTAGTAAAGTGCAATAAGAAAGCTTATCAAAGCTAAACAGAGTACAAACCACTTGTTATGTGAATATAAATTGACCAACCTTGTTTTCAAAACCAAGAAAATAGTGCAAAACACAACTTGTTTCCTTTTTCTTCCTTTTTTTATTTTATTTAAAACAAAAAACAAAAACAGTCCTAGAATGAAATGCATGAATGTTATGCAATGCAAGTCCTAGAAAAAAAAAAAAAAAAAAAAAAAAAAAGGTCACAAAGAGTAGAGCAATGAAGCATAAGGACCATGTCTAAAAGACTCAATTAGATTGAACCTTTTGCATCCAAAATCTTTTAGATACACCACGAGCATTGGAGTTCTTATTCACATAGGAATGATTTCCAACTCCAAGATTGGAATAAAGGTTTAGAGCCTTTACCAATTCACTAATGAGTACCATAGGATCTTGTGCTTGAGGCACAGGTACTTTTGGTTTGTTTGCTCTCTTAGCAGCTTGTAACAGTTTAGACGAATGTGTCTAGACTTTCCACAAAAGTGACAAACCAAAGTAGGCTTATCATGTGTCTTGTCCTTAGAAAGGGTAGTCTTCTTAGGTTTGGACTCTTTAAGATCAACCCTAATCTTCCTAGGAGGTGTAACTTCTAAGGGTTTGACAACCTCACTCACAACCTTACTCACAGAGGGTTCAGAAGAAGATGAAGGAACAAAGATATTGGAATTAGGTGCAGACACATTGATGCTTTCAACAAAACCTAATCTAGATTTGTCAGAAGAAGACTTTTGAACACTTAGCATATGGTCAAGTTTAGAACTAGCAAATCTAGCAACAGATAAATCAAGTTCCAAATTTTTAACTTTATCAAGTAAAAACATATTCTCAGTTTTCACATTGTTCAAAAGTTCATTAGCATCAAATAGTTTCGCAAGCAGATTATTCTTATCAAGCTCAAGAGATGCAATTTTCTTCATGCCTAATTCAACATTCATGGCATCCTTTGCAGCAACCTTGCAAAGTTTATTGTAGGCTTCTTGAAGATCTGCATCCTCAGAGAGTTCCCCATCAGAAGGGTTCTCTTCAGCAGATACACTTTCATTGACTACAGCAGTAGCAGTGAAAGTAATGAATTTTCCATCCTTGTCACATCCAGACCCATCATCAGAAACTTCACCATCACTAAGGGTTACAGCCATAGCCTTACCTTTAGACTTCAAGTAAGTAAGACATTCAGATTTCATGTGACCATACCCTTGACATCCAAAACATTGAGGACCCATAGTACTATTAGAAGATTGACCTACTTTATCTCTAGGTTTATCAGTGTTGTTAACCCTAGTGGGATCATTCTTCCTAAAGTTTCTAGGTTCAGCAGTGTTCTTATCTCTTGCCTTTCGGTTGTTATTTCTAAGAAAATTCCTAAAATTCTTGGCAAGGTAAGCAATCTCTGTAGCAGAGAGCTCATCATCAAATCCACCAACCTCAACATCATCAATTGACTTAAGAGCCATTGATTTGGATTTGCTAGTCTTAGGTAGATCCAATTCATAGGATTGAAGAGATCCTACAAGTTCATCAACAGGGATCGAGTCCACATCCTTGCTTTCAGTGATGGCAGTCACTTTGGGTCTAAAATCTTCAATCAAAGATCTAAGTATCTTCCTAACAATTTTAGGTTGATCATAGATTTCACCCAAGTTATAAGCAAAATTAACAATATCATTAAGTTTAGCATAGAATTCATCAAAAGATTCATCATCAGACATCCTAATGCTTTCAAATCTTGTAGTTAATTGCTGTAACTTATTTATTTTGACAACCTTTGTGCCTTCATGCACAGTCTGGAGGATAGTCCAAGCAGTATGAGCAACCTCAACATTAGAGATTCTCTTAAATTCCTCCATAGAAACAGCATTAAAGATAGCATTCATAGTTTTGCTATTGAAAGCTGCTGCTTCTTTCTGAGAAGTTTCCGACTCACTAACAGGAGTAGTGGGCTTCTCCCATCCGTACTCAACGGAGTTCTAGAAGAGAGTGTCCGTGTTCCATGACAATAGGGGTCAAGGATTAGCTCAGAGATCAAAAGATCAACAACAAGAAAGCTACCTACTCTGATACCACTTGTTGGTTTTTAGACCCCTTAAAACAACAATTAGATTAACCTAGTTAACAAGCCAAGTTATTACTTAGTCCAAATTATAGATCTAGGTTATCACAATTAAATAATCATATCATGCAAAGAAGCGGAAAGATAAATAAGACAATGATATGATCACCCAGGAAACCAAATTGGTAAAAACTTGGGGAGGATTTAACCTAGCTATCCTCAAGGTAAACCTAAATCCACTATCTTGAAAGAATCGAAGTTCATACAATAAGACTTACAAGCCCCCATGCTCGACTTCTTATTGCTACCCACCAGTAGAACTTACTGACACGACCACGTGCAAGCTCCGAGACCACGGACTCATTCTTTCTTGGATTCTCCAGCAAGTACAAGCACACCCGCTTGTGTATCTTTAAGTTCTTTAGTGCAGCAACTGAATGATCATCAAGTTCTTAAAGAAATCTCCTCCTTGATAATCCTAAGCTTGTGTGAAGGAAAGCTCCTCAAGGATCTCACAAGAGATTCACACAAACAGCAATATGAGCAACCTCTAAAACGTGGCTAGGGTTTGCCTTATATACTTAGAACAAAACATAAAACCCTAAAACATTTTAATGAGTTAGGGCTGAGTTGGAATTATGTAGAAAAACACATCAGACCCGAAATTCGATCGATCCAACCTAAGCTTCGATCGATCGAGCCAGGCCGAAATGCACAGTAACTTCTGCATTAGCTCGATTCCAACTTTACATAAAACACACAACTTTGAGCAAGTCTAAATAAGACTAAACAACCTGTTTTGATGATGGTTTGCCAACAATACAAATTAGAATTCTAAATACATTAATTCTAAGTCTTTAGAACCTAACAGACTATAAAATAACAGTAATGATAGAAACCAAACATTTTTCACAACCGCTTCCGTGATTTGTTTTTATTTAACATGAAATCATCACTAACACCACTTTTATTATGTACCAATCACAACAGATCATATCATAATATTCTAATCTTGAAATAAAGTTAATTTGTTATTTGGCACAAGTATCTCATATTGTGTTAGTATTTGGTTGGTTGTTAATATTCAAATCTTAGAATAAAGTTAATTCATAGTGTGAATTTGTCAATTCTATATATATATTGGTTATCACAAAAATTTTGTATTGTACTACGTATTTGAGAGAGAGAACCTGAATGGAAGAGGGAGCTTAGGAAACAAATGAGGCTTCCTCAAATGGACAGGAAGTGTGATCATGTAGAACAACTCTGCCCAATCAAGCTTCTGCTCCTCAGACACAACAAAGGCTTGCCCAAATCCCTCTATATCTCCTGTTTGTTGCGAAAACTTCTTCTTCTCTTCCATCGTAAGATTAAAGAATTCTTGAATGCCCGACTTCACATTCTCTAACAGTGAAGTATTCACCCCATCGTTTATTAACTACAATCAATCGGTCTTTAGTTAAAGATGAATATTAAGGAAATACGAAGAGATAATATTGAAAATTGAAATACTCTTCTTACTTTGGTAAAATTACATTTTTTTTTTTTTTTAACTCTATAATTTAGGAGGTGTAATAAATCAAGGTTCTCATAGTTTTTTTTTTTTTTTTTTTTTGGGGGGGGGGGGGGGCGGGGAAAGCGGTTCTCATAATGTTTTAAAATCAATAGTTTTAAAAATGTAAAAAATTAAACCATCAACTTAATTTCAGAATTAATTAAAAATTAAGCCATCAACTTATATTAAACCTCAAACACAATGTCGTACCACTTAAATGGGTTGGGATTTAATTTATTACTTTTTTTAAAGATTTAATTTGTTATATTTGAAAATAAATTGTCTAAATAGAGTTTTTCTATTCTATATGAACATTGGAAATAATTCTTATTATTACCATGCAAAAGTGGAAATTGAGGGAGGAAATTGTCTGCTAGTTATAATTAATAAATTTAGTCTTAGAATTTTTATTTATATTTGGTTTAAGTACAATAAAAATGATTATGACATGTCTTTAATTTTGATGAGGTGAACCAAGTCCATGTTGATTTGCATTACATGTGATGATTTGCATTATATATATATCCAGCCCATTTGTTTTAGATGACTTTCTTTTTGTGTGTCATTTAATAACTTTTTTTTTAGATTAATATTTTAAAAAATTCAACTATTAGATTACATGTTCTATATATTATTATAACATATGTCAAATTTTGTATGAATTATATATTATTTACTATTGAAAATTTAAAAATCTACCATGGTCAAAGTTACATTTGGGTTGTATATATATAAGTTTGAATCTCTCTCTCTGTCGGACCGTGTGCCTTACCGATCCATCCAACGACCAATTGGTGAAGGATGAGGGGGCACAAATCTTTTATAGCATTCGATCGCAGACCAAGCCTATTGGTATTTGAGCAAATTGTGAAAATCCCTCACACTCTCCCAATTAAGATGTATAAAAAAAAGGTGTTACAAGTAAATCATAGTGTTTTGTGTATGGGTGTGCATATCAAACCCACCAATCTAATGAACTCCAACCCAACACTTGAGGTTGATTTTTATGAGTTGGTGGGTGGGGATGTGTTGGAATTTTATTTTAGGTCTCAGTCTAGGTTGGGTTTGGACTTTGGGTTGATAGTTTTTTCAACCACTTAACCTAACCCACCATATATATGTTTACTTTATTTCCCTTATTGTCATTTTTTTTTTCATTTATTTGGTATTTTGAGAATTATTTTGGGTGAATTTGAAAACTTATAATATAATTTAAGAATAATATTTTAATTGTAATAATTTATTAAAAAAATTAACTAAATATTTGATAAAAGTCCAACTATATACAAGTAATAAACATCTAAACACAACTCATCGACACAACTCATCGACGCAACTCAACCTAACCCAACCTGATCAATATGGGTGTGGTTAGATTGATTGCAACACATGTGATGAGTTGGATTAGATTGAGAATTTCTCATCCCAACATGCTTGGATTTAATTGCAAAACCCTGCAACCCAACATAGCCATCAACATTTCTGGTTAAATTACCTTTTTTCTTAAAAAAAAAAATTTAGATTCCTTGAAATTATTTATTCTTGTTATTCACGGTTGGCTAGCATGTGGCTCCCCCCGAAAAAGAGATAATAATAATAAGGGATTGTTTGAGATCTACTTATTTTACTGAAACTGAAAACTTTTTGTTAAAAGTATTGTAGATAAAGATAAAAGTTTGCTGAAATAATACAGTGGAACCTATAAATAGTACCAAAAGTGCAGTGGAATCCATTAATAGTAACAAAAATAAGTTGAATAGTAAAATAAGCCGGATTTTTAAGCTAGAGCCAAACACACACTAATATAAATAAATAAATAAGAACTTCATGAATGAAAGAAATTTTAAATTATTAGATTGCTTAGAAATTCTCTTTTGGACCGCTTGATCTGATCATAGTTTCACTTTTCAGGTATATTATAGAAGGATTAACCCAAACAGAGAGAGAGAGAGAGACCTGAAAGAAACCCCAGTGTTTGCAAGCATGGTGCAACTTCTCCAGCTCCTTGTCCATGAGATCCTTGGAAGTTAAGCTTTGCATGTCGATGACTGGAACTTCGGGTAACGAAGAGGTGTCAGATACAAAAGGAGGGTCTTGATCCAGCCGTACATATCTTGGTGGCACCGTAGTCAGTGCCTCCTTCGCTAGCTCTTGAACACAAGGTACCGGAAGAGAGCTCCCCAGATTTGTTATTTTTATTTCATCCATAGCTGCCAAATTAACCCAAGGCCATAAAGCTTGGTTTTCTCTCTCCAATTATTTGGCTTTCCACTGCAATACAAAAGAGTTGAGAGTAAATGACAGACAAAGTACTTAGCGTGCGTTTGCCAATAGATGTTTGTGCGTTTTGTGTTTGTACCAAAGGACTTTGACTGGATATTTTTGATTTTCTGAATAAATTCATTTTATATTTTAAATTAAATATTATAAATCTGAAAATATATCTAATCTCACATCAATCTTAATTGTGAAATGAATCCTCTCAATTTTAAGTAAAATTAAGAGGATTCAATTATTTGGACCAAGGCATTGAGAATAATACAGAACTAGAATAGAACACAAACTCCAGCTAGCATGAGACTTGATACAGACAACTACCAAACTTAAATATATTTGTTGCTCACTACACACCGAGAGACTGAGGTGAATCCCAGTGAGTCCCATTAGCCTTGAATTTAATTATAGGAGTAAAAACTGTGGAATAAAGTAACTTTTTTTTTTTTTTTTTTGAGAATAGTGGAATAATGTAACTTGGTGCTTCATAAAGACAACAAACTCCTATGGCGTACATATACACATTAGTTTTTGGTGTTTTGTGTGCCTCACATCAGGTGCACTCTATTCTAGCCTATAATCCAAACAAACTCATCCATATCATGTTATATAGACTTCTATCCACTTTTTTCTTTCGTGCGCCGCTGTTTAACCCTCTTAGTGTCAACATATTTGATGTCATCTCTTATGTCTTCTATCTATATTATCTCAAAAGAAAAAGAAAAAAAAAAAAAAAAAACATATATGATATCTTGTTGAATTTTCTGCATGTGTAACCAAATGGTCCAAACCAAATTTTGTGCACAATGATTTTTAGGAAAGAATATTTAAAAATTATTCTTTTCATTTTATTCTTTTCCCTTCTCCCAAACGAAGGCTAGGATTTTTTTTTTCTTTCTTTTGGTAAATAAATTATTCAAAACACAAACTTTGTGACAAACAACCAAATAGATAAAGTGGGTTTTAGACCCATCATATCAAAATTTAACAAGGGAAATAGATTTTTTTGGAGGGGGTGGCATGTGGATGCATGACCTCGGCCTAACCTAAGCCCTAAAAATACTAAAAAAACGGACCTCTCCATGAATAGAAGAGAGATCCTAATGGAAGAGGGTCCAAAGTTTGCTACCTACCTTTACTTTAGAAGATCTAATGACGCATTGGAAAGACTACCACAGCCTAAACCCATGAAATTCCACAAGAACCTTTGAATTTTCTAATTTTTACCACTCACACACACCACATCCGCTTCGGTTCCTTAGAATTTGTTAGGAGGATTTAGTGTTGACAAATTTCATGTCAAAGTTTCTATTGTAATTGCAAAATCTTTTATAGTATTTGTGCCATTTGGGTTATCAGGAAGAAAATAGCTGAAAGTTGAAGTGCTAATTCTAAGGAGTTGGGTCAACCAAGCTCATTAATATGGACTTTTAAAGGAGTTTTCCTGATAGTTGGGTTGATTGAGCTTTTGTGGAAAGCATGTACTTGGGCATTTCCAAGTGCTTTTTGTAGCCACTTAAATGCCAAACCCTACATATATTTGAGAAAAGTGCTATGTTCACAATATTTTCACAACAAATCACATGTGGCAAGTTATTATTTGTTTTAATTTGAATCCAAAGCTTAAATTAATTTTTTGTCCACCTGTAACAACCAATAACAACCTATCACTTAGGATTTGGTGTGAAAGTGTTGTGAAAATGTTGTAGACATAGTATTTCTCTATATTTAGATATGGTTTTAATTGTAACCCTAATTTAGAGAGAAGAAAGACAGTCGTAGAGCTAAGAGAGACTAGATCTAAAAAATCCTAGAGTCTTTCTATCCCAACCATTGAATATTTCTGAGAGGTTTATTGTTCCATTCACCAAGATCAAAAAGAATGTTGGACATCTATCAAAACCACAGAGCTTTCATCCTAGTCGTGTTGCTGTGGAGTACAAATCTTCAAAAGGTTCTTGGTGTCAATCCAAGGTTCCGGTCATAATCGTGGATGTGTCACTTGTGGAAGTTCATATATTAGAAGAGTTCAAAAGTTCTAAAGTTGTAAAAGTTTCACCAATAAACTTATCTATTATGATTATAGAGTCTAAGGACAAAATTTTTGTACTAGATCTTAAACTTCTTTCTACTATAGTGGATTGCTTGTTGGGAAGGTTTCTCTCTAATGGTTTTTTTACTTTGGGAATAAAACAAGAAGGAACCTTGGTATATATTGATGGCAAAGGTACATATTGGAGTGATGGGGCCGACAACAACAAATTGAAGATGCCAATGTACGAAACAAATTAAACATTTAAAACTACAAATATATGAGCTCAAATTGGAAAAGATACTGTAAAATACCTCTCTCTCTCTCTCTCTAGAGAGAGAGAGAGAGAGATTTGTAATGGAAAAAGTATAACTCCAAAGTGGTTTGGAATTATCTTCCTCCAATCCATTATGTGACAATAGAAAAGACAATTCATGAGTAGTTTTAGTCACGTGACTTTATAATGAGCTATGTAATTTATTTAAATAATATACATGGATAGTTTTATAAATTGTCATATAGTGGGATTTTATATGAAGTCATTTATTGGATCTTGGGTGTTAAAATGGGTTTTGTTATTTTTTTAATAAAAAATTATCTCATCACTTAAAAAGATGCCATGTCATTTAAAAATATATTAGATCATTATTCTATTAGTCACATAGTACGGTAAATATTGTGACTTAAAAGTTAAAACATGTTACATTATTACTTTGTTAGTCACATAGATAGTAGACATTGAGACTAATGACATGACAATTAGAATGATAACAAATATTATCATCTTTCAACAATAAGCAACTAAGTTTTGCTAAGAAAAGGAAAAAAAAAAAAAAAAAAGCATGTGTTATCGAATTTTCCATTAAATAAATTATAAGTTTCAAAGATTTAAATCTAGAGAATCAATGGTTTTTAGGTAACAAATAAAATACCTTATATCATCATTCCAATTTTCTAAGCATTACTCCATCTATAACTCAAAATACGTGAAGAAAATTTTTGGGATGTTAAAATTTAGTGGGAGTATTTTAAACATTACACAATGAAATATTTTAAGACTTATAAGCTTTCATTAGGGTTTAACTGAGAGAATAACAATATGACATATTTGTTCTTTTTCAGAATATTAAAGGAAAAATTGCTTGATTTTAAAGTTTAGAGGATGAATTGTAAACTACCCTAAACATAAAGGATGAAAGTGTTTTTATCCTAAGTTGTTGTTTTTGTTTTTTTTTTTTTTTTGTATGTGTGTGTAAAACTGTGTTTTTACTTAAAATTGTACGTAAAGAAAAAAAAAATACAAAAAATCAACCCAAGAAAACTATATGTGAAACAGTGAATTTTGACTCAACAAAGTTGACTAAATCAAAAAAACAATTTCTAAAAACACAATAGAATATAACACCTTTATAATTTTGTTATATTTTATTTTGACTTGTAAATAATTGACACCTTAGCATTTGTGAAAATATTGTGATCGACGACAACAAGATGTTTTAACATTTTCACAAGTGAAATACTTGTCAGCAACATTTTCACAACAAATCATAAGTAGTAGATTATTGCAGGTTGTTATTGATGGGCAAAAAAGTAATTTCATTGGTAAGTTTAAATTAAAACCAATAACAATTTACAACCTATAATTGCATTGGCAAGTTTAAATTAGAACCATTAAAAATTTACCACCTATGACTTGTTATGAAATTTTTGTGAAAAATGTTGTGGATGTAACACTTTTTTTTTTTTCACAATACCTTTATTTTTAGTAGTAGTTGGTTCTAGTATGATATTTTATTATTTTATTTTGACCTACAAGAAATTAGTACCTCAGCAATTGTGAAAATATTGTGGCAACTTGTTGTGTTAATATTTTATATATATATATATATATATATATATATATATATAAAAACAGGGTAATAGTTCATATGTATACAAAATAAATTAAAAGCAAGTTTGACGAACAAACTATTTTTAGAACATTTTTACAAACTACTAATATAACAAATTCTTACTGACACTTTGGCACACTATCACTTTTATTCTTATCAATAACCATCCACCAAATTAACAATTTGTAAAAAAAAAATTGTGGCTCTAACGTTTTCCATTTTATAATGTGCAGTTCCTACCATTTAATTGAGTTGGTCCAATCAAAACTGAATACATCAATTAAAAATACAAGTAAGCTCCAGGGTTCAATGGAAGAAATATGGGACGACATGTACTATGAATCTATGATTATTTAAATCTGGCTTTCAATAATTAAACCAGATTTAGTAGACAAGCAACTAGCAGACATAATCACATATACAATAAACTAGGATTTATGCCATTTATTTCCTTATTTAGTAGTCATCGAGTTTTTCAACTCACAGGTATGTCTCAACTCTCAAGTGCCTTTATGCTCCTCATTCTGGATCCTCATGCCATCAATGTATGCCTTCCCATCGAGTTTACGTGAGAGATATCCCCTTAAATAATCTCCCGCACCTATTCTCTTGAACAATGCTGGTGATTCTTGAGTAATAAGACTTGGCGCCGGACCTATCTCTGCTTCCAATCTTGGGCTGTAAAATGTGGCCACAGAGAGCCTCTCCTTTGCTGAGCTGACAGTTGCCCGATGCACGATGCTACGGTAAATTCCATTCGTCATAATCTGCAAAACCACACATGGAAAACCAATAATGGTAGTCTTTAGACTTTGGTAGCTCATTCATATGTTTATTCTAGATGAGTGTATCAAAAAAAAAAAATTTAATTTTTTAAAAGGTAAAATTGCTTTTAGAATTTATTTTCTTTCTCGTGTTATTTTTTTTTTTTTTGGTTTTTCACAGGGTGTTCGGGCCAGCTTATGCGCACATCAACTAATCTCCACTCGCGATAAGAGCCTGCCACTGACCACAAGGTGTTGCAGCTACTGAGATTTGAACTGAAAAACAAATCCAGTCAAACCTCAAAGCCTTACCAATAGTGGACAAGCCACTGGGCTAGGCTCGGTGGTTTCTTTCTCGTGTTAATTGCTTTGAATTTGGTGCCCCTTAAAAGATTGAGCATAATACAAAAGTATTTGGTGGGTCCAAGTCATTGATTTGATTTTTGATTATGTCTTAAAGCTAACTATTAGTATTAGGACCTCAGTTGTTTAGCTAAATGGATATGCACAAAGATGGAATATTTAGAAAAGATAAGTTCATCTTTTACATTGTCCTTACAATATAAATTTACATTGTAAACATATAAAAAGTGATAAATGTTATACATATTTGCAAAAAGTGATAAATATTGTATACTTTTTATAAATGTGTACAACAATTCCAACTTTTTGTATGTTTACAATATAATTTTACATTGCAATTACAATGTAAAAAAATCGATCAATCCTTTAAAAAAAATCATTCAGTAGTCTAGAAGCAAGGTTGCTCTCACATGAAATATAAGTCCTACCACGCATGTATGTAATCTGTGAGACTTTATTGTTATGTGAAAAGAAAGCTTACTCGGAAAATAATGAAAATTACTCAAACATTTAGCATTTACCTCCAAAATGTCACCAATGTTGACAATAAATGCATTAGGTAGAGGTTTGATAGGAATCCACCTCCCATCTTTCCTTATCTGAAGGCCTTCTATTTCATTGACTTGGAGAAGGATTGTTAGACCTACGGCATCTGCGTGAACATTGAGACCAATCACATGCTCAGGTTGTGGGCATGGAGGATAGTAGTTCATCCTCATTGCTTGAAAACCTTCTTCAAACGGGCTTCTCATGTCATCATGTTCCATTCTTAGAGCTTTTGCCATTAGTTCAAGTAGTTTCATGGAAAGGTCTTTTAGCTTTGCTGAGTAAGTGTCTAAGTTATCTCTGCATGTGAAGGAAGATAAATAGTTCAATCGCTAGGATAGTAATTTAATTTTGGGTAAACCTAGCTAGAAAAAGAGTTAGTGTTATCTCTCTCTCTCTCTCTCTCTCTCTCTCTCTCTCTATATATATATATATATATATTACAAAAAAATAAAGACTTGGTGTTATTAAAGACTCACTATTATCGGCAAGAGCTAACTAATAAGGTATTTAGAATTGGTAATTGGGACGTAGAAGTTGATCTAGCATTATTTGGAGTGGACAATGTTGCATGCCTATTTGTCATAAGTGTGGATGTTCATTTTCAACAAAAAGACTTCCATATTCTGCCATGGTCTATCTAAAGTATGAGTCTAGTTAATGAGTGCCTTAGGACATAGTTATGTTAAGTTTTATAATGCAATCATTTGATTTTTTTACAGGGATTTGAGTCACTTTTAGCTTAAAATGTATTTGTTTATTAGTTTATGTAATTTTCTATTGCAGGCTAAGCATATTCTGTATTTTTTGGCATTTTGTTTTGATTCCGTTAGTAAACAAATTATAAGATATATGATTCAGACTAGATCATGACCTTACTTAAACAGGATTAAGGCTGCATGCTCTCTAAATTTTAATAGCAAAATTGTCTTGTAAACTTTGAAAAACACAAAAATTGTTTTGTTTTCATTTTCATTCTTAAAATTAAGTTTTTAAAAACAAAAGACTTAAAACATCTTCAGAGAGAGAGAGAGACCTGAATGGGATATGGATTTTCGGGAATAAGTGAGGCTTCCTCAAATGGGTTGGAAGCGTAATCATGTTGAACATATCTCCCCAATCAAGCTTTTGCTCCTCGGACACAACAAAAGCTTGCCCAAACCCCTCCACATCTCCTGGTAATTGCCATAACTTCTTCTTCTCTTCCATTGGCAAATTAAAGAATTCTTGAACACCTACTTTCACCTTCTCCACCAATGAAGTGCTCACCCCATGATTTATTAACTGCACAACACATTTCAATTTTTTATTTGTACTTAAACCATATATTTCAAATAGTTTTTTATATGAAAGGAAAAAAAAAAAGAACATTATTATAGAATGTCATCTCATCTTTTTGGTCTGACCAAGTTTGTATCTTTAAAATTTATACTGTCAACTATCCTTGTATACTATAATTGAAATAAAATAGGATGTCATTTTTTTTAAATCTTAATAGAATCTGGTAGAATTTTTCTCCAATGTGGTTCTGATGAAAATTCCTTTAATTTATTAGGTGACAAATTGAAAAGTTATCTATGTGCATTCTTAATTACATGAACTGCTTAGTCATGTGACTTTTCTTATGTAGGAGTATGATTTAATGACTTTGATATGAGTATGCCTTTTTTATAAACCCATAATGGATTGAAGAAAAAACCTTGCAACATTTTTTCACCAAATCATCTCTCCCTCTTCCTGTGTATGTTTGTGTGTATATATATATATTCCCCCTTACCCCTAATTACCAATTATTTTGATCTCTTTTCAGATCTGTAAGACACTACATATAGAGTGTGTACACGGGTTCTAAAATGCGCATTCAAGCTCCCAAAATGCCTAATAAATATTCTTAGGAGAGAGAGAGAGAGAGAGAGAGAGAGAGAGATGATAACCTGGAAGAAACCCCATTCCTTGCTTGCATGGTGTAACTTCTCCAACTCTTATGGCCTGTTTGGATGTTAAAAAAAGGAGGGGGAGTAGAATAGAGGGAGGGAGAGTAATTCAATTACCTTGTTTGGAAGATTTTTAAGGAAGGAGGGAGAGGAGTTTGGAGGGGTTTCAACTACCTCTAAGCCCTCATTTTTAATTCCCCCAAATTGGAGAGATTTGGAGGGAAAGTAGAGTAGATAAATTATTGACCAAATGAATTTTCCAAAATACCCTTTCTCAAGATTTTTCTTTTTCATTTTTTTTTCATAATTCAGAAATTTTATTTTTAAATTTTGAGTAATTTGATGCTTTTGGCTTGAGGTTTTTTTTTTTTTTCCTTTCTCTTTTTTTCGATCTCAGCCTTTGAGTTCCCATGGCGGCGGGGACAATGGCGACCACCGTCGGAGCTACGGTGCTGCTCTACTACATGCTGAGCCGGAGGCTGGCGACGTTGTTGTTGGCGCCGAAGGTCTACGAAGACGGGGGTGATAGGAGGAGCAACGGCGGAGATCTGTCGAGATCGAGTAGAAAGAGAATAGCTCGGAGGCCAGCTCAGGCTCCGGCGACGCTCTTCAAGTCGATCACGACGTTGTCGAAGACGCTCCGATTCACGTACTCGGAGACTCTAGGCAAGTGGCCGATCGGCGATTTTTCAATTTTGAGTAATTTGATGTCTTGGTGTGAAAGCATGGTGGTTGAAGACTGGGCCTCTTCTTTTGGGCTGTTGGGTTTGGATTTTTACTCTTTTTTTAGTTTTTAGGTATATACTTTATTTTTTTTATTTTTTTTTAAATTTTATTTATGCTTCTCCAAAAAAGAAAAAAAAAATTCACTAACATATTCTAAGATTTGGACGAATGATAATCAGGTTCAAAACTTTACAAAACTGATAAATTAATCATAGACCAATGTTGCAAATTCATTTTCAAAAATGGATAAATTTGTCTATTTAAATCATTTCCTCTACTTTCCATCCTAATTTTTAAAACATCCAAACAAGAGGAAGAGCTAATTACTCAATTCCCCCTTACTAATTTTAAAAACATCCAAATAAGGTAGAGGATAACAATTCTCCTCTACTCTCTTCCTCTCTACTCCCCTCTACTCTCCTCCCCTCTCTAAACTTCCAAACAGGCCATTAGTCTATAAATTCTGAGCAAAATAACCTTTGCATGTCGATGCCTTGGGGTAAAGAAGTGTTGTCAGTTATGATGGGAGGTCCATGATCAGAACGCACATACCGCGGCGGGACTGTGCTTGGTGTCTCCTTTGCTAGCTCCTGAACTCTAGGAACTGGCATAGAACTCCCTAACCTCGTTCGTTCTGGTTCCATATCTCTAGCTCCTAGAAATCCCAAAGTGAAAGAGCTTCAAGTCTTAGCTCCTAAATGGAGAACCGTGAACTTTAAACTTACACAAAGAGTTGGAAAGGTCTCAAGGCCAGTTAACATCATCGCATGCAGTTTTTTTTTTTTCTTTTTTAGAAACAACTTGCATCAATTACCGACATCCCTTTCGTTTGAAATAAATGACACACGCTCTGCCGACATCCCTATTTTTCTATGTACACACGCTCTGCCGACATCCCTTTCGTTTGAAATAAATGACACCAGCACCTTCAAGGTATAAGAAATCAATAATCCTCCACGTTTTGTAGAAATTTCAATCAAGCCTGAAAAGTAAGTTTTGTCCTAAATACCTATATTGTTGACTACATATTTGAACGGAGTAACATTACAACCATAAAAATTTTTACAATATTTTTACAAACTGTTGAGGTGATAAATTCTTACTAGTTCTTATTTGGACCTAATAACTTATATCACATTTTTACTTATTAATAATCACTTATAACATCAGCCGTGTAAATATTTTATTTTATTTTAACATTTGAATTTGTCGTGGAGTAATAATTCCACTGAGGGAAGAGAAAGTCATAACTTATAACAAACTAATAGACAGATTTTTAAAATTATCATCTACATGTGTTACAAGATAAATATCTCCTCTTCTCAAATAAATAAATATCTTAGCTCCTAAATGGAGATTCGGAGAAACGTGAACTTTCAACTTATACCAAGAGTTGAAAAGGTTCTTATCCAAAAAAAAAAGTTAAGCAATCGCCAGGCCCAAATTCGGAGTCAGCCCAACCATACGCCACTTAGGCCATGGCCTAAGGCCCTAATTATGCGTCAATAGAAACTTTAAAAAAAGTTCTCAAATAATAATGGTCGTTACAATTTTGTCAAGAAGAAATCCCCGAGTATTACCTAAAAAAAACAAGATAAGTATAATGTCTAGGTCATTTTTAAAATATTTTCACAATAAATTTTAAGTGGTAGGTTGTTAATAGCTGTTATTGGTGGACAAAAAAAAAACAATTTAAGTGGTAGGTTTAAATTAGAACCAATAACAACTAACTATTAGGATTTATGTGGGTTCCAGTTAGCTCAACTGGTAAAGTCTCTTATAGTTGTATAAGAGATATGGGGTTCAAGCCCCGCCTACACCAAAAACTGATTGGTGTTTTAGTCTGATGATAAAGAACTATCATCAGAAGCGGACGTCATAGGTTGAAACTCTAAAAAAAAAAAAAAAAAAAAAAAAAAAAAAGAAAAAAAAAAAAGATAGAAGAAAATTTTGGGTTAATAATAATCTTCTAGGAGTATTAATTAAGCCCTAAAAATTAGCCAATGTATGAAACAATCTGTCTTAATAGAGTACATTTTGTCTAAGTTTCTTTCTAACTCAGTTGGAATTCCCTTATGCGTGTGAATATAACTCTAAACTCTAAGCTCCTTTGCACACTAAAAATATAGACCAAACTCTCTCTCTCTTTCTCCACTAGCTAGCACAATAACTTTAGGGTGTGTTTGATGGTAGAGTGGATTTTAGTGAGGATGAAAAAAAAAAAAAAAAAAAAAAAGAAGAAAAGGGAGAGAAAATGAAAAGGGAAAACTTTTTGGAGGGTGTTTGGTTGAGAGAGAGAGAGGGGAAAATGATGGTGAGGTCCACGTGGACCCACCAAAAAGTTTTCCCTCCAAAATAAGGAGAAAGCTTGGTGGGAGGAAATTTGATAGGTGAAGGACAAAAATTGCACATAGGCTTCTTCGATACTTTTTTTTTTTAATATTTTAATATTCTAATTTTAATAAGTTTTTTATTTTTGTTCTCGTATTTTTTTTTTCCTGGGCTTCAGTACCCTTGTTAAGTGTTTCTTTTGTTCTCATTCCAAGTTTTTTTTTTTTTTAGACATGATTTTTTTTTTCTAGAAATGATTTTTATTTTTTAATAAATTTGGGTGATTATATTTTGTTTTATTTTTTGGTTGTTTATCACTTTATTGTTTCAATTGAGCATCATTTTTTAACAAGGGTATATGAGTAAATTTATACAAACTCATTTTTTCCATCCCTTCACTTTTTCACTTTCAACCAAACAAAAAGAAGGGAAATTAAATTTTTTTTCTATACTCCTACTTTTCCATCCTTCCACAATTTTCTATCCTGTTCCAAGCAACCCCTTTGGCACTCAACAATCCTTGAAGGCGTGAACAGGTAAAGAATTGACGTGAGGTATGCTTAAATATGGGTTTTTCGTTTTTGCTTTATTATTACTTTTTAAACCTTTATATGGGTTAGAGAAGCAATCAAATTTTTTTTTTTTTTTTTTGGCTGAGAAGAGAAGCAACTAGTGTTAGATATTTTGGTAAAGGACTAAATAAAGATTGAAAATTTGAGATAAGGCTAAATGGGAGGGGGGTGTCCTACTGTACCACAAGTGTTGTACAATAGCTAAAGTATTCAAGACTTATCTCTTTCATTTTTGTTTTTTTATTTAATGGCAAATGTTAATAAGCACCATGCGGTGCTGGTTAATGTTGCACTAATGTGGGTCCCATTTGAAAAAGAAAAAAAAGACATAAAACTGACCTCATAACTTATTTTTAATATTTTTCTTTTTATAAAGCTAATCCCACAACTTAAAAGCCGTAAAAATATGACATAAAACTGCAACATAGCTGAAAAAAAAAAAAAAAAAAAAAAAAAAAAAAAAAAAAGAAAAAGAAAAAGAAAAAGAAGAAGAAGTACAAAGGACTGCAGGTAAAAGGCACCTTATAGTGCCTGTTAACACAACCCTTATTTAATTGATAGTCTTATCATTTTTTAAATGGGAAGAAAATATAATTCAAATGTATTTTATTAGCTTTGTTTAGTTTTTGTTAACTGTTTTTTGCTTGTCATTTAATTTTAAGAAGACAAAGAATATCATCATTATTATTACATAAAAAGTAAGTAGTTACTTCATGTAAGTACTCATTGCCATCGTTCCTTCTGGGGCTAGTTTTAATAGACTTGTTGTTTAACCAAAAAAGTACTCATTGCCATAGATAAATCAACAAGGGTGCAATGCAACAAACATAGTCAGAAATGGTTCCACAATAAGTCCAAGGGCAGCACAGAAACCTCTGATAAAACTAAATGTGATCAATGTCCTCCATGCATGGCTTTTAGTGTGGTCTCACCTTGTGGTTCAACAACAGAGCAGATTTCGCAGCTCCATTGCATCAATTTCCGCTGTATGGCAGCAGAGCAGATTTCGCAGCTCCACTGCATCAATTTCCGCTGTATGATTAATGGGCCTATACTACCCAATAACTGGGTCTAGGGCCCATGCTGAAGAGGCCCAGAATCTTCTTTCATCGAAGACCCAGAAAAAATTTTAAAAAAAAAGAAAAAAAATAAATTTAATTTCAAAAAGGATCTCTGAATAAATGTGTTGATAGCAATAAACAAAATATAACAAAAACTTGGTTCTAAAATCGCAAAAATAAGCAAGTAATTTATAAAAAGAAAAATGTTAAAATATTATAAACTGTTACAACTAGAAAATAATAATAAAAGTAATTATAATGATGATCAAAGACTCCCCATGACAATTTTTATTCTCTCTAATGGTAATAATAATTACACCTCGCACCCTTAATTGAAATTATTCACTCGTATAGGAGGAGTCCCTCTTTCTCTCAAAATAGTGTGGGATTCATCATGATTTGTCCACCCTTAGACCTTGGCTTTGCTTTTAGATTCACAAGAAAAATATTTGTTAGGTTCTAAGACTTAAGGAACTAAATGTATTAAAACTTCAATGTGTAATGTGTTGGCAAACCATAATCAAAACCTAGAGTCTAGATTTAGGCTGCTCAAAGTGTGTTTATGTGTAAAGTTGGAATCGAGTGATTGCAGAATTTACTGGACTAAATCTGCAAGGCTCGATCGATCGAAAATTAGACTCGATCGATCGAACCTCGTGCAGATTGTTTTTTTGCAGAATTTCCAACTCAGCCCCAAGTCCATATGACGAGTAGGGTTTTATGTTTTGCTTCAAGTATAAAAGGAAAAACCCTAGCCACGTTTTAGATGTTCTTGATATGCTGTGTGTATGAATCTTCTGTGAGATCTAGAGGTATTTACCTTCATACACACTTAGGGTTATCAAAATCAAGATTGATGTCAAGAACTTAGTGATCTCTTCAGTTGCTGTTTCAAGAGCTTAAAGAAGAACACAAGTAGGAAAACTTGTGGTTACTGTGGATCAAAGAAAGAAGTAGTCTGTAGACTCGGAGCTGTCACGTGGTCGTGGTAGTAAGTTTTCTACTCGAGATAGCAGTAGGATGTTAGTGGTCTAAGTCTTATTGTACAAACTTCAATTCTTTCATAGTAGATCTGTTTTACCTTGAGGATAACTAGGTTAAATCCTCTCCAGGTTTTTTACCAGTTTGGTTTTCCTGGGTTATCATATCGTGTGTTCTTTATATTTTCGCACTATTTACAAGATATGATTTGAATGTGTTTAACCTAGATCTTATTAATGAACTTGTTAATTAACTTGGCTTAATATTAGGTTAAAAAACTTGTATTTTAAGGGGTCTAAAAACGTACAATATTTGTGAGATAAGCTTTAATTTAAGAGTTTATGTTTGTGAAAGTGGAAAACTAAACATAAACTAAGAAAAAAAAAACCTACAAACTATATTTAGCTATGCATATAAGGTCAAAGCGTGACCTTGAAATCGTAGTTTAAATGGTAAAATTGCTCTTTACTTTTTTATTTTATTTTTCAATAGCAAATAAATCACCAATGATACCAAAAACTCTCTAACAGTTATATATTTGATATTAGAACCATACTATTCTCCCCCATTTATGTGTGGGCTTGAACTCTCCTTATTAAGCAGGACCAACAAGTGAGAATTTTTTTTTAAATAGGAGAAAAGGTGGAGACAATATTTGAACTGAGGACCTCTAACTTGAATATCATAATAAAATAGTATGTTATTGATTTTCTCAAAAGTTTAAACAATTATTAAGAAGTGGGTTTTAGTTAGCTCAATTAATTAAGAAAGTTTATTGTCGGAGAGAGAGAGAGAGAAAGAGAGAGAGAGAGATAGCGCTTTCCAATCTGAGAGGCATGAGGGGTGAGAGACTATGAGAGGCATGAGGAGTGAGGAGAGAGAGAGAGTGATATTTGATAGTGAAAAATTAGGGTTTAGATTACTTGGTTTTTTTACTTAAAAAAACTTACCATTATAGGCTTTATAGTGATGATTTGTTTTCCTTTGATGACGAATAATTTTGTCACTATATATATATATATATATATATATATAAATGTGTGTGTGTGTGTGTGGATTTCAGTTAGCTTAATTAGTAAAATCTTTGATGGTTGAATAAGAGATCTGGAGTTCAATCCCCGCCTACACCTTACACCAAAAACTGATTGGTGTCTTGCTTTGATGATAAAGAGCTATCATTAGAAGCGGACGTTATAGGTTGAAAATCTCTCTAAATATATATATATATATATTTTTATATATTTATTACTGCTAATTGCGCCCAACAATTTCAACCGGCGTACTTTGATATTTCACAAATGGGTGACAAAAACATATTTCGTTACCAATGGTACTAAATTTTTTACATATTGAACGACTATATTTGCATTTCGTCTCCTATCATTAGTATTTGGCGACACCTATTTTCTTCTCCCTAGATACCACCTTTCAAGACAAAATCGTTTGTTGCCATAGACATCCATGTATCTCGCGCCTAAAAAATTTTTATGCCACCATGGCCTATAGCAACGAAAAACATATGTTGTCGCCTATTATAATATATTTAGTGACGAAATCAAAAATTCGTCGTCATGTTTAATATTTTTTAAAATATTTGGTGATGAATTAATTTTTTCCTCACTAAATGTTATTATTTGGAGACGAAATAATTTTTCCTTATTTGATATCTTCACCATAAGCCACATTTGTTGTAGTGGGGGTTCGAACCAAGCCTACACCAAAAATCAATTAATACCTTAGCCTAATGATAAAGATCAATTATCATAAAGTAGAAGTCATAGGTTGAATTTATATTCTATCTAAATAATAATAAATAAAAAAACAAAAAACAAAAAGTTTTAGAAATGAGAAATTATCATTTAATCCAACTGTCGCTAATTTAGGACTTGTTCTTTTTCCTGACATAACGTAATCAAGTCTCTATAAATAATTTTATAATAAAATAAAAATTTTAAAAAAAAAGTCTCTATAAATAATCCTTCTCAAAAAAAAAAAGTCTCTATATACTTTATTAATAGTGGATGTCAATTGGACATTAACTTTAGTGATTAATTAGTGTCAAATGGTAGGTTTGTATAATTGTACCATGACATCAGACTTAGCAGAAATCAATCTATAGTTCATGCGATTCATGCCAAATTTGATGATCTGCCATTCAATGGACAATGGTCATGAGTAGGGTCAAAAGGGACAGTATATGAATACATGCGATTTAACCATTGTATGCGGCATGCCCCATAATCAACATATATGATAGAATTCGTATTGGCTACAAAATCCGTTTTGGGTACCATTTTGTCCCCGTTCTCCTTCCCTCGTACCCAAATGTAATGGCTTACAATAAATCTAGATACATAATAAATATGACAAGCTCTTCTTTTCTTTTTCTTTTTTCGGTAATCCATGATATAAAATTAAACTAAGAAATAACAAGTCTATTACAAAACATGCTAGCTTTATCAAAAGCTAACAAATTCTCCACCACAAGCGGTGGGTTACAAAAAGCAACAAAATGAGAGCCAGACTGTGCTCCAAACTTAGCCAAAGCATCGGCACATTGATTAGCTTCACAGTAGACATGAAGCACGCGCTTGTTTGGGATTTGCTTTAAGAGGCTCCTGCAATCAGAGAGTAAAGGTTCCATCATAATATTTTCAGCTTCATTGTTCATAAGCAAAACAATGCTCAACGCGTCTAGCTCAATGATAAGGTTGTTCACACCCATCTCCCTAGCTATATTTAATCCATCCCTTAATGCCCACAGTTCAGCCATGAAGCTGTTGGTGTGCCCAATCCCTCTAACATATCCCTTCACCCAATTACCTTCATGATCACGGAATAAGCCTCCTCCACCTGCCTTGTCGGGCTTATTTATAGTTGAACCATCAGAGTTCAGCTTCAGCCAGCCCCACGGTGGCTTCTCCCATCCCACAGGAATGATAGTTTTGGCCGGCTTACTCTTAGCTTCCAGCCCAATAGCAAAAAATTCAGTGCTATACCTCAGACATTTTTTCCAACACTGATTATCTACAGTTCCTAATGTAAAAACAAAATTATTTCTATGCAACCACAGTTGCCAAAGCCCCAAAGGAAAGATAATCCTCCAAGGTATGCCTTTCACAGTGGCATTCATAGGGTCCCTACAGTTAGTTTCCAACCATTCTTTAAAGGGGAGGCCAAATGAGTTCCTAGTGCAAATAGGAGTTTGTAATTGCTGCCAAAAATTGTGGGCAAAGTCACAGCTCTTGAAAAGGTGGTCAATAGATTCATTCTCCTTGTTACAAACCTTACACACCGGATCAAGAATTAAACCCCTTGAACCTAACACTTCAGCCGTGGGTAGACTACCATGTAGACAAAGCCACAGGAAGAACTGAACCTTAGGAGGAGTTTCAGTCTTCCAAATCCAATTGAATGACAAAGTGTTCAGGTTCAAGGGGTTTAATCCCCTAGCAATGAGATAGGCTGATTTGAGGGGAAAAAAGCCATTATTTGAGAATGCCCACATGAGCTCATCAACTGAGTGGGGGTCAAAAGAGAAGGGAGTGGCCAAAATAGTATTAAGAATACTTTCAGGAAGATCAAAAGAGATGCTAGATGGAATCCAAGTATTGTTTTCATCAAAACATTGCTTAACTGTAAGTTCAACCTCCCCCCTAGAAAGAGGTCATTCAATGAGCTCTCTTAATCTCCCTTTAGGAGGCCAAAAGCCCATCCACATATTAACTAGATCACCACTCTTCACTGTCCATCTCAGACCTTTCACATAAATTGGTCCCATCTTTTTGCAAGCTGTCTAAATCTGAGAGCAAGGCAACTTCCTTCCCTACTCAGTCATCCTGTTAGGACACAAATATTTAGCTTGTAGCATTCTTGCCCATGGCATCCCTTCCTCATGAGCAAGCCTCCAACATAACTTAGCTAGCATAGCTTGGTTTCTATACTTCATAGAACATAACCCCAATCCACCAAGCTCTTTAGGTAAAGTAATGGTACTCCACTTAACCATGTGCATCTTCCTTTTTTCCTCAGTTGATCCCCAAATGAAGTCCCTTGTCATCTTATCAATAGTATCACATACTTTAATAGGAATGCTATGGCATTGCATGTAATAATCTGCAATAGGAGCTACCGCAGATTTAATAAGCACAAGTCTACCTGCTCTTGACAAAAGCTTTGTTTTCCAACCAGCAAGCTTACTTTGGACTTTATCCAAAATAAAATTGAAAGCATTACCCATCCTGCCTTTGTGAATAATGGGGAAACCCAAATAGCTTCCAAGATTATTGGTAGCCATAATTCCCAGCCTTCTACATACACCTCTTTTCCTTCTAGCAGTGACATTTGGTGAGAAAAACACTCTAGATTTCTCATAGTTAATCTTCTGTCCAGCCATACTGCAAAAGCTATCAAAAACTTCAAGAATGGCTTCACAATTCTTAGCATTTGCTTTAGCAAACAGCATTATATCATCTGCAAAGAAAAAATAGGAAAAGCTAGGCCCCCTCCTAGAAGCTTTTATCATGTCCCATCTTTTATCCTCACACATCTTTGTTATCTGAGCCCCAAGAAATTCCATGCATAGAATGAACAAATAAGGTGATATAGGATCACCTTGTCTAATCCCTCTTGAAGGGTAGAAGGCAGGGAGTTTGCTTCCATTGAAAAGAAGAGATGTTGAGGTAGAAGAGACACAACTAAGGATAAGTTGAATAATATTATCCGGAAATCCAAAGTGTGTAAGCACCAGCCTAATGAAACTCCACTCTAGCCGGTCATATGCTTTCTCCAAATCAATCTTTACCACCATATACCCCTCTTTGTCTTTACTCTTCCCAATTGAATGAACCAATTCTTGGGCAATGATCACATTATCTAACCCTCTTCTTCCTTTAAGAAAAGCAGCTTGCATGGGAGAGATAAGGTTGGGAAGCAAGGGTCTAATTCTCTGAACAAGAATTTTTGAGACAATTTTATAAACGGTGTTACATAAGCTTATTGGTCTATATTGACTCACTTTCTCCGGACCCAGTTGCTTGGGAATTAGAGCAACTAAAGTTTGGTTAAGATATCCAGGCACCCTCTGGTTTGCAAATATACTTTTGACTTCACATTTCACTGAATTTCCAACCACAAGCCAAAACCTCTGGAAGAAGCCTGCATGAATTCCATCACTACCAGGGGCTTTATATGGCTTCATGGATTTAAGGGCCTCCCATATCTCTTTATCAGATGGAATCAAAGCCAAGGAGTTAGCATCAGCATCACTTAATCTCAAACACCAATCCGTATCCCAATTCTGAACCAAAGGGCAAGCAACCTGATCAGTTTGATAAAGCTTTTCAAAATATTTAATAAATATCTCTTTTACTTCCTCCACATTGTGATTCCAAACTCCCTCATCATTCAAGATGCTGGTAATTCTATTCTTACCCCTTCTAGTAATGGTAGACATGTGAAAATAAGCTATATTTCTTTCCCCAAAAATGGTCCAATTGACCCTAGACTTCATTGCCCAGAGTTCCTCCTCAAGCTGAAGAATCACATTATACTCTTCAGAAAGCTGATCTTGCAAATTAATAAGAAAATTATTAGAGTTGTTGGCAAGGGCTCTCTGAGTACCAAGCAGCCTAGCCATAATCTACCTTTTCCTCACAAAAATATTCCCAAAAACTTCCTTATTCCAGTTTTAGGCCTTCTGAGTGAATCTCGTAACAGCACCAGGTAAATCTTCTTCTCTCCCTTCCCATGATTCCCTAACAATGGCAAGGAAATCCTTGTGACTAAGCCACATGGGTTGGAACCTAAAAGGTCTGTTAGAATTTGCCACAAGATTAGGATATAAATTTAACAGGAGAGGGCAGTGGTCCGAGTTCACTCTAGCCAGGTGAGTCACATTAGCCTCAGGAAAAGAGGTTTTCCAACTAAGGTTGGCCCAACACCTGTCAAGCCTGCACTGGATAAGGCCCCCTAATTCTCTCTTATTAGTCCAGGTAAATTTAGGCCCTGAAAAGCCCAAATCCATCATTTGGCACTCATTTATACAGTCAAGAATAGCTCTCACTCTTCTTTGACAGATAGGATTGCCCCTAGATTTTTCCCCTTCAAAGATAACCTCATTAAAATCTCCCATAAGATCCTAAGGAAGATCATGTAAATTAGATATCAATTTAAGGTTTTCCCAACGCATGCATCTCTGAGCAAACCTAGGACTAGCATAAATGGAACTAATAATCCAGCTTAGAGTTTGAGATTTTACCCAAATGATGGCATGAATCTCCTGCTCCGTAGCTGCCAGCACATCCACTTGCACCACATTAGTCCTCCAGAGCAACCAGATACCCCCAGCAAAACCAATTGTATCTGTCACTTCCGCCCCATCAAAAGGCATCGTTTCAATCATCTCCAAAGCTCTTGATCCACTCATCCTAGTTTCAGTAATAACCATGAGGATAGGATTGTGCCACTCCACTAAATCCATCACTATTTTTCTGAATTGGGGTTTCATAGCACCCCTACAATTCCAAATTAATATATTCATGATCTTAAATGGGGTAGTAGAGGAATCGAAGCACACCGCAGAAGAGGAGTTCTCAGTGTCTCTCAACCTCCATGCCACCATCATCTTTGGCTTCCTCATCAATTTCTTGCGAAACAGAGTCACCGAATGGTTGAGAATCCCCATCATCTCCTGTGTTGCTCTAATGAGGATGGTGCCACTGAACTCTGCCTCCGCTAACTGAATCATCTTCACCCTGTGCAAATTCCCCTTCATAGAGCATTCCATAGGTTTGTTTTGCAGTATCTTCCTCTCCGTAATCACCGGCTTCACCCATTCCTTTTCTGCCTCTGTAAGAAATTTTTTCGAGCTTCGCATCTCTGAAATTGTCTCTGATGAGCTTAAGCTTGCTGTTAGAGGGGCATGCACCACTGGCCTGTCCGTGAGGAAGCGCCACCATAGATTTGGCGAGATCTCCCAAGCTTTATTCTTCAGGGGAAGATAACTCAGACCTCTGCTCTCCTCGGTTAACAGGAACATATTCTTCCACACTAACATCAATTCCAGATCGAACCACCCCCATACCTCTGTTGGGTCCTGCCTGATCCATTAGATTGTTTGATCTCCAATCGGAATTATTTTGCCCTTGTAGAAAATTGTCCATCTATCTGTTTTCTCCATTTTTGCCATTTCCTAATGCGCTACTGTGAGCACCCTCAGCCGTTGTTATTAGCCCCTCCTCAGAATCATTTGTTTTATTTAAAAGCCATGAGCCTTAACTTGGCCCATTAATTTTCGAAGGGCCCGCACTAGACCCAAAGACAAAAACACTATCTTTCATTAGGCCCACATCCTTCCTTTGGCTTCCAACGGCACTTTTGGCCTTCTGGTTTTGGTTAGCACGAGTTCCACTTCGTTTGGAACTCTTTCCATTAGCTGCTTTATCTTGATGGGACTTGTTAGACCTACTCTCTTCTCTACATGTCACAGCAAGCTGAGATTGTGGTGCCTTCCTTTTTCCCGCCATCCTTTCTAGCTCCACTGCTCTAGGTGAAGTCCTATCATACAAGTATTGAGAAAACTCACCAGATTGACTCAAGCTCACTTTGCTAGGCTTGTCACGTGCCTTGCTCATTGGCTTGCGCCTAGTCACAATCATCCACTCTCCAAAGTCATCATGACTTTTATCTACTGGTTTCTCTGCCTCCTTAGGTGTGGCTTCCATGCTTTGTTCAGCCTGTACTTCACTGGTGGGTTCACGAATTGTGAATGGGCACACCTCTTTTTTGTGTCCAATTCGACCACACTCAAAGCATAATGAATCCACCCCTTCATACTGAATAATTTGTTTCAGCTGGCACAAGAAGATACTTCGGACAAGGGGTTTATCAAGGTTAACTTGAATACACATGCGTGCAAAACGTCCTCTGACTCCATTAGCAGTGTGTGCATCAATACGGAGCATGGGACCAATAGCTCTACCAATCTTAAGTAATGCATTATGCTCATAAAACTCAATTGGTAATTCAGGAAATCTAACCCACATAGCAACTGAAGAAAAAGTTGCTGTGGATGCTTTGAATTTGGGTTCCCACTGCCTAATGGCTAAGAAATTCTGTCCTATGAACCACGGACCTCCCTTAAATATTTTATCAACATCCTCTCTGAGCTCAAACTTAGTAAGGAAAAAGTCAAACCCCAAATCAATGCAATCCATACCTCCTTTCAAGTTCCACATACTCCTAAGCTTCAAAACCAGGAAAGAGTAAGCTACCTTTCTCCCAAAAGGTTTGATTATGAGCGTTTTGTACCAAGGTGCTCACATGCAAGTTTTTTCTTCTCTGGAGAAACACACTTTGATGTTATCATCCTGAGCATCCTCATCTTCTTGATCAGATTCAACATCTTCCTGCATAGCACTATCAAAACCAAAGGCTTTTTTAAAGGCTCCCGGGATTGAACCCACAAGCTTGTCTCTGTAACTTCCCATCCTTGCCATGCGATTTTCATTCCTATCCCCTGTATTTTGATGACTCTCCTTAAATTTCTTGGTACTGCGCGATAAAGTGTCTTCTTCCTCTTCAGAACGTTTCAGCCTTTCTCTCTCCATTTCTTTTTCCTTCTTGATCAAATCTATTCCTTTACTTTCTTTCATTCAGTATGTGAGTATCATTGCTATTGGTTTCGACAAGCTCTTCCTTTCACAATGGTTGAAGTGATAGTCTGATAGATTGTGATTGATATATTGTTAGGGTAATATATTTATGTATTTGATATATTTTATGACAAAACAAACTCTCTTTTTTTTTTCTTTTTTCTTTTTTTAATTGGGTAGTGTTTAAGTGGTGTTAAAAATATCATAAAAAGTTGTATTATTGTAGACATGAAAATTACTCAAGAATCAATACAAGAAAATTTGAAATTAGTAGTCTCGATACCTAGCTCGACACCTTCAATCTATCGAGCTTTAATGAATTCTGATACCTATCTCAATACTTCTTGATCTGTCAAGATTCGCAGATTTTGAAATACCAGATCTGTTTTCGGCCCATGATGACAAGGTCTTTCTAGGGTTCATGGTCTAGGTTTCCAGAGCATATAAAAGCTATTTTTTACTACTATTATCATTCATGCAAAGATATACAAGGACCTAGAGAAACACATATAGAGATACACGCTACACAAGAGTTGTTGTGACTTCTTGTGCATCTTAGGGTTTTGTACTAAGCTACTTTCAAATCTACAAGCATGGATTGAATAACTCTGCATCAAACAACATCAATCAAGTTACTATGCTGTTAGTCATGTACTGAGATCCATGAAAAGAGAAGTCTCTACAAGTACAAATCTAATTGAGGATTAGAGTAAAGGGTCAACTGTGAGTTGGTATTTTGGAATAGGTCAATGGGGTAAGATTTCTTATACTTGTAACTGTTTGTTTCTTAATTAGTGGATTCTTCAGAAATGATGACTTGAAATTTACCCAGTGGGGCTTTTGCAAGCCAAGGTTTTCTCCGTTCGTGAACAAATCATCGTTTCGAATTTAATTTTCGCTGCACTCTAATTTAGATTGGTAATTTTTTTGTGTTCTAATTTAATTTACATATAATTTGATCTAATTAATCAACTTGAGTAATTGGTTAATTAATTGAAGTCAATAATTTTTTAACCGAACATATATAATAAAAGGGATATCAGTGATAATTCGATATTAAAATGATTTTGTACTAATCACAATTTTCCAAGTTACGGTTCTTCTAATGTAAACTACATTGTCATTCTTTCTGAGCTGGCAAAATGGAATGAGTGCAGGTACAGCTTAAGCCATTAATGGATCAACTCACTAGAGTAAAAGACTTACCTGTTCCTGAATTTGGCACGCTTCAGGCATGGGAAGCTCGAGCAAGTGCTGCTGTGCGTGCAGCAAATGGTGATTCCGGTGCTATTGATCCTTCCAAATCTTCCCAGGGACTGGGTTATGGTGGAACGTCATTGCCTTTTGTTGGAGACACCAAGGTAACCTTGTTCTCATCTCTCTTGCCCATCTTATCTATTAGCTTTGAGGTTTGAGTTGGAGCAATAAAAGCTTCCTTGTTTCTTAAAATTCTATAATATTGATTTTTTAAAGATAATTCAATGGTTGGGGGAGGGGGGATTTGAACCCTGGACGTCTTTGTTGGAAACACTAGGAGGTTCCAGTTGAACTACAAGGCTCTAGACTATATAATATTAATTTTAAACTTTAATCATGTTCAATGATTTTGGTCAAGATTCCTAGCTGTATGTAAGTTTCCTAAATTGCATGTCTAATTAAATGCCAGTCAGAATTTCTGACCTCATTAATAGCTACTTTTAAGGGTCATAGTTCTGATGTGTGTTCTTTTCTTGAGTAAAAGATTGGTGATAGACCTCCTTCATCCTTCTTGAGGACTTTGTACATGCCATTCAACTGTAGGAATATTCTGATTATTTGTATCACTGGTATCTGATATACATTGGAGACAGCTCTCTCTCTCTCTCTCTCTCTCTCTCTCTCTCTCTCTCTCTCTCTCTCTCTCCACTAGCACAAGAATTTTAGAGTGTGTTTGGTAGAGTGGATTTTAGAGAGGATGGAAAAAAAATAAAAAAAAAACAAAAAAAAAATGAGAAAAAATGAAGAGAGAAAACTTTTTGGATGGTGTTTGATTGAGAGAGAGATGGGAAAATGATGGTGAGGCCGAGGTGGCCCACCAAAAAGTTCTCTCTCCAACATAGGGAGAAAACTTGGTGGGGGAAATTTGATAGGTGAAGGACAAAAATGGCCATGTGCAAGTTGCACATGGGCTTCTTCAATACATTTGTTTTTAATATTCCAATTTTAATAAGTTTTTTATTTTTGTTCTCATTCTTTTATTATTATTTTTTTTTTTTTCATTTGCTTTCCTGGGCTTCAGTACCCTTGTTAAGTGTTTCTTTTGTTCTCATTCCTTTTTTTTTTTTTTTAGACATGATTTTTTTTTCAAGAAATGATTTTTATTTTTAAATAAATTTTGGTGATTATATATTTATATATATTTATTTATTTTTTGATTGTTTGTCACTTTTTTGTTTCAATTAGGCATCATTTTTTAACAAGAGTATATGAGTAAATTTATACAAACTCACTTTTTCCACCCTCCACTTTTTCACTTCCCACCAAACAGAAAGAAGGGAAATTAAAAATTTTTCTATACTCCTAACTTTTTCATCCTCCCAAATTTTCTATCCTACTCCAAGCAACCCCCTTTGCACTCGGCAATCCTTGAAGGCGTGAACAGGTAAAGAATTGACGATGAGGTATGCTTAAATATGGATTTTTCAGTTTTGCTTTATTATTATTTTTTAAACCTTTATATGGGTTAGAGAAGCAAGCAACTAATTTTTTTTTTTTTTTTTTTGAGAAGAGAAGAGAAGAGAAGAGAAGCAACTAGTGTTAGATATTTGGTAAAGGACTAAATAAAGATTGAAAATTTGAGATAAGGCTAAATGGGAGGGGGGTGTCCTACTGTACCACAAGTGTTGTACAATAGCTAAAGTATTCAAGACTTATCTCTTTCATTTTTGTTTATTTATTTAATGGCAAATGTTAATAAGCACCATGCGGTGCTGGTTAATGTTGCACTAATGTGGGTCCCATTTGAAAAAGAAAAAAAAGACATAAAACTGACCTCATAACTTATTTTTAATATTTTTCTTTTTATAAAGCTAATCCCACAACTTAAAAGCCGTAAAAATATGACATAAAACTGCAACATAGCTGAAAAAAAAAAAAAAAAAAAAAAAAAAAAAAAAAAAAAAAAAGAAGAAGAAGTACAAAGGACTGCAGGTAAAAGGCACCTTATAGTGCCTGTTAACACAACCCTTATTTAATTGATAGTCTTATCATTTTTTAAATGGGAAGAAAATATAATTCAAATGTATTTTATTAGCTTTGTTTAGTTTTTGTTAACTGTTTTTTGCTTGTCATTTAATTTTAAGAAGACAAAGAATATCATCATTATTATTACATAAAAAGTAAGTAGTTACTTCATGTAAGTACTCATTGCCATCGTTCCTTCTGGGGCTAGTTTTAATAGACTTGTTGTTTAACCAAAAAAGTACTCATTGCCATAGATAAATCAACAAGGGTGCAATGCAACAAACATAGTCAGAAATGGTTCCACAATAAGTCCAAGGGCAGCACAGAAACCTCTGATAAAACTAAATGTGATCAATGTCCTCCATGCATGGCTTTTAGTGTGGTCTCACCTTGTGGTTCAACAACAGAGCAGATTTCGCAGCTCCATTGCATCAATTTCCGCTGTATGGCAGCAGAGCAGATTTCGCAGCTCCACTGCATCAATTTCCGCTGTATGATTAATGGGCCTATACTACCCAATAACTGGGTCTAGGGCCCATGCTGAAGAGGCCCAGAATCTTCTTTCATCGAAGACCCAGAAAAAATTTTTAAAAAAAAGAAAAAAAATAAATTTAATTTCAAAAAGGATCTCTGAATAAATGTGTTGATAGCAATAAACAAAATATAACAAAAACTTGGTTCTAAAATCGCAAAAATAAGCAAGTAATTTATAAAAAGAAAAATGTTAAAATATTATAAACTGTTACAACTAGAAAATAATAATAAAAGTAATTATAATGATGATCAAAGACTCCCCATGACAATTTTTATTCTCTCTAATGGTAATAATAATTACACCTCGCACCCTTAATTGAAATTATTCACTCGTATAGGAGGAGTCCCTCTTTCTCTCAAAATAGTGTGGGAGTCATCATGATTTGTCCACCCTTAGACCTTGGCTTTGCTTTTAGATTCACAAGAAAAATATTTGTTAGGTTCTAAGACTTAAGGAACTAAATGTATTAAAACTTCAATGTGTAATGTGTTGGCAAACCATAATCAAAACCTAGAGTCTAGATTTAGGCTGCTCAAAGTGTGTTTATGTGTAAAGTTGGAATCGAGTGATTGCAGAATTTACTGGACTAAATCTGCAAGGCTCGATCGATCGAAAATTAGACTCGATCGATCGAACTTCGTGCAGATTGTTTTTTTGCAGAATTTCCAACTCAGCCCCAAGTCCATATGACGAGTAGGGTTTTATGTTTTGCTTCAAGTATAAAAGGAAAAACCCTAGCCACGTTTTAGATGTTCTTGATATGCTGTGTGTATGAATCTTCTGTGAGATCTAGAGGTATTTACCTTCATACACACTTAGGGTTATCAAGATCAAGATTGATGTCAAGAACTTAGTGATCTCTTCGGTTGCTGTTTCAAGAGCTTAAAGAAGAACACAAGTAGGAAAACTTGTGGTTACTGTGGATCAAAGAAAGAAGTAGTCTGTAGACTCGGAGCTGTCACGTGGTCGTGGTAGTAAGTTTTCTACTCGAGATAGCAATAGGATGCTAGTGGTCTAAGTCTTATTGTACAAACTTCAATTCTTTCATAGTAGATCTGTTTTACCTTGAGGATAACTAGGTTAAATCCTCTCCAGGTTTTTTACCTGTTTGGTTTTCCTGGGTTATCATATCGTGTGTTCTTTATATTTTCGCACTATTTACAAGATATGATTTGAATGTGTTTAACCTAGATCTTATTAATGAACTTGTTAATTAACTTGGCTTAATATTAGGTTAAAAAACTTGTATTTTAAGGGGTCTAAAAACGTACAATATTTGTGAGATAAGCTTTAATTTAAGAGTTTATGTTTGTGAAAGTGGAAAACTAAACATAAACTAAGAAAAAAAAAACCTACAAACTATATTTAGCTATGCATATAAGGTCAAAGCGTGACCTTGAAATCGTAGTTTAAATGGTAAAATTGCTCTTTACTTTTTTATTTTATTTTTCAATAGCAAATAAATCACCAATGATACCAAAAACTCTCTAACAGTTATATATTTGATATTAGAACCATACTATTCTCCCCCATTTATGTGTGGGCTTGAACTCTCCTTATTAAGCAGGACCAACAAGTGAGAATTTTTTTTTAAATAGGAGAAAAGGTGGAGACAATATTTGAACTGAGGACCTCTAACTTGAATATCATAATAAAATAGTATGTTATTGATTTTCTCAAAAGTTTAAACAATTATTAAGAAGTGGGTTTTAGTTAGCTCAATTAATTAAGAAAGTTTATTGTCGGAGAGAGAGAGAGAGAGAGAAAGAGAGAGAGAGATAGCGCTTTCCAATCTAAGAGGCATGAGGGGTGAGAGACTATGAGAGGCATGAGGAGTGAGGGGAGAGAGAGAGTGATATTTGATAGTGAAAAATTAGGGTTTAGATTACTTTGTTTTTTTACTTAAAAAAAATTACCATTATAGGCTTTATAGTGATGATTTGTTTTCCTTTGATGACGAATAATTGTCACTATATATATATATATGTGTGTGTGTGTGGATTTCAGTTAGTTTAATTAGTAAAATCTTTGATGGTTGAATAAGAGATCTGGAGTTCAATCCCCGCCTACACCTTACACCAAAAACTGATTGGTGTCTTGCTTTGATGATAAAGAGCTATCATTAGAAGCGGACGTTATAGGTTGAAAATCTCTCTAAATATATATATATATATATATATATATTTATATATTTATTACTGCTAATTGCGCCCAACAATTTCAACCGGCGTACTTTGATATTTCACAAATGGGTGACAAAAACATATTTCGTTACCAATGGTACTAAATTTTTTACATATTGAACGACTATATTTGCATTTCGTCTCCTATCATTAGTATTTGGCGACACCTATTTTCTTCTCCCTAGATACCACCTTTCAAGACAAAATCGTTTGTTGCCATAGACATCCATGTATCTCGCGCCTAAAAAATTTTTATGGCACCATGGCCTATAGCAACGAAAAACATATGTTGTCGCCTATTATAATATATTTAGTGACGAAATCAAAAATTCGTCGTCATGTTTAATATTTTTTAAAATATTTGGTGATGAATTAATTTTTTCCTCACTAAATGTTATTATTTGGAGACGAAATAATTTTTCCTTATTTGATATCTTCACCATAAGCCACATTTGTTGTAGTGGGGGTTCGAACCAAGCCTACACCAAAAATCAATTAATACCTTAGCCTAATGATAAAGATCAATTATCATAAAGTAGAAGTCATAGGTTGAATTTATATTCTATCTAAATAATAATAAATAAAAAAACAAAAAACAAAAAGTTTTAGAAATGAGAAATTATCATTTAATCCAACTGTCGCTAATTTAGGACTTGTTCTTTTTCCTGACATAACGTAATCAAGTCTCTATAAATAATTTTATAATAAAATAAAAATTTTAAAAAAAAAGTCTCTATAAATAATCCTTCTCAAAAAAAAAAAGTCTCTATATACTTTATTAATAGTGGATGTCAATTGGACATTAACTTTAGTGATTAATTAGTGTCAAATGGTAGGTTTGTATAATTGTACCATGACATCCGACTTAGCAGAAATCAATCTATAGTTCATGCGATTCATGCCAAATTTGACGATCTGCCATTCAATGGACAATGGTCATGAGTAGGGTCAAAAGGGACAGTATATGAATACATGCGATTTAACCATTGTATGCGGCATGCCCCATAATCAACATATATGATAGAATTCGTATTGGCTACAAAATCCGTTTTGGGTACCATTTTGTCCCCGTTCTCCTTCCCTCGTACCCAAATGTAATGGCTTACAATAAATCTAGATACATAATAAATATGACAAGCTCTTCTTTTCTTTTTCTTTTTTCGGTAATCCATGATATAAAATTAAACTAAGAAATAACAAGTCTATTACAAAACATGCTTGCTTTATCAAAAGCTAACAAATTCTCCACCACAAGCGGTGGGTTACAAAAAGCAACAAAATGAGAGCCAGACTGTGCTCCAAACTTAGCCAAAGCATCGGCACATTGATTAGCTTCACAGTAGACATGAAGCACGCGCTTGTTTGGGATTTGCTTTAAGAGGCTCCTGCAATCAGAGAGTAAAGGTTCCATCATAATATTTTCAGCTTCATTGTTCATAAGCAAAACAATGCTCAACGCGTCTAGCTCAATGATAAGGTTGTTCACACCCATCTCCCTAGCTATATTTAATCCATCCCTTAATGCCCACAGTTCAGCCATGAAGCTGTTGGTGTGCCCAATCCCTCTAACATATCCCTTCACCCAATTACCTTCATGATCACGGAATAAGCCTCCTCCACCTGCCTTGTCGGGCTTATTTATAGTTGAACCATCAGAGTTCAGCTTCAGCCAGCCCCACGGTGGCTTCTCCCATCCCACAGGAATGATAGTTTTGGCCGGCTTACTCCTAGCTTCCAGCCCAATAGCAAAAAATTCAGTGCTATACCTCAGACATTTTTTCCAACACTGATTATCTACAGTTCCTAATGTAAAAACAAAATTATTTCTATGCAACCACAGTTGCCAAAGCCCCAAAGGAAAGATAATCCTCCAAGGTATGCCTTTCACAGTGGCATTCATAGGGTCCCTACAGTTAGTTTCCAACCATTCTTTAAAGGGGAGGCCAAATGAGTTCCTAGTGCAAATAGGAGTTTGTAATTGCTGCCAAAAATTGTGGGCAAAGTCACAGCTCTTGAAAAGGTGGTCAATAGATTCATTCTCCTTGTTACAAACCTTACACACCGGATCAAGAATTAAACCCCTTGAACCTAACACTTTAGCCGTGGGTAGACTACCATGTAGACAAAGCCACAGGAAGAACTGAACCTTAGGAGGAGTTTCAGTCTTCCAAATCCAATTGAATGACATAGTGTTCAGGTTCAAGGGGTTTAATCCCCTAGCAATGAGATAGGCTGATTTGAGGGGAAAAAAGCCATTCTTTGAGAATGCCCACATGAGCTCATCAACTGAGTGGGGGTCAAAAGAGAAGGGAGTGGCCAAAATAGTATTAAGAATACTTTCAGGAAGATCAAAAGAGATGCTAGATGGAATCCAAGTATTGTTTTCATCAAAACATTGCTTAACTGTAAGTTCAACCTCCCCCCTAGAAAGAGGTCATTCAATGAGCTCTCTTAATCTCCCTTTAGGAGGCCAAAAGTCCATCCACATATTAACTAGATCACCACTCTTCACTGTCCATCTCAGACCTTTCACATAAATTGGTCCCATCTTTTTGCAAGCTGTCTAAATCTGAGAGCAAGGCAACTTCCTTCCCTACTCAGTCATCCTGTTAGGACACAAATATTTAGCTTGTAGCATTCTTGCCCATGGCATCCCTTCCTCATGAGCAAGCCTCCAACATAACTTAGCTAGCATAGCTTGGTTTCTATACTTCATAGAACATAACCCCAATCCACCAAGCTCTTTAGGTAAAGTAATGGTACTCCACTTAACCATGTGCATCTTCCTTTTTTCCTCAGTTGATCCCCAAATGAAGTCCCTTGTCATCTTATCAATAGTATCACATACTTTAATAGGAATGCTATGGCATTGCATGTAATAATCTGCAATAGGAGCTACCGCAGATTTAATAAGCACAAGTCTACCTGCTCTTGACAAAAGCTTTGTTTTCCAACCAGCAAGCTTACTTTGGACTTTATCCAAAATAAAATTGAAAGCATTACCCATCCTGCCTTTGTGAATAATGGGGAAACCCAAATAGCTTCCAAGATTATTGGTAGCCATAATTCCCAGCCTTCTACATACACCTCTTTTCCTTCTAGCAGTGACATTTGGTGAGAAAAACACTCTAGATTTCTCATAGTTAATCTTCTGTCCAGCCATACTGCAAAAGCTATCAAAAACTTCAAGAATGGCTTCACAATTCTTAGCATTTGCTTTAGCAAACAGCATTATATCATCTGCAAAGAAAAAATAGGAAAAGCTAGGCCCCCTCCTAGAAGCTTTTATCATGTCCCATCTTTTATCCTCACACATCTTTGTTATCTGAGCCCCAAGAAATTCCATGCATAGAATGAACAAATAAGGTGATATAGGATCACCTTGTCTAATCCCTCTTGAAGGGTAGAAGGCAGGGAGTTTGCTTCCATTGAAAAGAAGAGATGTTGAGGTAGAAGAGACACAACTAAGGATAAGTTGAATAATATTATCCGGAAATCCAAAGTGTGTAAGCACCAGCCTAATGAAACTCCACTCTAGCCGGTCATATGCTTTCTCCAAATCAATCTTTACCACCATATACCCCTCTTTGTCTTTACTCTTCCCAATTGAATGAACCAATTCTTGGGCAATGATCACATTATCTAACCCTCTTCTTCCTTTAAGAAAAGCAGCTTGCATGGGAGAGATAAGGTTGGGAAGCAAGGGTCTAATTCTCTGAACAAGAATTTTTGAGACAATTTTATAAACGGTGTTACATAAGCTTATTGGTCTATATTGACTCACTTTCTCCGGACCCAGTTGCTTGGGAATTAGAGCAACTAAAGTTTGGTTAAGATATCCAGGCACCCTCTGGTTTGCAAATATACTTTTGACTTCACATTTCACTGAATTTCCAACCACAAGCCAAAACCTCTGGAAGAAGCCTGCATGAATTCCATCACTACCAGGGGCTTTATATGGCTTCATGGATTTAAGGGCCTCCCATATCTCTTTATCAGATGGAATCAAAGCCAAGGAGTTAGCATCAGCATCACTTAATCTCAAACACCAATCCGTATCCCAATTCTGAACCAAAGGGCAAGCAACCTGATCAGTTTGATAAAGCTTTTCAAAATATTTAATAAATATCTCTTTTACTTCCTCCACATTGTGATTCCAAACTCCCTCATCATTCAAGATGCTGGTAATTCTATTCTTACCCCTTCTAGTAATGGTAGACATGTGAAAATAAGCTATATTTCTTTCCCCAAAAATGGTCCAATTGACCCTAGACTTCATTGCCCAGAGTTCCTCCTCAAGCTGAAGAATCACATTATACTCTTCAGAAAGCTGATCTTGCAAATTAATAAGAAAATTATTAGAGTTGTTGGCAAGGGCTCTCTGAGTACCAAGCAGCCTAGCCATAATCTACCTTTTCCTCACAAAAATATTCCCAAAAACTTCCTTATTCCAGTTTTAGGCCTTCTGAGTGAATCTCGTAACAGCACCAGGTAAATCTTCTTCTCTCCCTTCCCATGATTCCCTAACAATGGCAAGGAAATCCTTGTGACTAAGCCACATGGGTTGGAACCTAAAAGGTCTGTTAGAATTTGCCACAAGATTAGGATATAAATTTAACAGGAGAGGGCAGTGGTCCGAGTTCACTCTAGCCAGGTGAGTCACATTAGCCTCAGGAAAAGAGGTTTTCCAACTAAGGTTGGCCCAACACCTGTCAAGCCTGCACTGGATAAGGCCCCCTAATTCTCTCTTATTAGTCCAGGTAAATTTAGGCCCTGAAAAGCCCAAATCCATCATTTGGCACTCATTCATACAGTCAAGAATAGCTCTCACTCTTCTTTGACAGATAGGATTGCCCCTAGATTTTTCCCCTTCAAAGATAACCTCATTAAAATCTCCCATAAGATCCTAAGGAAGATCATGTAAATTAGATATCAATTTAAGGTTTTCCCAACGCATGCATCTCTGAGCAAACCTAGGACTAGCATAAATGGAACTAATAATCCAGCTTAGAGTTTGAGATTTTACCCAAATGATGGCATGAATCTCCTGCTCCGTAGCTGCCAGCACATCCACTTGCACCACATTAGTCCTCCAGAGCAACCAGATACCCCCAGCAAAACCAATTGTATCTGTCACTTCCGCCCCATCAAAAGGCATCGTTTCAATCATCTCCAAAGCTCTTGATCCACTCATCCTAGTTTCAGTAATAACCATGAGGATAGGATTGTGCCACTCCACTAAATCCATCACTATTTTTCTGAATTGGGGTTTCATAGCACCCCTACAATTCCAAATTAATATATTCATGATCTTAAATGGGGTAGTAGAGGAATCGAAGCACACCGCAGAAGAGGAGTTCTCAGTGTCTCTCAACCTCCATGCCACCATCATCTTTGGCTTCCTCATCAATTTCTTGCGAAACAGAGTCACCGAATGGTTGAGAATCCCCATCATCTCCTGTGTTGCTCTAATGAGGATGGTGCCACTGAACTCTGCCTCCGCTAACTGAATCATCTTCACCCTGTGCAAATTCCCCTTCATAGAGCATTCCATAGGTTTGTTTTGCAGTATCTTCCTCTCCGTAATCACCGGCTTCACCCATTCCTTTTCTGCCTCTGTAAGAAATTTTTTCGAGCTTCGCATCTCTGAAATTGTCTCTGATGAGCTTAAGCTTGCTGTTAGAGGGGCATGCACCACTGGCCTGTCCGTGAGGAAGCGCCACCATAGATTTGGCGAGATCTCCCAAGCTTTATTCTTCAGGGGAAGATAACTCAGACCTCTGCTCTCCTCGGTTAACAGGAACATATTCTTCCACACTAACATCAATTCCAGATCGAACCACCCCCATACCTCTGTTGGGTCCTGCCTGATCCATTAGATTGTTTGATCTCCAATCGGAATTATTTTGCCCTTGTAGAAAATTGTCCATCTATCTGTTTTCTCCATTTTTGCCATTTCCTAATGCGCTACTGTGAGCACCCTCAGCCGTTGTTATTAGCCCCTCCTCAGAATCATTTGTTTTATTTAAAAGCCATGATCCTTAACTTGGCCCATTAATTTTCGAAGGGCCCGCACTAGACCCAAAGACAAAAACACTATCTTTCATTAGGCCCACATCCTTCCTTTGGCTTCCAACGGCACTTTTGGCCTTCTGGTTTTGGTTAGCACGAGTTCCACTTCGTTTGGAACTCTTTCCATTAGCTGCTTTATCTTGATGGGACTTGTTAGACCTACTCTCTTCTCTACATGTCACAGCAAGCTGAGATTGTGGTGCCTTCCTTTTTCCCGCCATCCTTTCTAGCTCCACTGCTCTAGGTGAAGTCCTATCATACAAGTATTGAGAAAACTCACCAGATTGACTCAAGCTCACTTTGCTAGGCTTGTCACGTGCCTTGCTCATTGGCTTGCGCCTAGTCACAATCATCCACTCTCCAAAGTCATCATGACTTTTATCTACTGGTTTCTCTGCCTCCTTAGGTGTGGCTTCCATGCTTTGTTCAGCCTGTACTTCACTGGTGGGTTCACGAATTGTGAATGGGCACACCTCTTTTTTGTGTCCAATTCGACCACACTCAAAGCATAATGAATCCACCCCTTCATACTGAATAATTTGTTTCAGCTGGCACAAGAAGATACTTCGGACAAGGGGTTTATCAAGGTTAACTTGAATACACATGCGTGCAAAACGTCCTCTGACTCCATTAGCAGTGTGTGCATCAATACGGAGCATGGGACCAATAGCTCTACCAATCTTAAGTAATGCATTATGCTCATAAAACTCAATTGGTAATTCAGGAAATCTAACCCACATAGCAACTGAAGAAAAAGTTGCTGTGGATGCTTTGAATTTGGGTTCCCACTGCCTAATGGCTAAGAAATTCTGTCCTATGAACCACGGACCTCCCTTAAATATTTTATCAACATCCTCTCTGAGCTCAAACTTAGTAAGGAAAAAGTCAAACCCCAAATCAATGCAATCCATACCTCCTTTCAAGTTCCACATACTCCTAAGCTTCAAAACCAGGAAAGAGTAAGCTACCTTTCTCCCAAAAGGTTTGATTATGAGCGTTTTGTACCAAGGTGCTCACATGCAAGTTTTTTCTTCTCTGGAGAAACACACTTTGATGTTATCATCCTGAGCATCCTCATCTTCTTGATCAGATTCAACATCTTCCTGCATAGCACTATCAAAACCAAAGGCTTTTTTAAAGGCTCCCGGGATTGAACCCACAAGCTTGTCTCTGTAACTTCCCATCCTTGCCATGCGATTTTCATTCCTATCCCCTGTATTTTGATGACTCTCCTTAAATTTCTTGGTACTGCGCGATAAAGTGTCTTCTTCCTCTTCAGAACGTTTCAGCATTTCTCTCTCCATTTCTTTTTCCTTCTTGATCAAATCTATTCCTTTACTTTCTTTCATTCAGTATGTGAGTATCATTGCTATTGGTTTCGACAAGCTCTTCCTTTCACAATGGTTGAAGTGATAGTCTGATAGATTGTGATTGATATATTGTTAGGGTAATATATTTATGTATTTGATATATTTTATGACAAAACAAACTCTCTTTTTTTTTTTCTTTTTTTTTTTTTTAATTGGGTAGTGTTTAAGTGGTGTTAAAAATATCATAAAAAGTTGTATTATTGTAGACATGAAAATTACTCAAGAATCAATACCAGAAAATTTGAAATTAGTAGTCTCGATACCTAGCTCGACACCTTCAATCTATCGAGCTTTAATGAATTCTGATACCTATCTCAATACTTCTTGATCTGTCAAGATTCGCAGATTTTGAAATACCAGATCTGTTTTCGGCCCATGATGACAAGGTCTTTCTAGGGTTTCATGGTCTAGTTTTCCAAAGCATATAAAAGCTATCTTTTACTACTGTTATCATTCATGCCGAGATATACAAGGACCTAGAGAAACACATATAGAGATACACGCTTCACAAGAGTTGTTGCGACTTCTTGTGCGTCTTAGGGTTTTGTACCAAGCTACTTTCAGATCTACAAGCATGGATTGAAGAACTCTGCATCAAATAGCAACAATCAAGTAACAATGTTGTTAGTTATGTACTGAGATCCATGCAAAGAGAAGTCTCTACATGAACAAATCTAATTGAGGATTAGAGTAAAGATTCAACTATAGGTTGGTATTTTGGAATAGGCCAGTGGAGTAAGATTTCTAATACTTATAACTGCTTGTTTCTTGATTAGTGGATTCTTCAGAAATGATGACTTGAAATTTACCCAGTGGAGCTTTTGCAGGCAAAAGTTTTCCCCATTCATAAACAAATCACCGTTTCAAATTTAATTTCCATTGCACACTAATTTAGATTGGTAATTTTTTTGTGTTCTAATTTAATTTGCATATAATTTGATCTAATTAATCAACTTGAGTAATTGGTTAATTAATTGAAGTCAATAATTTTTTAACCGAACATATATAATAAAAGGGATATCAATGATAATTCGATATTAAAATGATTTTGTACTAATCACAATTTTCCAATGCTGGTTACGGTTCTTCTAATGTAAACTACATTGTCATTCTTTCTGAGCTGGCAAAATGGAATGAGTGCAGGTACAGCTTAAGCCATTAATGGATCAACTCACTAGAGTAAAAGACTTACCTGTTCCTGAATTTGGCACGCTTCAGGCATGGGAAGCTCGAGCAAGTGCTGCTGTGCGTGCAGCAAATGGTGATTCCGGTGCTATTGATCCTTCCAAATCTTCCCAGGGACTGGGTTATGGTGGAACGTCATTGCCTTTTGTTGGAGACACCAAGGTAACCTTGTTCTCATCTCTCTTGCCCATCTTATCTATTAGCTTTGAGGTTTGAGTTGGAGCAATAAAAGCTTCCTTGTTTCTTAAAATTCTATAATATTGATTTTTTAAAGATAATTCAATGGTTGGGGGAGGGGGGATTTGAACCCTGGACGTCTTATGCTACGGTATATACCGTTCGTCACAATCTGGCAAACCACAATTAGTTAGTTTGAGCTCCCATGATTAAATACATAAGCTTTGTGAATTATTGTCCTCCTTATATTTAATATATTATATATTAGATATGTATTCTTTATCTTATAACATGTAGACTTACAGTGATATATGAAATAGAAAATATATTTATTCGATGCATGAGATGCAAACTCTTGACATTTATTTATTTATTTTCCTTTTGTGCTTAACCTTTGTGCATATACTTTGTACACATTAATAACATTATCCATACTCAAAAAATTCGAGATATTTGAAGGGGTAAACCTTGATTTTTTTTTTTTTGCTGGGTAAGGGGTAAACCTTGATTTGGTTTTTGACAAGATATGAAAGTTGATTACGACCAAGTCAATTACATAAAGAAATGGACCAGAATATTTTATTTTCTAAAAAAAATGTTATGCCACATAGGTACCTCCAAAATATCTCCGATGTTGACAACAAAAGCATTTTGGAGAGGTTTCAAGATATGAAAGTTGAGTACGACAAAGTCAATTACATAAAGAAATGGACCAGAATATTTTATTTTCTAAAAAAAATGTTATGCCATATGTACCTCCAAAATATCTCCGATGTTGACAACAAAAGCATTTTGGAGAGGTTTCACGGGAATCCACATCCCATTTTGTCTTATCTGGAGACCTTCCATTTCATTGATTTGTAGAAGGATTGTTAGACCAACTGCATCAGAGTGAGAATTGAGGCCAATAGCAAGCTCTGGTTGGGGACATGGAGGATAATAGTTCATCCTCATGGCTTGATGCCCTTCTTCAAACAACACTTTCATATCCACAGCTTCCATTTTGAGAGCTTTTGCCATGAGGTCAAGGATTTTCATGGCAAGAGCTTTTAAGTCAAGAGAGTAAGCTTCTAAGGTATCTCTACATTCAAAGAACATATAGCTCAATCCTTAGTAAAAGGGAAACCAAAATTGGAGTACCTTTCCAAAGCAACTACTTGATTTGATTTCTGGATAGATCCTATAATTAGTTGTTGTATACAAAGAATACTACAAAAATTTATAGAATATTCTCAGGAGTACAACTCCCTCTGCTCACATGAAAAATTTGTCATGTCATGAATTTAATTAGCGGCATCTTTTTTTTTTTTTTTTTTTTTTACACGATAGAAATTCTACTCTAATTTAATTTAAATATATATGTGTGTGAAACTCCTTCCTGAATACTTGAACCCTGACTCTTACTCCCCACACCCCACAAGCACTAATACTTGTGAAATGACCATCGCACCAAGGATGTGCGGTGGTATTAGCGGCACTTACTAATATGTGAGCAGGAGTACACATTTATTGCACTCTCAAAGTATTTATAATTACCATACTATTGCTTGCCCATAGTTGTTGCCTTATTAAAAATGGACTATAAAGGAATAGTAATGATAGAAACCAAACATTTTTCACAACCACTTCCATGATTTTTTTTTATTTAACATGAACTCATCATTAACACCATTTTTATTATGTACCGATCACAACATATCATATCATAATATTCTAATCTTGGAATAAATTTTTTATTTGGCACAAGTATCTCATATTTTGTTAGTATTTGGTTGGTTGTTAATATTCTAATCTTAGAATAAAGTTGATTAATAATGTGAATTTATCAATTCTATCTTTTATATATATTGCATACGTAATTGAGAGAGACAGAGAACCTGAATGGAAGAGGGAGCTTGGGAAACAGATGAGGCTTCCTTAAATGAACAGGAAGTGTGATCATGTAAAACAAGTCTGCCCAATCAAGCTTCTGCTCCTCAGACACAACAAAGGCTTGCCCAAAGCCCTCTATATCTCCTGTTTGTTGCGAAAACTTCTTCTTCTCTTCCATCGGAAGATTAAAGAATTCTTGAATGCCCAACTTCACATTCTCTAACAGTGAAGTGCTCACCCCATGGTTTATTAACTACAATCAATCAGTCTTTAGTTAAAGCCAAATTTTAAGGAGATACAAAGAAATGATATTGAAAATTGAAATACTCTTCTTATTTTAGTAAAATTACATTTTTTTTTTTTTAACTCTATAATTTAGGAAGTGTAATAAATCATGGTTCTCATTGAGTTTTAAAAAGTAAAAAATTAAACCTATAGTTTTAGGATTACTCAGAAATTAAACCATCAACTTATATTAAATCTCAAACACAATGTCATACCATTTAAATGGGTTGGGATTTAATTTATTACTTTTTTATTTTTAAGGTTTAATTTGAAAATAAATTTTTTATAAATAGAGTTTTTCTATTCTATATGAATATTGGAAATAATTCTTATTACTACCATGCAAAAGTGGCACACGCACAGAACAATTGAGGGAGGAAATTGTTTACTAGTTATAATTAATAAATTTAATCTTAGAATTTTTATTTATATTTGGTTAAGTACAATAAAAATGATTATAACGTCTTTAATTTTGACGAGGTGAACCAAGTCCATGTTGATTTGCATTACATGTGATGATACCCATTTATATATCTAGCCCATTTGTTTTAGGTGACTTTCTTTTTGTGTGTCATTTAATAAATTAAAAAAAAAAATACTATTTGAAAAAATCAACCATTAGAGCATTCCCATTAAAGGTGCTAAAAATGCTAAATGCTATTTTTTAACATTTTTAGCACCTCAAATGATAAAAGTACACTTCCATCAAACATGATAAATGTTAAAAAATTTAGCACCAAGCTATAGTGAGCTGTTATCAATAATAGCTCACTGTAGCTAGACTGTAAAATAAAAATAAATAAATAAATAAAAATAAAAATAAAATCACCAACGGATCTATTTCTTTTCTATCTCTCTTTCCTATCTCACTTTTCTCTTCCCTCTTCTCTCTTATCTCTCCCGTGGTTCATGGTCTGTTGTGGTCTGGCGTTGTCTCTTCTTCCAAAACCCAATCTCTACTCGTCGCCAATCACTGCTCGTCTCCGATCTCTACACATCGCCGATCAATAACAGCTCTTTGTCTGCAACATCGCTAGCTCGTCGGTGGATGGACCGGTGGGGGATGGGTATGGTTTTGTGGTGGACCGGTGGTGGTGGATGGGTATGGTTTGGATGGGTATGGTTTTGTGGCGGACCGATGGTGGTGGGTATTTGTTTGATGGGTTTTGCGGTGGACCGGTGGTGGTGGGTATTTGTTTGATGGGTTTTTGCGGTGGACCGGTGGTGGTTGATGGTGGGTGGGTATGAGTTTTATGGTTTGGTTTTGGGTTTGGGTTTGTGATTTGATTTTGGGTTTGTTTTTGTTTGTGATTTTGGTGGTTGGGGGTTGAGGTTGTGGGTAGTGGTGGCTGTGGCAGTGGGTGTGGGCGGTGGTGGTTGGTAGCAATGGGTGTGGGCAGTAACAGCAGATGGGTTTTGCAATGAGTTTAAGAGAAGTCAGATACACAGAGAAAGAGAGAGGAAGAGATAGATTGAGAATAAAAAAGAAATAATATTTTAATGAAATAGAAAAAAATATAAAACTTTTGATGTTGGGTGTATTGAAAAGTGGTATGTTAAAATAGATAAAGTAGAATTTTGAGATGTTAAATGCTAAAATATTTGCATTCTTTGATGAGAATGCTATTACATGTTCTATATATTATTATAACATATGTCAAATTTTGTATGAATTAGATATTATTTACTATTGAAATTTAAACAATTTACCATGCTCAGAGTTACACTTAGGTATATATAAAGACAACCTAAGTTTGAATCTCTCTCTCCCAATTAAGATGTATAAAATAAAATGAAAAAGAAAAGAAAAGGTATTACAAGTAAATCATAGGTTTCTCAAAAGAAAAAAGAAAAAAAAAAAGAAAAAGTAAATCATAGTGTTTTGTATATGGGGGTGAATCGGACCCACCAATCCAATGAAACCCAACCCAACACTTCAAGTTGATTTTTGTGGGTTGGTGGGTGGGGTTGTGTTGGAATTTTATTTTAAGTCTCAATTTGGGTTGGGTTTGGACTTTGGGTTGATAGTTTTACTTTTTTCAACCATCTTACCTCTCACCATCATAGTTGTCAGTATCGTACGATACGCGATACGTAACGTACGATATGTATTGTATCGTGTACAAAAAGTTTCGTATCGTAAAAGCGTATCGTAAGTGCTCATGAATCGTCCGATACATAGGTGCATATCGTATGAATCGTATCGTATCGGTGAATCGTATGTATCGTACGATACATAGACATGTGGGTTTAAAAAGGGTTTTTTTGTTAAAATTTGTGGTTTTATTTGATTTAAACAAGTTGTTAGACTTTTTAACCCAAAATTATTAGGGAACTTAATTGAGTCTAATAAAATAGCAAGTCCATGAGTTTTTTTCCTCCCTTCTCTTACTCCTACAAAATTTAGACTATACTCATAACACTCACTTTCATATGTGCAAATTTATTTCCTATGCTATTAATAATGTATTAAACGAAAATATAATTATTTTTTTATTTTGTTATTATTACTATGAGTCTAAAAAGCTAGAATGAGAAGAAAAAATATAAAGAAAAAATATAAAGAAAAAATAATTAGAATAAAAGAAAAACAAAAAAAAAAGAGTAAATGTTGATAATAATGAAGAAAGTGTTTATGAAAAAATAATTTTACAAGATGTTGAACATAATGATAACATTGACTTAGATGGAGTTGATTAACCAAGATAATGAAAAGATATTATTATTTTGGTTCATATATCATGTATTACTTCTGAGTTTAATCAATTTGAATGGTCATGTTATAAATATAAGTTAATTTGATTTATTTAGTTAGCTTTGTTAAATTTTATTACATAAGTAATGATTAAATTGGTCATTAGTTGAATATATTTTGAATTTATAATGAATATACTTTTTATATATGTATATCTATAATTATTTTATAATTTTATTACGTGTTTGTGTATCTTATGATACACGATTCGATACGATACACGATACAGAAAAATCAAAAATTGATTCACGATACGATTCACGATTTGACAACTATGCTCACCATATATATGTTTACTTTATTTCCCTTATTGTCTTTTTTTTTTTTTTTCATTTATTTGGTATTTTGAAAATTATTCTGGATGAATTTGAAACAAATAATATAATTGAAGAATAATGTTTTAATTGTAATAATTTATTGAAAAAGTAATTAAATATTTGATAAAAGTCCAACTATATACAAGTAATAAACATCTAAACACAATCCACCAACCCAACTCAACCTAACCCAACCTGACCAATATAGGTGCAGATGGATTGGTTTCAACACATGTAATGAGCTGGGTTGGGTTGAAAATTTCTCATCCCAACATGCTTGGGTTTGATTGCAAAACCCTGCAACCCAACATAACCATTGACATTTTTGGTTAAATTACTTTTTTCCTTAAAAAAAAAAAGAAAGAAATTAGATTGCTTGAAATTATTTATTCTTGTTATTCACAGTTGGCTAGCATTCCACACCCCCCCCCCCCCCCGGCGCCCAAAAAGAGAATGATAATAAATATAAATAAGAACTTCATGAATGAAAGAAATTTTAAATTATTAGATTGCTTAGAAATTCTCTTTTGGACCGCTTGATCTGATCATAGTTTCACTTTTCAGGTATATTATAGAAGGATTAACCCAAACAGAGAGAGAGAGAGAGAGAGAGAGAGAGACCTGAAAGAAACCCCAGTGTTTGCAAGCATGGTGCAACTTCTCCAGCTCCTTGTCCATGAGATCCTTGGAAGTTAAGCTTTGCATGTCGATGACTGGAACTTTGGGTAACGAAGAGGTGTCAGATACAAAAGGAGGGTCTTGATCCAGCCGTACATATCTTGGTGGCACTGTAGTCAGTGCCTCCTTCGCTAGCTCTTGAACACAAGGTACCGGAAGAGAACTCCCCAGATTTGTTACTTTTATTTCTTCCATAGCTGCCAAATACACCAAGGCCACAAAGCTTGGTTTTCTCTCTCCAGTTATTTTGGCTTTTCACTGCTATACAAAAGAGTTGAGAGTAAGGTACTAGATAACAGTGATTAAAAATAAAGAAGAAGCTGGTACACTTCAACACTTTGAGGTACTTATATAGTTATATGGGTTGTTTTTTCCTTTTTTTTAGGAACTACCAAAGAAGAAGCTTGTTTGTTTATTTTTTGGACAGAGTCGGGCTACAAACTTAGTTGTAGCCTAAGATTTTAATTTCCACTAAAAAAATTAATGTTGTAATATATTTTGAAAATCTAACCATAGATACTTGGATTGCATATTATTTATGTTCTTAATACACATGTGAAATTTTATGCATTGGATTTTGTTTATTATTCGATTTATAAACTTATTTTTAATACATAATTTTATACTATAAAAACTTAAAATTTAAATATTTGATTGATGATATAATTATTAATTTTTCATCTTCTAAAATTTTGGAAACATTGAGGATATAGGAAGAAAATATAATTAGATTCAATAGTAAATTTGTCAATATTCACATCTAGTAAGAAGATATTTGATGGAATTGTAATCTTATAAATTACAACCAAGTTTATTCCAAAACTTTTTCCTTATTCACATGTTTTGAATTTTAAATATTAAAAGTCATACGGAATTAATGTTTTAGTCTTACACGTAGTCTATACTATAAATTGATTATGTCCACTGATTTCAGTGGAATTTGATAAGATTTGTAGCTTAACTCTATTCTAAACGCCGAGAATAGTCCATAGGATAATGAAAAAGTAGTACTGAATAGTCCATGAATGTTTGAGTCCACAACCAGCTGCAGGTATGCTAAAAGTATTCAAATGAGACATGCAGCCATCGGAAATAATCAAATAAAGATGAATAAAGCATTCTCTGTGTGCTAGATTTATTCTTACTTTTCCTTATGTTATTACTTTATCCTTATTTTCCAATAGAGAATTCCAAATTGGATATTTCCATTGATTGTCTAGGAAATACTAGGATAGGTTTGACTGGATAGGTTTGATTTCCTGAAAATGGTTTATACCGTCAAAATGTTAGGATCCTACCTATTTTGAATAAATTCATTTCATATTTTAGATTAAATATTATAAATCTATCCGGTACAACATTAATCTTAATTGTGAAATAAATTCTCTCAATTTTAAGTAAAATTAAGAGGATTCAATAGCAAAAATATGATTTAAAAAAATTAAGCTCATTAACAAAAATTACCAGTAACAAAAATATGATTTAAAAAAAATTAAGCTCAATCAACCAATTTTAACTAAAACAAACAACCTAGCTCTTAAAAAAAATTTAAACATACTAATTTTGTCCTTACCCAGCACTACTCATCGAAGATGCTTCAAAAAAAAAAAAAAAAAAAAAAAAAAAAACTATAAACAACATAGCTAAAGGCCAAAGTGGCCGTATACAGCCAACAGCAAAGTCACCCTCTCTAATTTCAAGTCCTGGCTCCAGCCTTGGCACAAAGGGAGGAGTTCTACCAAATGTACTGCACCTAACATGTGACTTGATACAGACAACTAGCAGACTTCAATTTATTTGGCGAATCGTAGTGAGTCCCATTTGGTAATTTATGGGAGTAAAAAGTAAAAACTGTGTGGAATAATGTAACTCGGTGCTTCTTAAAGACAACAAACTCCTATGGCGTACCTATGCGTATCAGTTTTAATTTTGGTATTTTTTGTGCTTACGTGCACTCTGTTCTAGACTATAATCTAAACAAACTTGCTGATAACATGTTATATAGACTTTTTTCTATTTTTCTGTTTCGTGGGCCACTGGTTAACACTAGACACTCTTAGTGCCAACAACATATTTGATGTCATATTTGAATATTCTCCACATATAGCCAAATGGCCCAAACCATATTCAGCACACGTTGATTCTAACGGTTTCTTTTTCTTTTTTGGGTAGATAAAGTATTCAAAACACAAACAACTTGATAGAAAGGATGGGCTTAGGACCCATCATGTCAAAATTTAACAAGGGAAATATATCTTTTTGGAGGCCGTGGATGTACGACCCCTAACCTAAACCCTAAAAATACTAAAATAAAAATACCTCTCTAGGAGTAGAAGAGGCATCTTAATGCAATTGCATCAGAAACTTTCTAATGTCGCATTGGGAAGACTACCACATCCAAATGACCCAAACCCATGAAGTTCCACAAGAACCTTTGCATTTTTTAATTTTTACCACTCACACACACCACATCCGTCCAGGTTCCTTAGAATCTGTTAGGATCATTTAGTGATGGAAAATTTCATGTCAAAGTTTCAAATGCAAATGCAACAAGTTTTACATGTATTTCCATTATTTGGGTTTTCAAGAAGAAAACATCTAGCTAAAAGTTGAAGTGCTAATTCTGAGGAGTTGGGTCAACCAAGCTCATTAAGATGGACTTCTAGAGGAGTTTGTTAGACAGTTAGGTTAATCGAGCTTTTGTGGAAAGCATAGACCTGTACTTTTCCAAGGGCTTTGGCAGTCACTTAAGGGCCCGTTTGGTAGGGCATTTCAAACACCCATTTTCAATTTTTAAACAATATTACACATATTTTCACACACTTTTTCACCCACACGTATTTCAAAAAACTACAAACAACACTACTCAAACTCCTCTACCAAACGGGCCCTTAAAGTCTTAAACACCAAACCCTACATATATTTAAACATAGTTTTAACTAGGGCCTAGGGCTCCAAGTGGAAGGAGGGCCCAAAATTTTGAAAAAACGTGTTTGGTAACTGTTTTCGTTTTCTATTTTTGTTTTCTTGTTTTCAAGGGAAAAAGAAAAAAACAAATTTTTTCAATTTTCAAAATGAAAAACACGTTTGGTTAGTTGTTTTGAAAATCACATTTTTCAAAAACAAAATTCAGGAAATTTGTTTGGTAGTTGTTTTTGAAAAAGTTGAATTTTGTTTTCTTTGGTTAATTTTTTTTTTAATTATATTTATTCTAATTCAAAAACATGTTTGCTCCAAAGTATTTAAAATCCTTACACCTAAAGAAATTATAAATCAATTGTTTTGTATATAACATTCTAAGCCTAAGGGTACGTTTGGTATACTGAATGGAGATTACGACAGGAATTGTAATATTTATTACTAGGAATAAAATGTGTTGTAATATAATAACTAAACATATTCATTAGTTTGATTGTGAGTTATAACATTAAAATGAAACTTAACATTTATTTTAGGAAATATCTTACTCATACAATTATATCTCCTTAAAAATTGTTATTTTTAAATTTAAGAGAGATATGTGTTATTTTTTATGATTTTTTAATTTTATAATTGTTAGATATATATGGAAAGTTTGTTTATTTGGAAATATATTAAGTTTTGAAATTATTGCACTTACTAAGGAATAGCTAATACGACCTTTTAAAGAGGAATAATTATTCCTAATTTTGAAGAATAGCTATTCATAAGGAATGATTATTCCTTGTAATAAAAACATAACCAAACTAAAGAATAACTAAACTATAGGAATAACTATTACATTACAGCGCCTATTACTGTCTACCAAACATGCCCTAAAACTTTAATCATATAAGTAAGATTGAAACTATAACAATTATCAAGTGTTATAAATGATAATCAATAACTAAAAAGAAATTTGTATTATTTGGACAACATGGAACCCACATTCTCATGAGTGGACATCTCAGGTTAAATACTGTCATCTCCTATTTTAAAAACTGTGCAAAACCACATGAAATTCAACAGAGTTAAGGTTAAATATTGTCATCTCCCACAAGATCACATTTTGAATTTAAATGTTAAAAGACATTTGTAAGAAAGAAGGGAAAAAAATGCATTTATGTTGGTCACGTCATTTGTAAAATATTAAGTCCAAGGATACACAAAATTTCATAATGATTTAAATTGGACAGATAACCTTTATAACCTTTATAATTGGACAGAAACAGGTGGATGAGAGATGTGACCGTACCAACCTCTGTTTGTATTACTGGGAAACAGGGGAGTTTCTTTTTGTGCTTTTGTCATATTTTGGGGAAGAAGGTTTTAGTTTGTATGGTCCCTGTTCTCTTATTAGCGCACTGAACATGAATGCAAGACACACGGCTACACCATAGAGCCCACAAGCATACCAACACGGCCAAAGCAAACCCGAAACCCCAAAATCCTAAACCAAACACACTTTGAAAATAGAAAAAGAGAGTGAGATAATGAATAGAAAAGGAATAGTAGAATTTAAATGAAAAACAAGAGGCAGTCATGAAGGACAATCCGGTGAAGACCAATCACTTACCTTACAAGTGGTTCTCGCAATCAAGGTTTTCTCTGTGAGGAAGATGGAGGCAGTGGAGGCGCAGGAAGATATAAAGGGTTCTAGATACGTTAGGTGCTAAATATTGAGTGAAAAAAAAAAAAAAGGAAGCGTGGGAAAAAGAATTGTCAGTCATGTGGATCGAACCAGTGAGCTAGTTCATTAATAGGCCTTGTTTTAAGCGTGTTTCAACGTGTTTTCAGAGGGGAGTGAAAACTGAAAAATAAAAACAGGACAAGACTAGTTTTCAGTTTCCTTCACAATATGGAAATTGAAAATAGTTTTTGATTTTTCTCTAAAATAAGTTACCAAACAAGTTTTTTGCCTTAGAAAACAAAAAATTGTTTTTGAAAACAGAAAACTGAGGAAAAAAACAAGTTACTAAACATACCCTTAGTTTCAGATGAAAACTTTAAAAAATATGATACATTATTGTAACCAAAGAACAAAAAATTTGGAACATCCTTGTAAACATTGCTACCCCGAAGAATTCTTTGATCTAAACAAAATCAATTATCCTAAAAATATCATCCTTAGGACCTTAACCTCTAGAAAAATCAAAATTCAACTGGATAAAGTGCAAATCCGGTCTAAAAAATTTACCCACAAAACAATCTCAAATCATAACACATAAAAAATCTCAAATTCCTAAAATTTACTCATACCTTCTCTTTCTCTCTCTTTTGCTCTCCGCCTCTCTCTCAGTTCTTGCTCTCTGCCTCTCTCATTCTTACTCTACACTGGTTCTACTTTTAAATCTTTTGTTGGTGGCTTATGCTTCCTTCGATCTGATCAGTGATCCGTCTCAACTCTGTGCTCAAATGGTGCCGTGGTTTACTGGTTTTGTAGATGGAGGCTTATAGTCTTATCTAATAAGACGTGGTTGTGGGTGGACTAGAGTCTTATGACTCTTATGTCTTATCTTCGGCTGGGGCCGTGGGCCTTACAGTTTTGTCTTTTACATTTTTTTTTTTTAGGTAATAGGATCGGTTTTTGTCTTTTGCATCTTTTGTTTTTGTTTTTGTTTTCTTAGGTAATAGGATCGGTTTTGGCTGGGCTTTCCATTTTTGGCTGGGTTGTAGGTGGAGTTGTACTTCTGTCTGGGCTGTCAAATCCTTTTTTTTTTAATCATGCCTTTTTATATTTTTTTGCAGGTTGAGAATTTGAGATCGAGAGATTCTTGTTATTGTTTAGTAAAGCTAGAACTACAATACTACTTTTCTATATACATCATGTTCTATTGTTTTATATTTGAAAGTTATTTTTTGTTTCAGTCATTATAAATATATTATAGATAGTGTTTATTTTATTTTTAAATATTGTTTTATTAGAAATTTCTACTAGATAATATGCATTTGGATATGAAAAACTTAAAAAAAAAAAAAAGAAGAGAAGAAACATTAATTGAGTCTCAAAAAGGATCAATGAATAAATTTGTTATTAATAATAAACAAAATACAACACAAAATTTAGATGAAAATATCACAAATGAACAAGAAATTCACCAAAAAGAGTTAGAAGATAATGAAAATGAGATGTTAGAAGAACTTGAATACAAAATTTTAATTAGTCAATTTGCATCTAAAATGCAAGAAAAATAGATTTTAAATAAAATATATTATAATATAAAAATATTAAATAAATATTAATTTAATTAATACAAAAATATAAAAAAAAGACTCAATTTTAATTCTCACCTAAGGCCCAAAAATGTGTAGGAAATACTAGGATAATTTAGCCTTTGGACTTTGCAATAACTTTAACTGGATACGTTTGATTTTCTGAAAAAGTTTATACGGACAAAATGTTAGGATCCTACCTATTTTGAATAAATTTATTTTATAATTTAGATTAAATGTTATAAATCTAAAAATATATCTAGTAACACATTAATTTTAATTGTGAAATGAATTCTCTTAATTTTAAGTAAAATTAAGAGGAATCAGTTATTTGGACCAAGCATTGAGAATAAGAACAAAGATAATTAGGTAAATTAATTATAACAATTCTAATACTTCTCTTGAAGAACGTAATTGTTTCCGCCTTTATGTTAGTTACATTTATTACCTTTTAAGGAAATAATATTTTTATATTATTTATAATTTTATAGTTAATGATATTAAAATTTGAACCATGAACGTTTCAATGGAAACACTAGTTAGAAGGTGACAATTAAATCTTGACAATAAACTATAAACCATGTGTCAAATCTTACAATTCACTCGACGACAATTAGCTAAACTAGCCACCGTAGGGTATGTGGACTCGATCAAATGTTAGGTGTTGTTGGACACTTGCTATTTATGTTGTACCAAAAAAGAAAGAAAAAATGAGTCTAAATTTTTTATTTAAAAGATAAAGAAGAAAACTAGAGGATATGAAAGGAAAGGTGTACAAAAGCGTGAGGAATGAAACCTTATCCAGGCCCAGTTTAGTTAGAGACTTATTAAGCTGAAAAAGGCCAGTTGGCACTTTTTTTTCTTTTTTTTTTGTAAAAATAATAGCTTTATTTCAAACCTAGTGAGCCTACTGATTTACAATTTTACATTGTGCGTACGTAATTAAATTAATAGCAATTTCTACTTCACACACTCACTTAAATATATAGTATATGTACTCACCACTTTTGCACAAAAATTGACTTCAAATCATGATTTTAGTTCAAAAAACTTGAGTACTAAAGTGAGTGTGTGCAATAAAAATTTTCCTTATTATTATTATTTTTTTTTTGGGTGTGAATTGAGGATTTTATTGAAAAGGAAAACAAAGATACAAAGACAAGACAATGCTAGGATAGTGATACAAATGACCAAAACACTACAACAGAACTTAGAACATGACTAGGGGTAGAGCTATAGCTAGGCTTGGGGCCCCTAGCCACTCCAAAATTTTAAAAAACTCTTTTATTTTATGTATAGTTATTAAAAAATTTAAATATTTAGTTACAAAAAAATAGAAGTTGGCCTCCCAAATATTGAAGTTAGTCCAATGATACTCTTAAAAAAATAATAGAATTTGTCAATTGGTCTAGTAGTTATATATAGAGACAAAGTAGTTTTTGTTTTCTCAAATACGTTTTTTTTTTTTTTTTTTTTTTTAATATCAAACTAGACAACTTTTGTAATCTCATAAGGTTTAAAAGATGATAAGTTCCCTCAAAAAATTATTAGTAAGAATATACATATGTCATAGTTGATCGTTTTGTATACAATATATTTATAAATTATGACCTAGCTACTCTAGTATCAAAATGATGATGCCAAAAATCGTCAGTGAGCTACACAGTCCTCACGTGCTCTAGACAGAACCTGCAAAACAAAGACAAAGAAGACCTTGTAGAGAGTACCAGTGTGGTACCAGCCAAATACCTTCCGAAGGTTAAGTTAGAGAGAATTTCTACAACTCTAGAGTGTCAGAGCTGAGAGAATTACGCGTACCTTGATTTGTGAGGGTTTTAGGGTTTTTATAGTAGTATGGAGCTGACATTCGTTTCTTGGCGGAGAAGGTATTTCCTTGTAGAGAAGAGTCTCATTAATGATCATATTTTACGGGATTCTTTCCTTATAGAGATTCCTCTAATTAGGGTACAAGACATTTCCATGTATAGGCATTCGTGGAGGTCAAGCTAAGCCAGGTTGGACCCGTCGGCTTCTTTGCACCCGTCGACCTCTTCTCCCTCGTCGGCCACTTGCCTCGTCCGAAAGTTCCCCGTCGGCTTATGGAGGCGCCTGTCGGGTACTGTGGTGGGGTCATCGGCCTTATGGTGTTCGCTGCTTTTTGGTCCTCCCGTCTACTCACAGGAAGTCTGACAGGTACGGAGGAACCATCGGGTTCCTTGTGTCACTTTAAATCCCTTGCAAGAACATCATTATCAATTGCCCCCTACTCTAGGGTTCCGTTGGCCTTGGCTGACGAGCCGCATAGTATATGAGCATTTATTACCATTAATAGATTTTATTGGAGCCAGCGCCATTAAACGGCGTAAGTATCTCTTGGTGAACACGCGAGGTGACACGTGGCGCTTGCTGGTTGGTCTCGTTTCCAATCATGAGCTTTGCTTTGTATACCGTGCCTCCTTTCTCTATAAATAGTTCTCCCCCCTTTCACTATTTCTTTTACTTTACTATTCTTCATACTATGAGACCAGAGCATACATGTCGAACCGTCTCTTACAAGCATCTGTCACCTGTACTTCCGTCAGCTTTGCAGATCCCGTCACCTTTACAGTGCCATCTTCTTATCTTGTAAGTCATCTTCTTCCTTTTTGTTTTCCTTTTATTTTTTGGCTAGTCGTCGCCTCTATAGAGACCCATCAAATAGGTTCTTAGAATACCTTCGTCACTTGTAGGTGAATAGATGTCAGGTGGTAGTGAAGCGACGAGTGAACAATCGTCATCAGTCCGTGAAGGTGCGGGCTACGACGAGGTCTACCCGTCAGGTCGTGGACCCAATGAGGGCTTAACCTGGTCCCCAGAAAGGGAACCGTCTGCTCATTCTCCTAATGACGAAGAGGAGGAAGATTATGAAGCAGATGGGGGAGAGGACGAAGAGGAATTAGAGGAAGGAGAGGGAGGATAGGAGAGGGAAGATGAGGAGGAAGAGAAAGATGAAGGGGGTCACGAAGAAAGTGACGAGTCAATTGACCAGACGAACGGAATAAGCAGTAGGCCCTTTATTCTTCCAAAAATATGGACGGTGAATGACTTTTATCCAACCGTGTCCCAAAGGGTCTTCAACACCCTTCGTGACTGTCATCAAATCCCCGACAACATCCCCATCCGTCTACCAGGTAAATTTGAGAGATGTTATTCGAATAAAACGGCAGATATAGGGATGTATGACGCGATGTTTACTACAGGGATAAGGTTGCCTTTAACGGAACTACACCGTCAACTTCCCAACTACCTAGGTTTATCTGTCAGCCAGATCACCCCAAATGCATGGAGGATTTTTATCGGCTCTGAAGTGATATGGGGTCAACTGAGCGGAGGGAACCGTCTGCTTACGATTGACGAGTTCTTTTATTGCTACAAGCCCAAACAAATATCCTCGTCAAAGGGTATCTATCACTTTCTGGCTAGAAAACCGTCGCTTAGGCTTGTGTTTGACATGCCAGATTCTAGCAGGAACTGGAAAAATAGGTAATTTTTCGTCCAAAGGATGGAGTGGGTATGCAGACCTGATGAATGGGCAAGTATTCCCATCGGGTTTGATAATACTTAGGGAATCATCAAGGAGTCTGGTGAGTCGTCAGCTTTTGTACCCTAGATAGCCTTGGCTCCGTGTTTAACACTTGTTTTTCTTGCTTTTCATCCTCTATCCTTCCCGATATAACTGTCGAGCAGGAAAATTTCCTTAGGAGGGTTTAGGCCATTCCCTTTGAAGAAAGGAAGTGGAAGGACTTGATGACACTTGACACCCTCCACGCCTTCTGTGGTGGTCCAAAGCCGACGCCTATAGCTCGACGATTGCACGCTTCTTCCCGTCATCGTAAGTTTCTTAGCCCGTCACTTTATTAAATCACTTTTTACATCTTGCCCGTCTATTTTTAATTTGCCTTGTCTTTTTCAGAATTGGAGGTAGGTAGGCAGAGGGCATTGGTGAGGCAATCTGCTATGGCCTGCAAGCAGCAGCAGGAGCAAAAGGAAGGGTCTTCGACGTCGGCTTCCAAGGCCGTCGCTAAAAGGACGTTGAAACGTAAGAATGACGGCAAAGAGGACCGTCCACTGAAGAAAAGGACAGGCACACCCGTAGGTGAAAAGTAACCGAAGCAATTGTCGCCTCCTAAACCCAGCCATGGGGTTGGCAAAGGGCTGATGATGGGGAAGGGTCCCGTCGCTCAATGAGTCGTTCGTCGTCTGCTTACGCATAAGGATCATGTCGTTGAGATGGTTAACTCAATCATCAAGGAGACAGATCTGGACCCTTGTGCTAATCAGACAACTAAGGACTTAGGGGCGCCGAGTCTCTTTAATCTGTCTAGGGTATGTTCTTTTTCTCAGACTATCTTACGTTTTATTTGTCAATTCTTTTACTGACGGTTGTCTTGATCCCAGGTGTTGGTGCCCATGAAGGCCCTTTAAGAGATTGAAAATAAGGAGCGAGCTCAATACTCGGAGGCCGTCCGTACCCTTAACCAAGAGTTGATGGCTAAGACCAAAGCACTTGGGGAAGAGACCCGTCGGCTCGAGGAAGTGGAGAAGGCGAAGACCAATTTGGCGACGGAATTGGCCTCTCTTCGTGAACAATGGAGAAGGCAAAAGTCGACACCGTGGCGGAGTTCAGGGATTCCGAACCTTTTATTGATGCATGCGGTGTCTATTAGGGTGTTGGTTTCGAGGATTGCTTAAAGCAAGTCGGATCTGTCTACCCAGACTTTGACCTGTCCAAGGTCACTCTTGACGATCTTGTGCCAACGACTCTAGGGGGTGGTGACATCATCGACGAAGAGTCCAATGATTTCACTCATATAGAGGAGCAGGATCTAAAAGACGACGGTGTGGTTCTTGCTTAACCCGTTCCTGATGGCCCCGTCGCTCCTCTGGTCCCGTCTGCTAAAGACCCTTCTACCCAGAACACTGAGAACCCATCTGCCTTGGATGCTCCTCCTACTTAGCTTTTTTTTCAATTTTTAATTTTTTATGTACCCCGTCTTATTTTCAGACAATAGCAAGTGCCCTTTTATTTTTTGGGCGTCACTGTAAACACTTTGCCTTTTATGGGTTTTTATTTATTCTCTTTATAGTATCTGTTGCTTCGTGTTTAGTTTCGCTGTTTGAATATGCTTTTGTCATGCGTTGGTTTCTAATTTATCTGTCTGCCCTGGCACCCCTTGGTACATGTGGCTACCTGTCCACTTGGGGGTTGGACCTGGTAGAAATCTTGAGACCAAGCACCTGTCGGTGTCCTTGGTCGTCTACCTCCAGGACTTGGTGTAGATTTTATAGACCAGGGACCTCGTCGGTCTCCACGGTCGTCTGTTTTACCTCATAAGTAATACTTAGGCTATTTCTTAAGATTGGATACCCGTCGATATTTCTGGCCATCTATTTACCTTGTTGGTAAGGATATTTTGGTGACGGTATGGGCCGTCCTCTTGAGGAATTTTCGCAAACCAATTATACGTAATTTAAGCTATCTCTTGGGGGTTTCTAGCATCCGTCCACTTCAAGGACTCGTGCCCGTCCTCCTAGGGACTTGTATACATGTTGAGGTATCCCTTGAGATGCTTCTGTCCACTTAGGGATGTGTCCTTTCACTCTATGGACTTGTATATTTCTAGGCGTCCCTTGGGATGTGTCAGTCCACTTAAGGATGTGACGGTCCACTTTTTGGACTTAATAAATTTCAAGGCATCCCCTTGGGATGCATCCGTTCGCTTAAGGACTTGGCAAATTTCAAGACATCCCTTGGGATGCATCCGTCCTCTTAAGGACTTGGAGAATTTCATGGCATCCCTTGGGATGCGTCCGTCCACTTAAGGACTTAGTTATTTGCAAGGCATCCCTTGGATGCACCTGTCAACTAATGGACTTGTATAAATTTTTAAGCCATCCATTGGGATGTATCCGTCCACCTAAGGACTTTAATAAATTGTAGAGAGGTATATATGCGCATGATATGTCTGAATAACTCCTCTTATTATGATAAATACGTGCATAAGCCAAAAATTGTTCTGAAAAAATAAAAAACTGCCCTTTAAGCTAAAAAGTACTGCAGATAATAAAAACAACTAGAATGAAATAAACTGGAAATGAGAAGTGGTTTGCATGCCATTGTCTACTGGTAGTATTTCTTTAGGTGCTCGGTGTTCCTTGGATGGTGTAACTTTTGTCCGTCGAGTGTCTCCAGGTGATAGATGTCTTTCCTCTGCCACGAAGTGATTCTATAGGGTTCTTCCCAATTGGGTCCTAGCTTCCCTTGGGAGAGATCTCTTGTAGCGCCCATCACCTTCCTCAAGACTAGATCTCCAATTTGAAAGTCTCTATGTCTGACTCTGGAATTGTAGTGCTTGGCCATGAGGTCCTAGTATCGTGCTAATCTTTGTTCGGCTATTGCTCTAACCTCGTCCACTAGGTCTAGCTGTAGGCACATGGCTTCGTCGTTCCTGCTCTCATCATGGTTCTCCACCCTGTAGCTTGTGAGTCCAACCTCAGCGGGGATAACGGCCTCGCTCCCATATGCTAGTAGAAAGGGTGTTTCTCCTTTAGGTGTTCTGGCCGTCAGCTTGTATGCCCACAGTACACTTGGCAACTCGTCCGGCCATATACCCTTTGCCCCCTCAAGCCGAGTCTTGATGATTTTGAGCAAGGATCGATTTGTGACCTTAACTTTTCCGTTGGCTTGAGGGTGGGCGGGTGAGGAGTAGTGATTCTTGATCCCCAATTGTAAGCAAAAATCCCTGAACGACTCATTGTTGAACTGCTTTCCGTTGTCCGAGACCAAGACTCTAGGGATCCCATACTTGCAGATGATGTTTCTCCAGACAAAGCTTAGTACGTTTTTCTCCGTGATGGTGGCCAGGGCTTCAGCTTCCACCCATTTGGTAAAGTAATCTATGCCAACCACTAGGAACTTTAGTTCCCTTATTGCTGTTAGGAATGGGCCCATGATGTCCAACCCCCATTGAGCAAAAGGCCACGAGGCCATCATCAAAGTGAGCTCTTCTGTTGGCTATCTGATGATGTTGCTGAACCTCTGACACTTGTCGTAAGCTTTGACATAGGCTTGGGCATCCTTCTGCATGGTAGGACAATAGTATCTTGCCCGAATCAGCTTGTGCACTAGCGATCGTGACCCTAAATGGTTCCTGCAGATTCCTTCATGAACTTCCCTCATGACATAATCTACTTCTTTGGGGCCTAGGCATCTTAGGTATGGTCGGGAGAACCCTCTCTTGTACAAGACATCTTTTATTTGGATGAATCATGTCGCTTGGACCTTCAGTTTTCTTGCGGCCTCCTTACTGTCGGGTAGCGTGCCGTCTTTTACGTACGACACTAACGATGTGGTCCAGTTGCTTTTCGAGCCTATTTCCTGCTTTTCGAGCCTATTTCCTGCTTTTCGAGCCCATTTGTCTGTTGCCCTTGACACGAACCTGTTAAGCACCGCTACCTTGCCGTTGAGGCTTTGCACTTCTTTTATGTTCCTAGGTGGTGCCATCTCTATTATGGCTCAGATCTTGTCTGGGTTGACTTCAATGCCTCTCTGAGACACCATAAACCCTAGGAATTTTCCAGTCGTTGCCCTAAATGTGCATTTACTTGGATTGAGCTTCATGTTATAAGAGCAAAGGGTATCGAAAGTCTCCTTGAGGTCGTCCAAATGGTTGTCTTCCCATCGACTTTTCACTAGCATGTCGTTCACGTAGACTTGGACATTCCTCCCAATCTGATGTGCAAACATTTTATTCATGAGCCTCTGATACGTTGCGCCCGCGTTCTTGAGACCGAACGGCATCACTTTGTAACAGAAAAGGCCTTAGTTAGTGACGAATGAAGTTTTCTCCTGATCAGCCTCGTCTAGCTTGATTTGGTTGTAACCAGAAAAAGCATCCATGAAGCTCAACAACTGGTGTCTTGTTGTTGAGTCTACCAGGACGTCGATCCGTAGGAGTGGGTAGCTATCTTTGGGACATGCCTTGTGTAAATCCGTGAAGTCTACACACATCCTCCACTTTCTGTTGGCCTTCTTGACCATCACTACATTGGCCAACTAGTCGGGATAGTATACCTCCCTGATGAATTCTACATCTTGCAATTTGCAGACTTCCTCCGCTATAGCCCTATCTCGTTCTTGGGCAAACACTCGCTTCTTCTGATGGATAGGGGGAAAAGAGGGTGATACATTTAACTTGTGAACCATGATTGAAGGGTCGATCCCGAGCATGTCTTTGTGGCTCCAAGCAAAGATGTCATGGTTCTCCCTTATGAATGTTGTGAGTGCTTGACAGACTGGCGGGCTGGCGAGGGTGCCGATCCTGGTTGTTCACTTAGGTCTGAAGTTATCGAGAAGTATCTCCTCCAACCCCTCAACGGGCTCTGCAACCGTCCGTTGCTCTTGTATGCTCATAGTCTGCAAGTGGTCGTCCATTCCCAACATCTCTATGTAGCACTTGCGTGCTGCCACTTGGTCTCCACGTACCTCTCCCACTCCATATTCGGTGGGGAACTTGATCATCAGGTGGTAGGTTGAAACCACGGCCTTCTACGAATTGAGGGTAGGTCAGCCCAGTATGGCATTGTAAGCGGATGAACAATCAATGACAAGGAACGTAACATCCTTAGTAATCTATTGAGGGTAATCACCAACCGTCACGAGCAATGTGACCGCACCGAGAGGGTATACTCTTGTTCCTCCGAACCCAACGAGCGGTACATTGGTCAGTACGAGCCGTTCTTTTTCGATTCTCATATGCTGGAACGCTGGGTAATAGAGGATATCAGCAGAGTTTCCATTATCAACTAGAACTCGGTGAGTGTTGTAGTCCCCTACCTGTATGCTAACACCGAGCGCATCGTCGTGGGGGTGGTGGAGACATCGAGCATCTTCCTCCGAGAACCAAATTATGGGGTTGTCGACCTGTGCCATCTTTGGAACAAAACCTGTCAGCTGGACATTCTGAACCATCCTAAGGTAAGTCTTACGTGCCTTTCTGGACGAACTAAAATCTGTGGTGCCCCCTACAATCACCCTTATGTCCCTTAAAGATGGCCTAGGGCGCTCGTTATCCCTTCTAGCAACCTACTCCTGCGGTCGGTCTACCCTTTCTTTGCTGACAAATCATTGTAGTTTCCTTTTCTGATAAGGGCTTCAATCTACTGCTTTAAGTCATAGCATTCAGATGTGTCGTGACCATGATCCCAATGAAAACAACAATACTTGTCTCTGGACCTCTTGCTGGGTTCTCCCTTCAACTTACTAGGCCATGTCAAGGTCGTATCGTCCTTGATCTGCATCAATACCTGATCAATCAGGACAGTCAGCGCAGGTACCCCCCTATAAAGTGTGATGCAAACTGTGCACTTAGCTCTTTGAAGGTACCGATGGATTTGGGTGTCAATTTGCTGAACCATATCCTAGCGGGACCTTTCAATATGGTTGGGAAGGCTCAGCATATAATCTCATTCAGAACACCTTGTAAGTGCACGAGGGTTTTGAACGACTCTAAGTGGTCCAAAGGATCTTTTGACGTGTTATAGGCTTCTATCTGCGGCATAAGGAACTTTGCAGGAAGGGGGAACGAAGTGAAAGGTGTTGTAAATGGCGAGTCCGTCCGGTGGATTAGCTGGTCAAGGTCGTTTGACACCCGCCCCTTGAGGGCATTCATCATGAAGTCCATCCTCTCCTTCATCATCTGCATCTCTGCGACCATATGCGGTGGCGCCGTATCTGCGACAGATGGATGGCTGATATCTTGTTGCTTTTGTCTGCTTAAGGCATTGCTGCCTTCTGGTCCTTCTCGGTCCCTCATTTCGGCGCTTGTGCCCCCTTGCTCCTCTCTGTGACTGTTGGGCCCAGCATCCCTTTGGCGCAGCTGTTCCTCCAGGTCGTGGTTTTACTTAGTAAGGCGTTCCACGGCCGCGGCTAGGGTCTGTACTTGTCTTTCAAGGGCAGTAATGCGTGGTTCATCTCCGTTATTGTTGTTGGTTGCCATCGAGCGAGTGAGTACCATACAACTCTTTGTCTGGGAAATGGTAACTATTTTTCTTTCCCATAGGCAGCGCCAATTAATGATGCTAAAAATCGTCAGTGAGCTGCATAGTCCTCACGTGCTCTAGACAAAACCTGCGAAACAAAGACAAAGAAGACCTTGTAGAGAGTATCGGTGTGGTACCGGCCAAATACCCTCCGAAGGTTAAGTCAGAGAGAATTTCTACAACTTTAGAGTGCCAGATCTGGGAGAATTACGGGTACCTTGATTTATGAGGGTTCTGGGGTTTTTATAGTAGTGTGGAGTTGACATTCATTTCTTGGCAGAGAAGGTATTTCCTTGTAGAGAAGATTCTCATTAATTCATATTTTATCTGATTCTTTCCTTGTAGATATTCCTCTGATTAGGGTACAAGACATTTCCATGTATAGGCATTCGTGGAGGTCAAGCTAAGCCAAGCTGGACCCGTTGGCTTCTTCTCCCTCGTCGGCCACTTGCCTCGTCCGAAAGTTCCTCGTCGGCTTATGGAGGCGCCCGTCGGGTACCGTGGTGGGGTTGTCGACCTTATGGTGTTCGCTGCTTTTTGGTCCTCCCGTCTACTCACAGGAAGTCTGACGAGTACGGAGGAATCGTCGGGTTCCTTGTGTCACTTTAAATCCCTTGCAAGAACATCCTTATAAAAAAATATTAAAATTTATATATGTATATGTGTGTTTAGGTAGGATGATTTATCTCAACTCTTAACTAATATATTAGTACCACAATTTAGCCCCACAATAACACCAAAAGGCAGGAGTTTGGTGAAGGAGTTCTTCCAAATGTACTGCACCTAACATTTGACTTGATACAGACAACTAGCAAACCTCAATTTATTTGGTGAATCGTAGTGAGTCCCATTTGGCAATTAATGGGAGTAAAAAGTAAAAACTGTGTGGAATAATGTAACTCAGTGCTTCTTAAAGACAACAAACTCCTATGGCGTATGTATGAGCACTAGTTTTTCGTTTTTGTTTTTTTTTTTTTTTTTTTTTTTTTTTTTTTTTTTTTTTTGGTGCCTTAATTACGTGCACTCTATTCTTGACTATAATCCAAACAAACTTGTCGATATCGTGTTATATAAACTTTTATCCATTTTTCCGTTTTGTGGGCCACTGGTTAACACTTAACACTCTTAGTGCCAACAACAACATATTTGATGTCATATTGATGAATTTTCTCCATGTATAGCCAAATGGCCCAAACCAAATTCAGCCCACGTTGATTCTTAGGATTTCTTTTCTTTTTTTTTTTTTTTTGGTAAATAAGTATTCAAAACACAAAGAACCAAATAGATAAGATGGGCTTAAGACCCATCATGTCAAAATTTAACAAGGGAAATATATCTTTTTGGAGGAAGTGGATGTACGACCCCTAACCTAACCCCTAAAAATACTAAAATAAAAAGACCTCCCTAGGAATAGAAGAGGCATCTTAATGCAATTGCATTAGAAACTTTCTAATGTCGCATTGGGAAGACTACCACATCCCAAATGACCTAAACCTATGAAGTTCCACAAGGACCTTTGCATTTTTTTTTAATTTTTACCACTCACACACACCACAACCATTCAGGTTCCTTTAGAATCTGTTAGGATCATTTAGTGATGGAAAATTTCATGTCAAAGTTTCTAATGCAAATGCAACAAGTTTTATTTCTGTTATTTGGGTTTTCAAGAAGAAAAGATCTAGCTAAAAGTTGAAGTGATGATTATAAGGAGTTGGGTCAACCAAGCTCATTAAGATGGAATTCTAGAGGAGTTTGTCTGACAATTGGGTTGATCGAGCTTTTGTGGAAAGCATAGACCCGGACTTTTCCAAGGGCTTTTGTAGCCACTTAAACACCAAACCCTATGTGTGTGTGTGTGTATATATATATATATAAACATCGTTTTAACTCTAATTTAGAGAAGAGGAAGACGGCCATAGAGATAAGAGAGATTAGATCTAAACATTCCTAGAGCCCCTTCCCATTGAATATCCTTGAAAGGTTTATTGTTCATACACCAAGATCAAAAAGAGTGTTGGATATTTTTCAAAACCATAGAGCTTTCATCCTAGTAGTGTTGCTGTGGAGTACAAATCTTCAAAAGGTTCTTTGGTGTCAGTCTAAGGTTCTGGTCATGATCGTGGATGTGCCATTTGTAGAAAGTTCATATAGTAAAAGAGTTTAGAGGTTCTAAAGTTGTAGAAGGTTTCTTCGGTAAGCTTCTATTATGATTATAGAGTCTAAGGACAAAATTTTTGTACTAAATTTTAAACTTCTCTTTACTATAATAGATTGCTTGTTGGGAAAGTTTCTTTCTAATGGTTTTTACTTTGGGAATAAAGCAAGAAGAAACCTTGGTATACATTGTTGGTAGAGGAACATATTGGGGTGGTGGGGCCGACATCATCAAATTGAAGATGCCAATGTACGAAACAAATTAAACATTTAAAACTACAAATAAATGAGCCCAAATTGGAAAAGACACTGTAAAATGAGAGAGAGAGAGAGAGAGAGAGAGAGAGAGAGAGAGAGAGATTTGTAATAGAAAAAGTGTAGCTCTAAACCGATTTGGAATTATCTTCCTCTAATCTATTATGTGGCAATTGAAAAGACAATTCATGAATAATTTTAGTCACGTGACTATTTTAATAAGTTATATAATTTGTTTAAATAATACGCATATATAGCTTTATAAATCATTACGTAATGGGTTGGAGTTAGATCTCCACATTAATTTGGAGCTAATATTTGTCACACAGGATTTCATATGATGCCATCTATTGGATCATGGGTTTTGTTTTTTGTTTTTTGTATTTTTTTTTAATAATAAAAAATGATCACATCATTTAAAAAGATATCACGTCATTTAAAAATATGTTAGATCATGCTCCGTTAGTCAAGTAGTATGGTAGAAATTGAGACTTGAAATGTGTTACATCATTGCTTTGTTAGTCACATAGATATTAGACATTGAGACTAACAACTTGACAATTAGCTGAAGGATCAATCACACTAATTTTTTAAATTTTAAAGGTCTAATAAAGTTCACTTGAAACTTGAGAAATTAAAAGCACTCACTTAATAAACTTTAGAGTCCAAAGTGTTGTAATTTGGCCTTTTATTTTTGTCCCAAAATTTTAATATTACTAATTTTGTCATTGAAAATTATAGAAGTCTCTTTATTCATCGTCCCACCCACTTTTATTATTATTTACAAAATTGTGAATACATATTTTAGGGATGGAAATTGAACCTAAACTACATTACAAGGATAGAAAAGAATGTAGTGTAAATTCTATTTTTGTCCCTAAAATGTTGTCAAAGTTATATTCCAATGACGAAAAGAATATTTTTACTTATGTATATATTAAAGAATATTCCAAAGAATAAGCCACCTTCCATTTGCAAATTGTTCTTAGACGCTTCTCCATCAAATTTTGAGATTTATTTTTAAATTCTTTTTATAGAAGAATTTTGAGATTTCTTCATTGTACTGTAACAAACATTTCGTTGAAGTGTTATTAAAAATCTAAACATTTCTATAGTCCCACCTAATATGAATATACTTGCTATAACGATTTCACTCGAGTACTGAAGAATATCAAGTCTTGGAGGTGTTGTTATTGAGATAGGAAGTCATCCTTACTCCAAAATATTTATGAAGAAAAAGTTTTTCAGAAATTTTGAAAGAAAATAAGAAATAAAATGTTTAGTGGGAATATGAATTTAAAATTTCAATTTTTGAACTAACTTGAGGGGCAATGCGTAGGTGATGAAAGGAATTAAATTTAAAAATTTGTCTAGTGTGGGAAGGTTTTTTTTTTTTTTTTATATATATACTAAATTTAACACTTTTTTTTTTTTTTTTTTGGTATGGGAATATATTTACTCCAATTTTAAAAGAAAATGGGTCAAATTTAGAATAAGTTGATCAGTTCTGAATTTTTTTTATCAAACTAAAAATAATAAAGTGAGATTTACGGACCCCATTTTATGAAATCTGGACATTCCAAAAATTGAAAGGAAAATTACGTATGCCAAAAAAAGAAAAAAAGAAAAATTATGGAGTGATGGATAAAACTTAAGGAATTGTTTACGTCTATTGACGAGTATAATAAATTTATTTTGGACTAGGCCCACTTAACGTGCTTATTTATGCCTTATAGGCCCATGGACCACCACAGTATTACTGCCACTGCCAATCTGTAACAAATAACTGTTTTGTGTGACTTTTAACATGTGGAAATAGGCTCTTTTTCTAGGGGAGTGTAATGGACCATATTGGCATATTTCCTCCAACATTTAGCTATTAAACATAGAACTAGCAGGAGAACGTACTGTGATGCGCGGAAAAATTTGACCTTTTTTTTTTTGTCAAGTAAAAAATAAGTAGCGTAGATAAGACTTATAAGTATTAGTTTTAAACTATTTTTAAAATGATATAATTATTTTTTAACAAAATATAATTGATGCAATATATTAGATTTTTTAAATTAAGCTATTTATATTGGTTATTTGAAAGTGTTTTAAACTTTGTACATTTTTTAATTTTTTTTCAAGAAAACATAATGCATTTTATATTCAATTATTATATAAGGTGATATATTTTGTAAACAATATAACGTGAGGTTGGATTTTGTTTCTGCTATCTAGTACTCCTTAGTCCTTACAAATGGTTTATCCTCTATACATTTTGAATGGTTTAAAGAGAAAGCAAATATTAGTAAATTCATCACTTATATATTTTTTTTATAAATATACAAGACTTTAATAACATGAGAAAAATGTAATTTTTTTTAACAATCTACCAACAATACGCTAAGAAGGTGACGTAATTGTCAATGAATGAACCGAAGTGGATAGAATTGGACCAAAATGGACCGAGCTAGACCAAAATGAATCTAAGTGGACTGAATGGACCAAACTAGACCGTAATGAACTGAAATGAGTAGAATGGAATAAAATCCTATGCTAATGTGGTTTAACAGGAGTGTAACAATAATAAATGTTATACTTTAGTTTTTAGATATTATATAGATATATGGTATAGAAACCAAAACAATTTATAATACATATTCATATAGGTCACTTGAATTACAATTCAAACAAATTAGTAATTGGGATGTGAATGTGGAAATTTCAACAAGACATTGTAAGTAAGCCCCCTTTAGAATGAGCTATATCATATTCACCTATGTTGATGGCATATTACACCTTTTATACTGAACAAAATGTAGCCAGCAATAACAATTTTGAATTGTAACCAAAAAAAAAAGGGTTTGTTTGACACCAATAATCCACAAATGAATATTACACCAAAATATATCTTACAAATTCACACAGATTATTTCGTTCTTAAAGGAGCCTAGAGTGCCGGCACTCCCTAGGCCGACCCTCGGGAAATCGCTTAAAATCGGTACAATAGTTGTAAATCATGTAATACTTTTGCACCCATCTGAGTCTTCTTCTCCCATTTGCATCAAGTCCTTGAGTTTGCCAATTAGCTCTATTTGTCACAGCATTGGTAGACAATGAAGAGCAAGAAAATGAGTCCCCAGACCACACACAGGCATTGGCATTGAAGTTTCGATAGTAGGCAGTGAAAGGAGCCTTGGACCAATCTGTTTTCACGAGCCCACCTCTCGTTGCCCATTGGTCTGCGTTCCAAAGGCTAGAGTAAAGCTTCATGGGCTGGCTCTTTGGAAAGGAAATCCCAATGGATTCTTGGTTTTCGAATACTCTTATGGGGATGTTATCCACTAATAAACTACAAAGAGAAATAAGTTAACAAGTTATAATTGATAAATGTCACACAAAATTTCACTAAAAATCCCCAAAATGGTGATGTACAATATTCAAATATTGGGTAAAATATATTGGGCTAAGATAATTTTTTTTCACTAAAGTATAATTCATTTTCTATTTTGGTCCCTAAAGTGTAGATTTTTTTCCCTACCCCCTGAACTTGGAAATTAGAATAAAGCTACAAACACAATATTGACATAACAAAACCTAGGTAACAAACTATTAATAGTATGTAAAAAAATGATGCAATAGTGGACTCAGATAAGACACAGTAATAACTTGCTACCTAGACTTTTTAGTGAAATTGTTGTGCTAATAGCACTACTCAAAATTAAAAAGGGAAATTTTTGTCCCCCTAACTTTCATTTATTTCAATTAACTTTCAAGGACAAAAATAAAATCTAAATTACATTTGAAGAAAAAAAAATAGAACCTAAATTATTTCGTTTTGTCCTTAAAATATAGTATAGTTTCTAGTTTTCATCCTCAAAATATTACAAAATTTTTTATAAAAAAAATTAACAAAGTGGATGAAATGACCAAATGAGTGACATTTTATATTTTAAGGAATGGAAATAAAATCTTTTAAAATTGAGGGATGAAAATGAAACATGTACTATATACATTTTAAGGACGAAAATAATATTTTTGTCAAATTCTATTTTTACGTTAGCTAAGACAAGATCTTTTTGTGACTATAATAATAATATTCATAGACATAAATTTGTGTATACGGAAATTTATACTTTGTCTTATAATTCGATTATTACAAGGCTACTTGATACAGTGGCGGTTTTAGGAATTTCATTTAAGGTGGTCACTAAGAAATTTAAATTACCACAATATTTTTCTTAGTATCATTTTTTAAGGAAAATTGAAATTGAAATTATTTTTATCAAATAGGTTGAACGAGTTACAAATTTTATCTTTTTGTTTTATAATAGGTTTTTTGTTGAATAATTTTTTCATTTTGTTGTTGTTTGGTCTTGTATTGTTTTTGTTTGGTTTATGTTTGTTGTTATTTGGGCTAATATTTATTGTTGTTACATTTAAGCTTTAAAAACAAAGGATTAAGAATTATGTTTGGGAGCAGAATTAATTTTGGAGTAATGTTATGTCCACAACATTTTTACAATTAATTTTATACAAAAAGCTGTTATTGGTGGGTAAAAAAATAATATTAGTATTTGGCCCAAATTAGAATCAATAATAGCTTACCACATTAGATTTGTTGTAAAATTATTGTAAAAATATTGTGAATATAGTAGCACTACTCTTATTTTTGTTGAACTCAAATTTTTATAATTCTTAAGTCAGGGTGTTCAAAATTTTTATTAGAGTAATCACAATAAATTAGTTTAGCATATAATATTTTTTTTGCAAGTGTATATATACATTTTTTTGAAAGTCAGGTGGTCCTGTGACCACCCTGGCTTGATGCAAGTAAAAAAATTCATATTTTGAGGTGTCAAAAATATCATGAAATTGAGATGGAATACTTGAGGTAAGCTATACGTTATCTTACATGATGCATCGTGGATTCCAAACAATGGAATAGGTGTGGAAATCTTTTGTTGGGTCAAACCAGAGGTAGAATTGTTGCTCTCTATCTCCTTTACCTTGCGTGAACACGTTTGTATGGACAATATAGGGATCTCCACTCAGGTTTCCCAAGAACTCAAAATCAATCTCGTCGTGGTTTGGTCCCTCTGAGGATAACTGCAACAAACAAAGAATATAATCATTGGATAATAAACTATAGTAATAGTACTATAAGGTTAATGCAAAATTTTCTATGTTTCTCTTATATGCTAAGGGAAAAGCCTTAATAGGTATATATGTTAAGTTTTGCTAACACTTTTTTTGACTGTATTGGAAGCATGTTATATATGTCAAAAATAGTACTAGAATTTACATAGTAAGCCGTGACAGTGCCAGCTGAGTCGCCGGAGACAAGCTTTAGCTGCATTTCGATCCTTCCAAACAGATATGATCTTTTGGATTGGAAGCCGGAGCCACAAATCTGGTCAAGATTAAGAGTGAGGAGCTTCCCGTTATCGAGTATTGTAGCATGTTGTTCACCCCATGTTATGTCAAAATCTTCATAAAAGGTACCAGCATAAACAACCATGATGGAACTCATAATGAACAAGAGCAAGAACATCACTGAAATTCTATGACAAGTGTATGTTGCCATCTTGAGAGAGAGAGAGAGAAAGGGGGTGAAGAATTACGCGATCATGTAGGTAATTATAAAGAGAGAGTTTCAATTTGATAGTTGGATAATATTGATAAGAGGACTATATATAGGTAATGGTCTAAGGATGAACTAGCTAGGAATTAGAGAGTTGTGGGATGCTTGAATTGTACATATAACAACTGCGTACAGAGGAATTATAGAGCTGGCAATTTGGTGACTTTAGCTAATGCATGGGGTTGGGGTATCAAGGAGAGAACATTTTAGTGACTTTTGAGGCCGCATTGGATGGTTTTGTTTCATAAGGCGAGGACCAGCTAGCCTTTAGTTGTGGTTTTTTTTACTTGAATTATATACTAAGCCATGCAATGTATAGGCAAATGTGCCTGTATATGTTATAGCCTTCCCCAATTGGATGCTTTTGGATAAAGGTGTTTTGATACATGATAATTAAACTAGTGACTTGCATACACTTTAATCAAAATATATGCCAAGGTTTCGTAGTGGTAATGTCATTCAGAGGTGTGACTCTTACTCAAGTTGACCATGTTCTTCATCTCATGAAATGTGGTAATAGTTCAATGTTCTTTCATAAACAATTGAGTAATTATAATATTGAGTGTTCAATGAAGAGGGAAGTGACTATTTAAACCACTTTGGTAGTGTTGGTAACTCGGCAACATGTACATTCTTGTCCACTTCTTTATAAATTTGCCACATTTGAATATATAAGGTTTGACAAATATTTCCCAATTACTAGGCAAAAAATTAAAAAATAAAAAGCAAATATTTTCCAAGTTAAAACGTAATGAATAATCAAGAGGCCACCAGAGATTTCCTAAATTTTATCCACCACTTTCTATGACCGTCATGTACGTAGCAGCATACGCAACGTTTTGCAAATTTAAAAGCTATATTTAGTACAATTTTGAAAGGCATAGAATATTATATACTGGCTCCATTTTATCTCTCCGTCTGAAATGTTGATTTTAATAATACCTCATATTATATAGTAATTATAGCTACCAAGTTATAGGCTTTGTCATGGAAACTTACTGACAGTGTATGTTGCAGAACAAAAATGAAAAGAAAATCATCCTCTAGTAGAAGAGGAAGAACCGAAAAAGGATTAGCCAAACCAATCATAGCATGTTGCTAAAGCCAGCATGAGCTGTATCTCGTTTCGTATGAAGGGTTCTCTACAGCAAAATTGCTATGTGTAGGCTGTGTTTTCTTAGAGGAGAAACTTTGATTTAAGATGTAGAACGAAGGAATTAAGATGACTTGAGAGTTAGGAAAAGGTGGTAGAATTACGAGAATACACGTGGGGGGCGGTGCTTTGCTTTGTAAGTTGCCAACTGTGTCATCCTTACATAGTTTTAGACTTTGAAACCCAGTTATTTTAGAGCTGCAGTCCATTTTCACAACCATCCTATGCGGCAGATTGTGATTAATTATTTATCATTTTCATATGAAATCACAAATTTCCTCCACCATTCATAATCTTTCACGTCAGAATTGTGGCATAAAAGGTTATGGTTCTAGATTTTATCCTTGACACCAGAGATGACTAAGCTAAATTTAGGTGTGTTTGACTAATTTTCAAGTAATGCTTTAGACCATAGTTGGTTCCCCTAAAAAATTTCCGCATATGTATAAAATATGGATATTCTTAGAAAATGTGGATTTTTAGTGTTTACATTTTATATAAAATATGGTGTATGGTGTGTTTACAATATTAATGTGAAGTAATACTTTTCCACAGTATTTTCCTTTTAGTTAATTGATCTGCGCTAAAGGTTGACCATTAGGATCAAATCCTTGGCTAAATAGGAAAATTAATTACTAGTCAGTATGGCCAGAAGACTTTGGATTGGCAGTTGAAAATTGAAATTACCATCCAAATCCATGCGTTGGGTTTTTAGGCCCAACCAATAATAAGTAAAAATCTCTTCTTTTTTTGTTCTGTGTGGTGGCGTAAATCTTTTCTTTTTTTGAGAATGAGTAAAAATCTCTTCTATTTTCAAAATGAGAGAGAATTCAAATCTCACATCCCTCAACTATCAAATCATCAAAAATAAATATAAATCTGATGTGCCCTAACAAGTCCTTAGGAAAAATTTTCAAAAAAATTGACAAGGTGAAATGACAAAACCAAACTAATGTTCCCATTTAACATGAGTGGTGATTATGAACCACATGATTCATATTGTTTTGAAATTTATTGTGTAAATACAAAGTAGTACGGTTGTTTTTCTGTTTTTGTTTTTCTTCTTTTTTTTGTTTTTGTTTTTATTTTTTATCAAAACAAATGAATCGTCTAGTTAAAACCAAAAATGACTTTATGGAGCACCTCCATGCAGTTGCTCAAAGCGTATAAGATACTCTTTCAAAAGATTCTAGTCTTTGCAACTTTACATACCTTCATGTGTGTATCAAATACAATCATAGATAGGGTTCGAATTTTAGTTTAGAGGATAAGATTAAAAAAATAGTGTTACGAGAAAAATTAATTTAAAGATATTTCACTAAAATAAATAACAAAATAAATAATAATTAAAAATAAATATAATTATTATACAAAATATAAACTGTAATTGATATGCTAATAAGAACAATTTTATTCTTAAGCAATAATGTATAAGAACATTCAAAAAATCTACCTTTATACAAGTTCATTTAGGATTCAATTAAGGTCCATATAATCTTTATCTTCATGATTCTCTATAATCTCAAATAACTATATATATATATATATATATTACTCAAAAATGATATGGATAAAAAATCAAAATATAATTATAAATAATTTATAGAAAAATATTTTAAAGACCAAAATGTAAAAGTCACCCTCTAAATTTCATCATTTGTCATTTCAGTCTTTTAAGTTTGGGTTTTATCATTTCAGTCTTCTAAGTTTTATTTTTTCTCAATTAAGTTCTCTGTTAACCAGCCGTGCCATTATTATTTTTTGTTACTCTTTTATCACTTTTCAGTTTTCACCTACAGCTCCTTTCAGTTACTCTTTTAAAATATCAATTGAATACTTAACAGTAAATTTAGAATACAAATTGATGTTAAAAGTGAAAAATATATTATTTGAATCAAAATGCAACTCAAAAAGAGGGTCGTGTTTAATTAAAAAAGATTTTTTTAATTAAAAAAATTTAAAAAGAAGGCACTATCATTTTTTTTTTTTTTTTATTTTAGAGGTATAACTCTAGTAGTCTAGCCAAGAGCCTTGTTGCTTAATGGCCTAACGTCTTCTCATTTATTAGAAAAATCAAGGTTTTCTTTTTCTTTTTCTTTTTTCTTTAACAAGTGGATTAGATCCTTTGAACTTGGGAAGAAGTGGCTTTTCCTTTCCTTGACAACAAGGTTTTTCTCCAAACTAGTTTGTAGAGAAAGTCTTCAATCTCTTCCTATATCTTTTTATTTGACAACTACAGGGAGTATAATTTAATTTCATTATTATTATTATTTCTATAATCTTAGTAGAACTAATAGGTCAACAAATTATACTTCGCTGCTTTGTTGATTCCTGCTTCGAAATTTCTATAACACTATAAACCATACTCCTTATCAACTCAAAATATACAGATAAGCTTGTCCGTCTACAGGAAATGATTATAATCAAAGCATCTTTAACTTGTTTATACAAAACCATAATATCATATGGACAAAATCATCCTAATATAGCGGAATAGTATTTATACATATACATCACTTCTACTATATATATATATATACACACACAATATAGCTGGGAGACTATACAAAACTAGCTATATGTACAAAAACACTGCTTCTCCATGCTAAGGCTCTTGGGGCTGCACTAAAGAACTTCCTGCAAAACTAAGCAATCAATTTGCTCAAATAAGGGAGGTATGACATGAAGATTTAATAGTATGCATGGATGCATGATAAACAAAATATTTCCATGTGAATATGACTTGCTTATAAAAAGTTAATGCTAAAATGATTTTATGAGCTTTCTAAATATATAAATATTATACTGGTGAACATAGTATCTAATAAACTACAAGGCACAATTTACTGCTTAAATCTGAACATATGGCATGTTTCCATTATATATAAACATAAAATGTTCCTTGATCTGTTCTGAAGAAAAGCATACTCATTCTATTGCATAATATAGCAAAACTATATGGAACATGTAACTATACTTTATCTTTAAAATTTGACTTCTCATGACCTAATGGGTTGCTAGTCTTCAAAGATTCAAAGATCCTCTTATGGCACTAATGGTTGCCAGTCTTCAAAGATCCAAAGATCCTCTCATGGCACTATTGCTTGCTAGTCTTTAGAGACCCGTCAATCCCCTCGTGGCCTAGGTTGCCATGTCTTCAGGGAATACAGCCCCTAATGGCCTAAAATGTTATCGGTCTTCAGGGAATAGAACTCCTCAAGGCCTAAGGTTGCCAGTCTTCAAGGATCATTGTCCCCTCGTGGCACTATGATGTCAGTCTTCAAGGCCATCACACTCAAAACATTTTTCTTTGTTTCTAAAATAAATCATGCCTTTATCTTTAAATCTCTCTCTTGCCTTACTAGGCTTAAAGTTCATAACATATCCACAACTGGTTTCTAAACACTTTCATAACTGAAATCTTCAAAAGTCTATTTCTAAGCATAATATTCTTCTGTAAAAGAGTATCAATTATAAGTTTAGTAAAAGCATTGATAAAACATACATATACATACTATACTGAAAACATGGACTATTAATTTTCATGGCATATCCCTTGCCTCGATTAGCAGCTAAGTACCAAGAGTCTCAAGCAGTGTATGGACCTTCCCTATGCTCTCCTGCTCCTAGAAATAAATAATAAGAGCTAATTAACACTTAACTTAAAAGCTTTAGCTTTTGATTTAACTCCAAGTTAACTAGCTATTCTAAGCTCTTATTAAACCCCACACAATATGTTCTAAGCATCCCAATTGCATATAGAACATCCAAAGTGCACTACAATCAATTATACATCTACTTCCATAACAATTACATTTGCACATGACTGTTAAAAAAACCAAAATTTTAAAACTTTACCAACTTAATTTAGAAACTTTAAGCATACTCATATATTCACTCGTGTATACAAAACTCATTGGCAACTTTCATATTCAACATAGGAAATTAAACTATCAATTTCATATATCCTAAAGGAGAACTCTCTCAAATTAGAAGGTGAATACAAGTGAATTTGATAACTAAGGGCATATAGCCATAATGGTTCCTATTCTCATGTACAAATGCAATATAAATTATTCATATACCATGCCACGGCCTTATATACAATCCTAACATTATCAACTCAAGCAATATGTGTCGTGCAATGCCAAGGAAAGAAACCAATCATTGTTATGATCAGTATGAAATCCACACAAGGTCCATCCTTACAAATCAAATTAATCTTTGCACATATAACTTAAACAAAGCCCATCAACTCCAGCCCTAATTAAAGAAAATACATAACTGAAAATCTATTGTGAACCCTAAGAATTTTAAGGTTAGAAGCAAATAATCCTACCATTTTCTTGCCGAAATTTAAATTCTTGGAAGGGCTTAAGGTAAATCACATTGCCTTGCAAATGTTTTGGTGAGTAATTAAGGAAAATAGAGGAATTACTCCTTTGATATTGCTAGAACCAAAGTATGAGAGATAGAGAACTTGAAAGCTTGTGTTTCTAGTTCTTCCTTAAGAGGAATGAGAGCAAAATGAAATGAAAATTCTAGTTTGTTAATTGACCGGCTAGGAGATTAGTGGGGTGGGGCTAGGTGGTTATTAATGGCATTGCCACAAGTTTCACATGCATGGCAAGGAGGGCAAGTATCCTAACAAAATTGGTCCAAGTGTTGGTCTTTTGGTTTAAGAGGATAACATGTGTCAAATTTCAATTGGTTGCATGTATAGGTGAAATTACCACTATATCCTCCTCTTGACTACCTATTTATAACCTTAACCATGTTATAATATATCAAGCATCACACCTAATTACTATATACCTATATTGAGGTATTTTACTATGTTACCACATACATATAAATATATATAACATAGGTATTACATTATTGTAACTTAGGCTGTGTTTGGTTCATGTAAAATATTTTCCGGAAAATAAATATTTTCCGGAAATGCTATTTTCGGAAAAGGAAAATATTTTCAAGTGTTTGGTTGCATTTAAAAAAATGCTTTGGAAAATATTTTCTAGTGTTTGGTTGTGTTGTTGAAAATAATATAGAAAACACTTTTTTTTCTTGTTCCTCACATTTTCTCACATTTTCTCAGCTTCCAAACAAATATATAATACCATATAAACACATAAACAAAACCCAACCAAAAAAAATTCATCAAATCCAATCAAATTCATCAAAACCCAACCATTTCTCAATTGCAATCTTAGTGCGATCACAACGATCGGTGCTGTCTCGATGCGATCTCGGCGAAGTCGAAGGCGTGCGAAGTCGAGGGGTGCGAAGTCGGCGAAGTCGAAGGCGTGCGATCTTGGGCTCTGGGTTCGCCGGTGAAGTCGAAGGGTGCGATCTGGGTGCGATTCGAAGTCAAAGTCGAACGGCAAAGTCGAAGGGTTCGTCGGAGTGATGGGTTCGTTGGCGCGGTGCGATCTAGTGTGATCGGCGCAGTGCGAGTGGGTTCGTCAGCAATCTGTGCGAGTGGGTTTGAACGATCGGAGTGGTGCGATCGTCTTGCACCGATGCGATCGGTGACTGGGTTTGACGAGGGTGGGTTTAAACAATCGGAGTGGTGCGATCGTCTTTCTCCGATGCGATCTGGTTGTATTCTTGCTCCGACAAGGCGATCTTCTTGCTCTTTCTCTCTCTCTCTTCTATTTTCCAAGGCCGGAAATCATTTAAAGTGAAAATGAAAACGGAAATCATTTTCCACCGTTTTGGCTATATTTTACGATCAACCGAAAATGCTTTTCAGTTTGACCCAATTTGAAGTAACAACCAAACACCCACTTTTCCAAAAAATCATTTCCGGAATCAATTTGAAGCCAAAACAAACGGAGCCTTATATACCATACGATTAATTAAACATTTTGTCTTGTAACTTGACTTTTAAACTAACTTACTTAGGATTAAATAGTTACTAAGCATATATCACTCATGCTAAATTAATTTAATATCCTAATTGGTGCGAGGCACCACATCCTCCCCTCTTTATAAAATTTTCGTCCTCAAAAATTAAGAACATACCTCCATCAAATAGATGTGGATACTTTTGTCTCATATTTTCTTCAATTTACCATGTAGCTTTCTCTATGGACTGACTCCTCCACAACACCTTAACCAATGGAATGCTTGTGTAGGACTTGTTCTTTCCGATCTAATATCTTAACCGAAACTTCTTCATATGATAAGTCCTATTGAATCCGATGAGGAATATACTCCAAGACATATGCAGGGTTTGGAACATACTTCCTCAACCTAGAAACATGGAATACATCATGTAGTTTAGATAATGATGGAGGTAATGCTAGTCGGTAAGCAACTGACCCAATCCTTTCCAGGACCTCAAAAGGTCCAATGAATCTAGGGTTCAACTTGTTCTTCTTCCTAAAACTCATTACACCCTTCATAAGAGAAATCTTAAGGAATACATGGTCTCCTACACTGAACTCCACTTCCCTATGGTGACTATCTACATAGGTCTTTTGTCTACTTTGAGCAATTTTCAACCGATCCCGTATCAACCGGATCTTATCAACTGTGATTTGTACAATCTCAGGACCCATTAGTTTTCTTTCTCCAACCTCATCCCAACATATTGGTGATCTACACCTTCGACCATATAGTGATTCGTAAGGAGCCATCTTAATGCTGGTGTGAAAGCTATTGTTGTAGGCAAACTCAATAAGCAGCAAATGATCATCCCAATTGCCTCCTAGATCCAAGATACAAGCCTTCAGCATATCTTCTAATGTTTGAATGGTACGTTCAGATTGCCCATCTGTTTGAGGGTGTGATGATGTACTAAAGCTCAGTTTAGTCCCCATGGCCGCTTGCAGGCTTTGCCAAAAGTGCGCAGTGAAACGGGGATCTCTATCTGAAACAATAGACATAGGAGCTCCATGCAATCTCACAATCTCTTGTATGTACAGCTAGGTCAGCTTACTAAGAGAATAATTCATCCGGATGTTAACACCCTATTTTGCAACCTGCATTTAACCTCACATGGAGGGTAAAATGGTAATTTCACCTTGAAAATATGCATCTTGATTCTGGTCATTAGATCCTTAATCTCATTTCACCAAAATGATCTTGATGTTGTAACGATTAAATCGACTGGTCATAAGCCCGAATCGGACCACCAGATTGAAAGTTATCATCAAATCAAGTTTTAATGGTTGAGATGCACCATCATAAATTAAGTCTGACTATATGTGATTATGAAAAATTGATTTCAATTGGTTATAAGTATAATCAATTTGAGATCAATGATGTGTCATAATTTGATTGGTTAGGACTACATTATATGGTAGAGTTGCACATACCTAATTAAGTAGATAGTTAAACATTAATTATTCGATGAGTAATTTGTGCAATTATCTTTTAATTAGAGTAAATTTGGAACCATTTAAGTCTGAAATGAGAGTGATTGGAGCCATTTAATATTAATTGGGAGCTAATTTGGGACCTATTAATGTTAATTGTGCTGAAACCATTTTCTAACAAATGACCTTTGCTCACTATTTCATCAATATTTCTCAGAATATTTTGAATCTGTGAATAAGATTAATTTTCCCAGAAACTAGACATCCGGGGCTTCAATTTGAGCACAATAATGAGACAATTCCGATCAGAATTAAGTCAGATATGATTTTTCAAAATTGGCTCTACAGGCTGTTACAACAGCTACGGGAAAACCGAACTTTGCTTGCTCCTCACTCCCACCAATCTTTCCATTTAATGCACCAGATTTCCCCCAATGCTAAAATGAGGTCTAGGTTCATGATTCTTTGTCAACCCTCATTAAATGGTCTTCCATTCATATTTCCTCCACCACTACTATATAAACCCCCTCTCTCCTTCATTCCAAGGCACACAAAAAAACTCCCCTCTCCTCTTCTCTTGAGTTCTAGTGAAGTTGAGTAGTCTTGTCATATCTTGGTCTTCCTGAGACTCAAGGTATTGAGTGAGACTCACTCTCCCTCTCCTAACTCTTCTTTTCCTCCACCCTTAGGACCTCCATCAAGAGTCCCCTCCTCCACCATATGGATCTTGCATGAAGGTATAATCCTCTTCCCTAACTGTTTGTTTATGTTGCCATGATGAGAATCTAAGATTAAAGCATGATAATTTCATTGAATATGTTTGAATGTTTTTAATTGTTCTTATGTGTTCTTCACATGTTCTTGGTTGTTCATCATATGTTCATACATATCACTAGATTTAATCTTAAATCCACATCAAAAATATGAAAAACATGTTTATTTAATAATTCTTTTCAAATCCTTGAATCTAGGTTATCACCATCCACACACATTCACTAGAATTTATTTTTCAATCCAAATGCAATGCTTAATAAATTGAATTAGGGTTTATCACATGCACACACATTAAATTCAACATGTAAATTGATTGACATATTGGATGATATGATATGAATGTTGGCCACCATAGTCTAGAAGACCGGTTTCACCGGGCAAGGTGGGTGCTTAACACATTCCCATCTTGTAACATAGCCTCCGAATTTAGATCAAGGGTTGATAGACCAATGTTTATCCTTGTAATTTTTAATTTTTAGATTGTAACTAAGAAATAAAGCTATGTACTTTATCTTAGATTGTACCTAGGACCAAAGCCATGTAATTTTCCTATGATCAATGTAAATTCAATTTCAAATTAATAAAATGAGAAATTTTTTTCAATTATGGTTTTCTTATTTTTCCAATGATTAAATAAGTGGCGACTCCATTGTAAAACCCTTAATCTAAAGGGGAAAATATAACTAGTCGAACCTCCATTTTGAGAGGCAACAACACGACTCCACCCATTCACGTGGGTTTCGCCCAACATCCTATAAAAAACGGGCCGGGGGCGCAGTCTCTCACACCTGATAGGAAGAAAGTGAGCTAACTTTGTCAATCTTTCAACTATCACCCAAATTGCATCATGGCTTTAAAGGGTCTTAGGCAATCCCACAACAAAATCCACGGTGATGTGTTCCCACTTCCATTCCAGAATAGGGAGAGGTTGTAACTATCCTATAGGCCTTTGATGCTTAGTCTTTACTTGCTGACATACTAAGCACTGTGATACATACTTGGCAACGTCGGCCTTCATGCCACTCCACCAGAAATTAGTTTTCAAGCCCAGATACATCTTTGTACTACTAGGATGCATTGTATAAGGAGTATTATGAGCTTCCTCCTTAATTTGCCTCTTTAACTCTCCAATTGCTAGTACACACAATCTAGTGCCATGCTTCAAAATACCCTTCTCATCTGGTGGTAACCCTGGCAATTCCTTAGGAAAAACATCTAGAAATTCTCTTACTAGTGGGATGTCTTCTAACTTCTGCTCACTAACCTCAGTATCAATCACATAGGCAAGATAACCCTTGGCATCTTGGGTGGGATATTTTTAGAGAGCAATATTGAGGACTAAATTCTTGCATCTCACCATGTCACCGCTCGACTCTTTGCTTAAATTAGCTTACACATTCAACATTTTTTTGACATAATATCGCAAGTACAAAGTTTAGTTACAAAATTGGTTATAACTTTAGATTACAACTTTACTCAATATCTTTTAATGAGAGGTAAATTTTGACAAATTCACCATTAGATTACATCTTCTTCTTATATCCTTCATGCTCTTGCAAAATTTTTATAAAATTAAAGATCAATAGTTATGTTATTAATAAATTATTTAAATTGCAAATTTTTATAATTTAAAATTATGCATAAAATATAAGCTTATAGATTATATAGTAAATAATATTCGATTGACACAAAATTTGATACGTGTAAAAAGCATAAAAAACATGCAATTCAATAATTAGATTTTCAAAATATGTAGTAATGTTTATTTTATTGAGTAAAGTTGTAGTTTTATGCTATGACCAGTTTTGTAGCTAAACTTTGTCCCTTTCACAAATTGCAAAAACTATAAACCATCAAGGAGAGGGAAGTCCTTGCAAGTTGTAACTCTAATGTCCCTTATTTGCTAGTCTTTCAAACAGGATCATAATTAACGAATATATTACAGAAGTTTCTGCATTTTATTTTTGTAAATATTAATGAAGCCACTGAATTTTACTCTTCATGAATCATGATTTAATAAAAATTCTTGCAACTCACCATTTTGCTACTCAACAACTGCATAATTTGGCGATACATTCAGCAGGTGTTGCCCTCCCCATTTTCTATTCTCATGAAGTGAAGATATGACTTGCCATCTAGTTTTCGAGCAAAAAGGTCCTCAAAGTACTTCTCCATAGAAACTCTTCGAAAATTTGCTGGGTTGTCAGGGCCAATAAGGCTAGGAGCAGGACCCAGTTCCGAGTCTAGATTGGAACTATGAAATGTAGCAATTGAGAGCCTCTCATTTGTAAAATTTACTGTTGCTCTATGCTCAATGCTTCGATATATGCCATTGCTCACAATCTGCAGGATAAACAAGAAAATTTAATACCAACGTTAACTTCATTTCTGATGAAAAAAATTGATGTTGTAGTGGATGAGTAAGGTCCCATTGGGAATAGAAATGTAAACTATAACATAAAACAAACAATATTCCCAACTTGACTCAATTCGGGACAATGTTTGAGTTAATTGATGAAAGTCATAAGTAAAGTTTCTTTAGTCATATCTTCCAAAATAGGAGTCTGGTGGTGCTCTTGCCGAGTACAACTGATTCCAGGACCTAGAAGAAACCACACAATATGCAAGAATAGATAACAAAGTGATTCATATTGATGGGATAAACATCCTCCTAGCCCACCTAGGTTGATCCAAGACATTGCGTTGCAGACGTAGTTTCCTATAGAGTTGTTTTCAAATAAATGAGTGGAATGGTAGTGAATGCATGAAAACTGGCTATATTAATCTAACTTTACTCTGGAAAAGTTCCAAACTTTCTGAATATTCCAATTGACCCAAGTAATATCATAATACACATTCTTTGGCTTCTACAGCTGAAGAACAGCAAAAAAGATGGCAATTTGTCAAATTCGTTTGCTTCAACAATGCTATTTTGATAACTCATTTGTGGCCTAATCTTATAGGTTTCGTTTCAGGGATTAGTGAAGCAGTCTTGGACTAATGAAGTTAAGCTATACTATAACAACATCAAAATATACTAGTACCTCCATGCTATCACCAATATTGACTACAAAAGCATTTGGAAGAGGTTTAACAGGAACCCAATTTCCTTCCTTCCGGATCTGGAGGCCTTCGGTTTCATTGAGCTGAAAAACAACTGTTAGAGCATCAGCATCGGAATGAGGAGTCAACCCAATGGCCTTATCTGGTTCAGGACATGGAGGATAGTAATTCATTCTCATTGTCTGAACTCCATCATTAAATAACTCTCTCATTTCCTCAGCATCCATCTTCAAAGCTTTAGCCATATAACCTAAGATTGTCATGGCCAGCTTCTTCACTTCTATAGAGTACGTTTCCAAGGTCTCTCTGCATCACAAATTTGAAGCTGAATTAAAATTGTGTGTGTTATACCTAAAACCAGTGTTTCCAAAATCAAACCAAGAAGGTAGAAAGAGACCTGAACTTTGGTGGAAGCTTGTCAAATAAGTCAACCCTCCTTATATTATGTGGTCGCGTAATTATAAAGAACATGTCTGACCAGTCTAGCTTCTGCTCGTCTGACACCACAAAGAGCTGCCCAAAGCCCTCTTGATGGTTTGGCTGCTGCCATAGCTTCTTCTTTTCTTCATATGGAAGCTTGAAAAAACTCTCATTCTGCGTCCGGATTTCTTCCAGCAATGAAGTACTAACTCCATGGTTTACAACCTACACTTACACTAATTAGATCGCTAATGATTTAATATATGTCTGTGTGCTCGCCTTAGAATCAATAATTCAGTTTAATACTATAAAAATGGAAGCATGGGGCAGGGAAGATCATCAAATTTGGAAAAAATAAAAATAAAAAAATAACCAAAAAAAGTTCGGAAAATATATGCTCAACAGTGCAAGAGACTAGCAGTAAAATTTGAAAACATGAACAACTATCAAAAACTCAAGGACTGGCAAATACAAATAAAGGCCGGGATTAGTTGGTTAAGGAAAAGGATTCTCTCCATTTCATGGTTCTACTTAAATATTACAAATTTAAAAGTGTATCTAGTATCACGTCATTTAAAATTTTAAATGGTTATACACGGTTAGATTCAAAAAATACAATCTTAGCTGTGAAATGAATTGTCTCGTCTCCATTTCACTGGAAATAATATCTAATTGTAGGAGTACAGTAAGAATCATCACATGTGCTCGATTGAATTACCATAAAACCTAACAAACTGAAAATGGATTTCATCCTGGGTAGTATGGATCCTATCTAATCCTACCTAGTGCTTTATTCTCTCTCTCAAATTCCGATCATTTCTATTTACAACCATAAATATTGTAACTATCTTCTTTGATGTGAATAACTAACTTCACATAAAAGTAAAAACATTGCAGCCCACCCAATCTAAATTGCAGAGTTCATGTGTCTTGGCATAGGAGGCATTTCAATGTTCAAAGCAACTTGTTATTATACAGCAGTTTAATATGGCTTTTATGAGTATTCACACCATAATTTTTTTAGAAAATTTAAAATATAAAGATGTCATGTTACCTTCAAAGAAATAGTTTTTTCATTTGGCTAATGTATGAAAATCATATTTCAGTCATGAAAAATCGTTGGGACAAGGCTATAGTGCAATCAATACATATATACCTGGAAGAATCCCCAGTCTTTGCAAGCAGAGTGGAGTCTATCTAATTCAGAATTCATGTAATCTTCAACATCCAATCTCTCAACATCAATAACTGGCACCGATGGAAGTGATGGGTCATAAGAGCCAATCAAAGGGTCCTCCTGATCATCTCGAACGTACCTAGCTGGGATGTTGATGATTTGCTCCTTGTTCAGCTCCTGGACACTAGGTACTATTATAGACTTTCCAGGAATTACTTCTGTTTTTGACTCCATAGACATGCTGTTCTAGGATTTTGGCCAATAGATGAAAGTTAAAGATCAGAGAAAGAGAGAACAAAAGAGAATTCAGCTCACCTCAAAATTTCTTCATTTCAAAAATTTGTAAAAGTTTGGAGCTGGTGTCATTTGCTGACTTCGTGGGACACATTATATTGTATTACTCCTACGTTGGATCAAGCTACAAATTGGACAAACGTGGTCTTACGAGAATTTTCTAGTATCTAATAGAAATTTGTTGATAAATAGCACTAAAATAAAATAAAATAAAACTGTAAAGTTGTATACCATACAATCCGCAAAGGATTTGATACCACATAAACTTTTTACTACAAATAATTTACGTAAGCCCATAATGAATTTAGAGTCTAGAATTTGGAAGGCTATCAAAGTGGGCACTCATGTCTTTATAAGAGGCCTGAGATGGGTTGGTTGGTTTTAAGGAGTGAACCCCATGTCAAATATTGTTTGGACTCATTGTCCAGATTGGGCAATATCAAGAACCTGTTTCCTAGTCCCGTAGGCCCAAACGAGGTTATCTCTTGGTCCAGAATGTGTTTTTCCGTGGATCTATTTCTATTTTCTTTCTGCCTTGCTTGGGAGGGATGAAATGAATGGAATGGATTGAAAGAAATTTTCTGGAATATTTTGTTTATGTCCTTGTTTGAGAGTTTATTGGGAAGGAAAAGAATAGGTAGGATAGTATACTATTCCACCAGAGAGGACTAGGCCGCATTTAGATGTATTGTCTTAATTATTTCCAAATAATTCTCAGACCATGATTGATAACATGTATGGTGTGTACTTACGCTATTAATGCATAGTAATAATTTCTTTTCCTTTCAGTTAATTGATCAGGTTCAAATCCTTGGTTAAATAGAAGAAACAATTACTGGCCAATATGGCCAAAAGACTTTGGATTGGCAGTTGAAAATTGAAAATTCCATCCAAATCCATGTGTTGGGAAAATGCCATTTTGAATAATGGCATCGATATCTTTTAGGCCTATCAAAAAATAAAAATAAATTTCTTGGTGTTTTCAAAATGAGACATGCTTGTGGGGTGTAGAGCCAAGGGCTGAGATTTAAGTCTCTAGGAAAGAGTTTCACACACACACACACACACACACATATATATATATATATATATATTTTTAGATTAAGCTAGAACTAGAGTAGAATTCTATCAATCTCCAAAAAAAAAGAAAAAAAAAAAGTTTAAGTTCAAATCTCGCATTCCCCAACTATCAAATCCTCAAAAATGAAAAAATAAATTTGAAGTTCCTTGGACCCTAACAAGTCCTTAAGAAAACTTTTCAAAAAAATAGACAAGGTGAAATGATAGGCCCAAATCAATGTGTTCCCATTTAACATGATCACATGACACATGGTGATCATGAGCCCAAGGATTCATATTGTTGTGAAATTTATTGTGTATATAGTATTTTTTTTTTTTTTTTCATTAAAAAAAAAAATGAATAGTAGAAAACTAGTTAAAACCAAAAATTATTTTTTGGAGCACCTCCCAGGAGATACTTGCTCAAAGTATATAAGCCCACACATTTCTGGGCTCACATGTTGTGACTTGTGAGAGAGTGGTTTCATTGCCAACATTGGTCATTCCATGAGATACTCTTTTGAAAGATCCAAGTCATATCTCATTCGAAAGATTCAAGTCTTTGCAACTTTATGTATTTCATAGGTATATCAAATACAATGGTAGGGTTCCAATTTTAGTACAGGGGATAAGAATAAAAAAAAACAGTGTTATAAGAATAATAAATTTAAAGATATTTCACTAAAATAAATAATTAGACATAAATTTAATTATTATACAAAATATAAACTGTAAATTTTTTTTTTTGATAAAATTTCAACCTATGGCGTCTGTTCCTGATGATAGCTTTTTATCATTAGACCAAGACACCAATCGGTTTTTGGTGTAGGCGGGGATTGAATTGAACCTCAGATCTCTTATTCAACTATTAAAGACTTTACCAGTTAAGTTAACTAAAACCTACAAAATATAAACTGTAATTGATATGCTAGTAAGAATAATTTTCTTCTTAAGCAATGATCTATGCAATAACCTATGAGAATAATTTTCTTCTTAAGCAATAACATTTATACAAATTCATTTAGGATTCAATTAAGGTCCACTGTCCACATAATCTTTACGTTAATGTTTCTCCATAATCTCAAATAACTAGATATACATTTTAGGCGAAACTATAATATTGGTCCCTAAAGTTTACCCTATGAGCACAATTAGTCCCTCAAGTTTCAAAAAATGAGTGGTACTAGTCCTTTGGTTAACTTCAGTTAGAAGTATTGCTTACGTGGTTAATAGAATACTGAGTTGTCATTTTTTTTAATGATGTGGCATTTTTAATAAAAAATTACAAAATTATTTACAACTGGTACATCTTTTACAGTTTATTACAAGTGCTTTTACAAACTGATGAATGGCATATGAGTCATTATTTTTTTTTATTTTGCTAAAAAAATCTTAGACTCTCCAATATCTTCCTGTGACCCAAGCACTTCATCTTCCTTTCCTACCATTCCCCCAACCATTGTGGTTGCAACTGTCGCTCTTCCTCTGCCGCAGCGACTCCTCCAAATGGCCTTCGTTGCCACCGCAGCAGCCAACACAAGCTCTGTCCTTCGCCATTCTCCATGAATGTCCATCGACTGCTTATCTCCTAAAGATCTTTATGTTTCTTTGTTTAGATTTGTTTCCAAAGGATTCATAAATAGCATGAAAAAATATTTAAATTTGTTTCATTATAAATCTAGATTTGTTTCCAAAGGATTCATAAATAACATGAAAAAATGTTTAAATTTGTTTCATTATAAATCTTCAAATGTTTGAAGTATTATATTCAAGTTTTATTTTCCTTAAAAAGAAATTGAAAAAAATTGGTCCTTTTTCTTTCTCTGCCATGAACCAATGGTAGTCACTGTGGGAATCTTTGTTGCCTATCACTTTTGTTGTTCTCAAAATATTTGTTGGTTTCTTGCTCCTGACACTAGACTACTCTCGTTAACAAGAGAGGATTTGTGGCCAATCAATTTAGATTAGAAAGAGAGTTACGTAAAAGACTTTGTATCCTCAAAGGCGGTTCTCTTCAACTCATATCTGGATTTTTGTTAAGAGAGTTTCTAGTAAATTATTGTTGGCTTTGAGGTGGTCCAGCCACTTGATTAGAAAACTGGAAAACGGTGAAGCAAAGAAAGGGAAAATAGGGGAGGAGAGAGTGAGGGGCTGAAGCCAATCCTATCCTTTTTTTTTTTCTTTTTTTTCTTTTTTTTTTTGGCAAAAGAATAAATAAAATCCAATTAAAGATTACATGGCAACTTTATAATTAAATAGCTGATATGGTATAGGACACTTAAGTTGCCACGTCAGTTTATAAGTGCTTGCAGTAAAATTATAAATGTAACATCACTTTTCCGTTAGCCACATAAGTAATATTTTTAACAGAAATTAGCCGAAAGACTAGTATCACTCATTTTTTAAACTTTAGGGGACCAATAGTGCTCACTTGAAATTTGAGAGACCAAATGCGCTCACATGGTAAACTTCAGGGACCAATAGTGTAGTTTCGCCTACATTTTATTAAAAACTGATATAAAAAAATCAAAATATAATTATGAATAATTTAGATAAAATATTTAAAAATATCAATTGAATACTTAACTGTAAATTGAGAATACAAATTGATGTTAAAAATGAAAAACATAATATTTGAATCAAAATGCAACTCAAAAGGGGTAGTGCTTAGTTATGAAAGTTTTTTTTTTTTTTTTGTGTTTTTAATTTTTTTTTTTTTTTTTGGTTGAAAAAATGCATTATTTGGACGTATATCACTCTAGTAATCTAGCCAAGAGCCTTATAGCTTTAATGGCAAGCGTCTTCTCTTTTATTAATAGAATCGATGTTTAGGTACTTTATTTATTTATTTTCTCTCTCTCTCTAACAAGTAGATCAGCTTGGGAAGGAGTGATTTTTGGTTTGTGGGTGCCAAAGAGTGGGGCATTTCTTCTGGGAGCAACATTGAGGACTAAATTCTCTCATGTCACCACTCTACTCTTTGCTTAAATTCGTTTACACATTCAACATTTCTTAGTACTTTTACAAATGGCAAATAAACCTTCAAGAAGATGGAAGTCCTTGCAAGTTGCAACTCTGAAGTTCTAATGTCCCTTATTTGGTGGTCTTTCAAACAGGATCATAACGGACGATATATTACACAAGTTTCTGCATTTTATTTTCATACTTATTAATGAAGCCACTGAATTTACTCTTTATGAATCATGAATTCATGATTGAAGATAAATTCTTGCAACTCACCATTTTGCTACTCAACTACTGCATAATTTGGCGATGCATTCAACAGGTGTTGCCCTCCCCATTTTCTATTCTCATGAAGTCAAGATATGACTTGCCATCTAGTTTTCGAGCAAAAAATTCCTTACGGTACTTTTCCATAGAAACTCTTCGAAAATTTGCTGGGTTGTCAGGGTCAATAAGGCTAGGTGCAGGACCAAGTTCTGAGTCTATATTGGAACTATGAAATGTAGCAATGGAGAGCCTCTCTTTTGTAGAATTTACTGTTGCCCTATGCTCAATGCTTTGATATATGCCATTGCTCACAATCTGCAGGGTGAACAAGAAAATTTAATACCAATGTTAACTTTGTATTTGATGAAAAACTGATGTTGTGGTGGATGAGTAAGGTCCTATTGGGAATAGCAATGTTAACTTTAACATAAAACAAACTATATTCCAAACTTGACTTAATTCAGACAGTGTTTGAGTTAATTGATGAAAGTCCTAATTGAAAGTTTCTTTTTATCATATCTTCCAAAACAGGAGTCTGGTGGTGCTCTTGCCGAGTACAACTGATTCCAGGACCTAGTAGAAATCACCCAATATGCAGGAATATATCACAAAGTGATTCATATTGATGGGATAAACATCCTATTAGCCCCCTTAGTTTGATCGAAGACATTGCATTGCATTCATAGTTTCTATCTATCTTCATAATAGTTACAAAGGAAGTTAATGATTGTGTTTACTATAGAGTTGTTTTCTAATAAACGAGTGGAATGGTAATAAATGCATGAAAATTGGCTATATTAATCTAGCATTAGTCTGGAAAAGTTCCAAACATTCTGAGTATTTAAATTGACCTAAAGTAATATGACAGGACACATTCTTTGGCTTTTACAGCTGAAGAACAGCAAAAAAGAAGGCACTTTGTCAAATTCTTTTGCTTCTACTATGCTATTCTGATAACTTTGTTGCCTAATGAAGTTGAGCTATACTATTGATCAAAATATACTAGTACCTCCATGATATCAACAATATTGACTATAAAAGCATTTGGAAGAGCTTTAACAGGAACCCATCTCCCTTCCTTCCTGATCTGGAGGCCTTCAGTTTCATTGAGCTGAAAAACAACCGTTAGAGCATCAGCATCAGAATGAGGAGTAATCCCAATGGTCTTATCTGGTTCTGGGCAACAAGGATAGTAATTCATTCTCATTGTCTGAACTCCATCATTAAACAGCTCTCTCATTTCCTCAGCATCCATCTTCAGAGCTTTAGCAATATAACCTAAGATTGTCATGGCCAACTTCTTCACTCCTATAGAGTACGTTTCCAAGGCCCCTCTGCATCACAAATTTGAACTTGAATTGGAATTGTGTATGTGTTATACGTAAAACCAGTGTTTCTAAAACCAAACCAAGAAGGTAGAAAGAGACCTGAGCTTTGTTGGAAGCTTGTCAAATAGGTCACCCCTCCTTATATCATGTGGTTGGGTAGTTATAAAGAACATGTCTGACCAGTCTAGCTTCTGCTCATCTGACACCACAAAGAGCTGCCCAAAGCCCTCTTGATGGTTTGGCTGCTGCCATAGCTTCTTCTTTTCTTCATATGGAAGTTTGAAAAAACTATCAATTTGTGTCCGGAATTCTTCCAGCAATGAAGTACTAACTCCATGGTTCACAACCTGCACTTACAATATAAAAGTGCTAACATATCAATATATATGTGTGTGTACACACCTTAGAATCCAATGATTCTGTTCAATATTATAAATATAGAAGCATAGGGTGCAGAATATTATATATATATTTAAACCAATCAAAGATCAAAAATCATCTGCTCAGCAGTAAAAACTGAAAACAGGAAGACCAACTATCACCAAATCAAGGACTAGCAGATACAGATAAAGGCAGGGAACTTGTGGGCAATGTAATAGGAAAAAGGTCCTCTCCATTTCATGGTTCTGATTAAATTTACAAATCTAAAGGGGTATCCAGTGCCACATCATTTAAAATTTTAAATGACACGACACTTTGGAAGATGTTAAATCCAAAGAACACAATCTTAGCCGTGAAATGGATTGTCTCAATTTCACTTGAAATAATATCTTATGGCGGGAGTATAGTGAGAATCATCCTACCTAGTGTTTTATTCTCTCTCAAATACCGGTCATTTTGCTTACAACCATAAATATTGTAAACATCTTGCTTGATGTGAATAACTAACTTCACATAAAACATTGCAGCCCATCAAATTTATATTGCAGAGTTCATGTGTCTTGGCATAGGAGGCATGTTGTTCAAAGCAACTTATTAGATTGGTATAGACTATAGAACCCACTGGCATACTGCAGTTTAGTAAGGCATTTATGATCACCAATACTAGTAACAATTTGGAAACTTTTAAAATGTAAAAGTGTCAAGTTACATATAAGATAGTGACCCAACTCAAAAACCAGGAAGGGAAACAACTATAGAGATAGTTCCTTGATTTGGCTAATGAATAATTATCATCTTTTAGCCATGTCAGTTTTGCTTGTGTGTGTGGAGAAAATATATATATATATATATATATATATAAATATATATATATAAGAAGCATTACAGACAGTCATAACAAATTTAGGACAAGGCCTGAGTCCAAATATAAAGCCCATATACAATCCATACCTGAAAGAATCCCCAATCTTTACAAGCAGAGTGAAGGCTGTCCAATTCAGAATTCATATAAGCTTCAACATCCAATCTCTCAAGATCGATAACCGGCACAGATGGAAGTGATGGGTCATAAGAGACAATCAAAGGGTCCTCCTGATCATCTCGCACGTACCTAGCTGGAATGTTGAAGATGGGTTCCTTGGTTAGCTCCTGGACACTAGGTACTATGATAGATTTTCCAAAATTAAATTCTGTTTGTGACTCCATAGTCAAGGATAAAAGCTGAAGCAACTTCTTCTAGGCTTAATTGAAAGTAGAAATGAGATAGAGAACAAAGAGAATTTCGGCTGTACCTTAAAATTTCTCCATGTCAGAACGTATAAATTTTGGAGCTGATGTCATGTAACTAGCTGACCAATGGTCTCCTGGACATGGATTCTTATTTATTATCAGGTCAAATTGAATATTTGAGAAAGATGTCTTAGGTTGTGTTTGGTTTTGAGGGAAAATATTTTCTTAACCGTAAAATATTTATTATCTCTAAAAAAAAAAACCGTAAAATATTTAAATTTTTTCTAATTGTAAAATATTTTCAAGTGAAAATAATTTTTGGAAAATAAATTAATATTAAGTGTTTGGTTGTATTTTATACTCCAAAAAATATTTTTTAATGTTTGATTGCATTCCAAAAAGTGCTATGGAAAATATATATTCTACTATTTTCTCACATTTTCCTATCTCCCGACCCAAGCACATATATAATAATAAAATTAAGAAAAAAAAAAAACTTTAGATAAAAATTCGTGATTGGGGACTGGCAGTGGCAGCTGTGGTTGGCCATCGGACACCAAGAACATTAGTGGAGGGGTGGTGGGAGTAGAGGTTTAGTTGATATGTTTTGGGTGAGGCAAAAAAATATTTATGAAAAATGAAAGTGTAAATCAATTTCCACCATAAGTGCCTTTATTTTACGATCAACCAGGAAAAAAAAATTCAGTTGATCAGCATTTTCAGTCGCCCCAAACACCCATAAAAGCAGAAAATATTTTTTGAAAATCAATTTCCATCAAACTAAACATAGCATAAGTTGTCTTTGAAATTTGTTAATACATCACTAAATTACTTTTAAAAAGTAGAGTTTATACTATGATTCTACAAATGATTTGATTCAAATTGAATCCTAAAGACCACAAAAGTCCCAAAATCAAAGTCAATTGGTTTGCATTTGGTAAGCTCGATTGGAGTCTTATCCGTGAAAAAAGAAACATTATGTGCCCAAACTCTTCACAACAAATTATTAACCCAATCCTATATCCTTCCGAAAGACTCTAGAATTTGGAAGGTTATCAAACTGGGCCCTCATGAGTCATGTCTTCATAAGGCCTAAGATGGGTTGGTTTTAAGAAGAGGATCCCCGGTCAAATATTGGCGGAGCCGTGGTCCACATTGGGCCGCATCAGGATCCTGATCCATAGTGCCATTGGCCCAAACAAGATGCATCTGTTGGTGTAGGATGTCTTTATAGGTGCAATAGCAATACCCCTTTTTATTTTCCTAGCTTGCTTGAGAGGGAGGACAGAATGAAATGGATTGAAAGGTTTTTTTTTTTTTTTTTTTTTTTTTTGGATTATTACATTTTTTCTTTTATTTTGAATTTTTCAAGGGATATTTTTCAAGAGATTAATGTTAGGGGTGGTATAATCCAACATGACCCGTAAACACAATATGAAGTTAACAGTCTATGGGTTGAAGCATAATGGGTCTGTGTTATATTCGTGTTTAAATGTGACCCATTTAATAAACATGTCATGTTTCTGTCTAACCTACGGAATCTATTTGACCTATTTAACTAAATGTCATTTTGCCAATATAACCTTCAAAACCCTAGGAATATAAACATATTAGTTATTGTGGTTTATTTTGTTTGACATATTGTGATTGATTATTTGTGATATTGAGATATGATTTAGTTTTGAATGTTTATTTGTGATACAATTACTTATTAGTTCTAAATTTTATATTTTAAAAAAAATATTTGTTTGTTTTTTCATAGTTTAGTTCAATTGGGTTAATACTAAAGTTTGATCAAATCTAATAAACGAGTTCACACAACTAACACAATTAATAAACAAGTTGTGTTAGAGTTAATGAATCCTAATCCATTTAATAAACGTATCGGGTTAGTATCAACTTGAATAGTCGAATGTTCATAGTCGAATGTTCATTCTATTCCATGCCCTTTTAAAAGTGGGATGAAATTGGGGTCAAGTATTGATTTTATCCTAGTTATATAATCATGAAGACATATTTCTTTCCTTTCCATTCATTATTTTATGAACTCCTAAACATACAAGAGAAAATATGACATATTTGTTTCCATTCCATTCAAAATTCCCAAATGTAACTAAGAACCTAGTAACGCAATTGACACATTTTAATGTTTCCAACAGAGATTCTGGATTCAATATCTCTCAACCCTCAACTATCGAATATAAAAAATAATTTAAAAAATCCCAAATGTAATGCTATTTAACTTTACACTTTAAAAAGTTTCAAAAACTAAACTCTAAAATTTTTAAAGGTTTCAAATTAATCCTTGATCTGTTAAATTTTCCTCGTATTGCTAATGGAAAACAACATTATTATAATTTGAAGTCCAGCAAAACCAATGTCGTTTTCCATCAACAATAATAGTAGAAACTAACAAATAAGTTAATCTGAAACTTTTAAAAATTTACAGAGTTTATTAATTTGAAAATTTTAAAGTGCAGAGTTAAAATTGAAACTCATTTGCAATTATAGGACAACATGATTCAAAAGTAGTCATGTAAGTCAATAAATATGAATAGAAATCAACTACTTGTGTTAATCAAAGAGAATAATAAAAAGACTCCGAGAGTATTTTTATAAAAAAATCCAACTAATTATCTAATGCATAAGATTTTAAGAATAATATCGACTAAAATCTAATGAAATTGAATAAGATTTTTCTTAAGTTATAACTTATACACGCTGATGCCTCTTTTGGTCATCCACTCAATAAAAAAAAAAATCCAAAACCCACCGTCAAACCCTAGCTTCCAAGTTATCCCACGCCAGTGGCAAACTCTACTATTGCACAGGTTATCCCACACTATGCTTGAGTCGGATTTATGTATAGGCTAAGGGCAATGATCATACCTACGAGTCCCTTTTTCTCCTTCCATAAAAATAATTTTTTGTTTAAAAAAAAAAAAAAAAGCCTAAATCATCACACACAAGATTTGTCAAATCTAACCACATGTATTCCCGAGGGAGATTTTTCAAGTGTAATTTTGGTCCAGTACGTTTTATTTTTTGTCATTTTGGTTCTGTAAGTTTGCATGTCACCTTTAGTCCTTCTTAGAGCATTAGCATCTGGTGTGCTGAAAAATTATGCAACTTTAACACACCAAAAAATTACTTTATCTATTTTATATTTTTAACATACCACTTAACAATATACCCTACATCTAATCTACTGTTTTAGCATATTACCCATTAAAATAATATAAACAACCTCTTAAAATAATATAAAACAACTAGCCATAAAAACCCGCCACAACCAACCACCACGACAACAACCATCACCAAAAGAAACCCCACTACAACCCACAACCACGACTCACCAACCAAAAAAAAAAACAAACAATGCAAACCCACCTCAACAATCACCACAAACAGCACATCAATCTCAACGCTGATCTTAACAACCACCACACACCGATCTTCACCATGCCGTCACTAATCTCAATGCCATCTTCACCATTTATCTGAGAGAGAGAGTGTGTGTGTGATGAGAGATAAGAAAAAAAATTAAAAAAGAGTAGTAGATGGCTACAGTAACTATTGCTAGTAGGATGTTACTGTAATACATTGCCAATTTTTTTTTTTTTTAAGATTTAGCACACTGGATGGAGTAGGGTTTTTTTTTTTTTTTTTTGTTATTTGGTATGCTGATATAGCATTTTGAGTGTTTTAGCACACCTAATGCTAATGCTCATACAGGAACAAAATGAAAAAAATGAAACTTAAAAGGTCCAGAATGACAGACAATTGACCAAACTTAAATGGTGTAATTTACAATTTTGCCACACAATTACAAGATGTCATTATTATTAGATTCCCAAATTAATAATAATAAGAAGAAGAAGAAGAAGAATAAAGAAAGCGAAAGAAAGAGAAAACTAGATGTAGAAATCCTTTTTTTTTTTTTTTTTTTGAAGAATCATCCAAAATAAAACTTTTATTCACATCCCATGTGCAGAATGAATTGGGTTAGTAGTGCACTGTGCATGCAAAAGGCTATGATTGTCAGAGAGAATTTCCCTTCTTTTTTTTCCCTTTTTTTTCTTAACAAAAACTTATCTTTAACCCCACAAATCTCTGTTCTTTCACAATTTTCACTTGTGATTTTCTTTTTTTCTTTTTTTTTGCTTAACAAAAACTTATCTTTAACCCTACAAATCCATGTTCTTTCACAATTTTCACTTGTGATGTGTGTTAAATTATCGATTTTCTAAAAAAATTTAAACTTTTGAAATATGGTAAATTTAATTATTTAGCCTCATACTTCTAATAATGTATCCCATAAGAAGAGAAGATATATTAATAGACTACAAGAAACAGATGATATATACTATTAGGGTATGGATGCTTTTAAAATATTTGTTAATAGACTATTTTTACATGAAATATAAAAATAAAAATAAAAATAGTTATGTTTTTCTTTTTCAATAAAAAATTTCTAAAAAAAAATTCTTATATCCATGCTCTTAAGACATCAATTAAATTTTTCTTACACAAATAAGAATAGGGTATTTTATCTACCAAAAATAAAAATAAAATAAAAAGAAGAAGAAGAAGAAGAAAGAAGCAAAATAGAGTAGTTTTTGTTACACACATTTTTTAACAATTTTTATGCATAAGAATAACATTCTTTCTTATGGAACATATTTGTGTAACTAGCAAGTATAAAAAAATTAGCCACAATTTATAGGTTCAATGCAACATCCAAGAAAGTAGCCACAACTCTTTAGCATGCTTGATGTCTTGTAGGCTACCTGACTAGCTGTAAAATTTTGTATGGCGCCATCGTTTGGTAGCCACAAAATAGATGTTGCCGAAATAAATACATTTTACTTCGATATCCTACCTTGCGGCAATCAAAAGTTCGGCTATCGTTTATTGTGTCATGATGATCATGAGGTACATGACAATCATTCAATAATATATTTGAATTCTTCCTCTCCACTTATTTTATTTTGAAATAGAGAGAGTTTATTCCATTGTTGTGGGAATAAAATATTACAAATTTAATAATGAGTCTTGTTTATTCCATTGTCGGTGGTATTAAACAATACATTATTAAATCTAGGAAATAAAATCTTAAATTTTCAATTATGAAATGGACTTTCTCCATTTCAAGTCAAATACACTTTAAAGAACAAAATTTGGATACAAATTACAAACTACAACTCACATAAAAAAAAATTAACATGACTATATATTTTGAAAATTTAACCATTGGATTATATGTTATTTATATTCTTAATATGTATATCAAATTTTGTGTCAATCGGATGTTATTTACTATTTGATCCAAACTTGGTTGTAGCCAATAGCTCCAAATTTAACCTAGCATGTTTCGAATTTCTTGAACCTACAGCTTCCTTTTTCTTGTATTCTGACTTGCAGCACCTTGAGCATTATCTAATCATGCCTATAGACTCTAAGATCTATATCTAGACAAGTTTGTGCTCACGGTTTGCCAATTGTTCTCAACTTTTAGAACCTAACATATTTAATTAAAATTAAACAATCATGAGACAAGATTGACAAAATAATTTAATATCTTTAATCAACTATGAAATGTTAATGCAGTATTATATACTGCATATTTTAATCAACTAATCAAATACATTTATAATTTATAATGCCATTCGGTATATAATATATTGATTATTATAATAATAAATAATATATTATAAGGAATATAAAAAAGAAAGCAAATGAAGTGTAAAGTAAAAAAAAATCAAAATCAAAAGAAAGCAGATGCAAATTACCTGGGAAAGAGTTAAAAAGAAGGGGTCAACCAGTCAACTAGGGGCACAGAGCACTGCATAGTCAAGGGAGGAGGGGCCCACGGAAGCTTCAATCTTTCAATCTTTCTTGTCTAGTTTAGTCACACAGTACAGAACTTTTAATTTTCACATTGTAAACAAACTACAGCAACAGTGGGAGGGTAAAGGAAAGAACTAAAAAGAAAAAAAAAATGGAAGGAAGAAGAAGAAGAAGGCAAACGCCAAGTTGCCAACGGAGACAGAGGGAGCTAGAGAGAGTAACCTGTGTAAGGCAAGGTGTTTTTGCAACTGTGTGGTGGACTTGGTGGTGCGACACATCAACAAGTAAGTCCTAGATGTGTTGAGATGAAAATTAGAATTTTTTTCGCTTTTATTTGTTGAGGTAATTGTTAAAATACCTATGTGTTCATTTTAAAGATGCTGAATATTTAATTATTGTAATTTATTGACATGTGTATTTATGGATTGTATTTTATTTAAATGAAAATTATGTTTATTTTATACTTTCTTAAATATGTATATTATCAGGTATGGGGGCCAAAAGATTATTTAAAAATTTTCAAATTGTTTAAGATATTTTCAAAAAAATACTTATTTTTTAAAAAAAATTTCAAAACTTTTAGGGGGGGGGGGGGGGGAAGGCCCCACTCAGTCCTCAAGTGCCTCCGCCACTAGTTTGACTTTTCTATCTCATGCCAAACTAAATAAGAGAAGTCAAGAGATATTTTCCTTTAAGCTATTTTTTTATGCTAGCAAAAAAAAAAGGTGAAAACTATAGGAAGACAACTTTATCTCAAGCTAAACTAAGGGTTTGTTTGGTTAGAGGGGTGGAAAAGTGGGAGGATAGAAAATGATGGGAGGATGGAAAAGTGGGAGAATAGAAAAGATTATAATTTCTCTTGTTTTTGTTTGTTTGTGAGTGAAAAAGTGGAGAGATGAAAAAAATGAGTTTGTATAAATTTACTCATATACCCATATTAAAAAATAATGCCCAATTAAAACAAAAAGGTGACAAACAAAAACAAAAAAAATACTGAAAGAGCCCCTGAAAGGCTAAGCCCACTTAGAATAGTGGAATTAGGTTTAAAAGGCCCAATGCAATTAATTTGTTAAAGTATGGGCTTCCGAGGTCAATTTTAATGCACTTTAATGGTCCAATTGCTAGGTTAATGGAGAAAAAAACTAAATGAATCATAAAAAGAGAAACTAAATCTGGGATTAACACTACCTTGGATCTAGCCGAGGAGCAAAATGTTCATAAAAAGTTTCAAGTCTCGAATACAGGATTATTCTACACAGTTTTTATGTTTTCTTCTAATTCTTCGTCCCCCTATTTGGAGGGGTTTCCTTTCCTTATATAGTCAATCAAATTGCATCTTAGCCATCCACTTGTACAGCCAAAGGCCTTAGTTTGAATGCTTGTCCCATCAGGGCTTTGCCGGAGGCAATAGAGTGTGTTGTGAGCTGTGAGATTACCGTTTAGGGGTCATTCCTTCATTAATGCGAGAAGCTAAGTTGGTACAATGTATTGAATGCGGAGGTAATGACTACTTTACCTGGATATTTCCTTTCTTCTTTACTTGCACGTCTCTACTATCTTTCTCGGTATCCTATCCTATGGTGCAAGTGGCCTACTCAATGCTTCCCGAGGTAGGCTTGCCCATTGGGCTCCTCGGGGAGTTGGCCTCCTCGTCCTTCCTTCTCAAACCATGGGTTGGGTTAGAACTTAAGTGTGAATGGGCCCTTCCATCTCACAAGCCATATTCCGTACTCGAATCTTACTCCTCCCACAAATACAATCACCCAAATTTATTAAAAAAAGAAAAATCATGTCCTAAAAAAATCAAATCTAAAGGAAAAAAAAAAAAAAAAAAAAAAAAAAAACAAACAAACAAACAAACACTGGCATGTTCATAGCCCAAGAAAAAAAAAAGAAATAAAAAATAATAATAATAAAAAAAGAAGGAAGAGGCAACGTCTAGTGTAAAACAAAAGAGAGAAAAAGAATGATAACAAAAAGCAAACATTTATTACATCTAGAATTGAAAAAAAAAAAAAAAAAAAGAAAACGTACAAGCCCATGTGTAACTTGCACATGAGCATTTTTGTGATTAGCCATCAGATTTTCCCCATCAAGTTTCCTCCACATTTTAGGGAGAAAACCTTTTGGTAGGCCTAGGGAGACAACACCCGAGCCCCACTATCATTTTCCCCTCTCCCCCTTCCAACCAAACATCCTTCAAAATGTTTTCCCTCCTCTTTTTTCTCATTTTTTCTTCATCCTCCCTAAAATCAATTCTACCAAACACACCATAAATAAGTGTTAAGGACATATTTTATGTAATTAGCTAATCATTTTGACAAAATGCACTTTACTTGTATTTGGGTAGATTTAGGATGTGTTTAATACTTCAAGAAACATGTTGTTCAAGCCAAGTATTAAAGCCATGAAGATTGGACCAAGAAACAAGTAAAGAAGGGCTGTCCATTAAAGCTAGACAGATTCCCGACAGTTGCTCGATAGATACTATCTATCGAGCTTTAATGAGTCTCGACAGCTAGCTCAACAGATTCTATCTATCGAGGTCTCGACAGATACTATCTATCGAGGTCTCGACAGATACTATCTATCAAGGTATCTATCGAGAATTACGAAATTCAGATTTCCAGATCTGATTTTCGGCCCATGCTTATGTATTTGTGTAGGGTTTCTTTTCTCACAACCCTAGACATATATAAGGCTTATTTTAAAGGCCGTCACACATGAGAATACAAGGAGAACATATGCAATAGGTGACCAATGTCTTATTCTCTCTTAAAGAAGCTACTTCGTCTTTGCGCCTTAGGGTTTTATAACCAAGTGCTTCTTGATCTTCATTGTTGATGAAGTGAAGAACTTTGCAGTCAACATCTTCTTCAAGTTGGTGAGTTAGTCACGTACTGAAAGTCGTGCATCATTGGTTAGTCACATACTGGGATCCGTGCAAAAAGGGTGACATTCATATATTAAAGAGTTTAGAGGTTCTGAAGCGGTAGAAGGTTTCTGTTGTAAGTTCATTTACGAGAATTGTAGAGTCTAGGGACAAAGGTTTTGTACTAGATCTGAAACATCTCTTTACTATAATGGATTGCTTTTTGGGAAGGTTCCCCCCAGGTTTTTTACTGTGAAACTAGTTTGTTTCATTGGTTTTCCTGGGTTATCATATCTTGTCTTATTTACTTTTCCGCTGTATGATTTTGACATGATATTGATGTTTTTTTTTTTTAACAAGGTTTATTCATAATTAATCTAATTAACAACTTAGGTTTAAAACTTGTTAATTCTTTCAACCGGAGTCTAAATTTCCCAACAATAAGGGAAGTCAAGAGATAGATTTTCTTTGATTCGTTTTCCACTAATACTACTAAAAACAGAAAAATACAAAAAATACAAAAAAAAAAAAAAAAAAAAAACTATAAAAAGGAATCATCATCTTCAGTACTTCATGGAATTGTTCTTTCTTTACTCACATTGGCTTCCAACCATCTTTATTATACTTGATGATGCGAAAAATCACCAAGTTGAGGACCTCAGCTCACTGGATGGACGATCCTGTGGTTGGTCGTGTCTCTAGTGCAAACCTGCAAGAAAACTTGGGAAAAAAGTGTAACACACCGGTGTGCTGTTTGCCAAAAACACTCCGATGCTTAAGTTAGAAAGGAAGAAAATGATTTAGAGAGAAAAAAATGACTTGGAGCGGTTTTTGGGTGAGTATTTGTGTGTCCCTTTGGGTTATGTTATTCCTTTCTTTTATAGTTGTTTTCCTATCTTTATGGATAATGAATTCTGGCATTTATGAGCAACGGCTAGTATGTTATCAATGGGAGCTCTAACAGAGCTCACTTGTTGCCGTTGCTTTGTCTGTTACGTTTCATCATCAATGCACGCAATAAATGTGTAACACTTGTTTGGGTCGTCATTAACATAAAATGACGATCACATGTTATTTTCAACTCATCAATACTCTTTCCCATCCTCTCTTTGTCACTACTACTAACACAAAGAAAAGTCAAAAAAGCAACCAACCTTTCCCCAGGCCCTCCAAAGCTCCCCACCATTGGCAACCTCCATCAAGTTGGAAAGCTCAACCATAGATCCCTATGGAAACTGTCTCAAAAATATGGCCCCGCCATGCTGCTACAACTCGAATAAATGCAAACTCTTGTCATCTCATCTCCACAAATGGCCAAAGAGTTGTTAAAAACCAATGACGCTGAATGTTGCACCAGGCCTATCTCATATGCCCAACAAAAGCTCACTTACAATTTCTTAACCCTAGCATTTTGTCCCTAAAATGATTCCTGGAAAAATATGCATAAGATTTTCAGGATGGAGCTTCTCTCTAAAAACAAGGTGTAATCCTTTGAGTACAAAAGGAAAGCCAAGATTGTTGAATTAATTAACTCTATCACTCAAGCTTTGCCAAATCCGATTGAGCTTAGCGAAAATGCAGGTGAAAATGGGCTTTTGCCCTTTTTTAAAAAAATATCCAGCAAAATGCCCCATATCTGAAACTATTTAAGGAAATGCCCCTGTTTTGAAACTCGATTTTCTAAAAATCAAGTTTCAATTTAAAACTCGATTTTTGGACAATCGAGTTATAGCGAACTGAAAAAATAAAATAAAAAATAAAAAAATTTGGAACTCGAGTTCCGTGAACTCGAGTTCCATGTGAAGTACTCAAGTTCATGGAACTCAAGTTCCTTGAAAAAATTCAAGTGGAACTCGAGTTCCATGAACTCAAGTACTTCACATGGAACTTGAGTTCATAGAACTCGAGTTCCAAAAAAAAAAAAAATTCTAAGTCCACGTTCGCTATAACTCGATGTTCCAAAAATCGAGTTATACATTTGAAACTCGATTTTTAGAAAATCGAGTTTCAAAACAGGGCATTTCCTTAATTAGTTTCAGACATGGGGCATTTTGCTGGATATTTTAAAAAGAAGGGGCAAAAGCCTATTTTCTCCCGAAAACGCACTCTCTTTGGTATACTCAGTTATTTGTCAAATAGCATTTAATAAAAACTATGAAGAAATTGAGGGACATAAATTTAAAGAGTTCGTTCAAGAAGCCATGAAGCTATTTGGCATGGTTGCGACCTTGGTCATGCTTCCATGGCTTGGGGGGATTGTGGATGCATTAACTGGGCTTCCACGACAAATTGAGTATTGCCATCGTAGATTTGATTCTTTTTTTGAAATGTTGCTCAAGGACCATCTTGATCCAGCCAAGCAGAGGTCATAGCAAGATATTATTGATGTTTTGCTAAGCTTGTCAAATGATGAAAAGGTTCATTTTAGTCCCACAAAAGAACACATCAAAGCAGTTCTCATGGTAAGACGTGGCACTTGTTTCCCACACTTTATTTTTTTCCTTTTAAGGAATTACGATATACACTTTTTTTGTGTCATAAATACCTAATCCAAATTATTAGCATAAAGCATGTTTATCCAATATATATGTTAGGTTCTAAAGATTTAGGTTTAAATATTTAGAATCATTTTTTAAATGTGTTGGCAAACCGAGAACAAAACATGTCAAGTCTATGTGTTTGGCAATGCTTAAAGGTCTAGGTTTCAAGCTTCAAGTTCAACTTACTACTAAAAAAGGAAGATGCTTTCTGCCTTGCTCGACCAATCGAGAATTAGGCTCGATCGATCGAAAATCGCAGGAAAAGAAATTCTACAGATTTTTAAATCAGGCCCAAGCCAGCAAAAACATTTAGGTTTTCATTCTAACTTGTCCACATATAAAAGGGAAACTCTTGCTACATTTTAGAGACTTTTGGAAGACTTGTGTGTTACTCTTTGTGACATTTGAGAGGTTTTGTACCTTCTAACTACACAAGAATCTATTGGAGCAAGATCTACAATCAAGCGTTGGTAGAACCTAGTTGCTGCAACAAGATCATCACTGATGGTGATCTGAAACCTTTGAGTGGGATCTCAAAGTCACAAGCAAGGGTGCTTGTGTTGCTATAAATCCAAGGAGAGAAGGAGTTCGTGGATTTGGAACTTGCACGCGGTCATATCAGTAAGTTACTACATAAGGTAGCAATAGATTTAGGGTTAAATCTTTTGTAAAAACTTCGATTCACCTATAGTGGATTTACTTTACCTTGAGGATAGCTAGGTCAAATCCTCCTCAGGTTTTTACCTTGAAACGGTTAGTTTCATCGGTTTTCCTAAGTCATCATATCATGATGTTATTTACTTTTCCGCATTTGTGCATGATATGATATATGCTTGTTTAACCTAAATCTGAATAATAAACCTAATAATCAACTTGGTTAATTAATTAGGTTAAACAATCGGTTTTAAGGGGTCTAAACAAACAAACAATATATTCTATAGTAATATATCAATAGTTAAAATCAGGTACTATGGAACTATAAAAAAAATAAAAATAAAAATAGTGTACCATAATGACTATTCCAGATGTATTTAAAATTTGACCTCCTTCCAAATGTAAAGACATGAAATACAATCCCTCAAAGTGAGAGTGAGATTTAAAAGGTTAGAGTTTATTTCATCTTTCAAAATTCATGTTTATCAAGATCTAAACCTAATTGCAGATTTAGCCTTACATTGGCATGCTTATACAACATAAAATTACTATGAAAAAAACAAAAACAAACACAAATAAAGTTACTCAGTTGTCTACATCACCTATGATTCTAAAAATTTAGTAAATTTTTAACTTATTCTTTTCATTTTCCGAAGTGTACACTTAAGTTGCATGTTCCATAAGGAGCTAATTTAGAATTTTGTTTTTCCATGTGCATATATGTAGGACATTGTTCTCAGTGGAGTAGACACAAGTTCTATTACAATTGTGTGGGAAATGACAGAGCTTGTCAGGAATCCAAGATTGATGAAAAAAGCCCAGGCAGAAATTCGAAGCTATGTTGGAATGAAACCGTATGTGGATGGAAGTAAGTTAGAAAATCTTCAGTATCTAAAAATGGTGGTGAAGGAGACTCTAAGGTTGCACCCTCCAGGTCAGTGGCAGCTCCAGGAATTTTTTTCAGGATGTTCCTCAAGAAGCATAAATTACACAATCTAATAAAAAGAAAATTTTATATATTGACAACAATAACAACAACAACATTAAAAAAAAAACACGTAAATACATAAAGTTTTACAACATAAAGCTTGTGGAGTTCAGTTGTGGTTGTTGTTAGTGTTGCTGAACAGGGCAGGGACGTAGCCAGGAACTTGTACTTGGGGGGACCAAATTGCAATATTGATAGAAAAATAATAATTCATAAATTTATAAGTAAAAAATTATCAACTTTGATATATTGTCATATTCTTAAATATTAATGGAAGTATCACGGAAAGTATATTGGCCCAAGTGGACAAGTTTCGTTTTGTTTCTTTTACTCATGTCAAATGGGATGGCAATAGGCCAACCCACATCTTAGCCCAATTTGCAAAACAAGTGGGTGACTTTGTTGTATGGTTGGAGGAAACTCCCAATCTGATTGAGGACGCATGTTCTCGGGATGTATCTTGCAACTTTTCTGATGATTTATAAAATTTCAGTATTCCAATCAAAAAAAAAAAAATATTAATGGAAGTACAAAAGGCAGTCTATTTTACCATACACATATATAAAAATTTGCATACTATTATTTTAAGCACCATCAACCCATCATTATCCATAATATTGAAAATTTTCTTATTTTTTAAAGAATTATTCAGCTCCTAATTTCAAATTAAAAAAAATGATGATATGGAAAGAGATATAATATATTATCATATAGCAATACAACAAATTGAACAACTTAATAAACAAAGAATATTCATAAAACTAAATGACCATTATCATATATATAAAAAGCATAAATCTAAATGCCCATATGATGTTGAAGAAACAAACAAACCTGAAATACCGAGACAAAAGAAGAAGCTGGAGCTGAAAGCAAATATTGATAGTTTTTTTTAGATGAAAGGAGTTTATTTGATTTCTACCCTTGTTGAGAAGAGAGTTAATGTGTTTAGAGCAATCAACAATGAGAGTAAAGAAACATGAGGCAATGTGGGCTTGCAGGAGAAAAAGTAGTAGGAATTTTTGTTTGAAAATGAGTGGTAAAAGACGATATTTTGAGGGTGTGGATTATTGTCTATTGGATATTTGGATTGACAACAAATCATTTGGACAATTGGGAGAGCTTAGAGCATCCACACCAGCTCTTTTATAAATGTGTAAAATACACATTTTGACCACTTTTACACATTTTGAACTAAAAAACACTCCACATCAGTCCATTTAAAAACGTGTAAAATCATCTAAAATTTTCAACGAGCTACAGTACCCGTGTAAATTTACACGGGCACTGTAGCATGTGTATATAATTTTTTAATAGTTTTTTCTCTTTCCTCTCTACCTGACTCTCACCTTCCTCTCTCTCAAGCGCACAACACAGCTCTCACTTTCTCTCATCTCATCCATTTTTCTTCCTCTATCTTCCACCGATCGCCATCGCCGCCGATGAGAACGAGGTCAAGCAAGCCGAGTCGCCGGACGAGTCCGTCGCCTACAACACGAACGGAGTTCTCCGACGGATCCGTCGCCTAGAATCTCGTGGGTTTTGATCCATTTTTGGTTGAGCTTGAAGTCAATGGCCGTCACGAGGAGGTGGCGGTGCTACGAGGCACTTTGGTTGAGGCCAACGGCCGTCGCGAGGAGGTGGGTTTTGATCCATTTTTTCTAGTTTTTTGGTTGATTGTGAGTGTGGGTTGGTGGGTTTTGATCTTGATCGGCTTGGCTTTTCTGGTGGCAGTGCTGCGAGGCACTTTGGTTGAGACCGACGGCCGTTGCGAGGAGGTGGGTTTTGATCCATTTTTTCTAGTTTTTGTGGGTGTGGGTTGGTGGGTTTTGATCTTGATCGGCTTGGCTTTTCTGGTTCATTGGTGGGTTTTGATGATCTTACCGCCGATTGGGTGGGTGATGATTTGGCTGGGTGGTGATGATGGTGGTAATGGTGGCTGGGTGGTGATGATGGTGGTGATGGTAGCTGTGGGTCTGTGAGAGAGAGGACTAAATAATAAAAAATTGTAAAATAATGAATATTTTATTGAATAAACGTGTAGAATAGATAAACTGATGTGGGTGTTTTGTAAAAGTGGATGTGTAAAATTGAAAAGGTAAGTTTTTTCGTGTAAAATAGACAAAAAATTTAAACGGACTGATGTGGATGCTCCTAGTATTTTATTTGAGGACTTTGGGTTATCTATTGGACTAAGTAGAGATCCTAGAAAGAATTGGGGGGGGCTGGTCATTATTTTCTAGGGGGCATAGCCTTTTACTTAAAGCAAAAATTTAAAAGCAAAGTAGTATAAACTTAAAAGAATATAAAAGTACGTAGTTTTTTTTTTCTTGAAATACCTTAATATATTGTTAAGTTGTTCAAATTATGAACTAAAATTTAATTTTATTAACATAAAAAAAATTCAGGATGTTCTCAAATTTTTTTTTAAAGGTAGATAAATATAAAATTTTAAATTATTATGTATAAATTATTATTTTTTTCAGGTCAGGGTGGTCCTAGGACCACCCTGGCCATAAGGTGGCGCCGCCCCTGCTCCAGGTACACTTTTGCTTCCTCGCGAGGTAATGTCACATTTTAAGATTGGCGATTATGATATTAATCCGAAAACAAGAATCTTGATTAATGTTTGGGCTACTGGGAGAGACCCAAACACTTGGAAGAATCCAAATGAGTTTTATCTTGAGAGGTTTGAGGACAATGCCATTGATTTTAGGGGTCAAAATTTTGAACTCCTACCATTTGGGTTCGGTAGGAGGATGTGTCCGGGCATTACAATGGCATTCACCGTAGTTATGGTTACATTGGCAAACCTATTGTACCGTTTTGATTGGAAACTGCCAAACGGGATGAAGAGAGAAGATGTAAGTGTGGAAGAGGGTGTTGGCCTTAACATTCACAGGAAGTTAACCTCCTTACCTTGTGCCTATTATTTATGATTTTGAAAAGACTTTGGAACAATGAGGTTCTAGATTTTTTTTTTTTTTTTTTTTTTTTCTCCACATTCAAAATTAAGTATGTAACTTCATGTATTCGACCATAAAATATATGAAGGAACCTCAAAATATAATTGTCAGTAATAAAAGATTTCTAAACGTAGTGGTTAAATATTCTTCTAATTTTATGTAGAAGTGATGTAATATTCGGAACAAGTCAAGTTCATATACCCCAAATTCTGGGGAACAAAAATCTAGCATAGCTCACACAATTTGGATTACAATAATTTAAGAACAAATATGTAAGCAGTGACTAAATATATTCCTTTTTAAAAAAATTTATTTAAAGGTTGGTTGAAAGACAAATTAGTTGAAGGACCAAATTAGTAATTTAACTTATAGTTTACTATATTGGTTGTGTTAAATGGAAATTTTCTTCTTCTTCTTCTTCTTATTTTTCCCCTCTTTTTACCAAATAAACACCCTTAAGATTTTCATCCCAACTAACAAAAGAGTCTTCACAACACTATAAGTATATTAAATAATTAAACTAATCCTGTTCTACATGAAACTATATTACCAAAATTTCAAGAAGTTTAAATTATTATTTTACATAAAATTCAATTAATAAAAATCCTATTTTATATTATTTTAGTAATCTACCTTTTTTTTGAATCATTTGAGTAATCTACCATAATTTACTGTTTTGAAGAAGAAAAAAAAAATCTAACACTGTAGTAAAGGCTTCCATCATATGACTTAAAAGGAAAAAAAAAAAAGATCTTACACTATAGGCTTCCATTATATTAGCTGATTTTTGTTAAGAGTTTAATGGTTGCTGATCTCCCACATAAGAAAAATCCCCAATTCATAACTCTGTGCTATATGCAAAAAAAGAAAAGAAATCAAGATAAAATTTTTATTATTTATTAACTATATTGATTATTATAAATAAATAAAAACTTTATTGATCAATTTTGATAATATTTGTTTATATGGAAATAAACTCTATCAGGCTCTACATTTAGCGAATCCTAACAAAAGATCTTTATGGAAAAAATGTTAGCATCTGATATCCCACCAAAAAGAGATACCTTTAAGCTCCTAAAAAGCTCTATAAGGAAAATGTGAAATTTTAAGATTTTAAGAAAATACATTATAATTTATTGTTTGTATTTTATAAATTTAGAGTACTAAAATATTTTTCATTATAATTTATCAAATGCTTAAATTGCTAAAGAGTTTTTCATTTCCATTTGTTTTGACATTAACATTTTCCAGAAAATGAATAATTTTCCAAAAAGCATTTTTTTAGAAAAACATCTCATTTTCATGTTGGTTGCAATTTTAAAATGAGTTGAAAAATTATCATATAACTTCCCTTATTTAGCTTGACATGAGATAAAGTTATTTTCCACTTCTGAAATTAACTCTATTTATGTTTAACTTTTCTTATTTAGCTTGGTGTGGAATAAAATTGTTTTCCACGGTAAAAGATTGAGTTTTTCAGAAGTGGAAAACAACTCTATATATGTGCGTTTGATTTGCCTTATTATTTATTAACTATATTGATCAATTTCGATAATATTTGTACACAATATACTTTATTTATATATAAGTTTTACCTAATCCTTGTGTTGTTTCTTTTTCTATGGTAATGAAATTATATCTGATTCTATATAAAATAAAGAGAAATGCTATGTTCATAACATTTTCATAACAAATCTTAAATGACAGGTTATTATTGGTTGTTATAGGTGAACAAAAAAATAATTTAAGTTGTAAATTCAAATTAGAACCAATAACAACTTACCACATATAATTCGTTTTGAAAATATTATAGACGTAATACTCCTCTATAATAAATAATAATAATAAAAAATCCCTTAGCTCAAGATATTTTTCATTGGATTGGACCAGGGCCAACCTTGCTGTTAAAATGGCCCAAGTTTTGCCTGACTACATAGAACATATACCCATTTGGCAAACTGCTGTGTTGGGAGATATATCAATCATGCATCACCAATGACGATTTCATTATTACCAAAATGACTTTGTGTTTATCCTATACATTAAAAAGTATTGCTCTAGAAATTTGATTGTCATTTTCAAAAACGTGCTTAATTGGGTTTTCAAATATAGTAAAACGAATTGATTGCAAATTCGTCAAACCACGCGTATAGCAACTTTACAAAAGAAAAATCCTGAATTTAAGCACGTTTTGCTTTTGCATAGCCATAGAAAAATAATACAATCACTTTTGAGTAACATGCATGTTGTGGAAGAAGGTGCAAACTATGTCTATCACGCAACTTGGACAGATTCAAGGGATAATATCTCATATTATTTGACAATTGTAACATTGTAAGTACTAAGTACTTTTCCTATATCAAAAAATAATAATAATTTGGCCATGACTTGACTAAGCATTCTTTTTTAATCTTTCTTGCAATTCGATGCAATAGAGTAATACCAATAGCCCCCACAACCGTTAAGTTGGCCAACAATTTTCAGTGATAATGTGTTAAAAAGGAGAACATTTAAAAATTACAAGATGCTGGTCGAATTTATATATGTTCAATTTTTTAATGAAACATTTGTGTCACTACTATGAAAAAAAAATAGTGGATTGAGTACACGTTAAAATTAGGATGATAACAGGTCGTCATCAGATTCATTGCACTAAAACATTGGACCTAGTCTTTTTCTTTTCAGAAAAGTAATGTTTCTTGGAAAAAGTTTATATGCAACCCCAACAAAGAAGCCACAACTGATGTGAATTTTTTGCCGCAATATTGGTTGGTAGCCGCAAAATGAATTCTGTCAAGAGCCAGAAAGCTTTCCCCATTCATGTTCTTGCCTGTTGTAATGAATTAATTTCAGCCAGAATAAGCTTTGTTTTCTAGTGTCATGTACATTGACATCTTTCTGTAAATCCCCCCTTTTTTTTTTCTCTCCCAATAATCTACACTTAGAACTAAAAGTTAGTGTTTCACATGTTTGTATATACAAATTCATCACCGGCACAAGGTGTTGTGAAGTCATTATTGTTTTTCTTTTTCTTTTTCTTTTTCAAATGGCTGCAAATGATCAACTACAATGATGATTATTTATGTTACTTGTAGAAATGGTTCATTAAACCAACTGTTTAAAAAAGAAAAGTAATTTTAGAGATCTGATTCTAGTAAGGACTAAATTTGGCTCTAAAAATATTTGGAATTTTTTTATAAAAAAAAATTTATAAAACTGTTCAAGATTATTATTTAATTAAGTCATATGACTCATTAAAAAATTTATAAATCATTTTATAATTTGCTATATAATGAGTTGGAGTAAGATAATTCTAACGTGTTTGAAGTCAAACTTTTTCTACATAATAAACTACAATTTTTTATTTGTCACCCTTCATTAGCTAATTATTGTAAGTAATCTTGACTAGACTGGATGCTTTTCTTAGAGGATGCCTCTTGGTAATCGCATCATTTTTTAAAATTTTTTTAGTTTCAGACCCAAAAAAAAAAAAAATAGTTGTCTCATATAGGTGGAAATCAATGAGTCATTAGCCTCCCTTTATTCTTTCTAAAAGGTTCTGGCACCTTTGGTTTTTATATGCATAAAAGAGAATTTATTTTTTCTATTTATTTGGGGCATTTGAATACGAGTGTTTCTCTTTATGTTTGTTTTGACAATGATGTGTTGGGAGGTGCACGGCACCTTCAAGTCTAGCCCATTTAGGACTTGTACTTGAGCATTGAAAGAATCCTATTTCATATAGAAACAGGTGTACCAATTGCACAAAGAAGTCAAAAACTCCTATTCCTAATTGAATTAGGAGTGTCAGGCGGCAGAGCTTTATATATAAAGCTTAGTACGTAGGTTTCATGAAGAGAGAGAGATTCAAAGACACTGAAGAGTGAAACACGAATTTCAAGCCAACTGAAGGAAAAATATTAGTGCTTTGTGCGGCACCGAGGGAAAAAAGAAATTATGATTTTTTTTTGGCTCAAAATATACAAGGAAGATAAATTTGGGGTTTTCTTTAGAATGATTATTTGAGTGCTACAACTACATAGAGTTGAAGTATTCAAAGTGAAAGATTTTACTACTGAATTTTGTGGTGAAGTTGTATTTGTTTCTAGAAATATTATTGTAATTTTTTAATTTATTGTAAACTCAGGTTTTGGGTATAACTTGAATATTGTAATCTCTATTTTATTATAGTGAATTGATTGGATTTACCCCGTGATTTTTCCCTCTACACTGGAGGGTTTTTCACGTAATTTCTTGGTGTTCTCATTAGTTGGTTTTTTTATCGCTTCCGTAGATTTCTATTTTCTCTATTACTTGGGTTATATTTAATTTAATTCACACATAGATGGGGATTTATCCCAACATTATGGCATACTTTTCTTTCCCCTACTGGAGTCCCATTAGGATGAGCAATACAAGAGTAGCGTTCTATCCCAAGACTTATGTTTGACATGAAAAACGTTTTATCAAATTTCCCAACCATTTACATTCGCATCTTCACAATTTCCATAGGCTCCGCGTTATGCATGTAAGTAATTATGTTCTTTTGTCAATATATATATATATATATATATATATATCATAATTGCAATGAAGCAAAAAGAATTTGAACTTTGAATATTTCTATTGAAAATATCAAAAGATACTAATTGAGCTATAAGACTCTTAGCTTGTCATGAAATTCTCTAAAGAAAAATACTAAATATTAGCCACTACATTTAAAGACAACTTCCTCATGAACTAGGGCCAAAATGGGCATTTGCCCCTTTCGCCCAAAAGATGTAGCAAAATGCTCTTGTTCTGAAATTATCTAGCAAAATACCCCTGTTCTGAAACTCGATTTGATAAAAATCGAGTAATGTGAGAAATTTTACATGGAACTCGAGTTCCATGTTTTTTTTTTTTTTTTTTTTTAGTTTGATTTCACATAACTCAATTTTCTAAAAATCGAGTTTAAAACAGGGGCATTTTGCTAAATAGTTTCAGAACAGAAGCATTTTGCTGGAAAGTTTTGGCGAAATGGGTAAATGCCCATTTTGGCCCATGAACTAGCAATCAATGGTGGGATTAGGTTTAGGATTTGATTTTGGGAGGACAAAAATTCTAATTGATATACACATGTATACAAATGCATGTACGAAACTACTTATCTATATTCTATTTATAATATAAAATCAAAGCTTTTAATTTTTTGTCGACCTTTTAAAATTTTGACACATAAGCTTTATATGCCTCACAAATTTACACCTCATTATAATTTATTTTTTAGTTATAAAAATTTGACCAGATGCCATAAGGACTCAAGATCCTTGCCAACTTAAATTATCAAAGACTCCAAGTTAGAATTGGAATTCCATTGTGTGTACACCACGGTAATTGTTAATGTTTAAGACAAAGAAATTTTTTATATTTGCTTTGGCTGACTGCTTCGGTTTGGTTTGTAACGTAGATATATAGTAAATTTTGATTTAGATTCAAATATGAAGTAGCAAATATATATGATTTATAATCTATTGAGGTTAGGGGTTATGATTTCAGGTAATTCGCAGCTAGAGGTAATGGATGCCACCAAAGTATCTTAATATTTTTTGACGTTCTAACATTTTACCACATTACTTTCGGGATCTTACAAATTTCCACAAAACCAATCTTTGTTTTATTAATTGTAAAAAAAATACGTCCTATAAGGACTCAAGATCCTTGTCAAACTTAAATTATCAAAGACTCCAAGTTATAACTTGTCGTGGCGCATGCACATGTGCATGCACCACGGCAATTGTTAATGTTTAAGACAAAGAAATTTTTATATTTGCTTTGGCTAACTACTTCGGTTTGGTTTGTAACGTAGTTTTATAGTAAATTTTGATTTAGATTCAAATATGAAGTAGCAAATATTTATGATTTATAATCTATTGAGGTTAGGGGTTATGATTTCAGGTTGGACCAATAATTCGCAACTAGAGATAATAGATGACACCAAAATATTTTTATATTTTTATTTCAATGTTTGACCTTCTAATATTTTACCACATTATTTTCCATTAATTAGTATAAAAAACGCTTCATCCATTAATTGAAAAAGAAAAGTAGAGAAGACTTCTAGGTTGCATAATTAATTAATTAAAGAAGAAGTATATGGCACGTCCATTTACATAAAAACTCCTACACAAATGAACTGAAATTTTTATATAAGGTAACCTTAATCACCAATGAGAAAGAGGTGAGAGGAATAGTTACACCAATGACTAAACTACTCTTTTTTTTTCCTTGGTGTGGGACTTGCTGGCTACTTTTCCAATGTTTTTTCCCTTCTAGGCGTGATCATGTTTTGCTCCTCTTTTTTTCTTTCTTTTTTTCGCGGCCGGGGGGGTAACTAGATGTGAATATATTTTTTTACTTTTTTTTGCATGATTTTTCTTTTTTAATAAATTTAGGTGATTGCTTTTTTTTTTTGGTTGTTTGCCACTTTTTGTTTTAATTGGGCATTATTTTTTTAACAATGGCATATGAGTAAATTTATACAAACTCATTTTTTTTTTCATCCCTCCACTTTTATACCTCCAACCAAACACAAATAAAGGAAACTAAAATATCTTTTATCCTCCTATTTTTTTTATCACTTCTCCATTTTTTATCCTCCTACTTTTCTATCATTTCTTCATTTCCTATCCTCTCACTTTTTCATCCCTCCACTATTAATTATAATTGTCTGTCCTAATTACAGCAATTATTCCTTTTTTTTTATCAATTCTAATTTCTTTTATCTACAAATTAGTTATGTAACTTGGCATAATGTGAGACACTTTAGTATTGTCAAAATTGATTTTTATTTCAGGCTTTAGTATATTACTTAGATTTTTTTTTATAGAATTTCAACCTATGGCATCCATTTATAATCCAATACACCAATCAGTTTTTTGTGTAAGCAAAAACTGAATCTCAGATCTCTTATTTAACCATTAGAAACTTTATCAGTTGAGCTAACTGAAACCCACATTTCTTAGATATTAAGATGATACTTGCATTGTAAGATTCACATGATAGATTAAACAAATGTATACAACATTATACGCATTTATTTAATCTATAATGTAAGATTAATTACATTACTATTACAATGTCAACCTATAATTACCCATTAGAATATTTCCATTGTTAGTCTTCTTTGTTATTATTTTGTTCTAATACAAAAAACAAAAAAAAAAATACAATATATAATTTGTTTTTTTTTTTTCTCTTAAAATTTATTTTTCGGGCTATATATATAACACCCATTGCACCATGCTGCTAGGTAGAGTTGCACCTAGGCTAAGCAATGGCATCAATGGAGCCGGTTAGCTCTTGGAACTCTAATTCAGTTCTCAGCGTTATGGAGCTCACCAAAGAGCCAATGACCGTAGTCCCGAAGAACTATATTCGTCCAGATCAAGAACTTTCTGCTCCCTCTGATTACAGTACCTTGACAACAATCCCCACCATTGACATGAAAAAATTGGCCTTGGGGGAGACCTCAGACTTGGAACTAGAGAAGTTGCATTCAACTTGTAAAGCGTGGGGCCTCATACAGGTTCTTCTCAATTTTTTAGATTATTTATACACAGGATTGCCCTTGAATGCTGCAGCTATTTGATTAAAAAAAAGACACAGCATATCATAATGTCTAGTTTTCCTTTTTTGAGACAGAAATTAAAGTTTGAGAAATATCCTAAGCGATTTTTATATTATTGTTATATAGTTGGCGAACCATGGAGTTTGAGACAGAAATTAAAGTTTGAGAAATATCCTAAGAGATTTTTATATTATTGTTATATAGTTGGCGAACCATGGAGTTAGCTCTTCACTATTAGAAAAGCTAAAACATGAGATTGAAGAATTCTTCATGCTTCCTTCGGAAGAGAAAATGAAATATAAGGCAAGGCCAGGTGATGTTGAAGGCTATGGAACAATCATCAGATGCAACGACCAAACACTCGATTGGGGTGATAGGTTCTACATGACACTCAACCCTATTCAAAAAAGAAAGCCATATTTATTTCCAGAGCTCCCTTCATCCTTGAGGTTCTCTCTCCTCTCTCTCTCTCTCTCTCACACACAAAATAAAGCTACGGGCACCACAATTTCACAACAAAACCTAGATAGCAATTGTTGTTAATGGTAAATAATAATAAAATGATAAACAGTAACAAATTATTACTTAAACTTTGTTGTAAAATTATTACGAAATTATTGTGTATACAGCAATATTCAATTTGTAATGATAATAATTATTATTATTTTTATACGTACTTACAGAAACACCTTAGAGGCATACATCTCAGAGTTGCAAAAGCTTGCCATGACACTTCTAGGTTATATGGGAAAAGCTCTGAAAATAGAGATCAAAGAGATGGAGGAGTTATTTGAAGATGGGATGCAATCAATGAGGATGAATTACTATCCTCCATGCCCACAACCAGAACTTGTTGTGGGTCTTACTCCCCACTCTGACGCTACTGGGATCACCATCCTTCACCAAATTAATGGAGTACAAGGTCTTCAGATAAAGAAAGATGGGGTTTGGATTCCTGTGAACTTCTGCGCAGATTCTTTTGTTGTGAATGTCGGAGATGTTATGGAGGTTTGTCATGCTTCAATCTCTCTTCCTTTATCCAAATTCTTTTTTCAAAAAGCACGTGTTGAATTTAACTAGTCTAGATTTTTGAAAACCCTAGCTATCATAGTCAAACTTTTCTGTTAGTTTGAATATCATCTCCAAACATTTACTTTTAAAAAACAAAAAATCATTTCCAAACTTGGTCGGTAAAACCTTACATATTGCACGAATAATGTGATTAGTAAATATGGTCCTTGTTTTGGTAAAATGATAATTAATCACTATTTCAATCTATTTTTTCCTCTAGGTGTCCGTTTGGCATAATTAATTTTGCCAACTTATTTTACTATTCAGCTTATTTTTACTACTATTCAGGGGTCTTACTACACTTTTTGGTATTATTCATAAGTCTCACTATACTATTTCAACTAACTTTTATCTATATCTATAGTACTTTCAGCAAAAAATTTTCAATTTTAGCAAAATAAGCGGATCTCAAATAGATCCTAAGGGTACAATATTTTTACAACAGTTTTACAACAAATTCTAAGTCGCAAAATGTTAATGGCTCTCATTTGAGTTCACCATTGACATAATTTTTTTACTTACCATTACCAACTTGTGATCTAAGATTTATTGTGAAACGGTCGTACTTGTAGCTGTAGGTTTATTCTTCGCTTTGAATAAAGAAAATTCATTTCATTGTTAAGATTGGATATTACAAGTCTAGAAGTATATATATCGAGTGTAATGTCATTTAAAATTGTAAATGACATGACAGTTTGTATACTTTAATTTAGAAAATAAAATCATAATTATAAAATGAATTTTCTTTAATTAAAATGTAATAGAAAGAATCCTATTTCCTTCCAAATTACATGCCCAAATTCACAATATGTATAAGTGTTATTTTGTGATTCGTCCATCTAAATTTTTTTTTCCAACAAATATTTATAGTTGTCTTGTATGTAAGTACTGAAATTCAATTATAAGTTCACGCTTAAATGTATTGTAAAATTAAGTGTAAATTTAGACGTTTAGATAAGGTGTGTGCATCACAAAAATAGGACCTCATTTGACTTGGCCGACAGTAATATGATAATATCTATCTCAAAAGACATGCCCACTATTCCATTTTAAATTTTAAGGCACTAGGAACTTGGCTGAATAGCTGCCACGAAATTTCTGTTGGGATATGCCCCATCACCATGCTTTGTTCAATTGTTCTCGTGAGTCAGTAAATGTTGCAACAACTATTGCTTCATTATTAATTAAGCTTGTGCGATTATCAAAAAATTAAAAATATATATATACTAAGCTTCTGCATGTGGATCTTTTAGGAGTTTAAAACCAGTCACCATGATAAGTGATAACTTTAGTATGACACTGAGTCTATGACTTTAGGACCCCGCTTTTTGGTCAAGGGGACACCCTACATCTATAGGGACCAGCGAGTTTAGCAATCCTTATCTAGTTTGGTTAGCTAAACAATAAGTTATTTCATGCATATCTCATGCATGGATCATAAAGTTTTCGAGACGCAAAAAAATCTTACAACATTCTTTTTTTTTTAAGTTGAAGTAACTTGACGTGAGTTGTTATTTTTTTAAGTTGAAGTAACTTGACGTGAGTTGTTATGAACCAGACGGTGTAATCTCTTTTTATGATTTGAATTATTATTTTGCCTTGTAGTGGATCTGGGGTGTGTGAGATGACAAGATACCTCAACTTACGGTGAAATTTGTTGTGTCTATAGAAGAACTACATATATATATATATATATATATATATATATATTCCTAACAAAATGTTTAATAATAGTAAAGATTAAAGTATTAACGCTGTCAGGGATACCTTGACCAACTCTTTCATTAAAAATGGGTAACCCATCATCATCTTTTTAACAGCCTTTTTATGAATTCTCTAGACTCTCCGGTAAGATATTTTTCCCACCAACTGCGAAGGGTCCCAGAAAAACCAGTAGTAAGAAGATCAATAATTTCAGCATGATCAAGATTATAGTGTGTGTGTGTATATATATATATATATATATATATATATATATCCAAACTGAGATTCAGTGTAATAGTTAGGGCTATTGCACCATGCAATACCCTTTGAATGGTTAAAATGTAAAAAAGTTAGAAAGTTTTAAAAAGTTGAAATTTTGGGTGGAAGATTGCATGGTGCAGCTATCACACCAAATCTCAATCTAACATTCTCATTAATGTGATAGGCTGTGAAAGAAATGATACTATATATATATATATATATATATATATATAGCACATAAAATAATTATTAATGTTGTAAAATTTGTCAATAAATTATTTGTAATTGTAACCTCTTAGAATTTGTATTGGTATGTTGATATAGAATCCAAGGTGGAGAAGACAACCTTCTGCTCTTGATCTAATTAGCATGCAAAAATTAAAATGAGTTTAAAATGGGAGAACATGTTAGTTATGTGTATATTGTCACATCATTTTGCAGATCCTGAGCAATGGGGCCTTTACCAGCATTGAGCACAGAGTAACTGTAAATTCAGATAAAGAAAGAATCTCACTTGCTATGTTCTTCAACCCCAAATTTGAGGCAGAGATTGGGCCTGTGACTAGTACTTTAAGCCCACGAAACCCACCATTATTTAAAAGGATTACAATGGAAGACTATGTCAAAGATTTCTTTTCCCGTAATCTGAATGGGAAGTCGCATTTGGAGAACATGAGAATCAAAAGTGGGGAATCAACGCTAGCTGCTTGATGGTCAAACAGATATATAGTACTTATAGCTTGAAAATTGTGACACCTCCAGTCTTGTCGCAGGTAGAATAATCCCATTTGGCTAGAGCTTTGAATGAATCTATACAATGAACAAAGCCAGGTGATGATGCATGAAAAAATAAATCAGTCTGTTCTGGTGTGTGTTTGGTTCCATGCTGTATAAAAATGCTTTGTAGAAATGAAAATATATAAATATATAAATAATTCACTGTTGATCTTTACAATGAATGTTCACTTTCTTGCTTTCTTGAAGACTAAAAAACACCAAGGATATTTTCCATCACAACCTTATATATTTAAAGAGTCTCTCACGGATTGATAAACCCATATAGCTTGAACGCTTTCAATATATCCCCCCATCATAACCCTATTATTTAAATCTACCGCTTGAGCTTGTCGGTCATGAATAATCATAATCATTGTTTTAGCATGTGAGCAGGGGCGGCTCTACCCTTTGTTCAGGGGGTTCAAATGAACCCCCTGACTTCCAAAAAAAAAATTTATATATATATTTATAATATATTTTTTTGTTAGTTTAATTTTTTAATTTATTCTTAAAAATATTTTTGCACACCCTAACTTAAATTTTATACACCTTTACTTTAAGTATTTCCAACTTTAAGAGTACGAGTAAGTGTTTATGAATTGTCAGTGTCACTCTTTATTATAAATTTATATTATATGTGTATGAGTGTGTCTAATATTAATTGTGTGCGTTTCTTTTTGTTTTAATGTTATTTGTGTGAATAATGATGTGTGTGGATATTTGTGTATACAGTATAAATATAATATAACTTTATATAATTTAATAATTTGGAAACAAAGAGAGTTTATTACATGTGTGTATTGTTATCATGTTATAATCAGGGGTGTCAATTCGGGTTAGCGTGTCGGGTTCGTGTCGTGTCAAGGTAGGGGTATTCGACTAAATGGCTCAATCCTAATCCGATCCATTTAATAATCGTGTCATGATCCTTCAACCCAAACCCAACCTGTTAATAAGGCGGGTTGACCTGACCCAACCCATTTGACACGGTTAATAAACGAGTCGTGTTAGGTTGACACGAATGTAACACAATCCATTTCAACCTGCATAATATTAAATATAATATCCATTTAGAAAATTTTTTTTTTTACATTCCAAAAAGCAGTGCATATACTTCAAGTCTTCAACCCACATTCAAAATAATATAGTTCAACAAAAATATAACATTCATCTAAAAATAAGTTCTTTACACTCCAAAAGAAGTGCATACACTTCAACCCAAATTCAAAATATCAAAGTTTAACAAAAATAAAATAACATAGTTCAACAAAAATATAATATCCTTGAAACTCGCCAAATGTTAAGTATCAACATTGAAAAAATTTGAGCAAACAGTAAACTAATCCCGACTATGACCACGATTATCATCCATAGATTCTTTGTTGATGTCCAAATTCATAACATCTTCCACAAGCTCATCCATTTTCATTTGTGCAAGTTCTATGCCAAAAAAAAAAAAAAAAAGTATTAGTAGTTCTAGGGTTTGTAAAGTTTCAATTTCCAATTATATCCCTAGTAAATTTTTGTAATTACTCACTTTTCTTTTTAAATTTAAAATATATGTTGGATATAAAAGGTATTTAACAAATCTAAAATAAAATAAATATTTATTTGTTATACGAGTTAAACGGGTTGTGTTAAGTGAGTCATTTCGGATTGACACAAATAAATTGGCGTGTCAAACGTGTCTATTGCGGGTTACGCGGGTTGACCCGCTTATGACACATTTCTTATCGTGTCGCTTTCAGGTCGACCCGTTTATGACCCAAACCCATTAAGACCCAACCCTAACTCGAAAAAACCCGTGTCGGGTTCGTGTAGTGTTCGCGGATTGGGTCGAACATTGACACCCCTAGTTATAATAACTTTTTGCTATAAAGTCAGAAAAATTGTAAAGTTAGTGATTGTTCAAGCATTTAATTGGTTAAGTAAACACATAGTGTATTATTTTATGTATGAATGAATATGGTTATGTGCATCAATAATTAATACAAAACCAATGAGTTAAGTTTATTCATTTAGTTTAAAATATTTTTATAAAAACAATGACAAATTAATAGATAATAACAACTGCATAAAAATAAAAATGTTAGATAAACTTAACAAAATAAAATGGTCATAGCTACCCACATTGGCAATAAATACTCATAATGAACTATCTTTTTTTTTTCTTTTTTTTCCCACAATGTTTTCTTAAAGTTTTCAATCAGAGACTAATCACTGTTCAAAATTTGAAAACTTATAAAAGGAAATTATAAAATTTCATTTTTTTTTTGGTCAATAACTTGATATATTCAAGTTCTCTTTTTATTACAAATTTTTTAGTTTAAATTTCTTAATGACCCCTCTAAACAAAATTTCTAGAGCTGTCACTGCATGTGAGATGATCTGTTAGTCTTTGAGCACAGAAAACTTTTTATCTGGTTAATTTGTGAAACCTATCAAGTTTACATATTTCTAACTCAAGCCCTATAGCAAAGTGGAAAATGACAGTTCACCATTTTCGGGGGAGAACCAAACAAAACATAGTGTGAAAGGCTCCACCATTTTTCTTTTTCTTTTTTTTTCTCTCTCTCTCTCTTTTAGCGGCGTGGTTTTAGATTTGCATTGCCGAATTTTTCGCAATTTTTCAAGCATGTTATGGGCCCTTTGAGAACAAACTTCGTTCTTCCAAATGATGAACCACGTTATTGCATGTTTACTCAAGACTAGAGACAAGACATATCCCCTTTCATTCTCTCCTTGCTGGGGGCCAAAAACATACTTATCAAAAAACAAGAAAAAGTTCCCCATAACATATGGGTGGGGACATTGTGCTTAGGAAATTGTCTCACCTACAAATGAGATAAGTTTGATTACTACTTCAATAAAGTCTACAGATGGATAACATGTAAAATTCACAATACCTTTTCCATGAGTTGATCTTGCCACTAATTAAAACCGTTTTTTTTTTTTTTTTTTTTTTTTTTTTTTTTTTTTTTTTTTTTTTTTATGTATGCCAATACCATCAATATTACTTTCACACAAACCTATAGTAACAAGATGCCCCGAAATTTTTTTTAAAAATGCTATGAATTTAGGATAGTGTTTATTACACACATTCTCACATATATTCAAACTGCACATAAATTACTTTTTTTTTTTTTTTTTGATGAGTAAAAATGGGGGGCAGGAATTACAATTTATGTACAATTTAAATATGTGTGAGAGTGTGTATAATAGGGTGTGTGAACTAATGTTTACTCACGAATTTACGCGTAAACTTAATGGTCAGACATACTTCTAGCTTGCGTTGTTGCAAACATACTCGAAAGCCACTGATAATGCAATGGCAACTCAATATGGGTAAAACAAATGACGACAAAGATTTGGAGGGGAAAAAATTGATAAACTATTGTGTCGACAGGATATATGTAGTCCCACTCCCATATAATATAAATTTAAGTGTATACTTAAAAAACTAATAAATGGGAAATAAAGTTATTAAACCTTAAAATATAATTAGAAAACTCCAAATAATTGAACTCCCAAATAAGAAAGTGTTGAAGGGCTAAGAGGATAAGCCAATGACAGGGATTTCCTCTTAGGTGGTGGTGGGGACTAGGGAAATAATCAGTCTTTCCCACAGTATAGCAATCCTTTCTGAGGTGAATTCTACAATTACCTCGACTTTGACAGCAATGCTTAAGTATAAAACCCAATGCACCGCCTAAATCTAGGGGTTACGTGTAAATGCTATAGGGCTGCCATAAGAGTGGCACAGAAGAAAGGAACATGGCTAATAAACTAATTAAGCAAGAATGATTGAATACATTAATCAACTTGTTGCCCTAAATTTATTTTCTATCCCCTTTTTTATTCTCTTCCTTCTTCTTCTTGCCCTAAATGAAATATTTTTAAATTAGGGTAATTATAGGTTTACATTAATTATACATTACATTGAACACATTTGTTTAGCTTACATTGTAAAATTTACATTGATAGTACAATATAAACTAAGATTTTTCTTTTAAATTATGTTTATAGGCATGGATAGTCAGAGATAAGAATCAACTTGTTACTAAATTTTAAGGGCCAAATATCACATGACACATAAATCATTCTTTCGTTGGCTTATTTGGCGCTAGGAAATCCTATCACAGTGCAGGTCAGCATTAAGGCCTATGTCCCTTAATTTTTATCCTTGTTCACATGTCATTTGTTTCCATAATCCTACTATCGATACCGTATTTTGTCCGGCCCCGATTCACACATAGAAACGAAAACTAGAAAAACCAAAAAATTAGAAAATGTGTAAAACCATGAATTTCAAAGCCAAAAAGGGCAAAAATAAATACAACATGTTTGAATGTCAAATCAAAAAGTCATAACATTTGAAAAACCCATTTTATAGAAAATCTGGCCAAAACCCTAACCGGGTATGGTCAAAAAATTTACTTTTTGATTCAACCGTAGTATCATGTTGAATTTTAGACTGTATCGTAGGGCATATTTTCTCCTTTGAAATGATAGTTTACGGGCCAAAATCGGAGTTAAAATGGATGAGATATCACAAAAATATCGAAACCCTAATAAAGTCTTCACTGTATTTTTTAGGAAAACTGACAGTTTTGACCTGGTTTCGCACAATAAACTGTATCGATTGGGCAAGAATTGGAACAAACAGGCTGGACCATCTTGAAGATCAAGGTCTTAGCTAATTTTCACCAAAAGGGCTCGACGATATTAGCTCCGGATTAAAAGATATGAATTTTTCAAGGGAAAACGTTCAGAATTTTTCAGCTTTGCATCACCTGATCCCTTCCAAGCGCGATATCTCGATGACCATAGCTCCAAATTGAATGAGGCCAAAACCATTGGAATCTAGACATCTATAGATTTCCGTGAATATAAAATTCGAAGAAACAGGAGCTTGAAAAGGCCTCCAAAAAGCCGCACAAAGATCCGGCCAGAAATCAGAAAAAGACGAAAAATGCTGACAAGGCGGATGATGTGGCGAATAAGGATGGAGCTAGCATTGGTGTACCAGGGTACGCCAATGCTAGCCTCCCATTCCTTCATTTTCCTATAAATACCCCACCCCCCTTTTTGGAAAAATCATGTAGAAAAGTGATGTAGAAAAGTGAGGTAGAAAATTCATGTAGAAATTAATGTAAGGTTTTTGTGAGGAAAGAGTAAAAAAAATAGTGAGAGGTCAAAAAAAATTGAAAAACCCTAGAAAATAAAAAAACTAAAAATAAAAATAAAAAATCTCTCTCTAATTTCTCTTTAGGAAACCCCACACCAAAAGCTACATCTTTCCTCCATTCTTGTAATCTTTTGTGGGTAAGGATTTGGGGGTGGGTTTAGTTTATTAATAACTAAACCCATCCCACCCCTTTTGTATATTGTAATCATATTTTCATATTAAAAAAAAAAAATTTCCTTTACTTTATTGTGTAAATAGTTGCTTTATTAAGTTCTTGCATATATTGTGCTTGTTTCTAACTCATTTTTCCTATAAATACCCCCCTCTTTTTGGAAAAATCATTTAGAAAAGTGATGTAGAAAAGTGAGGTAGAAAATTCAAGTAGAAATCAATGTACGGTTTTTGTGAGGAAAATGTAAAAAAAAAAATAGAAAAACCCTAGAAAATAATATATATATATATATATATATCTCTCTCTCTCTCTCTCTCTCTCTCTCTCTCTCTCTCTTTCTCTTTAGGAAACCCCACACCAAAAGCTCCATCCTTCCATGCTCAGGTCTCTCTCTCTCTCTCTCTCTATATATATATATATATATGTATATATATATTTTAATTTTTAATAAGTTCATACCTTCATTTTTTAGTGATTTAATTAGACAGAAGGAAAAATGATCCTTTTCTTTTCTTGGTTTTTTTTTTGGTTCAATCTTGATTATCCATTTCTCCAGTTAATCAGGTGTTGACCATATTTTGGCTACTGCTAAAAGGCCTAAATGAAAAATGGTTTTGGTGTGTTGCAGATCTATGATGTCGTCAGGTACAGATTGCACCGTATGAAGAAAAAACTGAAAGATGAATTGGACAACAAGAATACAGTTCAAAAAAAATAGAAAAACCCTAGAAAATCAAAAAAAAAAAATCTCTCTCTTTCTCTTTAGGAAACCCCACACCAAAAGCTCCATCCTTCCTCCATTCTTGTAATCTTTTGTGGGTAAGGATTTGGGTGTGGGTTTAGTTCATTAATAACTAAACCCATCCCACCCTTTTTGTACATTGTAATCATATTTTCATATAAAAAAAAAATTATTTCTTTTACTTTGTTGTGTAAATAGTTGCTTTATTAAGTTCTTGCATATATTGTGCTTGTTTCTAACTCATTTTTCCTATAAATACCCCCCCCCCCTTTTGGAAAAATCATGTAGAAAAGTGAGGTAGAAAATTCATGTAGAAATTAATGTAAGGTTTTTGTGTGGAAAGAGTAAAAAAAAATAGTGAGAGGTAAAAAAAAATATAAAACCCCTAGTAAATTTAATAAATAAATAAAAAATCTCTCTCTTTCTCTTTAGGAAACCCCACACCAAAAGCTCCATCATTCCTCCATTCTTGTAATCTTTTGTGGGTAAGGATTTGGGGGTGGGTTTAGTTCATTAATAACTAAACCCATCCCGCCCCTTTTGTATATTGTAATAATATTTTCATATAAAATTTAAAAAAAAAAAAAAAAAAAAAAACTTTCCTTTACTTTGTTGTGTAAATAGTTGTTTTATTAAGTTCTTGCATATATTGTGCTTGTTTCTAACCCCTTTCTTTCAATGCTTTTAATATTAATGTTGGATATTATATTTGTATTATTCATCCTAGATGGGTATTGGACCATCATCCTAGGCCATGAATGGGAAGTACCCTTAGGGGGAAAAATCCTATACCACCTAGGCATCTAGGATTTCATTTACTTGTCTTTACATTATTTGCAATCCCTTTTATTTCCTTGCAACATCCCCATCCCCATTTACTTTTATTGCTTCTATGTGTGTGTGTGTGTGTTATATCTAGACATCTAAAAAAAAAAGATTTTCTATCATCCTCTTTAAATGGTGTTTAAACCTCCATTAGGGCAAGATATGGGTATGTCTCATAAGAGTGGTGATGGCCTAAGAACTCTCACTTCTTTATGATGAAGGATTTATAAGGCTTGAAGGGGATTAAACTCTATTTAAGGAGGAAATAATAAATAAATAAATAAACATTTTAATCAACTTTACAATATTCCAAGCTTTTACTTTTATGTCATTTACATTTCAAGTCTTTTTTTTTTCTTGCAATTTAAATTCCATGTCTTTACATTTCAAGTTCTTTGCTTTTCAAGCTTTACTTTTTATGCACCTTATCTTGTTGTTGTCTCTTCATCTTTCTTTTTCTTTTCTTTTTTTTCTTTTTTTTTTTATACAAGATAGAAATTCTATTCTAGCATAATCTAAGTGTATATATATGTGAAATTCCCTCCTGGAGATTTGAACCCCAGCTTTTACCCCCCACACCCTACAAGCACTTATACTTGTGGGGTAACCACCACACCAAGGGTGCGCGATGGTGTCTCTTTATCTTTTACTTGTTGATAATGTGTCATAAAGAAAATGCTTGGGTATAAATTTCCTCTACACCTCTATTCTAAGAAAATGTTTGTTTTAAAAAAGAAAATCTCTTTCCACCCTTTTCTAAAAGAAAAGTCTTTTTCAAAAAGGTTTTTTTTTTTTTTTAAATGTCTTTTGTCTTTTAAAAGTTTTCAAAACAAAATCTTTTCTTTATGTTTCTCCCTCCTCTAAAAAAAAGAGAGAAAGTTTCAAAAAAAAAAATCTTTTTTAAAGGGAAACCCGAAACCCTAAAAATAATGATACACTTGTTTTCAAAATGTTTTTTCAAAGTGCTTTCAAAAATGTTTCTCTTCAAATCCTTTTTCAAAGGTGTTTTTAAAATGATAATATTTTTTAGGGGAGCCCGAAATTTCAAAACAAAAAAAATATGTTTTCCAAAACTATATTTAAAAAAACGTTTCCTAAAAAAATATGTTTTAATAAAAAAATTGTTTTATAAAGTAAAAAAAATTGTTTTAAAAACTATTTTTCTGCACTGTATAAAAACTGTTTTCTGCACTGTATAAAAAACTGTTTTCTGCATTAAATCAAAACTGTTTTCTGGAGTAAATAAAATCTGTTTTCCAAATACTGTTTTTTTTAAAGAAAATCTGTTTTCGAATGAAACTAAAATCTGTTTTTTTAAGTAGGGCCAAAACTCTAAAATAAAAATAAAAAGTGTTTTCAAAGTTATTTTAAAAATGTTCTCCAAAGTGTTTTCAAAAACGTTTAATTTTTCTATAAAAAAAAGATGTTTTTGAAGTATTTCTTTTAAAATACGTTCTTTCAAAAAAATATATATGTTTTTCATGAACCCTTATACCACATAAAAAAATGTTTTCAAGAAAAAAAAGTTATTTTCTAAAATAATAACGGTAACGTTATAACCCTTTCTTTTTAAGCCTTTTTCTTAGAATAGAGGTAGTTTGTGGATTTGTGTTCAAGGCTCACTTTCTTGAGTCTTTGAACATCCCATAAGCATACATTGTTCCTGATAAATTTGGCACTAATAACTTTCTTTTTGTCATTCTTTTTGCATGAACACAAAATGAGAAAATGGTGGAAGACAACAAGGTGCTATTCTTCCAACCCTTTCTTTTCATTTCATGGTGTTTTTCTTTGTATAGTTGTAGTGTTTACATGTTAGATACTCACATGTTATTGTATAATTAATATACTTGTATGCTTTTTTCACATGTTACTTATGTATATACTTTACATGTTTTGGTTGTATATTTTGATGGAGTTATTATTCACATGATAACTATTACGTAAAAATATACTCACATGTATATATATGTATATTGTTTGTAAGAACCTTTTCAAAAAAAAATCAAAATGCTAAGTATCTAATTTCTTTACCAAAAGATAACGTTAGAGACTTAATTAAAATGAGGTACTATTTTTAGATAGGTGTTGTGGGATGCCTAACACCTTCTCCACATTTAACCAAAATTCCGAGTTTCAGATCTTTGGTTCAAAGACTTTTGATTTACCTCAATTAAAGAACCTTTAAAATTTGGTTTAGTTAATTAGGTAACTAAAAATAAATTAGACATCTAGGTGACCAATCACACCTAATACAAAACCGATTTTTGGTGGCGACTCCTAAAATAAAAGTAAGAAAAAGGGACTCACACTTACACACCCCACTCTAGATACACAATCACACACGAGTCATGTCACCAAGAACCCAATGTGTGACAAACGATGATACCCCTCCTCAAAGCAATAGAAAAAGGGGGCGGGGGATGAAATTGGGCGTCTACACCTACCAAACTCCCCATCCACATATCATTCCCTTAACAAGACACACCTAATTATAGAAATGTGTCTTGATCCCTAGTCAATGTCAGGCTACCATGCATGTCTCTGCTAGGGTCTATTGTGCCCAAATGACCTAGGCAGCCTCCATAATCTCATGCCTTCCAGTGTGCAAGAAAGGGGACTCTGTAGTCATTCTATGAATTTTGGGAGAAATTAAGGCTATGTTTGGTAACTGTTTTTTTTTTTTTTTATCAGTTTTCTATTTTCAAGGACCATTTTCTGTTTCCAATCACAAAAAACTTGTTTGGTAAACTCAGAACAACAGAAAAGAGAAAACAATTTTTGTTTCTAATTTATAAAGAAAAATGAAAACAGCCAAAGAGCTCTTTTCAATTTTGTGTTTTTTTAGGCTTGTGAAAACACAGGAAAAACATGTCATTTTACAACTTTAATGAACCAGCTCTTTGGTTCGAACTGTGCAACTAAACTTACTCTAATTTTTTTTCTCTTTGCCGCTACTTTCAGTAATTTTTTTTCCTCTTTGCCGCTACTTTCGGCTAAAATTTCCTGCACAAATCCAGCTATATATTTCTCATTATTTGTTGCGCCTCCAGTTTATCACAGAGAGGCTAAAGACAACGAACCCAGAGACAAAGGTACTGGTACAGTAAAACCCACTCCCTTTCTCTCTCTCCCCTCTAGTTTATTCTCTCTCTCTCTCTCTCTCTCTCTCTCTTCCTAATTTTATATTTCTATTTTTCTATTAGCAGATTTACCCAATCTTTTTTTGGTGATCCATCAATCAAAGGTACACATCTAAAACAATATTTTACTATCTATATCTATAAAACCTGCTTTAACTTTGAATAAAATAATGTTACAAGGACAAATAGTTTTATAGAATCCATCTTAGGGATTGATGTGATAGAATAGCACGTTTGGTTTATTCAATAGCTATATAGTAGCGGTCTATTTTATAGCTACATAATAGTGGCCTATTTTATAGGATTTCAGTTCATTAAAAAAAAAAGTTTTATAGGTATATAATAGTGCAATTGCAGTGTGAGATTTGATGGGAGCCGTATGAAACACAAAATATTGCAACTTTACTCATCACTTCAACTAAAAGAAATAGGTTGTTATTATGAATTATTTGCTATTTTTTTATTGAATTTTTTGTTGTTTTGATCTCTTTATTTCTGTGTGATAGTTGTTATTGTGAAGTATTTGCTTCTTTTTTTGTTGAATTCTATGATATCTTTTTGTATTGTAATGAAGTTCTTAACAAGGTGCTTTCCTATCTTTGTGCAGCAACTATGCAATGGTTTAAGTTTATTCTCTTTTTCAATAGTTTACACAAATTGTATTTAAAATTTAATGTCAATATCTTCTTTTATTTTTCTATTTGTTGTTCTGGTGGTTTGGCAATGTTTTGGGGCTGTTCTTTAGTTGTATTTGATGGTTTTGTTGATAAAGGTTGTTCCTTGGTTATTTCCATGTTTTATTGTATTATAATAGATGAGAGGAAATGGTTCAATTGATGATGATAATCTTTGGACACCACAACTTGAGAAACTGTTTATTGACGTCATGCTGAAAGAGATCAATAAGGGAAATATGGCAGATAGACAATTTAGTTCTGATACTTGGAAGAAAATGTTAGCTATATTGAATGAATTGGGTAAACAGAGTTTTACAATGACTCAGTTCAAGGGGAAGTTTAATAGGATGCATTTACTACACCGTGAGTTTTCTACACTCATAAATCAAACTGGTTTTGGTTTGGGATGCTAAAACCAAACTATTCATGCACTTGAGGAGTCATGGCAAAATTATTGTTGGGTAAATATCCTTGAATACAATTTAGTATTTTATTTTACACATTATCCACCAACATTTTTTTTTTCTTACTAGATATCTTTATATTTTTAGGCACATCCCAAGGCAAAGATGTTTCAAACTAAAGGACTTTCAAATTATAATCTACTGAGACTTATATTTAATAAGTCTACAGCTACTGGAGTCCTACATTGTGCATCCACCCAAGACCCTTCTACTTCAGATGAAGAGAATGCATTGGAAGAACAACTCATTCATGGGGGAGTTCATGTTAATTTAGACAGTCCTACCCATGACCCCGTCATTGCAATCCTTGATACGGACATTACAGCCTAATTGAGCAAGCGTCCTAGTGATAGTTCTAACAAGCGTAAGAATAAGCGAGAGTTAATAAGCTCCCAAATAAATGATGCCTTACAATCAATGGCTGGAGGCTGCTAAGGCTAGAATAGAGGCATCTAAAGCAAAAGGTAAGAGGTATACCATTGATGAAGTTATTAGCACTGCACCTACAAATGACTTCTCCTTAGGTAAATGTATTAATATCTTTGAGGCTATGGAAGAATTCAATGATGAAACATTTATGAAGGTTGTTGAGAAGTTTAAGCGGGATCCTGATGATAGAGAGATCTTTGTTAACGTGAGTCTTGCCAGGAAGAAGGTTTGGTTGGGAAGGCTATAACGGATTATGTCAAAACAATAATTTCCTATTAGGTTATGTTTATTTTAATGTTTTGAATTATGATTTGGTATTATTCTATGGTTATTTAATGTTGTTAAATGATGGTTTATTATTATTTTATGGTAATTGTTTTTTATTTATGTTGATTATTTTTTATTTATGTTGATAAATGTACTATTTGAGTTAAAATTTGTTGTTAATTGTCTAGGATGAATTTTGATACAAATTATAATAGCAATTCATCCTCTTTATGATAGGGCAAAAATGTATTAACCCCTTGCAAATTAATTAATTACCCAAGTTAATTAATTAGGTTCAATTACATGCAATGGCGTGGTAGCACAAACAAATCACCAACTAAACTAAATGCAGCGGAAATTAAATTTGACACGGTGATTTGTTTACGAATAGGGAAAACCACCAAGGCAAAAACCCCACCGGGTGATTTTAAGGTCACAACTCCCAAGAATCCATTAATCAATAATCAAGCGATTATAAGTAAAAGGAATCTTACCAACTACCCTTGGCCTATCCCAAATTACCAACCTACAGTTGAATCTTCACTCCAATACCCAATTGGACTTGATTTTGTAGTGGCACTCTTTTTGTTTAATACACGAATCCCAGTACATGACTAACCAATGATGCACGGATCCCAATACGTTACTAACTCCAGTAACTTGAAAAAGTTTGTTGGCTGCAAAGTTCTTCACTTCATGCACAATGAAGATCAGGAAGCTCCTTGGTTACAAAACCCTTTGGCGTAAAAACGCAGTAGATTTTCAGAGAGAATAAGGCATTAGGTCACTCAATGCATGTGTAACGGCCTTTAAAATAAGCCTTATATATGTCTAGGGTTGTGAGAAAAGAAACCCAACATATACACATCAGCTTGGGCAGAAAATCAAATCTGGAAATTCTGATTCCGTAAGTCTCGACAAAAACAGCTTACGTCGAGCTTCAACTTTAAATCTCGATAGAAGTCTTTTCTGTCGAGATTACTGTCGAGCTTTAATGAACAGATTTTCTTCACTTATTTCTTAGTCCAATCTTCATAGCTTTAATACTTGACTTGAACACTTGTTTCTTGAAGTACTAAACTCATCCTAGATCTACCCAATTACAAGTAAAGTGCATTTTGTAAAAGGATTAGCCAATTTACATAAAATATGTCTCTAACACTTTAAATGAGGAAGAGGATGATGATATGTTCTTCCTGCTAATGTTTGTTGAGAATAAAATCAACTATATTCCTAAGGAGCCTCAGCGTATCTCTATGTTGACTGGTGATGGATTTATTAAAGAGATATTGAATGGCCATCCTCAAACATGTTTTGAGTTATTCCGCATGGATAGGTCAACATTTACAAGTCTTTGTAACTATTTGAGAACACATAAGTTCTTAATAAACTTACGCTGGATCACAGTAGAGGAGACAGTTGGTATGTTTCTATTAATAGTGGGACATAATGTGAGGATGAGACTAATAGCAAATCATTTTCAACACATACTCAACTAAGATAGTGGATAGGCAATTTAAGAAAACTGTAAGAGCAATATGGCGTCTGGGAAAATTCATTATACGTCCTTCTCAAAGCAATGAAATGCATCCACATATTGCTAACAATATCAAATTCTTTTCATATTTCAAGATAATCCCAAATTACTATTCATTTTATCATACAAATATTGATTGCTCACCAATTTTTATAATACTTGTGTTTATATTTTTCTAGAAATGTATAGGTGCAATTGATGGAACATATATCAATGCATGGGCTCCAGCATCAAAGCAAGTCAGCTATAGGAATAGAAAGGCCACAATTGCCCATAATATAATGTGTGCATGTGATTTTGATATGAAGTTCACATTTGTTTACACGGGTTGGGAGGGTACAGCAAATGACTCGCGAGTATTTTTAAATGCAATTCAAAGGCCAAAAAAAATTTTCCATGGCCTCCACCTAGTAATATATTGTTGCCTTACTTACATATTTACAGTTTTCAAGTTTAATTCATTCATTATGTCATACTTCTCGCTATCTTTTTTTTTTTTTTTTTTTGCTAGGTGGCTATTATTTAGTGGAATCTAGTTATCCATGCACCATGGGGTTTCTACCTCCATACCATATTGAGAGATACCATCTACGGGACTTCCAAGGTGGGGATCATCCTAAAGGTGCTAAAGAGCTTTTCAATTATAGACATTCCTCTCTTCGTAATGTAATTGAAAGATGTTTTGGCATTTTAAAGGCACGATTTCCAGTGTTAAAAATGATGCCTCCTTATAAACCATGCCAACAAGGGAATGTGATGTGAGCCTATTGCACAATTCATAACGTCATTCGGATGGCAACAAGAAACGATCGTTTGTTTACTCAATTCAATATTGATGACCTTATTGTTGTCAGTGAAGGTAGTAATAATTTGGGCGAGCCATCACACACTGTTGACTTAACTTGTCAAGCTATTGAAGCTATGGCAACTTAGAGGAATCAGATCGCAGGATTGATGTTGACAAATAATAGGCATCATTGAACCACATTATAAACTTTAGTCATTGATTGTCTTTAATAACATTTAAATGCCTATTTTTCTTACAAAAGTATGAAACTTTCATTAATATAGTTTCAGTCTTGTATGATTAAAGATTCAAACTTGACTGTTATATACAAAGTATTTGATTTTATAATTCCTCCAAGTGTATTGATTTTAAATACTTTGAAGCAAACATATTTTTGAATTAGAATGAATAGACAAAATGTTTTAAATTAACCAAACAAAACATAATTCAACTTTTTCAAAAACAATTACTAGACAAATTTCCTAAATTTTGTTTTTGGAAATTGTTTTTTTCTTTTCAACTAACCAAACGTGTTTTTCATTTTTAAAACAAAAAAAAAAAAAAAAAATTGTTTTTTTTCTTTTTTCCTTAAGAACAAGAAAAGGAAAATAGAAAATGAAAATAGTTATCAAACATGACCTAGGTGTGCCTTAATGATGCCGGACTCCCCTTATCCTACCAAATACTATGCGAAATGAACTTGTCCACATGTTTATCATATCTTGTTGCCGGATTCATTTGCTATCGTTGGGTCCAATTAATGACGTTAGGTCTATACACTCTATTTGTTTTGAAATAAAATATTTTTAGGAAAATGTTTTCCCATTTTCAGGTGATCGTTTGCATGTAAAATATGGTAAAACTTGTAAAATATTTTCCATTGACCATAAAATCATTTATAAAAGTTGTAAAATGTTTTACTTTTTAAAGGCAAAGATTTTACAAAAACACATAATGGCTCCCCGTCCCCACATCTAATGGCTAGGTCGCCAGTTCAATTGTCTAGGTAGCTGGTGTCGGTGGCCCGATGGCTAAAGCCACCATTTTGGTGACTAGTGTTGGCAGTGACCGTCGGAATTTTGGTGGTTTGAGTCATCGTTTCGACGACTAATGCCAGCGGTCTGGTCATTGGAGAAGTCATTTCAGTAGCCGAAGCTACCCTTCCAGTGACCAAAGCCGTTGCTCCAAATACTAGTGCCGATTTTCCAGTCACAGGAGATGACATGCAGCCACTGTTTGGTGGCCGGAGACGTCATTTTAAAAGTGGCCAAGTAACTAGTGCCAGTATTCCAACAACCGGTGGTCCAATCACTAGAGATGTTGTTCTAACAGCCGAAGCACCCATTCTAATGACCAAAGCCGTCACTCTAACAACCAATGCTGACGATTCAATTACCAAAGACATCATTCTAGCAACTACAGCTGTCCTTCCAATGACTTGAGCTGTCATTCTGAAGACTGGTCATCAGAGGTCCAGTCTCCAGAGACATCTTTCTGGCGACAATTATCGACAGTCCGGTGGCTGAAGCCGCTAGACCCTGTGACACCAGCAACTCTGGTGGCTATGTCATCAGTTTTGGAGGTATATTTTACTTTAAAACAAGCGGAGTGTTAGTTATACTAAATGCTATTAATTAGTCTAAAAAAAATAAACTACAACAAAACTTAAGACTAAAGTACATTCTTGGCCCTTTAAGTTCAAGTTTGTTTTCATTTTGGTTATTCATGTTCTATTATGTTTTCATATTACCTATGCCATCCATTTTCATTAACCCATAATATGTGTTAGGTTCTAAAAGTTTAGAACAATTGGCAAACCGTGAATACAAACTTGTTTAGATATAGATCTTAGAGTCTATAGGTATGATTAGACAATGCTCAAGGTGCTACAAGTCAGAATACAAGAAAAAGGAAGTTGCGGATTCAGGAATTCGAAACATGTCAAGTTCGATCAATTGAGAGAACAGGTTCCACCGATCGAAATGCGGTTCTGCAGAATTTTAAGTTCAGCCCATTAGCCCAAACTTGTCCGTTTGAAACCCAAATCATGATCTGCTTGTTGCAGTATTTAAAGGATATTATAAGCTAACCCTAGCTGTGGTTTTTAGAGAGAGAAGAGGGCTTCTTGTGCCTTGTAGATCTAGGGTTTTTGTACCCAAAGTTCTCTCAAATCTTCTACCAGCAATATTCCTTGAAAAAACTCAAGATTCGGTGTTGTAGAAGTTATTGCCATCACAAGATCATACATAGCTGATGATTTAAAGCTTTCAGTGAGATCTCAAAGTTAAACGTGGGTGTTTGTGAGCGACAAATTCAAATAGAAGAGTCTGTGGATTCGAAACTGTACGTGGTCGTGTGAGTAAATTCTACAAGAGGTAGCTTTAAATTTTAGGGAAAAAATTTATTGTAAACTTTCATTCTATCATAGTGAATTTGTTTACCTTGAGGATAGCTAGGTTAAATTCTCCCCAAGTTTTTTACCTTGAAATTGTTGGTTTCATTAATTTTCCTAGGTCATCATATTGCTTGCCTTCTTTACTTTTCCGCACTAAGTAATATGATTACATGAGTTTAACCTAGATCTGAATAATTAACCTAAATAACTACTTGGCTAATTAATTAGGTTTAACAAATCTGGTTTACAGGGGTCTAAACAAACAAACAATATGTATACTGCCTACAATAATGAAGTTTTTGCGTTCCACAATATTTTAAAGCTAATGTTTAATGAGATAATTTCCAAAACTTTGATCCATTTCTTCATTTGAAGTCTCTAAATGGCCCAAAATAAGGGATCTCAATTAGATCTATTATGGTGATTTCAACTACAGTCGACTTACATTTTACTTCTCAACCTAGCCTTCAGCTTTTCTTCAAATCATGTGATTTCCACGCTTATGTTCAATATCCTCTGTCGACTTTCTCTCTAGTCACACACTTTATTACTTTTCGCCGAGTTACTCCAATCACGCCTATGATCAGAGTCTCTATCAGTTTTCTTTAAAGTCAAGTGTCCCTACTATCATTGCTTGAGCTTTTCAAATATAATTTTACACTATGCCTAGTAACGTCCAATTTCAATCGCTGTGTGCCCATCTTCTAGGCACCATGCATCCGGCCTTTTGTTTCAAATACCTATCGTCTTTGCTTCATCAAGTTCATATCAAACCTTTCTTCTAAACTCAAGTTACCTTTAAGCTTCAACCTTGATTTTGTAAGGAGACGTTAGACTTATCAAAACTATTACTCAAAGTTTATTGTATTGCCCAAGTCCATGTTCATTACATTAGGAATCCTTATCGCACTTGTAGTACAAGTAATCTTAACTACACTATAACTATTGTAATCTTAAGTTTTAGTCTAAAGGTTAATGTTAGCCTATTTTATATATATAAATTCAAATGGGTTTATTATAATATGCAAAACAAATACGTAGTCCCTGCTTGTTTCGGCTTTTAGAAGCCAAAACGCACTTTTTGAGAGCAAAAATGAAAGTTAGGCGTTTGGTAATGTTTCAAAACGTGGTTTCTCAAAAAAGCTACATTTTGAAATGTAAGGAATTAAGCCAAAACGTGCGGACAGGTTTGAGAACCTTTTGCAAACGCAAAAGCGCTTTTGATCAATATTACCGTTGGAAATACAAAAAATAACCCAAATTACCCTCATCTCACTAACCACAAAATACATTGAAAACTAAAAAAGACAAACACAGAAAATAATAGCTACAATATGCCAGAACCTCCACTGCCAATCTCACTCTCAACAACCCGATCTGAATCTTCCAACATGGTTGAGGTTGAGTAACGAGGAGGAGCTTTGATGCATCAATCTGACTTCAATTCCCATTTGGTTTTGGGGTTACGAAGAGAGAGATGTATTGAAGATTTTTGGTGAAATTAAGAGAAATTACCTGTGAAGATCAAGGTGAAGAAGTGCGTGGGTGTGGGCTGTGTGGCTAAATGTGTGGAGGAAAGCAGAGAAAGAGAAAAAGAAAGAAGACAAAAGGTGAAGGGTGAAGGGTTGGCTCTTGTGGCTGAGGAAAAACGGAAGGAAAAAAAAAAGGGGGAAATGGGTTGGGTTGGGTGTGGGGGCGTGCCAATAAATATATTAAAAGAATAGAATATATATATATTTATATTAGAAATAATTACAATATACTGCTAACCTCGCAGTTCGAACCCTTTTCCCCTAAACCCCAAAACACTTTGTACATGGGGAGGTGCCAATTCAACTATAACGCGAGTTCACAATATTGTGAAAATTTATTGTGAAAATGTCGTGGACATACTTTTTGAAAAAAGAAATGTTAAAGCCAAATACTTTTTTACAAAATCTTTTATTAAGAGAGTCATTTATTAATAACATGAAGTAATTATTATTATTATTATTATTATTATTATTATTATTATTATTAAGAAGAAGAAGAAGTTGATACTAAGTATGAAATAAACTTTTATATATATATATATATACATTTTGTCCTTTTTGGTAATTTAGCACTCAAATCACCACTTTTATAAGTATTAGCCAAACACTCAACTTTTTCAAAAAATATTTTTTTAACAAATTTTACCAAACATTCAACTTTTTCAAAAAGCTCAATTTTATACCGCACTTTTTGAAAACCTCACTTTTTCAAATTGTCCAGTTTCGAAAGCTGAACCAAACTCACCCATAGGCTGACTACCAAAGTTATGTATATCTTTTTCTAATGGAATGAACAAGTCAAGTCAATGTTCCCTGAATTGTTTAGCACTGTAACCATTCAGCACAACCCAGTCAGTTCAGATTGGCTCGATGCTTGATTAGTTAATGAACAAGTTGCTGCGAGCAGCTGCAATATTATGGGATTCAACTTCTACGAACCCATCCCATTATCACTCCCACTAAGCATTAGGCATTAGGCACATAAGCAATAATTTACTTTTTAATCTCAGTGGTGCAATGGAATACAATAAATTCAAAGAATTTTAGCAAGAAGAAAAAATTGATTGATCTGCTAACCATCAGTTTGGTGGACTTCCGCTATTGGTATACGTCATTGTAAAAAAAATATATTTCATTATTCGAATGTCATAATCAGAAACGTGGTTTGTCTGTGAAAATAGTGAACTGGCTCATTACAAATATTGTCAAACAATGCGTGTATCAGCTTCAATGATGTTGTTGATAATTGTGCACGTTTTAATTTCATCTGTTAAAGCCTCAGAACTACGGCTAACACGTGGTAGGTGAAAAAACAACATCAATTCATTACGCAACCTCGACTGGTACCGGAGAGCTTGTTACAATAATTTTTTTTTTTTTTTTTTCGAAGATTGATGATAATATATCATGTATGCTTAAAATGCTTAATAATAATAATTAAGAGATTATGATAATAATTTGTTCCAAGATTGATGACAATATTTTGCATAGTAGTATAATCTAAAGTCGGTCATGACTTGACTAGCAACTATTCTAATGAGACATTTATGTCTTTTTAAAGTACGGAAAAGTTTTTTTTTTATCTGAAATACTTTAAGAACTTTATTGAAATGAAGAAAGGTTTTTTTTTTTTTTTAAGTACGGAAAGGTTTTTAACCCAAAAAAAGGTACGGAAAGGTACAGGTGTATTTCATAATTATTTTTTTTAGCTTTGTCTGCCTTTCGGACCAGATGGCTTTGGCTGATAATGGTTATTTTTTACATAATTATAATATGTGAAGGAGAGAAATTTAAACTCAAATTCTCCTAGTAAAGAGAACGAAGTATTAATGAACCACAAAACTCTTAATGCTTAAGTCTGAATATATATAAATAAATAAAAAGCCAAATAACAAAACTCTTGACATTTAATTTATTTTTCAATAGTGTATTTAGTAAAATGTGTGTAAAATTATCAAAATCAATATTTCTAGTTGAATGTTTCAATATTTATATTAAACATTAACATTTTCATATATTTATTATAAATATTGTTCACTAACTTGAAAGATTATCTCATATTGTCATGTATACTATGAATTTATATTTAATTTTGAATAATAATAATAATAACAACAATAACATATACTTTTCTTTTGGTTAGTTTATATAAAAAAGAAAGAAAAAATATAATTTACGCTCATTAACTTTGCCTTAAAACCATTTTGGTCCTTTAAGTTAATTTGAAGCTCACCCTCAAAAAAAAAAAAGTTAATTTGAAGTTGGTCATTTTAATTCGATAACTTTGCCAAAAAATTGTTTTTATCCTTTAAATTTAAAGCTAGTAATTTTAGTCCAATAACTTTGCCTAAAATTATTTTAGATCTTTAAGAACTCACTTAATCCAATAACTTTGCCCACAAATCACTCAAAATGACCAATTTATAGGACTAAAATGATTTTTTGATAAATTTACCAGATTTAAATGACTATTTTCAAATTTAAAGGACTAAAATGATTTTGGGCTAAAATTAATTGACTAAAATGACCAACTTCAAACTTAAATAATTAAAATGATTCTTGGGCAAAGTTAACAGGTGTAAATTGCATCTCTCTCATAAAAAAATTAGGGTTTTGAATTCATCTCCCCACTTGTTTTAACAATTTATAATAAATTAATATATATATATATATTTTAAAAAAAAAAAAAAAAAAAGACGCACACACTAAGATTGTTCTTTGTCATAACCCAAATGCAAATGCTCTTTCATACTGTTTTCTTACCGAAAAGTATTAGCCACTTTCCTCATTTTTTGATTAAAGTATTAGCCACTTTTTCTGAACTTGCATTTAGATGTTAAACAAATGTTAATCACGGAGATGGTTTATCATCTAGAAGATAGTTTTAATTATTTAGCACATGATGCATTTGCTTTTCTTTCTCTTCAGAGCATTCAATCAACCTTTGAATTTGAACAGTTCCAACTTTTGAAAGGCCACCCACCCATTCTTTTTTCTTTTTTCTTTTTTCTTTTTTTTTTTCAATTTTCCTCTCTTGCACATAATGGACGCATTCCTAAGTGGTGGCAGAATTAGGTAGTATAGTAAATACACTTTAATTTAAAGGTATTTCTCTATCAAATTAAAGATTGCTTCATAGCTACACAATATGTAAATATAGAAGACATAAGTTGCACCAATTATTTATTGTTTGTTAACTTCAATATACCAGCAAGGCCTTTCACTACCCTGTTGTGATTTATTTCCCTTTTGTTTAGTCAATTGATGATTTAAAGCTACATTTTCTTTTTCTTTTTCTAATTAATTTCACCATTACAGGCTAGACAAGAACATGAGGTTTCACATAAACTATAATTATCAATAGATTAATGCCAAGATCTCTTTCATGTTATATTCACAAGCTTTTAAAGACAAATGGATTTTTTTTCCCCCTTTTAGAAGGGAATCTATTAGGGGACCATTGTCTTTATGAGCAAATAATGAGACAGATAGTTCTACTCTTCTTCCTAATCTCCCTTCTCCTAGTAATTGAGATTATATCCGGTACAATGATAAAGAGATTTTACCAACTAATTAGTTACCTTTTACAAGACAAGACAAATAAAACTTCTATCAATCTACTTTTATTTTTTGATAATTCCTTTATTACGATTAATAGTAAAAGAGAGAGAAAATATTATATTAATGAAACCAAAGTCTTGTCGATGTTATAGTACAAATCTTTTTATTATGGTCAGTTTAAATGAAGAGAGAGTAAAAAAGATTAAAGTAAAGTTAGTTAAATAACTTTACTCTACATTCCGTTCATCCGAACTGACATTAAAGAACTTTAGTTTAAATCTCACACTCTCTTATCTTTGAAAGCAAAAAATTATATTAACGAGGGTATAATTCTTGACTTTCGGACTTTACCCACAATTCTCTCTCTGACAGGTATCCCATGCTTCCTTTTTTAACCCAAAAAAAAAGTTCATTGCCTTTTCTCTTTCACTTTTCTCCTCCATTCTAGGTTGACTTCTCTTCCATTTCTTTATGAGTTTTCCCACTCTGGTATATTTCTTCAATAACCTTGTAATAGCTAGTACTAGCTAGAGTTTATTGGACACACGTTGCAAAAATTATCTGGCTATATAAGTACACATCACACCATGATAATAGTAGGTGCACTTGGATCGGCAAATTAAGCAATGGCATCTTCACTGCCAGTGTGTCTAGCTAGTTCTTCTCATTTAGTCTTGAGCATCGAGGAAGAGCTTGCCAAAGACCCCAAAATCACAGTCCCAGAACGCTATGTTCGCGTTGGTCAAAACCCTCCAATTCTAGAAACCCCTATACCAATCCCCACAATCGACATGAAACAACTTGTTTCCCTAGAAACCAAAGACTTGGAAAAAAAGAAGTTGCATGAATGTTGCAAAGAATGGGGTCTCTTTCAGGTTTTTTTCTCAACTATTATTTTTAATTAGTTTTCAATTCATTAACAAACATGATAGTTTGGGCTTACATTTCACTTTTTGTGAAATTCATGTGTCTTTGTAAATTTTCTTGGCTGCATGCATTGGAAAAGATATTATCACTTTCTTCTCAAGTAAACAACCTAATAGTTGTCATATTGTTGTTGCGCAGTTGGTAAATCATGGAGTTAGTTCTTCACTCATGGAGAAGCTGAATGATGAGATTGAAGGATTCTTCAAGCTACCTATGGAAGGAAAAATGAAGTACAAGATAAGGCCAGGTGATGTTCAAGGCTATGGAACCGTGGTCCGATCCGATAACCAAAGGCTTGACTGGGGTGATAGGGTGTATATGATAATTAACCCTCTTCATAGACGAAAGCCTTATCTCTTTCCAGAGCTCCCTTCATCTTTGAGGTTCCCTCTCTCTCTCTCTCTCATTTATCATTTTTTTTTTTCATAAGCTTTACAAACTAATACATCGTTAATTACCAAAAAAAAAAAATTATATTTATTTTTAATTTTGTTAAAGTAGCATCAATTATATTTATTGTTATATAAGTTTGTTTTTAGTAAAATTTGTAGCTTTCCCCTTCTTTCTTTTTTTAAGCTTAAGTTTTGGGTCACTAAACTAATTTTCTGTTTTCACTAGAGAAACTTTGGAGGCTTACTTATTGGAGTCACAAAGACTTGCTATGCAACTTTTTGGTTATTTGGGAGAGCTCCTAGAGATGGAAATGGGAGAGATGGAGGAGTTGTTTGAAGATGGGATGCAATCTGTGAGGATGACCTACTATCCTCCATGCCCACAGCCAGAGCTGGTTGTAGGTCTAACACCTCACTCAGACGCAGCTGGTATCACCATCCTCCACCAAGTTAATGGAGTCGAAGGTTTTCAAATAAAGAAAGATGGTGTTTGGATTCCTGTGAATTTCCTCCCAAATGCCTTTGTTGTGAATTTAGGAGACATTCTAGAGGTTTGACACTCTTTTCTTTCCTTCCCTTCCTTTCAAAAGTTATTTATGGTATATTGAATCTAGTCTACTTCATGGAAACCCTCATTATTATATCCAAACCTCTTTCTTTGCTAAAAAGGTTTTCGAACAAGGTATTATTACTACGTTTTAAAAACCGGACCGGCCGGTTCAACCGGTTCAATCAAAAACTAGATCTTAATCCGATCTGGTTATTAGTTAAAACCAAAAATGAATGAAAAACCGGATAAATAGTACAAACTGCCAGTTCAACTGGCATAATCGAAAACCAATGCGGTTAAACCAGTTTTAACATTTCTTCATAAATGCTTTAGTTGTTGTGTTTTTTAACCCAAAAAAAAAATTAAAAAATTAAAAAGAGAGATCTTGTTTCAGATTTAAAAAGATAGATTTTGATTTTGAAAATACTCTCTCAAGTATGAAGTGGTAAAGCCTAAAACACCTACATTGAACCAAAAACATCATATTTACTTTACTTACCTTTTGCTCAAAAGAAAAAAAAAATCAGATTTACTATATTGTGCTGAAGAAGAACCAAAGAAGCCCAAAGATAAGTAGATTTGTAACGATCTATCTGCTTCAGTTGAGACTTTTTTTTTGCTGCTCTTGCCTCTTGCACTGCACATATTCACGAGAGAGAGAGAGAGATGAAAAGCAAAAAGTGAGATGGGAACTATTGTTGAACCAAAACATGTGGATGTGATTTCAAAATGTGTGGTAGTTGGGAAGCTTGGGATATTAACGTGTGGATCCGGGTAGAATGTGTGGAGGGAAAAAAATATCAAGTGGGCAATGATATTGCTACCTATGGTGCACTTACTTTTTGTTATTTGAAAAATTAAAAATAACTAAACTATTTTATAGTGGGCTTGTAGGTTGTGGGTGCTTGTATATGTTTTTTTGTTTTTGTTTTGGTTGAATTGTGTTCAGCTGTGTCTAAAAGTTGGTAAGCCAAAGTTTAATGTTTTACTATTCTTTAATTTTTTTAGTTAAAATGATTAGTTATAAAATTATTTATTTATTTTTATAGTTATTAATTTTATAATTATTAATTAAATTATTTATGACGTCACCGGTTCGATAGGTCCGACCAAAAAATTGATAACTAGTCTTTTTTTCGGTTCTTTCACTAAACCGGTTTTTAAAACCATTATATGAATATTCCATGTTGCCTACAAGTCACGTAACATGTGTTTTCCCTAAAAAAATGATTTATTGAACAACTTACTTTTTCTGAATATTTATTAAACAACTTACTGATTAAAAATCATGACCTTTCAATAACCTAGGGTAACTCTAACATTAAAAAACCCAATGGACCATGATTCTCTTTATTTCAAACTTGAAATTACTATTAAAATTTTATTTTCAGGATCTAACAGAATTTGTTATGTAAGTTTAAATGATGTGATATTAAATATATCTTTAAATTTGTAATATTCAATATGAACTATTAAATGTGTCTAAATTAAATGAAGACAATAATTTTTCCAACCCAAATACTGTAATTAGATCATGTGCCCATATATGTTCTCTACAAATAATATATGCAACATCGCGGGACAAAAAATGCTTGTCTGGTTTCACACAAAATAAGAATGTCTAACTAGCTCATGACCAACACAAAAAATTCAACATTCAAATTTTATAATAAGCAATGCAAAAACTAATTATGAGGGAGATGGTTATATCTCGATGGCCTTACTATGACGATACTTATTATGATATGGCACTTTGTATATTGTTAAATATTATAAAATAAAATTGCAACCTTAAAACGGACTCTCTCTATATTTCAAATGAAATAGAGATGATCTTGTTATAATCAAGAATCAAGTGCAACCGACATCTTTCTACCACAGGAGTGCTGTCACAGCTGTAAGGTCATTGACATAATCATTGTTCCATCCAAGTGTAAGACTTTGTGTGATTTGGGAGCCAGCTCATGTAGAGCACAGAATGCCCCAAAAAATACAGTGTATATATGAAGTTCCTCCTCACACAGCCTCCTCTGCATCATCACTAAAATTCCACATGCAGACACCAAACTAACGATGAGATATATAAGAAACAATACTAAGACAAATATAATAACATGAAAGTAGCAAGCTTATAAAACTCAACCAAAATTTTAAGACAAATAAAGACTTAATATTAGATTATCTATCATGTCTATTTTCAACTAGTATATATATATATATATATATATATATATATATATATATATATATATTTGTCTAATTTGTACTTTTTGCAGATTTTGAGCAATGGTCTCTATAACAGCATTGAGCACAGAGCAAATGTAAATTCAGAAAAAGAAAGGATCTCCATTGCTATGTTCTTCAACCCAAAATTTGAGGCGGAATTTGGGCCAGCAAGTAGTATGTTAAACCCAAATAACCCACCATTATTTAGAAGGGTGGGAATGGAAAAGTATGTCAAGGATTTCTTCTCTCGCAGCCTCAATGGAAGGACATACTTAGATTATATGAGGATCAAAAACGGAGAAGCCAACAGTGCTAATTGATGGCCAAAACCGAATGTAATATGTCATAGTATTTATTATGTGCAGTGGTGCTTGAGTACTGGCAGTGGCAATAGCGTCTTTATCGATTTAATGCGCATTTTGTATGGTAATCTGATTGTACACACAATTTTCGTAAAAGAAGAATCACACGATCACGAAATGGTATAACAAATAATCAACTTGTATTTGATTTGTATATATGTGAGTACAATCTTCTGTATGAATCTTTACAATGAAATAGTACAATAAATTTCTCTGATTCGATCTCCAAGAAACGTTACAATCCGAAGGGGCTATGAAGCTTGATCTTGAATCGTGCTTTGATGTCTCTAAGTTGAATGAATAGTTGAACGTGCTTGATTTGATGCAAGGGCCGTTGGCTTGATCTCGAACTAGATTAAAGGAGAATCCCCACTTTGATTTGAGAAAGTAGGAATAGGCTTTGATGAACAATGGAATTCTTGTGAACTTTAGAGATGACTCTCTATTTTGGCAGTGTGTTAGTAGTGTTTTCTCTCTAAGTGTTTTCATTTTTTCTCATATGAGAAGCCTCTATTTATAGGCATCTCAATAGTATTTAATTTGGAATTTTCTCTCAGCATTTATTGAGAGTTGAATTATGAATTTAATTTGGTATTTCATTTAATAAGAATTTTCCATATAGGTTTTTTCTTCTGACGCTTCCATATGGATTTCTTCATTTGATGTTGCCACGTGGCTTGATTTCATTCACTGATCGTCCACATCATCAATTGGAGATTGATTTGATCACAAATATTTTATCATGAACAATCAGACAGTTGTGAATACATCATGAAATTTTGATGTCTACACTGATATATATGTATCATATTATTCGGCTTCACCATGATTGAATCTAAATATCCATTTAACAATATGAAGACCAAAACCCTCGTATGTGAATCAAACACTAAATTTTATGTAATTATTGTGGAAAATTTCCAAACGTAAGTGATTATAATGATAAGATAACACTAACACCAATGACTTATTGGTATATTATATATAATGGCATGAAGTTTTGACCTATTGGTATAATGATGAGCTAACATTATATTTAGAGAGAGAGAGAGAGAGAGAGAGAGAGAGAGAGAGAGAGAGAGAGAGAGATATAAACCTCTTAATATAAACATGATAATTTCAAATAAAGACTCTACATCATGGTTTTGAAATCAAGACTGGACCGTACGGTCCGACCGGATTAACCGAAAACCGTTCATCAACACGGTTCTTTAAACCCTAAGAATCGGCCTATGTGAGAAAGTCAGTGAACCGTTCCGACCGCGGTTGAACCTTTCGGGTTTGAAAACCATAAACGGTTTTCACAGGTCAGACTGTTAGAGGTTTTTTTTTTTTATACTTACAGGTTTACAGCCATTGTTGAAGGTTGAAGCTTCAACCACGTGAGATGCTATCAAATGAGATTACACCCCATCTTTCTGTTCTTATTCTTTGTCTCGCTTGCTCTCTTTCTCTCTCTGCATTTTTCATTTTTGCCGATGTTGTTTCAGTATTTTGGGCCTCTGAACTCTGAAGTATTCAGTCTTCTTCTTCGCTACTTCTGAAGTCTACTTCTTTGCTACTGCGTGCTTTAGTGTCAACCACTTATATTTGCTTTGCTGTCAACTACTAACATATAATGCTTGCTTGCTGTCAAGCATTTCCTTCTTGGGTTTTGTTCTTTATTTAACTTTAACAATTTTTGAATGCATGGACCTCTTCAGATCTAGCTTTTGATTTTTTTTTTTTTTTAATTCACAATAAATGGTGAACAGTGACTATTCAAATGGGCTTGGGAAAAAAAAGGATCGGCAATCAAATGGGCTTGGCCATGAGCAAATAAACTAATTTGTCTCTTAACTATTTTATTAAGTTTCATAAAATAAAAATTATTGGGTACTAAAGTGTGCTTTGTCATGACTTAAAAATAATTTAGAAACTCAATAGCTATTTATGTTTTTTTAGAATTTAATAATTCTTATTTGTATTATGAAAGTTATGTTATAAAAAAATACTATCTATATTTGTTTTGGATTATTTTAGTTAAATTTTCAATTTTTATTGATTTATTTATAATTTAAATAATTATTAAATTAATTATGACATCATCATGGTTTGACCTCGGTTTGACCCCAATCCAACTTTAAAAACCTCGAATTTCTCCATTTTACGGTTCATTGAATGGTCCGAGTTTCAAAATCATGCTCTACATAAAAAGGTTAGATGTTCATATTATATGCAACAGTTTTTAAAACTAGTTATATTAAGATAATGTCAAATCAATGCTTAGTTGAATTTGGATATATAGAATTAGGTTAATTGTATCATCTAAAGAAAAGTTCGACTTAAGTGACAAGCAAATTAAGGACAAAATTTCAATATTAAAGAGGATTGGAAAAGTGTTCCCACAGTTTTCCCCAGCACGTCATAAAGCATGCATGCAAACGTCTTTCTGAACAAACCTTCAACAAAACTAATTTTTATTTCAAAACTACTTTTACAAAAGAAGTGTAGTACTCCAAGTGAGGATGACATAAAAACTCCCCGACCCCACTCCATCCCACCAACTTAATTTTCTTTACTCGGAAGAAGGGACGTGATAGGAATGGGTTTTGCTCACCCCCAAGACACCCCGAAGGCCCGAACATGTATATATTTTATTTAATATATATTTTAAATATATATAGTATAATTTTTATACATATGTTATTTATAATTTATTTTTATACATAATTTATCATTATTCTCTCTCTCTCCACTCACGGGTTTTTACAAATATTTGGAGGTGTTCAAGATCCGACTCCACCCCATTGTCATCCCTAACTCCAAATTGTGTTGATTTGTTCACAGATTTAAATTGTCAAGTCATTGTGTTTGATTCTAATCATCCAGGGAAGTGTTAGTTACAGCTAACTTTATCTGAAAATATTTGCCACATCCAGGGAAGTGTTAGTTACAGCTAACTTTATCTGAAAATATTTGCCACAATGTGTGACTAATCCTTTTGAACTCTGGTAATTGTTAGTTACATATCAACCAACTTGTTGAAGACAAAAGCATTACAAACGACAGAAGCAACAGCACTAAAAACGACAGAAGAAAAGCAAGGCTGAAGAACAGAACAACAGAAGCAAGAGGAGACTTGAAACAGAGTTTAGTTAGAGAGGAAGCCAGCTGTCAAATTGTAATTGGTGGATTAGTTGAAAACGGTTAGTTAGTTTAGCGCCTGGAGTAATGCTCTGTTTTGGGATTGTATATAAGCAGCTTAGTTAGTAATTATAAGTTGATTAATTCATTTTTGTACCATTCATTTCAGTTAATGAGAATTTCAGTTTCTCTCTACTCTCTGTTATTTTACACAACTAATAAAAATCCCATATGAATGAAACCATTGGCCCATTGTTCCCATGACCCCTCAAGACCTCACTTTATATCAAAGAGCAAATGGCATGGATTTTGGAAACTCAAAAGAGATTACGATTTTATGCCATTAAAGAGTAGAATGAACTAAGAAGAATGAAATTGCCAAATTTTCCCATCTAAAAGTTTTGACGACATTTGATTTGAAATGGGAAGTCCAAGGTTAGGTACGAATGTAGGTTTTTTTGTTTTGGGCTGGAAACAAATACAAATATGGTTGGACTAGAAACGTTCTCCCTTGAATTCGCAAATCGAAATGATAGTGCCAACTTAACCAAAGCAACATATATTGTCCACGAATGGTTTGCTAGCAAAGTGGATTCTTAGTTAGAATATGAAAGGGATATGACAGAAAACATATTTTTTAACATGGTAGGCGATTTAATCATTAGCCCAATAAAAAGTGTTGGACATAATCTATACAAGTGGTTAGCATTCAAATGATATGATTAATAAGATATTGAGTACGTTAATTTGGGACATGTTTTCTTTCTCTTTGAGGATGAGAAGGGCGTAAGATAGGTAGGGACGGAGCCACACTAGAGCCCAAGAAAGCCCTCGCCCGTGAGTTGCAGAAAAAAAAAAAAAAAAAAAAAAAAACATTTATAGATATATTAGGGCCTAATTTGAATTGTGCTCAAGGAAAATAAAACTTGACCTCCCTCCACAGATTAGCCCAAATGACATCATAAATCAGCCCAAATTAACAATTATAGTTATTAGGACCCTGTTTGGATGGTGAGTGATTGATATCTCATCTCTCATCACCCAAAAATCATCACCCTATAACTCATTTTTTATCACTTGAAAATCCTCAACTTATACCCAGCTCTGTTTGGCCCTTAAACCTGGTTGAGTTTTCATTCTAAAAACTCAAAAATCTCAACTTTTTGTGGGACCCACGAACTGACTTAGTGTAGTGAAAACAAAATGGCTACCCGCGTGGAAAGGAACCCCTCCAGCTCTCTCTACTTTGCTATTACCATTTTTTTCCTTCACCCCCAATACCCTCACCGAACCTAGACGCTCTCATCGCCTCTCACCGAACCCAGAAGCTATCATCGCCTTCATCCTCGTCCACTCAAACCCAGCACCCAAGGAAAGAAAAGAGAAACCAAGCCCAGAAACCCAGTGAAAAGGAAAGAAAAGAGAAAAAAAAAATTAATAGAAACCAAACCCAGAAACCCAATGTGAAAAGGAAAGAAAAGAGAACAAAAAAAATAGAAACCAAACCCAGACCCAATATGAAAAGGAAAGAAAAGAGGGGGAAAAAAAAGTTTAGAGAAACCAAGCCCAGACCCAGTATGAAAAGGAAAGAAAAGAGAGAGTAAAAAAAAGGAAGAAGACGAAGTGGTGAAAAAAAAAAAAAAAAAAAAAAGACGAAGTTATGATGAGTGGCTTGGGAAGAAGAAGAGCAAAGAAAATCAAAGAACAAAGCAAAAAGAAGAAGTCTGGTAATGAGAGAGAAGAGAGCTATTGGGGAATGGGCTAGCATGGATTTGACAACACACAAAACATGGGGCCCATTAGTTGAGTGAAATTATGAAAGTGTCATCATAACTCTATTTCCATAACTCAAAAACATCTAAAACTTGTTTCTAATTTTTGTAACTCATTACTCACTTTGGTGAGAATTGAGTGATGGAAACAAATTCAAAAAACTCATTTTAACAAGCCTTGCCTCCGTGGTACCCACCATTTTTGAGTGATGAGTAAGGGAAATAAAGTTATGAGTGATGGAAACTCTTAAATCCAAACAACCCCTAGATCTTCGCCCCCTAAGTCGAAACTCTGGCTCTGTCCTTGAAGATAATGAGATTTATTTTGTACAAATCAATTTTTTTTTTTTTTTTAATAAAGGTGGGGAACATGGTAAATTTGCGTTCTTGGTGGCGCCTAGAACTGCATCATCAAGTTTTCCAGCCAAAGGATTGAAGGGTGATCCAAAGAATTCTTGTGTGAGGACAATAGGTTGAGAATCGCATTACATGGTCCTATACCAAGGATCGAAAGATTTTTTTGTAAAAAGTGAATATGCCTGGGCGCTAGGACAAATCTTTGGAGATGGGCTATAGATGGAGTAGAGTGCTCGAATAGAATTTGGAAGTGGGTTCAAAATAAAAATTAAAAAATTTTGCATGGAGAGATGGAATATCTTGCCTACTCAGCTGAACTTGAAAATACAGAAAATGCTCCCTAAATAGTCTTTGTGAATTATGTGGAATGCTTGAAGAATATATGATGCATATATAATTGTGAACTAATAGCTAGGTGCATGCACTTGCAGAAGTTGCCAAAGGCCTAGATTGATGAGTGTTGGTGATAAAAGCATTGATTGTTTGATTTGTTCATGATTTTGGGCATTAAGAATTTTGCAATAGAGGAATGCCTCAACTCCCACAGTGCATTGTACTAGGGGCAAAGCAAGGACTATCACGAGAAGTATAACTACAACCATATTACCAGTGAGAAAAGGCCAATACAAAAACAACAAAAAAATAAACTGGAATTCGCCGGAACCTGAAGATTTTTGCAAAGTAAATTTTGATGCTGCAAACATTTGATGTTAAGCTCAGCTCAAAATTCAGTCCAGTGAGGAATAAAGTCTCATCCATAAGCTCAATTTGTAGATTGTAGTGAACCTACTAACACAACCAATCCCATTAGTCAATTAGTCACTGTTGAGGTCCAAAATGTGACAAGAAAGTCCAGCCCATGAAGACAAGGAAGGGGGCTGTGGGCCTTAACAAGAGAAAGCCTAGTTTGTAAAGATAAGAAGGGCCATGAAGGCCCAAAGGCCCAACGAGTGAAGAAAATCAAAGAAGTATGGAAAGAAAGAGAACCCAAGCTTAGGGTACAAACGGGTCCTCCACCCCTAAAAAGCGGGTCCCTTAGAAAAAATCTAAAAATGCTGAGTAAGACATGGACGGTCTAGAAGATGGTTTGGGAACAAGGCATGCATATTTTGAAAAAGGGAAAAAGAGGAAGAAGCCGTTTGAAGTCCTATCAAAGTCAAGCTCTTGAGAGGCAGAAAGAAATTATAGGGACTAGTGATGGCTTCAGGATCAAGACCTAGTGAAGGAACCGAGGGACCTCGGGCAAGGCAGAGGACATGAAGTAAGAGGAAGGATGGTCAAAGGCTTTCCAAGTCTGCCCATTGCAAGGAGGAATCCATCATATTTATGGGAAAAGGCCAAACCAAGGGAAGTCAACATCAAGGTCCTAGGACCTTCGACGTGTCCTTTTAAAGCCTTGGAAGAAGATCATGGAACATTAACCTTAGAGGAGAATCTAGATTTGTCCTAAGGAAGGAGGAGCTTTTATAAATAGAAAGTTAGTTAATGAACTTTCAGGTCTGAGTTCCCATAAGAGCAAAATAAGAAGAAATAAAGAAAGGACAAGCCACCAAAATTTCAGACAAAGGAGATTGGCTCTGATACCTAGAAAAACAAAGGGAGAGAACAGTAATTTGAAAGCCCTCCAAGAGTAATATAAAAAGGGAGAAGCAAGGAAGACAAGGGAGACATCATTTTTACGCAAAAGAGACCAAGAAATATACAAGAAGAGAGTTTAAGCTTTAAGTTGAATTCATTGAGCAAAGAGAGGCATTGTAAAAGGTCCTGTAGCAAAATATTCGAGAAGCCACTCAGATTCAAATGACTCAAATTTCACAAGTCTTAGGAATCCAAAAGGGATTAGCCAAGTTTGTGATCTTTGAGGCTTATTGGACCTTGTGGAATACCCTCACAGGGTGGGACCAAATGTACTCTAACACTTGACTTAATCAAATATAACTTTCTTGAAGCATTCATAATCATCATTGCTCATTTTTATGTTGTGTACTTGTTGTTTCTTCCTTTTACTCAGCCAATACATATATATTTGTGGAGTTCATTTGTCTTGTGCACAAATTGGTTCATATAACGACCCAAATAGGCCGTAGTGAGCCAAGCTCAGTTCACCCAACATCAATCCAGCCTCTTTTTCAGTGACCCAAGGTCCCACATCAGCATTAGGCCTAAGAACTGTCAAAAAAGGGACCCATAGTCACAAGCTTCAAATTTCAAGTACTAATAATAAATAACAAGATTTTGGCATCACTCAGATACTCAAATGTCCCTCCCAAAGTCCTTATCAAAGGAAATTAATCCAAGTCCAAAAGGATAATGGTGAAGTTGATATATATTAATGTCTCTTTAGTGTTAGGGCCGACTCCAGACATTTTAGGGCCTAAGGCAATAACTAAAATGGGGCCTTTTTTATATTTATGTATTAATTAAATTAATAAATATTTAATTTTTTTATATTATAATATATTTAATTTAAAATCTATTTTTCTTGCCTTCTAAGATATAAATTGACTAATTAATTTTTTGTATTCAAGTTCTTCTAATATCTTTTTTTCAATTGATAATATAGTTAATCCACTTAATCCCTCTTGAGACATTGTTGATTTTAGATATGATTTTATTAATTTTAATTTTGAAAACTTCTTTATGCAGAAGCAACTATAACAGGTATTATTAATAAAATTATATAAGCAATACATGTATTTGGAAATGAATCTAATATTTTTATATAATTTAGTACGTCAATTGGAGCATATTCTTTTATTTATTTTTACATAACGTGTGTACTCTTCACTCACAAACATATATAATGTTTTATTTTGTATTTTCTTTTAATAGTACTTTTTTTTCTTTTAGTTACATTTTTTTGTTTTTTGGATTGAAGTTTTTTTTTTTTTTTTTGCTTTTGTTTTAGTCTTAGTGTAATCTTTGACAACCTTACTACCATTCTACTAATTAACACACTACAAAACGGATCCTATAACAAAAAATAATATAAAATCGCAATATTAAAAAAAAAAAAAAAAAATCCTCAAGGCCCAGAAGTAAGCCCATTACCACAAGTCTTAATAGCTAAGTCCACCCACAAGAGATTTATAAGATGAATTAAAACAAAAACCACGCATCAGATAAGAAAAGTGAAAGACAAAAACGATACCAGCACAGGTCCTCAGTTGTAACTTGTAAGTGTTAAAATAGATCAGATTGGAGGAGAAGTGGAGCCACCAACAGAAGGCATTTAAGAGTAGTGACCAGTGGAGGGGAAGAATGATAGAGGCAGAGAGAGAGAGAGAGAGAGAGAGAGAGAGAGAGAAACGGTAGGTATGGCCGTATGGGTAAAATTTTGGGATTTTTAATTTGTGTTTATTTGTTATTGTTTTGTGAGTAATATTTTTAGACTGAATTTGTATTTTATCTGGTTGAATTTTGGTTTGTCTAGAGGTTAATGATGTTATTTTTGGGACAATTGATTTTTTTTAGACTAAAGAATTTTCTTCTTGTTCTTGGATCAAAGGGATGTAGCATATTTTTTGGTGTTTCTTCTTGAACCCAAATTTTTTTTTCCACCTACCCCATTTTTTCCAAAATTTTGGGGCCACCCTTCCACTTGGGGACTTTAAGCAATGGCCTAATTGGCTTAGTGAAAAGGCTGGCCCTGTTTAGTGTTTACTCAACTCAAACGAACATCAATATCAATTCCATAAATGCAGATAGAGTACTTGCCATTCAAAACAAACATAAAACATTCATAAAAAAAAAACAAACATAAAACTTTTTTATTAATTTCCACATAATCATGACCAAGTACAGCCTCAGAATATAGGAGAAAAGTAACTGCCTACTCAGAAGCAAATCAGGGTCAGAATCATGGCCCAAAATGATTCAGAAACTCATAAAAGGAAGCCCACTAATTATAAAAATGGCCCAAAATGAGTTTACATTGGGTCGAAAAATTAAGTATCACTCATTAACTATCACATTTTTACAAACACAATCCCAACCCAACCCATTTACTGTCTATAACTAACTAGTAACTGGTACCATATAGCATATACATAACACAACACACACATCTCTCATTCTATCTCTCTCTCTGAAATCCGAGAAACCCAACACCAACAACAAAGAAACCAAAACCCACAAAACAAACAGCGAGAGAAACCGGAAGAGAAACGACTTCTGAGAGACGAAAATGGTGGCAGACGAGACTGTGAAGCCTGGAACCTTGGAGGAACAGAGCAACATCAACGCTGCTCCAAACCCAAACCCAAACCTGAGAGCTGTGGAGGAAGAAGAAGAGGATGAGCTTGAAGAGGGAGAGATCGCTGGGGGAGAAGATGAGTCCAAGGGATCTTCAGCTACGACAGCTGTGACTCACCCTCTTGAGCATTCTTGGACTTTCTGGTTCGATAACCCATCTGCCAAGAACAAGCAAGCCGCTTGGGGTAGCTCCATGAGACCCATCTACACCTTCTCTACCGTCGAGGAATTCTGGAGGTTTTGCTTTCTTTCTTTTGCTTTTTTCTATCTGGGTTTTTGTTTGGCTGCTCAGAAAATCATAAAGTTTGGATCTTTATGTTTATTGAATAAGGGGAAAAAAAGAAAAAGAAAGTGTGATTTTGCTTAGAATTGTGTTTTTTTTTTTTTTTTTTTTTAAATCTTGTTGGCTGTTGATGTGTTTGATGGGAATGAATTAGCTGAAGATTTGTGGATCTTGAATTTATACTATGATCTTGAATTCTTGATTGATAATGTGTTGTGGGTTGAAAAAAGAATGTGAAAATTGGCTCAATGGAGTGAAATGCTTTACATGTGACACGTTTTGGTGGAACATTTTTCTTGGTTAAATACATATAGCTTTCTCGTAGGAGAAATTGGAGCATTCTTGATTCTTTCATGTGAATAAACAGGTTCTTGCCTCTTGGGTTTTGCTAAATGTGTAAGTGAATTGGTTGTATTTTCTGTAGATTATTGTTTGGATCTTGCATTCAAGCTCTGATTTTAACTTGTTCAATCTTGTATTTATCTATCTCGTACTTAAAATTTATGAATTTGAGTCAATTCTCTTTTACTCATTTTATGGGAAAACCAATATAAATACCAATTGAATCATGTAAACCCCTCTGACCCTTTTTTTTTCCTTTTGGTTTTGGAATGAGGATTCCATTTTTCTGCATATGTATAAAACATAAACTGGCTGAGAGAATAATAGAGAATACCTCACTAATTTTAACTTTTGAAAAAATTTCAAGCATAGGCATAGTTTGTAAAAACTTCTTATCAAGGAATGTGTGTGCTTATATCCTTATTGATGCACTGATTGCTGATCACTCTCTCCTTTTTGTATGTAATACCTCTTGTCTTTCTACTGGTGTCTTCATCATATCCAGGCAAATGACTGACAAATTTGCCTCAAAATTTATTTTGTATACAGCGTTTACAACAATATTCATCATCCAAGCAAGTTGGCTGTGGGAGCAGACTTTTATTGTTTTAAGGATAAAATAGATCCAAAATGGGAGGACCCTGTTTGTGCTAATGGAGGGAAGTGGACTTTAACCTTTCCTAAAGCGAAATCTGATACCTGTTGGCTATATACAGTATGTTTTCAGACCATCCCAGTGATTTAAATTCTGTATCAACACTTTTATGTGGTATCTAATTTTCTGAATGTGCTGGTATTAGTTGCTAGCAATGATTGGAGAACAATTTGATCATGGAGATGAAATTTGTGGAGCAGTTGTCAATGTCAGAGGTAGGCAGGAAAAAATATCTCTATGGACGAAGAATGCTATGAATGACGCTGCACAGGTAACTGGTTATTAAGCAAAAAAACATGAATTTTCATTGTATTGCATGACTTCTTAACTTATTCTACTTCATATGGATGCTGAATTATAAATGCAACTTTGGTTCTGTGTATATGAGTATAAACATAGATCCTTAGTTTATATTGTACTATGTCTATTCCTTTATTTCTCCCCCTTTTAGTCCTCTACTTGGATGGCAAGAAGGTAGAGGAAGAGAAAGAAATGTTATATGTGCAAGTTTGGAATAGTTGTCCTATGAATCCAAGTACTCAGTAAGTTTGATACTAAATGGAGCAGTTGAGCGAGCCTATAGGATCACCTGGCTTTCTCCTTGTTCTTTTCAGGGAAAATTATACTTTTCCACCACCCTAAACTTTCATCCCAAACAATTCCTTGATTCCATAAGATAAGTAAGAGGAAAGTATAAGCTGCCATTTGGGTAAATACTTGACCTGCCATTTTTTCATATTATTCTGCTAATACATTATTAGGAATTGACTTAGTGCTTCCTAAGTCAATCTAAGACGTTATTTGATATTATCCAGCGTGGTTGAAACACCATTTGTTTTTTCAATGATTGTCTTGATTCTGATTAAATGTGCATGGCTCGTGTCAATATTTTTTTGCTGCAGCTAAGTATTGGGAAACAGTGGAAGGAGTTCCTTGATTACAATGACAACATAGGATTTATATTTCATGTAAGAATTTTTTTTTTTTTTCAAAGAATGAACTAATTTGGTTTTCCATATTTGTTTGGCTCATTGTCATAGTTTTGGTGCAACATAAGTAAATTTTTGGTTTTGATCTTTCAGGATGATGCAAAGAAACTTGACAAAGCTGCTAAGAATCGCTACAACGCATGATATGCTTAGTGTGTTTTTAGGATGATGCCTAGAGGATGCAAGATGTTTTCTGGATGCAGAAGCCTTATCCTAGTTGCTATCTAAACCCGGAGCAATAAGAATGATAGCTCTACCCAGAGCAACAACTATTGGCACTTCAAAAGGCTTATTCTAGGATTCTAGACTCAGTTGTGGCTCTCTCTGGCTCTTCTGTATTTTGCTAAAGAATTTACAATGCAAAATTTTACTTTTTTTAATGATCTTTATATGATGTTCAATGACAATTAGTTTAGTTTCTCAAAAAAAAAAAAAAAAAAAAAAAGTCGTTGTTTGTCTCTGCATCATTCATTTTTGGTCTCACAATGCCATAATCCTTTTTTATCCTTGGATGCAAATACGCGGTTATATGCAACTCCAAATAACGATGCTCATCCAATTATAAGTTTGTCAAAGTTCTCTTCACCACACGCCAACCATATCCGCTAGAACCTGAACTTAAATAGAGCAATATTTTGTCTAAATTAAATATAAACATGAGAGAGATCCAATTATAAAGTTGAAATGTTTAAAACTGCAACTTATATACTTTGTAAACACTAACTTTCTATTAGTTTCCTATCAGGGTATCACCCCCTAAAAAAATAGTCATTTACAACCAATGCCCCTTTTCCATCCGCTATGATGATATAAACAAGCAGAGCTAGAAAAAAGAACTATGTACAATTGTTGAATAGATAGAGGAGTCGGATGTCACGAAAAAATTTCCCCTTCCTCCCCATCAAAATCAAGTCCCTCTTCATCATCGTCATCGTCTTTGATAAATAACCCTAACTGTTCTAATTGGGTTCGAGTGAAAGATCCATGGAGCAGACGAGATGATACTGAACAGCCAAATAAAATCTCAAGTTCTTTTTGGATCACCATATTCTCCTCAAAATCAACAGTTTTTTCCATCTGCAGGGAGAGAAACATCAGAAAGAAGTCCCAGATAATCAAGAAAATCAAAGTCTATATGTTAAAATTGTAGAAAATAATTAAGACAAAAATAAACCTTCTGCAGGGCAACTCGAGCAGCTTCCCTTTCTCTCTCCCGCTGCTGCTTACACTCAGCCTCTTCCTTCCTTCGTAAGGCAGCTTCAGCTTCTCTAATTTGGGCTTCAATCCTAGCCGTCTCTGCAAGTAAAAATCCATAATCAGAGATATAGTCCTATTTGCAAGCCCCAACATAATTTGTCACTTCATTAAGCCCCTCTACACCATCCACACCAAATTACATAAAATCAATCATTCAGATAAAGAAACAGTGGCATGCTAAGAAAAATAGCTCTGTAATCACTACCAAGTAGCCAAGAATACAAGGAAATTGAATAAAGACCAAACCAATTTTTTCATGCACATTAATCTCCAATATCCAGTGTATGCACATTAAATATTTTACTTATTATTCGCAGTAGTAATGCTCAGATACTGTCAATGTCTTTGTATTCTACAAGATAAAACACCCACATCCAGCCTACTCCAAAGACGGACAACCAATTCTCAGACAGACCCCAAACTGCTTCTATGCGTTCATTTGACTACTAAAGCAAATCCAACCCTTTCCTTCACTTAATCTTTTTCAGATACAGCCTGTAGTATCAAAGTCAGATCTTTTCTTTTCTTTTCTTTTTCTTTTTTTTCCTACTTTATAAATTCCACCAACACAACACCCCCAATTCCACCTCCCTAACCAAACAGCAATGTTACCGTGGTGGTACCACAAAAAGCCCACATAAATCCAGTGACTAGTTGTGCTATATGATGAGCAGTGACTGTAATTTGATTCGGTAGTGACTTCAGTTTATACACAAACTGCAAAGCCTGAGGTGACACCTACTCTTAGCTATAAGAAACTTTAAGAACATGTCAAAATGCATAGACCAAAGAGAACCATGAAAATCTTAAAAATACATAAGCTGAGAAATTGCTGGAGAGCACAAGTATAAATCCAATAATGCAATATAACATAATATGAAAAACCTAGGGATATAATACAAACAACCACATCATTGTTCTAACCTGAACTTCAAAGAAATATTGCATCCTTCATAATATATAAAATGCATCTAGCATGTGCATTACTCAGTCAACATACTGCCCTCAGAACTATAAGGTTAAACTCCTCATGATCCTTTTTTTTTTTTTTTTTTGATGACATAGGAGAACTTCACTCAGATTAGTTGCACGTCGCAAAGCATACTGTACAACAATCCTCATTGTTAATCAAACTCCTACGGGCAATTGACCCCACCCGCCAGAACCAGTTACCGGGTAATCCAGGCGCTTTTCACCCCTGACGGGCTAAGCAATTTATCCTCATGCCCAGGAGGCGAAACTCCTCATGATCCTTAAAAACAGATACACCATAGTACACTTGATTTTCTGTTCATAAGGCTAGTATGATATACTTAAAACTACGAATCTGGAATAAAGTCCACTCTAGCTATAAAAAACTTCAAGAAAAAATCAAAATGAATAAAGCACAGAGAAGAGAACCACAACAAATCTATCAATGCCCAAGAAGCTAAAAAATTTCTAGACTGCACACCTATAAATCCAATCATGCAATGATAATATAATAAGAAAACCTAGGGATTTATACAATTCTTTTTATTAGAAAGTTGCACACCCAACCCAATGGGTTTTGAGCCCGTGACCTCATCCTCAATCTAATCTAGTGGGAGAAGGAAGCTCCATTTGAGCCAGAACTCATGAACTAGGGATATATACAACAACACTGCAAAGATTGCACACTTGTTTTATACAAACAACCATATCAACATTGCAGAGTGTGTATTACACAGTCAAAGTAATGCCCTCAGAACTGAGGTCAAAGCTCCTCATGACCCTCACAAAACTATAGTGCATTTGAATCTTTCTACATAATGCAAGTATTAATTTGCAAAATTCACCTTCACGCTGTCTCCTTTCCAGTCTTTGCTTTTCTTGCTGCATCTTCAAAGGATCAGCTTTGTCACCCTAATCATAAAAAAATAAAATAAAAAAATAGCATTTATAAGTGAGTCTGGAAACATAGAGCACCATAGGATATCAAATCACATGATGAGATTGTCCTAATTTAGGCATCTGAATTTTTTTTTTACAAATAAAACATATAGTATATCTTACATGGTCAAGAAGTGTCTTATGTTGGGCTTTCAGAATAGTTTCTGCAAAGCGGCTCTTCAACAGTGCTGCACGGAGAGCCTTCTTTGGTGACAGCTGTACAGCAAAATCTGGAGCACTCCATCCTATAACAAACAAATAGGGAAGAAGCAAAGTTACTGGCTGTTAATGTGCCAAGTCAAATGGCAACAAGTAACACTTAATTCAGGCGTTACTGACCTTCTTGGGAAGCAGCATCTATGGCAGGAGCTGTGAGCTGAGAACTAAGGCATGTATTTTCATCATCCAAAGCACTTACAGCCCCTTCACATCATCACCAATAGCGCGCCAATACTCAGATTATTGAGAAATAACAGGTCAAATATGACATATTCATAGTCAGATGAAAAAAGTTGCTCACCATCAGAATCTGGATCTGACTTGCTCATTTGGGATACCGACATGCTTTTTGCCTGAAAATCCAAAATTTGATAGTGTGTTTTAATTCAACCCATGGCCAAAAACTCTCAACTCCCAAAAATATTCATGACAACATCAAAATAATGTCAAACGTACCTGTCTGGAGGTATCAACACCACATAAACGATGATCTCTGTCCAATGATCTTTGGACAGATAAATCTGAACCAAAATAAAACATCTATCAGACAATTGAGTACTGGATACCCAAAAGAGGCAGCAAAACAACAGATCAACTAACCATTTGAGGATGCGTGGGTTGAATCACAAGAATTGCATTGGCATGTAATGCTGCCACATCTACCACATTTGCGAGTGATTGGGCTCAATGGAGGTTTGGCATTAACAGAACCACAAGAATGTCTGCTACCATTGTCAATGCCTATAAGACACATTGCAATTAGCTTCTATAAAGAGCCGTAAAAGCAGAATGTCCACTCTGGCACTTCATAGTTCATACCTTTGTGAATTTCTTTTCCTGAAAACTTCTGTGTGCACTTCTGGGTTGTCTTGGCAAGCTGTGCCTGCAAACAGAACAAACACAACTCAGACACAACTGAAAACAACTATCCTGATCGAGAGGAATATTACACGACACACACACACACACACACACATGAAGAAAGAATAAGAAAATATAATCATGACACACACACGTTATGAAAGAATAAGAAAATATAATCATGACATCAATGAAAATAATGTCAAACATACCTGTCTCAAAGCATCAGCACCACATAAACGATGATCTCTGTCCAATGATCTTTGGACAGATAAATCTGGACCAAAATAGAACATCTATCAGCCAACTGAGTACAGGATAACTAAAGGAAGCAGCAAAAGGAAAGATCAACTAACCACTTGAGGATGCATGGGTTGAATTACATGAAATGCTGCATTGGCATGTAGTGCTACCACATCTACCACATTTGCGTGCAATCGAGCTTAATGGAGACTTGGCATTGACAGAACCATAAGAATGTCTGCTACCGTTGTCAGTGCCTATAAGACAAATTGCCAATTAGCTCCTATAAAGAGCCATAAAGCAGAAGTACACTCTGCAAAAATTAATAATGCAGAAAGTACACTCCGCGGCAGTTCATACCTTTGACAAATTCTTTTCCTGACAACTTCTGCATGCACTTCTGGGCCGTCTTGGCGAGCTGTGACAATTAACAGAACAAACACAACTCAGGAAAAACAGAAAACATCTACTGTGATTAAGGGGAATACATATAAATGAAAAGGGAATAAGAAAAAGTGGCAACCTAATGTTTTTTTTTTTTTTTGATAGGTAAAAAAAAAACATTAGGTTGCCACTTTAAGTTTACAATCCACCTTAAGTTACATAAGTTAGTTTGAGTCCGGAAAACCCAAATGCCTAAACAGAAAATAAAGAATTGTAGCTTGTTCATTGTTACTACACAAATAGAATTAAACACCAGATCACGAATAACTTTAACATATTACTTACTTCAACATCTCTTCCATCACAGCTCCTTCTGACCTTTTCAGTGGATGACATGGAGCTCTTAAACAATGAATTATTTTGCAAAGGAGGTGTATTATGAATGTTTTGTCCTGTATCCTTAGTCTCCTTCATTCTTCCACTTGAAAATTTTCCTTGTCCTACCTTTGAGCTTTCACGATTCCACTTATCCTCCAAAGCTTTCCATCTTGACTCAAAAAACCTTTCTAATTCAACCGCCATCTTGTGGACTACATTATCAGGAGGATTATAAAGCATCGCATTAGAAAAGGTCAGTCTAACATCAGCTGCAAACTCTCCAGCACCAAAATAGATATTTTTCTCCAGTTTGGATTTTATTGTTCCCAGATCCATGGGTTTGGATATAATCGAGAAATAATCTGGAATATTTAATTCCACAGGATCAACTGGTTTCTTGAAAGGCCAATTAGCTGGATGAGTCATCAGCTTTTTCAGAATGGTGGAACACTGCAAACTCACACCACGATCCATCCTTTGCCGCTTCTCCCTTGGACACTCTATCAAGTCAGAGGGTCCACGCTTATTGGACCCTGGCATAGAAGACTTTGCCTTAGAATCCAACTTCTTTCCACCACAAATTACAGTAGTTTCATTCCATTCACCAAGTGAGAGCTGCTGCCCCAGCTCAAATGATTGCCTCCCAGTAGTGCCTTCTATTCTTTTGGAGGAGAATTTAACTTTAAGCTCTTTGTTTGGCACTATGGTTTCAAATGCAATCATATTGAGTAACCACAAGAATCGAACAAGGTCACTGTCAAGAATTCACAATTCTCAGGTGTTGACCTCAATACACTGTAACTAAGCACAGCCGTGCCTAACAAAGGAAAGTCATGCTTGACTATGGAAAAAGGCAAGGAAACAATTCCTGCACAAGATTTTGCAGTAGGTAAGCACCAGAAGAGATTATTTACATGACACTAGTATAAATTCAAAGTTAGTATGATATTTAATAAGGAAATATGATTTTTTTCTATAAGTAGAAAGAGATTAATTAATTTTGATAGCATAATTAATTCAATGAATGCATAAGAAAATGGTGTTCAATCTCTAATTATCATTAATGACTTATCTCCTAATGACAGTAATCAATGGCTCACTAATCTAAGACATATAATACAGTGGGTTCCGTCTGAATCATTTTAAGAGAGCAAAATCATTCTCAGAATATGTGCTTTAAAATAAAGAAATGCTATAAGTCAATAACAATGCACATGCATGTCTAGTGAAACTCTTAACTCAAAATTGTTCAAATCTCATACTTTATAGCGCACACAACACACTTAATCGGAAGACCATCTTCCATCTTGCCACTAAAACCTACCTCAAAATGCAGTTCCTCCAACCATAATAATGGGACAGAGTGTCAGGCTATGGACTCAAGAACATGACAGTGTGTGTAACTTAACAATAAAAAAATTTAAAAAAAATCAATATCCAATTCGCAAATAAGAATGAATTGTAATACTAAATTAAAATACCCAAAACTTGTTCAAGACAATTATGTTGTTTCACCAAGAACATGAAATGTGAGTATAAAACAAAATACCCAAAATTTATCATATTTAATTGATCACTTGGGTCTTAGCTGTGATGTATTACTAGTATTGATCCTGTGTACTTGGGGCATTATTTCTTCTAATAGAACTTTTTATTTATTAAAAAAATACCCAAAAATAATTCTAAACCAGGAGTACATGAATAATAAACTCATACATAAGCAAACAAAACATAATTAGAAAGCCCAGATAACCTAGAATAACAGAATTAGGGTTTCGAACTAAAACTACCCAATTGAATCAGAAACACGAAAAATTGAAACAGATAATTCAACTACACCAACGAAATTACTTAGATTTTCTCTACAAAAAAAAAAATCCCTTTGATTTTGAGATGAAATTTAGTATAAGAAAGACAAATATGGAAATTCAAATACTAACACTTCCTGTAATTTCAAAATTCACAAAAACGAAAATTCCAAAACAATCGAAAAATCTAACCCAATAAAACTCGCACAAGCATTGTTTCTTCAAAAACCCTAAAAATTCAAAATACCCATGTAGTTTTTCCTCCTAATTGTTTCATATAGCGTCTCGGAAACCAAAACAGCCCCAAAAAAAAAATCAAAAAACAAACACATACGAAACATGTAAAACAAACAAATTTAGGGTTTCGAAAATTAAACTTACCGGAACTAAATCGGGCACCGAGAAAATCTTCTCCTCCGATCAATTGCTAGAACAAAGAGGAAGAGAGAGAGAGAGAGAATAGCGTAGCAAAACTCAGAGAGAGCGAGAGAGAGAGAGAGAAAGAGGGTTTAGGAGTGTGTGTTTTTTTGTTGTGCTGAGAGAAAAAGAGTTAAGTGTGAGACCTAAGGGTTTTTCTTTTTTTTTTTATATTTATATGTGTGTGTATATATATATATATTTCTATTTTTATTTAACTTTTTTTAACAAGATAGAATTTCTACTCTATCCTAATTTAACTGTATATGTGTGTGAAGTTCCTTCCTGAATACTTGAACCCCGACCCTTGCCCCCACGTCCCATAAACATTTATACTTGTACAGTGACCACCACACCAAGATGCGCGATGATTTTAAATAACTTTTTAAAACAGAGGGTAAATTTTAGCTTTTAAGGACTTAGCATTAATTAACGATTAGCCGTGTGGATTGGTTTATATTTGGAATATAATTTTTCTTTTCTTTTTACTTTTGCTTTTTGGTATAATGGTGTTTACCTTTTTTTAATATTGTCGAAAATAACCCTGTAAAATTGTTATATTTTTTTATTAAAAAATTTATTGATGGGTACATAGTATGTGTGAAGTGGTACTTTTTTTTTTATAATGAGATTGACTATTTATTATTCACTTTTCTATACTTTTAGAACTCAATTATCAAATTAAGAATGATTTAATGATGTAAAGATCACTTTAAAAAACTACCTAGAAATAAATTTAAAAAATTAATTCAGCTTTCATAAAATTTAGAATACAAACGTTATATAACTATAACTACTAGCACTAACAACTTTAAAAAAAAAAAAAAATCATATTTTTCATTAAAAAAATAGCCTCAAGTGAGTAATAGATTATTTATTTTCTTTTTGTATTTTTTTTATAAATATTAGAAAGATAAATATAAAAGGCGTGTTTTTTTTAGGGAAGAATTTTGTTATGCTTCATTTTGTTCTAAATTTTTTTATTCTTTTTTTTTTTTTTTGAGAATCAGTTTATGATTATTATTATTATTATTATTATTATTGATGGGAGTTTATGATTATTTATTGTAATTGTTTCAATAATGCCCATCTTGGTAATCTACTTTATTATTTTTTTCTAATCAGCTTCACTTCATAACTTTAAGGTTGATTTTAAGAACTTCCTCAAAAAAAAAAAAGTTGATTTTAAGAATTACTGTGAGGTGGTTGATGATATAATTGGACTTTCTCTTATATTGAAAGAGATGAGAGGAAATCAATATCCAAATTGTGTTGTATTAATTAATCATTGGAAGATTTGTATGGTGGTGATTGTACATCTAATTAACTTTTTACCCCTTCCTTTTATTACATTTTCCCCAATGTTTTTACCTTTTTACTTTTTCTAAGGTTATTTTTGGAGGAGAGGGGCATGTTGGGTTTGGTAAATTGGAAGGGTTACTTCATTTGGTGATTTTTTTTTTTTTAAGGTGAAATTTAATTGGGAAAAGTAAATCCAGGTGGTTTGATCATTGTCTATTAATGATTGCCAAAAATCAGCACGATCTTATGAAAATTTTAAAGGTAAATTTCTGTGAATAAATGAATTGGAAATTTTGATGTAAAATCAAAATTGGTATGTTGGTAACGTATCACACACAAATTCCATTTTTTATATGATATTCAAAAAATATATATATATATATACATATCATATCATATCATATCATATATCATATATCATATCATATATCATATATTATTATTATTATTATTATATAATAAAAGTTGAGCTTATACGCCGTGATTGCGCCAAGTGGCTTCACCAAATTAAAAAATTAATTAATTTTTAGATTTTAAAAAGAAAATATTTAAAACCAACTAATATTAGATTAACATTAGATTTTTTGTTCATGTCAACTTCTAATTACAAAGTCCAACAAAAACTAACAAGATAAACCTAATCCGAATCAAATATCACTCCCAAAACTAATTAGATAAAATATGAATACAAAAACTTCTAATTAAAATGAATTACAAAGAACAAAAAAAACTAATTACATGAAGACTAAGACGCATAAAACATAAATAATAAATAATAAAATAAAAACATAAATGAGAAGATGAATTTGATCACAATTGAAATCTTATCCGCATCAAATACCACTTCCAAATATTAATATTTTACTATTATATATTGACTTCTTTAATTTTCAAACTAAGTCTTTCTCTTGTTTAAAAATAAAAAATAAATAAATCTTTCTCTCCCTCTCCTTGAAGCCGTTTGACATGGAAGACATCACTATCACCACTGGCAGGTATTATTTTACACTTTACATGTACTTGATTTGTCTTTCAAAACAAAAATCCATTACAAGTTTACGGCTATCAAGATCTGTAGATTCAGCCAACAAAAAGCAAAGAAACACTATTCTTGCAAATAAACATCATGGTTGCGTCAAGTGACTTCACCAAATTGAAGAAATTTTTTTATATTTTTAGATTTTAAAAAGAAAACATTTAAAACCAACTAATATTATATTAACATTAGATTTTTTGTTCATGTCAACTTCTAGTTACAAAGACCAACAAAAACTAATTAGATAAACCTAATCCGAATCAAATATCACTCCCAAAACTAATTAGATAAAATAGGAATACAGAAACTTCTAATTAAAATGAATTACAAGGACCAAAAAAACTAATTATATGAAGACTAAGATGCATAAAACATAAAAAATAAAAATAAAATAAAAACAGAAAGGAGAATATGAATTTGATCACACTTGAAATCTTATCCGCATCAAATACCACTTCCAAATATTAATATTTTACTATTATATATTAACTCCTTTAATTTTCAAACTAATTCTCTCTCTCGGTTTAAAAAAAAAAAAAAAAATCTTTCCCTCCCTTTCCTAGAAGCCGTTTGACATGGAAGACTCCACTATCACCACTGGCAAGTATTTTTTTACACTTTACATGTACTTGATTTGTCTTTCAAAACGAAAATCCATTATGAGTTTACAACTATCGAGATCTGTAGATTCAACCAACAAAAAGCAAAGAAACACTATTCTTGCAAATAGATCATATAAGCAAAGAACAATTGAAGGTAACCAATATAGTCATACATGTATTTTACATAGTAAATTCGTATCGAATTACAAATTTATCTGCTTCAATTTGTGTAAGTCTATTTTATAATAAACTTGTTTCAATAAACTAATCTTGAATTATGAATACTTCAATAAACCGGGATGCTAATGTTGTATACTATATAATAAAAATTGGACTTTGAGTGGTTGCGCTAAGTAGCTTCACCAAATTGAAGAAATTTTTTTAGATTTTTAGATTTTAAAAAGAAAACATTTAAAACCAACTAATATTAGATTAATATTAAAAATTTTGTTCATATCAACTTCTAATTACAAAGGCCAACAAAAACTAATTAAATAAACCCAATCCAAATCAAATATCACTCCCAAAACTAATTAGATAAAACAGGAATACAAAAACTTCTAATTAAAATGAATTACAAGGACCAAAAAAAACTAATTATATGAAGACTAAGACGCATAAAACATAAAAAATAAAAATAAAAAACAGAAAGGAAAAGATGATTTTTTTTTTTATTTTAGAAAGGAGAATTGAATTTTATTTCATTAAGGCATGTCTGCCTAATAAACATTCAAACAATGGACTGAAACATCCTCCATCCATACATAATAACCTATGATATGGCGTGCATATCTAGCAAGATTGTGAGCTACTTTGTTAATTTCTCTACCAGCATATTGGAACCTAACCCCACTAAACCGATTTGCCAAGACCTGTGCATCTCGGATCAGCAAGCCATAGATTGCAAATGGTTGTGATGTGTTTGTTAGTGCCTTCACAATTGAAATCTTATCCGCATCAAATACCACTTCCAAATATTAATATTTTACTATTATATATTGACTCCTTTAATTTTCAAACTAAGTCTCTCTCTCGGTTTTTTTTTTTTTTTTTTTTTAAATCTTTCTCTACCTCTCCTAGAAGCCGTTTGACATGGAAGACATCACTACCGCCACTAGCAATTATTTTTTTACACTTTATATGTACTTGATTTGTCTTTCAAAACAAAAATCCATTATGAATTTACGATTATCAAGATCTGTGGATTCAGCCAACAAAAAGCAAAGAAACACTATTCTTGCAAATAGATCATATAAGCAATGAACAATTGAAGGTAACCAATATAGTCATACATTTATTTTACATAGTAAATTTGTATTGAATTACAAATTTATCTACTTCAATTGTGCACATTTATTTTATAATAAATTTGTTTCAATAAACTAATCTTGAATTATGAATACTTCAATAAACCAGGATGCTAATGTTGTTGCAAATTTGCAAAGACGTGATATATATAATATGTACCAACAAAAGAAAAACTCCATTCAAGGAATTGATCTCTAGGCAAGTCTTTTTCTTTTTTCTCTAAAAACTATTGTTATTATCATCTTTTCTTTTCTTTTTTCTCTAAAAACTATTTTTATTATCAGTACATTGGCTTCAGTAGTTGCAATGCTTAAATTTCTTACTTATGGGTTAAATGGTTGAACAACGTTTAAATAAAAAACAAGAGAAGCAAGGTTAAGACAAAGATCCATTATGAATGAACAACAAGAAGGACCTACAAATTAAGCCACCAAGAGGCAAGAAAACACAATTTAAGATCAAATATTCGTGCAAAAGATCATATAAACAATAAACATATGGTCATATATTTATTTCGTAATAATTTTTACTTTCAACTGCAAACTCATCTATTTCAATTGCGCACATTTATTTCATAATAAATTTGTTGTGAAATACAAATGAAGGTAATAAACTTAGTCATGTGTATTTTTCATATCATTTTTCTTTGCAAGTACTTTTTAACATTTTTTTTTTTACTTTTCATAATTGTATCTTTATTTATTTACTCTATGAAAATTTCTATAATCCTACTAGCATATGTAAATTTTAAAAGATAAAATTCTGTAAACTAAATCATTATCTTTTGAAAAAAGAATGATTTTAATCGTTTGCACTATTTCATTATGTTTGCTTATGCAAAAATCTATTAGTTATGCCTATCTTTATCTAAAAAATAAGGTTATCAACAAATTTTTTTTTTTTAATATTTATCTTCAAGTATATTTACAACTTGAGATTAGATCATAGGGAATAATTTGATGTGATTTTCTATTAGAATTTAACTTGAAACTTGAAACGATACTTTAAGGATGCCTACAATGAAAGCTACAAGGTCTCTTTTCCTCTCCAAGGTTATTTAACTCTATCATTTCTTTTAATTTTCTTTGTTTTTTTTCTATTTCATTATACACATATATTTGATAGGATCTTCTTTTTTTTTTCTATTTCATAATACACATATATATTGATAGGATGAAATTCGGTGCCTCCTCCCTCGCTTTCAAAGAAAAATAAATAAATTCTCATGTAAGTCTCTCTACTTTTATTTTTTAATGTTTAATAATTTAGGTTTTTCTTAATTCTTAACTATTAAATTGAGGTTACCACTTAAATAAGCTTTCAAATATTTTCTTTTATCTTTTTTAATTATTGAATTCAAGATTTGTTTTTCATTTAAATATGCGGTGGTGATTACTTGAGCTTTAAAGCTTAATATATTATTTTGCAGACTCCCTTTCTATTTTTTTTAGCCATCTCTTTTTATATTAGTTACATAGTAAATTTTCAACTTATATACGATTTATAAAATAAAAAAAAAAAAAAAAAAAAAAAAAAAAAAAAAAAAACTTAATCTTACTTATGAATTCATTATATAACTTAAAATAAAAGATTATTTCTCTTTACTTTATTTTAATTATCTATTTTATTATTTAATTTTAATTAATTTAAAAAATATTTTCTTATTTTTTTTAGTTTACACATGATTCTTAATTAAGTCATGCATCGCACGGACATAATACTAGTATATATATATTTAAACTTTTGTTCATACACGTGACATTATCTAATAAAGTGACAGTACTCTATCCCAAAAAAAAAAAAAAAAAAAAAATAGTGACAGTAATCTCCTTTTTAGGCAACTAGTTAAGCTCATTAAGATTTGATAAAGTTATAGATTGTTGGCTCTTTATAGGAACTAATGTTGCATGTGTCTCCCAATAGTGTTTATGTCATCTATTCTCTAATCTTCTATTAATTAATGAAAAGGGAAAAAATCATGATTTGACCTCAACAAATTAGAATCTTATACTATTTAGGAGAGGATTTTAAAACAATTTTTTAAGATTATCTTTTTTCTAGAAAATAAGAATATCAATCTATCTGTCAATAAAAATAAGTCATGTCATCTTGTTATTAACTAACTTTTATTTAGTCGTTTCATTAGAATTCTGAAATTTCAGAAATAGGAACCTGTCCATTTCATTGGGAATTTAGAGAGTCTATTTCACAATTGAGATGTAAAGAGTATCACGTCATTTAAAATTTTAAATAAAATGATACACCTTTAATTTTGTAATATTTAATCTCAAACATAAAATTGATTGATCTTAAATAAAGATTATCATTTTTCAAAATTTTAAGGAAAAACCAAAAACCAAGATTTGAAAAACCAACCCTATTTTAGAAAATGTCATTCCAAGCACTTTAGTGACAATACTATACAACTTTGGAGGTTAAAGTTGCACTTAAAAACGAGGGAGTTGTTTATAAATTAAAAAATGAGGGAGTTCGAGCTGTGTTGGGAACTAGGAAGTTAAGCGAAGATTTTGTGAAAGAGGTGGAGATATATTAGATTTAAGAAAATTGCGGGTGAACAATGGACTGATCGAATACCAAAAAGAACATTAATTTTAATTACGGAGCCTGAAATTTATCTTTGAGGAACCAAATTAAAATGTGGCGTATTTTTTTTTACTATGTATTATGTTATATGTAGTAGTATAAAAGAAAAATTAACATTATATATAGTACTATAAAAGAATAAAAAAAACATAATTAAATATGCAAATGAAGTACCTTATAAGCCAATAGATGTATAACTAAAAGTGTCTACCAAATTTAATAAATGTGTACTAAAATTAAGAAAAATATTAGATCATTTTTACACATCTCTAATTATTATCATTAATATATTGTGTAGGTTAAAAATGAATAAATTACAAAAAAAATTGAATCTCCTTTATTAAATTAAATCTGTAGTCTATATTTTCTCCAAAAAAAAAAAAAAAAGGAAAATCTGTAGTCTATGTTCTTATAAAGAAATAAAATATGAGTTAAGATTCTCAACAACTATTTCCCTTTCAACATAAACAACCAAATTATATTAAAAAAACTCGTCCTTAAAGATTTTTAGGATTTTCTTGGAAAATTGACATTTCATCAGTAAAATTCAAAGGTGTATTGCTTTCTATAATAATAATTTTTTGTCTTTTTAAAAATATATCAATAATTTCTTAACTTGAACTTGCCTAATTGTTAGAAGTTCAATTACAATTCGGATTAATAATAAATCATTCTATCTCTTGAAAGTATCAATTAGATTTAAGAAATCATTAATTTAGCTTAATATGTTGAAATAAATAAATTATTTTGGATGAAATCAATTATAAATGAGAATATATAATTATATTTTTGCATTAAACTAAAGGAAATCAATTAAAAAATAAATAAACTAGCGAATAGCGATAATGAAAATCAAGGAGATTTACATATTTTTACTAGGAGTTAATATTAGAGAGTGGTACTTGTACGTGCAAGTTAGATTTGAGCTTATATAGAAAAGTGAAATAAGTAATCTAACAATACATCCACATGAGAAAGCTCGAAAAGATGTAAGTTTTGACATGACACTCAAACAAGAAAAAGAAAGCGATGATAGGACATGGAAAAGACACACATTTAAACAAGAAGAAGAAACTAATTGCTAAAGAAACACCAGATGTACGTGGAAAACCCTAAAGAATGGATAAAAAACCACGGTTCGAGCAAGAAGGTAACATTCTTGCTCGGCTCTGCTTGTATTATGTGTGAAAAGATCAGTTTACAATCAAGTTGCCTTTCTTTCCTACCAACTCTTCACTTTCATCTCCAAAAATATCTCTCTTTTCTTTATTAATATATTTCTATCATTGACGTCAAAAAAAAAATATATCTAATTGGGTTCTTGCCCTAATAGCACAACTACATGTCCCTTTTATACTCTAAGGAATATGGCTGGGTACAAGGACAGGTGTCAAGCCATCATTTTCTATTTTGGACCTTCTCACAGCTGTGATATTATCTGCTGACTAAGGGATAAAAACTGCGCCAACGTGGCACTGGGACCCATAGGTAGGTAGCTTTGCCACTACTTGGGAGACAAGTCTTGGACATTGAGAGGGACATCAAGAGTATTGTGATTGGTACATGTATCCCTAAGGTGACTCCTTGTGCACTCAACCAATAAGGGGTGTCATTATAGCCTCTGACCTTAAAAAGTCACTATCTTCCTTTTTGTGAGAGCTTGAGTACCATGTCAGGTGTAAATCTTACTTCCTTCCCAAGGCAGTCACGTCTTTAACACGGACCAAGACAAGATCCCTTAGCCAACGCTTCATCTCCCCTTGCTCACAGCCACTCCACGTGTAAGGTCGAGATTCAACCACTAATGCATTCCTCCATGCCCTAGTAGTGTTATGTACAGTACTGTATAATGAAAAATGTACGGCAAGATTCCACCATTGATCACAATTACCTTAAAAAGAACGAAGTGTAATAGAAAGATGAACTATCACATTTTAGACTCCTAGGAATAGTGCAAAAGAAAAAGATTGAATTTTTTTATAAAAAAAAACTTTTTGGTTGAGTTACAAGAGAACCATATCACTTTAGTTTTATTTTATTTTATTTTGAGATTGAAAAAGCTTGATTTTAATATGTTCTTTTGGAAGTGTTTTAGGAATGATGGAAAATTGGCGATGAAAAAATTTAGAGATTACCATATTATTTTTTTGGTATGAAAGAAAATAGAATGGAAGAAAAATAGGGTGCGGGAACTTTTTCCCCATGCCCACAATTTTTTTTTTCTCTCCAAAAGGGAAAGCAAAAATTGATGGGAGACAAAATGTCTGTTCTTATTACCATTAAAATTATTTTTAAATCTTCTTTTATAATAGGAATATGATAGCAACGCACACCAAAATATCAATTCTTCCATTTTATTTTCCTTTTTTATAAAACAAAGAAAGGTATATTCATTTTTTATTTTCAACTTTTTCATCTTTAGTAACAAACACAAATGAAGGTAAACAAAAATATTTTCTTTCCTCGTACTTTTCTATTGTCCATTTATATTGCATCCTTCCATTTTCCTATCATCCTTACCAAACAGAACTTAAATGTCCAACTCCTATCACAAAATCTATCACGACCCATTGCATATTGTGGCGATGAGAAGAAAAAAAGATTGCTACACTCCACGTGAGATTAGTCCCTTAAAAGTAAAACACAAGTTCCCACTATGAGCAAGCTATGTGTTGCATTATGATTGATTAATTGGAACTAATGTGTTTGGTTATGAGAAACTGATGAAAAGTAAAGAAATTAGTTTTTCTCTTTGTACTTGCAATATAGCAGAGGAAGAGGAAATGGAAATGATTTTTTTTTCTCCATCCATTATATTTTAATTTCTCTCTATTAGCATGCATGTGGCCATAGATTTTTTTTTTTTTTTTTTTAAATGGCTATTATGGCACCCTCACATAATGATAGATCATCATGTCAATTTATGAGTATTTGACTATTGTTGTAAAATTGATACTTTCACAGTTCTTTCACTTTGTAAATACAAGGAGATAAATTATATAAGCCCTATTGTGAGAGGACCGGACATTAAAAGCACAAAATTTAGCTACAAAATTAGTTATAGCCTTAAACTACAACCTTACCATATTTTTTTATTGGGGGTAAATTTTGACAAATCTACCATTAGATCACATCTTCTTCTTATATCTCCCATGCTTGCAAATTTAAAAAAAAAATTTAAATATCAATAGTTATGTCATCAATAAATTGTTTAAATTGCAAATTTTTGTAATTCAAAATTATGCATAAAATATAAGCTTATAGATCATATAGTTAATAATATCCAATTAACATAAAATTTGACATATATATTAAAATCGTAAAGAACATGCAATTCAACGGTTAGATTTCAAAAATATGTAGTAATGCTTATTTTATTGAGTAAGGTTGTAGCCTTAGGTTACAAACAATTTTGTAGCTAAATTTTGTCCACAACCTTACTCAATAAAATAAACATTACAACATATTTTTGAAATCTAGTCGTTGAATTACATGTTCTTTACCCTCTTAATACACGTGTCAAATTTTGTATCAATCGGATATTATTTACTATATGATCTATAAGCTTATATTTTATACATAATTTTAAACTACAAAAACTTGCAATTTAAACAATTTATTGATGACATAGCTATTAATCTTTAATTTTCTAGAAATTTTGCAAGCATGGATGATATAAGAAGAAGATGTAATCCAATGGTCGATTTGTCAAAATTCACTTCCAATAAAAAGATATTGAGTAAAGTTGTAACCTAAAGCTATAACCAATTTTGTAGCTAAAATTCACTTCCAATAAAAATACATAAACAAGTTACTTTCCTTTTCTAACAAATAAAAGGTGTATTAGATTATATAAGCCTTATTGGAATTGATATTTCTAGCATTTACAGTGTTTTTACAATTGTAATATTTTACAGTTACTACAGTTGGAAATTCATAGATTCATTTTCACAATCAAGATAACTTGTTTATGTCATCAATCGTTTTAGCTATAAGAAAAGGGTCTCCTAGTCCCAAAATATTCAATAACATGCATAAAATTTATGTATTTAGTGTTTGACTCTTTGATGGTGCCCTTGAAATTTGCATGAACGAAAGAAATAATAAACTTCAATTGGTATTACTATTGTACAAGTGGATGAAAAATTTAATTATATTATCGGTGAGGATCACAGGTTGCCATTATACTATACCACAAAACTTTGCTTGCTGTCATGTCTAACCAATAAAAAGTTTGCTAGGAGTTTGGGTTGTCATGCACGACTAAGAAAAAGTAGGCCTTTAATTGGATGATGGTATTTTTTTTTTTTTTTTTTTTTAATGACATAGAAGAACTTCACTCAAATTAGTTGCACATCGCAGAGCATACTGTACAACAATCCTCACCGTTAATCAAACTCCTACAGGTAACTGACCCCACCCGCCAGAATTGGATAATGGTATTTATAAACATCATTTCTTTTTATATTTCATTGTTAATATTATTGAAATCATTATCAAATTACTTTCTAAATTTAAATAATGATGCTTGTTCCCTTATTTTAACCTTTTGCTTCATTATTGTTTTTATCTTTTACTTTGCAATTATTATTGACCTTTATCACAAACAATAGTGCCATCTAAGAATTTATACAACAAGGAAGTTGTAATTTTTTTTTGTTATCCACTAATTATAAAGTAATTCCAATATTGCTACCTCATATAGTAACTTACCAATTTAACAATTCAATATCGTTTTGCACGAAAAATTTAATAATAACAATAATGATGATGATGATGATGATAAAATAAACAATAAAAAATGTGTCATCCAAATGTCAAAGTTTTTTTTTTTTTTTTTTTTTTTTTACTTATTTGTTTTTTTTTTCAATAGATATAATAGCATTTCAAACCTATGGCATTATCATTAGGTCAAGACGTCAATTAGTATTTAGTGTAGGCGAGAATTAAATTTCAAATCTCTTATTTAATGATAAGAGAATTTACTATTTGGGTTAACTGAAACCCATATCCAAGTCAAAGTTAATACCTCAACAACCTTGAGAATTCCTAAATAAAGATTATCTCCTCGCTTTAATATCAAGGAAAAGGATTCTTGAAGTGCCTTTGGGTTGCAACAAGGTTGCTAATCCCACAATTATGAGGCTATTAATTTTCATGTTGCGTCAATATAACATGAGAATTTTCATGACAATTGTGCATAAACGTTCTCTTGAAACACATTTGGTTTTAGGTATTTTGCAGCTAACTAGTAATATAGATAGTTGTCATTGCTTATACACATGATATTAGGAATATCATTGTGAGTCTGTGACATTGGGAATATTATCGTGACATGATTTGAATGTTAATGGACAACTCAATAGCACACACGAAAACTAAGTTGTATGATGGCAAAGGGAAAATTATTAGGTAACACATCCATGTTATGTTTGTACTCACTAATAGCAAGTTATGTAATTTCTTGGATGTTGCAATATAACTATGGGTACATCATTTTAGTGTAAATTAGGTGATGGTTTGAGTTGTTGGACTGTACATCATTTTAGGGATGTTGCTATGTTGTTCTTTCAATAAAATTTGGCATAGTGTTCCTAAATTTTGTCTATAGGTTCGCTTAATGGTCGCATAACCTATTAATAGTGTGAACATAGAGGATAATGACATGAAAGGTGAGTCGTTGAGGCTACCCACCATGCGTGATTAGGAGAAATTAAAATTTGATCAAGTTTAGCCAACCGGGTCACTCGTTAGTGGACATGACTCGACTGGCCAATTTGGTCCTATTTGATAGGCCTAATACCCCATATAATGTTTCTACACCTTGCATTGCGTGGGTGTGGGTTGCAAAAGGAAGTGTAACATTTATGCTTGTGAAATCAACAACTTCATCAAAAATCATATATAAACTTTTTTAAAAGTATTTCAATAATATAATTAAATTTGAATTGTAAAATAGTCTTCACACATACAAAAAAAAAAAAAAAAAAAATCTTTTAGTTACATGACAGATGCACATTGTATAAGGTTTTATAAAAATAAGTAAAATGCAAAACTGGCCCTCTAACTTTTTTCAAATTTCATTTCAGTCCTCTAACTTTATTTGTGTTCATTTCAGTCTTCTAACTTTCAAGTTTATTCAATTAAGACTTTTCCATCAACTTTTGTTATATGTTGTGGTTAATTTTTCAATTTTTTAAATTAAAAAAATTCAATTAATGATTGAAATATATTTTCCAGATTTTTTTTTTTTCAAAAAATTTTAACAAAAGTTTACGGAAAGGCCTTAGTTGAATAAATCTGAAACTTAAAAGACTGAAATGAACGAAAGTAAAGTTAGAGGACTGAAATGAAATCTGAAGAAAGTTAGAGGATCAGTTTTGTATTTTAGCCTATAAAAATTTACTTTACATTGTCAATTTCATGTATAATTTTTTGGGTAAAATATCATTTTCGTCTTTAAATTATTAACTTTTAGCTCCTAAACTTTCAAAAGTTTGTTTTTTGTCTTTAAAATTTGCAAAATGTTCTACTTTTCATCTTTCCGTCTATGTAATATTTGACTTGGACTTAATTATTTTATTTAAAAAACAATGGACACGTGGCTCACAATGATTTGCCCAGTTTTTAGAAGGACAAAAATACCACCCTTCACTTTATAACCCTTTGCACCAATTCGTGAAACCCCAACGTCCAAAACCCCTCACTCCCTCAGCGACAGCTACAACTAGTGAGTCCAAACCGGCGACCCCAACCGGTCACAGTTAGCTTCCCTTCGCCTGCGTCAACAAGATGAAATAGTGCATGGGTATGGGTTTATTTGGGTTGTTGTGTTACTGAAAGGGACAAGGGTCGTTGTTTGTGTTTAAAAATTATTGAAAACCGATTTAGTGGTCCTTTATGGCCTGTTTGGGAGTTTAAAAAAGGAGGGGGAGTAGAGTAAAGGGAGGAAGAGTAATTCAATTACCTTGTTTGAAAGTTTTTTAAGGAAGGAGGGGGAGGGATTTGGAGGGCTTTGAACTCCTTCCAATCCCTCATTTTTAATTCCCCCAAATTGGAGAGATTTGGAGGGAGAGTGGAGCATAAAAATGCTTAACCAAATGAATTATCAAATTTACCCTTATCATATTAACAAAATTACAAATGAAAAGACTAATTATTCCCCTCCCCCTTACTTAATTTTAAAAACATCCAAACAATGTGGAGGATAACCATTCCCCTCTACTCTCCTCTCCACTACTCTCCTTCCCTCTACTCCCCTCTCTCTCAAAACTTCCAAACATAGCATTAGTGCTTATTGTTGAAAATTCCATCAGATATTGAGGAACCACGTGTGGTGTTTGAGTGACTTTAATAAACTAAGTTGACTTGCCGTACAGTATTTGTACATGGCGAGCACTTTGTAACTTTGCACACAATGGAGACTAATGACAGATTGGGGTTGCTGGTTTGATTTCAATTGGAACTATTCTGCCTATTGGGGTTGCCGGTTTGAGGTTTGAGGTGAGTGAGGGTAGTGGGATTTCACGGTTTAGGGATTTTGGGAACGCACACTTGGGCCTGTTTGGATAAGGTGTTTGAACAATAATTTTTAGTGTTTAAACACTGAAAACTATAAGCCCAAAAAAAAAAAAACAACGATTTTGGTAAGTGTTTTTTTTACTAGAGGGCTAGAAATTTTGGTTTCATTGAGAGGTAATTTTATCCTTTCAAAATTGTTATCCTCGTGTGCCAATAACTCTTTGCCACATGTCCATTATTTTTTAAATAAAATAATTGAGTCCAAATTAGATAACATGTCAGCACTCCACCTAAGACATAAATTAACAAATATAGACGGAAGGACAAAAAATAAAACGTTTTGCAAAGTTTAGGGATGAAAAATGAACTTTTGAAAGTTTAGGAACTAAAAACAAACTTTTGTGATAGTTTAGGGATGAAAGTGATATTTTACCATAATTTTTTAAAAAGAAATCTGTAATTGTATTGTTGATATTTAATGTAATTTTTTTTTCCTAAACATGAAATCTATAAACCAGTGTTCATTTCCTGAATTATTTGTTTATTTTTACATTCGAATTAGTTATATGATTTATTTAATCATATGAATCAATAATGTTATTGACAGTGTCATCTTATATCTTATTGTTTTCAGAAATTTTTTTAATTAAAATCATCTGAAGAATAAGAAGTTTTGGTGTAGATACAATAAAAAAAATAGGTTTTCAAAAAAATAAATAAATAATAAAAAATAGAAAAACTTATAAATAAATTATGAATCTCTCTCCTTATCAACGTGAGATTCTAAAAAATAAACTAACTATTCATTTACCACATTAATGCTCATATCTTTACATTAAATTTGCTAAGTTATTAATATTATTCATTAAAATATTAAAATTAAACCATTTAATATTTAAAATGCTACAACAAGAAGTGATAACTGGCGAGTTTGAAGAACTTGAGAAGCATAAAGCGAGTAGAAGAAGACAAAGAAATGAGAGTTTAAATAGTCGAAAGTCTTAGTAATAATTATCCATCCTTGATTCGTTTAACCTAGGAATACATGGTGTTGTATCTACAGAAAATTTGTGTTAGAGCTATGTTTCGGCTTAATCTGAGATGATGCATGGGATGGGAAAAGGCCGAAATATGTTGTATCTACAGAAAATTTAAATCTCTTAAATCGGAGCTTAGATTTCAATCACAGTAATTCAAATCTTGAAATTGATCTTAGTAAGACTAATTTCAACAATCAATTTTTATTTTGAAAATTGGTAATGACTTAGTGATTTATTTATTTTTGTAGATATAATAGAATTTCAATCTATGACGTTCACTTCATAATGATTGTCCTTTATCATTAGGCAAAAACATCAATTGGTTTTTAATGTAAACAAAGCTCAAACCCCATATCTCTTATTTGATGATAAGAAACTTTACTAAGCTAACTAAACCTATTAACTCTTTTAAGCTTTTTTTTTTCTTTTTTAGAATACTTAAGTATTTTTAACACACACTCATAGGGAGAGGAGATAATGTTTTTTAAAGAAACTTATAATGGTGTATATCCAAAAAAGCCTTTTAAGTGATTTATTTATTGTTCCCTATTTCATCATTTAGTTTGTAAGGGGAAAACGGTCCATATATTTTGAAATGGTCTTATTTTCACAAAACCTCCTACATATATTGTACCTTAAAGTTTAAATGAGTAATTTTTCTAAAAAAAAAATTAAATAAGTAATGATAATCCTTTTAAATATTGTAAATACTTTAATATTTGAGTTTTAATTTTTTTTTCTTAATTAGTGATTGAGTTTCGTAAACTATGATAATAATTTTAATGTTCTTATAATTAACCCTTTGGTGAAATTATGACAATTTATAATATTTGTATTGACTCACATAGCACAACTAAACTTTTAGGGTAAATTACGAATTTGGTTCCTAATGTTGACACGTATCAATTTTGTCGAGTTAAGGTTGACTCGATTAAAAAAATTATGGGGGTCAAAATAATCATTGATGTTAACTAATGGGTTGTGTTGGGATTGAGGGAGTCTGGCACGATTATTAAATAAGTTAGGTTAAGGTTGAGCCATGTATTCAAATACCTATACCTCAACACGACATAAACACGAACTGCTAACATGAATTTCCACTTGTACATAGATTAAGTTTCAAATTTATAATTTTTTCAATTAAAGTCCTAAACTTATGAAGCCATTTTAGTTTAAAAGTAATCTTGGAGAAGAGAAAAATGGGAAACATTAATACAATTTTGTATTTTACTTAGGTGATCGATTTTGATATTTTTTGACAATAACTTTTTTCACTCTAAGCAAAATTTTCTCTCTTTAAACATAGCTTTCTTTCTCTAACATCTTTGTTTAATAGCTTACAAATTTGATTTTTGAACAAGGTCTAGTTGAAAGAGCGAAAATATGGTTTAATTTTCTCTTCTCCATAACTACCTACCCAAAATAATGGAGTTTGACAAGTGTGATAGGCCACAAACGGATTGACCCCTTGTGATTGAAATTAATTAGCCAAGTTATTAATTAATCAATTTATCATGCAAAATGCGTGGTAGCACAAACAAATCACCATAAACTAAATATGCAGCAGAAAATAAATTGACACGGTGATTTGTTTACGAATGGGGAAAACCAACACGGCAAAAACCCCACCGGGTGATTTTCAAGTCACCACTCTCGAAACTCCACTATTATCACAACAAGCGGTTACAAGTAAAGGAATCCCAAGTACCTTACCAACTTACAGTTGAACCATTACCCCAATACCCAATTGGACTTGTTCTGTAGTGACAGTTCCTCCTTTCGAAGCACGGTTCCCAAGTACGTGACTAACTAATTGCGCGGATCCCAGTACGCGACTTCAATCACCAACTAAGAAGGTTGTTGGTTACAAAGTTCTTCAGTTCATCTCAACGATGAAGATCAAGAAGGTGATTGGTCACAAAACTCTACGGTGCACATATACAGCAACTTCTTCAAGAGAAAGAGATGAACTAGGGCAAGAACTTCGTCTCCGGTCACAATTTGCTTGAACAAATTTTGCTCAATACTTGTGCAACTTGTGAACCCTTTGACAGCCCTTAAACTAATCCTTTTATATGTCTAGGGTTAGGAGAAAAGAAGTCTCAAAGATACATCCACGAATCCCAAGAAAAACAGATCAGAAATTCTGTTTTGTAAACCTCGACAGATAGAAGCTGTCGAGCATCTGTCGAGATAGCTGTCGAGCCACGGGGCTGAAACAGCTTCTTAAATCTCGACACATGCTAGCTATCCAGCTTTAAAAACTTTGCGCTTTCAGCTTGTTTTATTGGACAAACTTGAAGGCTTCAACACTTGATCTTGAAACATAGTTTCTTGAAGTATTAAACACATTCTAGATCTACCCAAATACAAGTAAAGTGCGTTTTGTCAAAGGATTAGCCAATTACATAAAATCATGAAATATGTTCTTAACATGTGAAACACATATGTCCTAACAAAGTGCTTAAAATTGAATTAATTTCATAAAAGATTTTGCACTTGAGTGGAAAAAATAAAAATTCACCTATTTTTAAGAGAGAACAAATTTATGGGACCTAATCAGCTAATCAAAAAAAAAAAAAAAAAATCCACTCAGGAACCACCGACTTGAGAAAATATTTCGAATTCCGAATCCACACAGGACTTGGTTGGTTAACCATGAGAAACTCCGAAACTTGTTAGGAATAGCATGAATTCGACTTCGATTTTGATTAGGATGAGAAACTTGTTCACTAAGAAAAACCATGAGAAGCTGTTCTTATAAATACCCCCACTCCCCCACACACCTAGTCTATAGTACTCTTGTTCTTTTCTTTTTTCTCCTCTCCATAGTTTCTTCTAGTTAGTCCTTTCTCTGTTTTCTGAGCATGGCCGATCAAGTATCAACATCCATGCATTCCCTCAAAAGAAAAAGGGACGCCGAGCCCAACAACAAGAAGAAAGCTCCTAATAGGTTGGTCGTGGACGAATCCATGAACCACGACAACAACTCTGTCGTCTTACTACACCCTGATACCATGAACACTCTCAACTTCTTTCATGGTGATGCTGTCTTGATCAAGGGTAAGAAGAGACGGGACACGGTTTGCGTTGTTCTCGGGGATGAGGCTTGTGACAAGTCCAAGGTTTTCATGAACAAGGTGGTGCGGTCTAACCTCAGAGTCAGGCTTGGTGATGTGGTCTCGTTGCATCAATGCAATGATGTTAAGTATGGTAACAAAGTTCATGTTCTTCCTCTTGATGATACCATTGAAGGTCTTACTGGGAGTCTTTTTGATGCCTATTTGAAGCCTTACTTTATGGACACGTATAGGCCTGTGAGGAAAGGTGATCTTTTTGTTGTGAGAGGTGGAATGAGAATCGTAGAGTTTAAGGTCATGGAGACTGAGCCTGGAGAGTATTGCATTGTTGCACCCGACACCGAAGTTTACTGTGAAGGAGAGGCTTTGAAGAGGGAAGATGAGGAAAGATTGGATGAGATTGGTTATGATGATATTGGCGGAGTTAGGAAGCAACTTGCTCAGATTCGTGAGTTGGTGGAATTGCCTTTAAGGCATCCACAACTTTTCAAGACTATTGGAGTGAAGCCTCCAAAGGGAATTCTGCTATATGGACCTCCTGGCACTGGCAAGACACTTATTGCAAAGGCTATTGCTAATGAAACTGGGGCTTTCTTTTTCTGTATTAATGGGCCCGAGATTATGAGCAAGATGGCTGGTGAGAGTGAGAGTAATTTGAGGAAAGCTTTTGCTGAAGCAGAGAAGAATGCTCCTTCGATTATATTTATTGATGAGATTGACTCTATTGCTCCCAAGCGTGATAAGACCGGTGGAGAGATAGAGAGGAGGATTGTTTCACAGCTTTTGACATTAATGGATGGTGTGAATTCTCGGGAACATGTTATTGTTATTGGAGCTACCAATAGGCCTAATAGTATTGATCCAGCATTACGAAGGTTTGGGAGGTTTGATAAAGAGATTGATATTGGTGTTCCAGATGAAGTTGGGCGTCTTGAGGTTCTTCAGATCCATACCAAGAAGATGAAGCTCTCCGAAGATGTGAATTTGGAAAGAGTGGCCAAGGAAACTCATGGACATGTGGGTGCGGATCTTGCAGCTCTTTGTACTGAAGCTGCACTACAATGTATTAGAGAAAAAATGGATGTGATTGACATGGAAGATGAAACCATCGATGCTGAGGTTCTCAACTCCATGGCTGTCACCAATGATCACTTTAGTGATGCTCTTGGAACTAGCACTGCCTCTGCTTTGCGTGAAACTATTGTGGAAGTGCCCAATGTTAGTTGGAAAGACATTGGTGGACTTGAGAGTGTCAAGAGGGAGCTTCAAGAGACCGTTCAATATCCAGTGGAGCATCCTGAAAAGTTTGAGAAGTTTGGAATGTCACCATCTAGAGGAGTTCTCTTCTATGGTCCTCCTGGTTGTGGGAAAACCCTTTTGGCCAAGGCTATTGCTAATGAATGTCAGGCTAATTTTATTAGCATCAAGGGTCCTGAGTTACTCACAATGTGGTTTGGAGAGAGTGAGGCCAATGTTAGGGATGTTTTTGACAAAGCTCGTCAGTCTGCACCTTGTGTCCTGTTTTTCGATGAACTTGACTCCATTGCTATTCAGAGAGGAAATGGAATTGGAGATGCAGGTGGTGCTGCTGATAGAGTTTTGAACCAGCTCTTAACTGAAATGGATGGGTTATCATCCAAGAAAACTATCTTTGTCATTGGAGCTACTAATAGGCCTGATATAATCGACCCAGCACTTCTAAGACCTGGTCGTCTTGATCAACTGATCTATATCCCTCTTCCAGATGAGAGTTCACGGCTTCAGATTTTCAAAGCCTGTCTAAGGAAATCACCTGTGTCAAAAGATGTTGACCTTACTGCTCTTGCAAAGCTTACTGGAGGCTTCAGTGGTGCTGATATCACAGAAATATGCCAGAGGGCTTGCAAGTATGCCATTAGAGAGGACATTCAGAAGGATATTGAGAGGAAAAAGAGGGAAATTGATTCTGTGGAAGAGGAATCAGAAAATGAAGTGGCTGAGATCAAGGCAGCTCACTTTGAGGAGTCCTTGAAGTTTGCCAGGAGGAGTGTGAGTGATGCTGACATCCTCAAGTATCGAGCTTTTGCTCAAAATTTGCAGCAATCAAGGGGTTTTGGGTCTGATTTTCAGTTTTCAGAGGCAGGAAGAACACCCCATGATTCAAATTTATTTGCATCTTCAGCTGATGGGATTGAGGATGCTGACTTTTATGATTAGTTATTTTATAATGTTTTATTTTCTTTGTATATCTTTGATATCAAGATAGTCAGAATCATACAATTCTATGTAGTAGGAGAGGTATTATAGGATTTTAAATTTAGTTTTCTCTATAATGGATTATAGCTTTAATGTATTTGATTTGACTCAAAATTGTAGTGATTGTAATTGTTTAAATAGTTACTGTGAAGTGTTTGCTATAAGCAAAATCTGTGTTTCATATATTTGTGTTTTCTGTTTTCCAGAGCCACATTCAGGGATTGGTTTATAGAAAAATCCTAAGTATTAGCTGATATATTAGCTCCTATAGAATGGTTTTTACCACCCTAGCCTTACTAACCTAATGTGCCTTTTATGCCGTACAATATTGGGTGCTACAGTCAATTTGATTGGGGTGGTTTTCCACTGATTTTAAATAACCATTAATCAACTTAATAACGTATGGCAACAAAGCGAAAGAGGTATCTAACCATATTTGCACTTCCCAATGGTGTAGACTGTAGAAGAGTCTTTGTGCCCTTGCGTGCAATGCAGCAAGATCATGTCACTTTCCAGTTCATTGTTTTCTCAGCCTTTTTTATTCATTGGATAGATTGTCCCCATAATGTCGCTTGCAATTGAAAATCTCAGGCTTTATTGATAGTAGTTTCTGCAGTATTTTTATTTATTTTATATCACTGTGTTTGTATGAAAAAGAATTGTAAAATACTTGAGTGTTTACTAAGATGACTGCACAGGAACATGACATATGATAAGCTTCGCACTGGACCAATTCCCTGATAGCTACTCTTGGAAGAGTGATCTATATAATGAAACACGACAGTCCATAGGATGTAAGCAGTTCAAAAATTTATGAATCGAACTGAAAATTACATATCAGAAGAGACAAGGTTAGACACTGAGAGATGGCTTAGAAGGGAGCTAATGATGAGGCAGGTCATCAAATGGTACTTTGATGTAGATTGGCAAGAGAATATTGTGTGAACTATGCTGTGGCAAAGGTTCTATTAAGATTTTTTAGTGCTCTAGATAGTCTGCCACATAAAACCATTTGTCGTCTTATTTTTGGAGATCAAAAATGTATTATGCATGCCTCATAAAACTTCATCATGTTTTTAGAATGCAAAGGAGATTGGGTGCAAAATTGTCATGTTCACTCATAGGCTGCTCATGTTTGTCATGTATGGAATCAATATACGTGAATATGATTCATATTCTAGTAGATTATGGCTTAAAAAATACTGATGGGATTCCAAATAATCAGAACACATTCAATCTTTTACCTTAAATTATCCTTTTATTATAGATTTCTTGAAGGCAGGATCTTGATGGTGTGCTTCCATCATCCATGGCAAAGCTAAACCTTAAAGAAGATATTAAAAGAGTAACGAATTATCTGTTTTACTTATTAGCATGTGAAAATTGATTTAAGGTTCAAATTTAATAGCACACTTCCCTCTTGCTTGAAGTGGTCTCACTCAAAACTACCTTTCTGGGGCAATTCCACCTGAATGGGCATCTACAAAGTTAGAATATCTATAACTTAGCTCTCAATTAGTGTCCAAGGTTAGCCCGTATATGCTCATTCTTATTAATTAAACTCATTCAATGCAGGACCATTACTGCAAACAATTTATCAGCACCAATCCCAAGCTACCTGGGAAACATTACCCCTCATATATATATGTCTTTCTTACTCACCCTTATTTATATAGTAAAATTGCAAATTGCATTGTAATTTGATTTGGTTTAGCAAAACTTTAACATTAAAGAATATTATATTTTGAGGAGCATAGAGAGCAACCTGTTTTCTGGAATTGCCCCCCTGAAATTGGGAATCTAGTTAACTTGGAGAATCTGTCAGTGTTTCTTACTTTCTTTCCTTTTATTCATTTCCAAATCACATTTGATAATTCATCATTAAATTTTCAATCGTTTGCTTATTCATTCAAAACTAAGTAAGTTGAATTGGTCTGAACTTTTCATTTGGTGACTACAACATTCTTAGTGCTAATAATCTCATTGGCAGGTTGCTAGTTGCTCTCAATCTAACCAAATTAAAATAACAGTTAGTGGTTCTAACCCTTTCCAATTCTGTAAAATAGTGATTATGCTTTTATCCTTTACTTTACAACATGCCATTGATTCTCAACCTCTTATAAGGCTCGTGATCACATTCTGACGAATTATTAATGCAAGCTTTTATCCTGTACAAATATGCAGGTGCAAAGTCTGTTTTGTAAATCTTGCAATCAGAGATTAAGTGATTATATCTTGCACAGTCCTACTTGCCAAGATCATGAGAGATCATGCAACAAAATAATGTGATTTAGGGTTTCTATAATTTTGGAGGAGTTATAGACAAATAAATGTGGCATTAAAACAAGCTTATAAAAATCATTATAAATGTTAAAATTCATCAATACTCAAGACTTGGTATATACACCCCTAATATGTCACAACGATATACATGTATTCAACATGGTAAACGTGACCGTTCAACATAATACATGAAGCATTATTGAGTTTATTGAGTTGCCTTGTGTGACAAATACACCAACCAAGCCAGGCCATTGTTTTGTAAATGACTTTGTCTATGCTGCTTTAAGCAGCACAAGGAGCTGCACATTGAGTATCAGATGCTCAATTACTAATTTCTGACATACAAAAAGGAGAGAACTCTTTAGTACTTGAAAATACAGTGGTCCATACCTTATCTGTCTTCCATTTTCTTGTTCCCATTTCATCCATAGTTTTCAATGTTGAAGTTTACATGGTATTAACAATTTCGTTCTAATTTTATAAATCTGGTTGCCAAATTTTCACTAGATAGATAGAAGAAGACATTTGGTGTGAAGCTTCACCATATTCCACCAGTGGATCCATTCAAGCATGTGCATTTGTTAGAGGTTCTTGGTCTTCTCCAATTGTATTGCTATAATAGGTGTATAACACCAATTGAACAAGCCCCAAAATTGTTCCAATTCCATTCGGTACCTGCACCCAAAAAATAGATATTAAGAAACATAAATGATCACTTACAAAAACTTTGGGGGTGGGGGGGGGGGTGTATCTTGGACTTCTGGGGTCATTGATTCAGTTAATGAATCTTGCAAAGCACTGGAGAACATAAACTGAGCTGTACTATGGGTATAATACCATAAATAGTATATAATAAGGGAATCCCCCCCACCCCCCGGCGGAAAATAATATATATAGGTGTAGTCAAACACTATGAAAAAAAAGTGGGTTCTAAGTTCTAAGTAAAGGACAATGCTCCAGCATTAAGAGTAACACTCAAAACATTACTGCAACAGTATTTAACTAATGAGAACAAGAAGGATCTGACTATAAATTACTTTAAGGTTCTTATTTTCCTTGTCTTTCCCCTATTTAGCAGGCATACGAGGACAAGATCAGAAAAATGAAAAAGATTCCTGGTTCAGCAGGAAGAATAATACTTACATAAATGAAAGGATCATACTTGAACACTCCATATGTGGAAAATGATAGACTCATTAAGAAGGTTGAGAGGGAAAGGTTAAACGGCATGAACTCAACACTGCTTGTCTTAATCACCAATTTCTGGCATAAAATATTTGAAAACATATGAGGGAGAAGGAACTTTCCCATCTATAATCCAAATGCGTTAAATTGTCACACAAGAACTTACAATGATAAACAACGGTGAAGCAAACATGGAAATGAGTGAAATAACACTCAAATATCCAACAAAAGTTTGCCTCTTATAAGAGTCAAAAAATGTCATGCTTAGAAATACTACGGTCAAAAATAGGGCAGAAACTGCTATGAGCAATCCTGACATCTTCAGCTGCAAGAGACATTTAACAGACAATTAGATAATCATACTGAATTACATAAAAGGCATGTAATTTCACTGCTAAGAAGAGTTGCAGGTGAATTACGGGGTAATGATTACCTTTTTAGCTCTGTCTGCATATTTAATATAGATGATTATGTAGATTAATTGGAAAACCGCCCCAATTGAATTGACTGTAGCAACCATTATAATGTCAGGTGACACTACAGGCATGCCATACCAAAGGCAGATCAAGCAGCTAAGGAAGGCGTATATATAAGGCAGCCCTGAAAATTGTTCTGTTGATTGGTTTCTGATGATTCTCTTAAATGTGGGTCTGAAAAACATAGCAATCAAGTTCATTAGTGATTTTAGACTGTGGAAATCCCTTCATTTTTATTTTCTTCGAGTAAATGTTTTAAACAACTTACATGGGTGATACAAACAGCGCAAAAGCAAAGAGGTTTCCTGCAATGACAAATGGGTTTTAGAATTTTTAAGAAACATAGTTGACCTAAACAAGTAATAAGAAGATGAAATCAAATTTTCTAGTGAAGACTAAGAGATCTTTTAGGATGCATAGAGATGAGTACAACCAAGGATGTTGGATGGATTTATTCTGTGCATAGCAGTACAGAATTCTCACAACCAAGTGACCAACAATGCCATTACATAACAGTTGGAAGCCACTTCCATTAACTGCTAAGATAGGATGAACTGTGTGATTTCTTCCCCTTTTCATTTCAATGGACTCATACAATCAACTCAATGAACCAATTCAAATTCAATTGGAAATTATGCTCTTAGGGGTCACAAATATAGTATATTAGCCTTCTATGATCTTAACCCAAATAACACTTATCCTTAAGGATAGAACACTGCAGTAGAGGTTTTCACCTTTCTCTTCCATGCATATTTATGATAAAAAATGAAAATATTTGGCAAATTCATTAAATGGAAACAATAAGCAAGAAAATAAACATAATAATAAAGAAGTCTTAGAAGACAAAATCTCAGGCCATAAACATTGTAGAGTTTGTCAGAAAAGCAATTATAAGTTTGCTACATCCATATCTTATAAACAAGTTAAAACTTCATTTCAAGCATATCACAGAAGTATAAAGAAGCAGATAGAGTGGCAGGAAGAAGAAGAAGAAGTATACCAGCAATACCAGCTGCATCACCACAAACTGAATAGACAGAAGACAACACAGTTGGAAACATCTGTGACTTTGAATGATAGATATTCAACTTCACTGATCACTTCACACCAAAAGTCTCTCTCCTAGACTCCTGTCCTGTGTACCTTTGTACATAAATGGCACATAAGAAGGCTTGTATATCTAGTATCTGCATAAAATAAAAATAGTAAATTTCTCTATCCCAAAATTTTATAATAATTATACATTGTAGTTTGTACAATTGTTTGTGTCATATATGTATACTTTATTACTTTTTTTTTTCCTTCAAAATTAAGTGATAGAATGACTCCTAATATAATTTAATGGTCAAAAGTTGCATTAACAATTGTGGTGTACATAGCATAGATTGCAAGTGGAGGCTTTATTAGCTGGTTAGTGGTTACCCACCACAAAATAATAATACATTTGAGAATTGAGAGTGATGTGAAATTGTGAATGTCTACTCACTAGTGTTTATCATGTGCCTTTAAGATTATGCGAATATTGGGAATCTCTGAAGTTTGGTGTACCGGATCTTCGTCTTTTGTCTTCGATCTCATTAATAAATTACTAGTACAATAGTATACTTCTACACGAATCTCTAATTTATCTACTAATTTACTTCAATAAATTTCTTTCTTTTGGGCTATAGCATGGTAGTTGCACTCTTCTAAATAAATTCATGTAATCAATGTGTACATTATTTTATTGTGTTTTTTTAGTCAAGCAAAGATATGTTTTGAGCTAGGGAAAAAAAAGGGTCATGAGCTTGAATAGTTGAATGAAAAAAAAAAGTTACTTGTATGACTGAGGGAGCTTTTACCATTTGATATTTCATTTTCTGATTTACCAAAAGTCATTGTAGCTCAACTAGTTACATGACATTTCCTAGTATATTTATGATATTCAAAGTTCAAATTTTCTCTTCTTAATTGTAACTATGGAATTATAAACAAATAAAAAATTCTGAATATGAAAAATTAAATGAAATCAAATAGTTATAAGCAGCAAATCAAGAAAATTCATGGGTCTTGATTATTGGTCAATTTGAAAATAATATTATTTTAATAATAATAACTTAAATGTGTTATATTTTGAAGTTATTTGGGATTCTAACCCTCTTTTTATTTTTTATTAAAAAAAAAAATCTATTTTCAAAACACGATTTCTATACCTGAAATTGTAATTTTTATAAAATCAAAATTTTACTCTAGTTATTTCGATTTTAAATGAAATTATGTTATCAAAACACGATTTTTATATAATTAAAATAAAAGTTTGATTCCCAAACAATTTCAAAACAAAACTAATTTAAATAATAATTATTAAAAGAATATTATTTTACAAAGTCTATGTGTTGAGCTAATATCTTATCCTGTAAATCAACAAAATAACTCACTGATTGGTTGCTTCTAGCCGGAGTCCCACAATTTCTAGCTAGAGGACAAACGGTTGCGGATGGTGTGTACAACTGCTTTATTCTCCTGCCCCCAATGTTCAGTCCAATATAAATATCTTTAGTCATTTTCGTTCAGCACATGATGCAGAGACATAATAGCCATCGCTCTCAGATAATTTACATAATAATTCCATATTAGAAAACACAGAACTAATTTAAATAAAATGCTGTATTTTAAGATATTTGTTATTATAAAAATAAAAATAAAAATGGATGAAGAAAAACATATATATTTTATAAAAAAAAAATTATAATAGATAGAGATATTTGTTGGTTGGGCACAGCACTTTCTTTTGTCCTGATGGCCATAATTTTAATCTATATATACCATGTACATTGTACTATATTCGATAAAGGTCATACTAATTGTTTTTTTTTTTTTTTTTTGATAATTCGATAAAGCTAGAAAAATACTTAATAGATTGAGAACAATATTGTTTAACAAAATGGGTAATACTTGGATAAAATACCAACTACATCAGGCCTATCTGGTCCTTACTTTTAGAAGATAAATTTCAAATACTATTTTCTAGTTTTTTTTTTTTTTTTTGAGAAATTGTTCTCAAAAATATTTTTGTAGTATTTTCTCAACCCACAAAGTTGTTTGACACTTGTTTTCTATTCGTATTTCTCTTAAACAAAAAAAATTAAAAATTAAAAAAAAATGCACAAGTCAGTTGAACCCAACAAGACCCAACCAAAATTTTATATTATTATTTTAATGAACAATGGCCAAATGCCGTTAAAAACTAAATCTAAAATTGATTTTCCCTATAAGAAAGAAAATGACAACGTAATTGTGTTAGTTGCATTGATGGTGGTTTGGGTTGCTTTTAATTCCCTTATTGCAAACTATGAAACTTGAAATTTAAGAATAAATTTGGTCTCAAATGGGCATAAGATTAGAAAATTACAAGCAAGAAACATACTACAAAGGCCAATTGTATTAAAAATTTAAACTGACTGATCCAAACCTAATAAAATATGTTTAAAACTCAAACAAAAATGTAAATTGTACTAAAAAAATTAAAGCAAATTTTCTAAAAGCAACACATTAGAGTAGACTAATCAATATTAAATCAGAGAATTCAAGTGAGTAATTCAAATTTGGGAAAAATTTTGGGAGTATTTGAGTAATTTGGTTAAGTTATAGAGGCATTCAAGCAATTTAATTTTCTAAATTTTGGAAATTTTGATTAGTTTTATAAATTTCTAGGGGAATTTTGCTAATTGGAAAAGTTTTAGGGGTAAGTTTTAGAGGCATTTGGTTAATAATCAAAACTCAAAGGAGTCAGGTGTAATTGTTGAAAGTTGGCTGGTAAAAAGTGTAATTTAAGAAGAGGAGTGGCATTTATGTAAATAAGAGTAATTGGGTTTTGTTGAAAACTTGAAATAGGCTTGTGGATCTTGGATTTGATTTGGGCTTAACTGTGCGTGGATTTGGAGTGTCATGGGTCAAGTGGGCTTAATAGCTATGGGTAGACCCAGGTTTGGGCTTGTGGTCATTTATTAAATGGGCTTGGACTTGTGATTCTTTCCTTTTTAAATCTTTTCTCCTCACACCATACTTGGTTAGACTGAGTTAGCCATCTATCTCTCTCTCTCTCTCTCTCTCTCTCAGTGTGGTGCATGTGTGTGAGGGTGTTTTTGCTTAGTACGCTTGGAGAGGGGGAAGGGTGATATTTATAAAGGAAATGAAGGCACTCACGGGCTCTCCTTGGTTTTTAGAGCTCATCTAATTGGTGACGTGCCCTAGCGAATTGGGATTGTCCTTTTGGTCGCAGATGTGACTTTTTTTCTTTTTTTTTGGGGAATTTTTTTTTTTTTTTAGGAACTTTTTTTTTTAAAAGTATATATGTAGTATGTTGGACTCTCTTTTTTTTTTTTTTTCTTTTTTCTTAATTGGCCTTGCTAGTAAATATTTTAGAAAACTTATGGTGTGTTTGTTATAAACCGTTAGAAAATTATGTTTTGAGTTTAAAATAAGTATTTATAATAAAAGTGATGAGAAGTTGTGGTTGTAAATCAAAATTTTGAATTTTAAAAATGTTATTTTAAATTCTCAAAATACTTAACAAAATTAATTATTATTAGATTTTATTTTATTTTTGAGATGCTTTCTTTTTAGATTTTTTTTTTTTTAGATGCTTTTATCATGAATATTTGCTTTTTTGAATAGTGTGTTCATGTTTTTTGAATAGTATGTTCATGTTGTACTTTGGGTTAGTGAGAAAATTATTGCCCCAATTTCACTACAACGATCATATAATCAATTACTTTCTCAATAGTATCCATCACAAGCATTTGAATTGTTGCTGTTTTATTTCGTGTTATGTGCAACCTCATATGCTTGGCCATGAGATATCTCATCCAGTTCTTCTTTTTTTTTTTTTTTTTTTTTTTTAGAATACTAAGTATTTTAACACACACACAAAGGGAGAGGAGAGAATGTTTTAAAAAAACTGACAGTGGTGTAAATCTAAAAATGCTTAACTCTTTGATACACAGACTTTAAATCTCTATAACTAACACTCATTTTTTAATATGGGATTAACCTACTGTTTTTTCTTTAAACTCTCGTCCACCTTTTTGGTTAGAGAGTTTGCTAACCAACACTTCTTGATCTTATTTATGGCAAGACAAAAGATAATGCAAATCAACTCCAAAAGCCATAATCATAGCGGGATTTTATGACTTTACTAAACGAGGATAACAAAAAAAGAAAAGAAAAAAAGAAATAACATCAACACCAACTAATTTTGGGAAGGGATTTTCATTAACTTCCGTTGCATCATTGGCTAAATTGGAAACAATAATAATTTATTTTTTGATATTCTCTTGAATCAAATTTCGAAAAATAATACATTTGTTGGTCGAATACTCAAATGTGAATAAACATTACGCCATTTATATTAATTTTGCCCATGAATCTTACTTAACAGTGGAATCATATTTTTCCTACCAACTCAACTTGTTTTGCTTCTAATAACATATAAAATCTATGGTTTGCTTTTATTAAGACTAAACAAATATGTTCGAACAACTGAGGTAAACCTATATGATTATTACGCCTTAATGGTTTTCTTTACCAGGGCTTCAAATCGATTTCAAAGTCTGTGGGTATTGATGTGATGATAAACTTCATTGAAATTTAAAAATTCTTTACCACCAAAATGAAATCACTCCCAAAAGTTAAGGAGCAAAATCATATTTAAAACTTTCGTTTAAAAGAAAGTCTATAGACATAAAAAATTTGACACATGCTAATGTGACAGATTATTAGTGATAAATAAAACAATTATGTCAGTAGTGGGTTCAAATGAGAATCAGTAGAAACTTGTCAACTCAACTTGTGTAAAAAATGTTTTAAAATTTTTTTTGTGTATATAGCATTGCTATTCGTTTAATGTTGTGTTTATGAATATATGGTGTTTTTTTTTTTTTTTTCTAAATATTCGGTTTTGTGAAAATTATTTTGGTAAAAATCTTTTATCACAACTTATTTAGTTATGTAACATTTTTTTAACTCAATTTTTTCAAAATCGAGTTCAAAGTAAGGCTGCATTTGGCTTTATGTAAAACGTTTTTCAAGTGTAGAATATTTTCAGGTACAAATATTTGTTGGAAAATAAAATATTTTCAGGTGTTTGGTGGCATTTTGAAAAATATTTTTAAGTGTTTGATTGTGTTCTTAAAAATGCTATAGAAAACACATTTTCTACTAGTTGCTCACATTTTCTCAGCTTCCAAACAAATATATAATATCATTTCTCAATATATAAATACAAAAGAAACAAAACCAAACAAAAACATTCATCAAATCTGGTCAAATTGAGAAAGGAAGGAAGAGAGAGAGTTTGAGGAAAAGAGAGGCAGATTGAGAAATAGAGGGAGATCAGTCATGGGCTAGCCGGAGGTTCGATCTAGAGGTGGTGGAGGCAAGATCACGTGGCGGAGGCGACTGAGTCACGGTGGGTCGCTCGACTTACGGTGGTTTGCTTGACATGGGTAGAGAGAAAAAGGGTAGATTGGTGACTGTAAACGCAAAATTTCCCAATTGCAGAAAATCAAATAATTAAAAAGAAATATAGTTTGCAAATATAAATTTGTATTGATGAATAATGAGTACAATTTATATTTCAATTCTTTTACAAAAGAATACCATCTAATTCTATATTCTTTGAACTTTACTCGAACAAGAGATCTTCCCGACTTTGGTTGGGAAGATGGATTGGACGGTCTTCACAACAAATCTCTAGGTTTGAGCTTATTAGAGATTTATTGTTCTTCAAGTATTTGAATGTGAAGGCTTGTAGGTTGAAGTTCTTCGGGCCTTAGAAGCTGGATCCGTTGAGCTTCAAAGATTTGGGTTTGTTGAAGTTTATGAAGGCTTTTTAGTTTAATTCCAATAGAACTTCAAAGAACTTGAACAAGAAATCTCCTTGACTTTGATTGGAAGACGGATTGAACGGTCTTCACAACAAATTTATAGGTTTGAGCTTATTAGAGATTTATTGTTTTTCAAGTTTTTCAAGCCCTTTGAATGTTCTATTCTTCAAGTTCTTCAAAGATTCTTGAGACATAATTTCTCCAAAGCTTGAGCCTCTTCAAAACTTGGTGTCCAAAATGAGAGGGAATGTCCTTTATTTATAGTGATTTCAAAAGATAAGCTCCACTTTAAATTGATATGATTAAAATTATGTAGTAGACTTTTGATTGGCCCAAATTATTCTTAGAGATAATTATCTCTATTTATCTATATCATATTTTGATAAAGATAATAATCAACAAAGATAAATAATTATCTCTATTTAATTTATTTTAATAAAGATAATTATCTATCAATTTTGAATATAAATTTTATCTTTATTTTATTTATTTATTTTAATAAATATAATTATCCATAAATTTTGAAAAGAAAATTTATCTTTATCTTGTGGGTCAAATGACACATGACAAATTTTGATATGCCAATGTGATGTCAATTTGGATGACACATGTCATCATTTAATTTAATTAATTTAGAATTTGCCACTAAATTTTGATGTGGCATTTTATAATTGGCTTAAATTTTTTTTTTTTTTGCCTCTTACAGTGACATGAGTGGCAGGGGGAGGAAGAGAGAAAGAGGGCAAATTGGCGGTGGAGTCGAGCTTTGCTTGATCGGCGGTGAGAGGCACGGCCCAGATGGCGGTGGAGTCGATCTCGAGTTCAAGTGACCGGCCTCTCTCTCTCTGATGGTGGGCGGTTCTCTCTCTCTCTCTCTCTCTCTCTCTCTCTTTGGGTTCGGTTTTTTTTTTTTTTTCTCTGAAAATGGTTTGAAGGTAAAATAGATGTGTAATCTATTTTAAACTTCAGGCCTTCATATTTTACAGTCAACAGAAATGATTTTCTGTTTGACTTAGTTTTCCGGCCAAGCCAAACACCCCTAGTGGTGTAAAATATTTTCCGTATTCTTTTTGCACCCGAAACAAATGCAGCCTAAAACTCAATTTCGCCAAAATTGGGTTTTATGCAATTCAGTCATAGGTGGCAAATGTGAAACTCGAGGCAAAATTTCATAAAAATTAAGTTCCAAAAAGAGACTATATAACTAAATAATTTGCAATAGAACCTTTGTAACAAAATAATTTTAAAAAACACCAAATTTATCATAAAGGCCATGGATAAAGACTACCTACAAACAAAACAACCAAGTACGATCAAATAGATTATGTTGATTTTAATTAACTCAATTGATAAAGTCTTTGATAATTAAATAAGAGATTTATGGTTTAATCATCGCTTACCAAAAAAATCGATTGGTGTCTTAGTTTGATAATAAAAAGCAAAAATCACAGAAGCCAACTCTATAAGTTGAAACTTTATCAAAAATAAATTTTGGTTCTAATCTCCCCAGCAACATTAAATTTAGAGAAGTGCTACGTTCATAATATTTTCACAACAAATCATAGTAAAAAATAAAAAAATAAAGACAGATGTTCCTTAAAAAAAAAGGTTTTTTTTATTAAAAATTTTAAATTTCATAAAAAGAGAGTTTTTTTTCCCTTTAAAAGAAAAATTCGACCTCTTTGGAATTTGACTTGACATAAACTATTGGATTCCTATGAAAACTCCATACCTTTTAATTACCAAAGAGTAAACAATTTTTTCCAAAAAATCTCTCTCACTCCTCCCTCTCCGTCTCTCTACCAACTCACCTCCAAGCGGAGAACTCGTCATCGGAGACGCCGCTACTCGTCGTCGGCACCACCGCCCGCTACATGACCGTTGAAGTCGTCACCGCCCACAAGTAGATCTCTCTCTCTCACACGAATCAACCAGCAACCCCCAAGAACATGAGCGTCGAGCCTTTCAACAAGTACACTTTCTCGAAATCCCAAAAAAATTTGATTTTTTTTCGAAAACTTAGTTTATATAATTTGAAAATTTTTGTTTTGTTTTTTTTTTGGTGAATTGAATTTTGAAACACAGGTTGGTGAAGCTAGCGGCGAGGGCTTTCTACGATGACATAACGACGAAAGGAGATAATCAACCCAAAACTGGCCGCAGTGACAACAGGGGAATCGCCGTCGTGGTCCTCGATGCCCTAACTAGGTTCGTTGCTTTTGAAAACATGTTTTTTTTTTGTTTTCACTGTTTTTTAGAAGTATTTTTTTTTTTGTGGGTAAAAACTGAACTTTATATTGAATTCATAGACGACAATGGGTAAGAGAAGAAGATTTGGCAAAGGACTTGAAACTGCACTCGAAGCAGCTTCGTCGAACTCTGAGATTCTTCGAGGAAGAAAAACTAGTTACTCGAGATCATAGAAGAGAGGTCTGTGTTGTTCAACTAGTTCTAGTTCTGTTTTAGACTTAAATTGAGCATACAGTGTATTAGTTTGTCTGTAAAATTTTGTTCAATTGAAGAATTCAATGATTAAACCAAGTTGTTACAGTGCAATTTAGGCCTTCTTTTGTATATGTGTTCTAGTTTGGTAATTACATTCGTGGAAGAAAAGAAGCATAGGTATGAGGGCTAGAATCTTGTTCTCTTCTTTAAGTTTTTGCGCTTTTTTACTAACCCTTTTAATCTCGTAACCAGGCCTTGTTAATAATAGTCATAGTAGGTGTTAATACCTTCAATACAAACTTTTTTGGTGACAGCCGTGACATCTAGTACTAATTCTTAGCTCAAATTATTTGATAAGTAAAGAAAATTGCAGAAACAATTCAATAGGGGCAACATGAATTTTGCTAGTTGTACCCCCCACATGAATCCCTAGAAATGAATAGTGCAAAGAGTCAATAAAATCACAAATTCAAAAGCCTCCTCCCACCCAAAGGAATAAAGACGCAATAAATTGGGATTTTAGCTTCTCAATATTATCCCTTCAAGGTCCTATTTCTCTCTCTCTAAATGTGACACAACACAAGGGAACCATATTCCATACCATAATTTTAAAAGAAATAGGTCTTTGACATATCTCTTGCCTTAATCAAACACATTAAATGAGCTTGAGGTACTCCTTTGGAGCTGTCCTATATCAAATAAGAGAATTGATGTAACCCTTTTTGTAGGGCCTAGAAGATGCTTTCTTCTTTTTCTTTAATATTCTCTTTTATTTCCTGCAATACGCCAGCATTAGACCTTAACCCTAGCACTCCTAAAGGTCATACTTTTGAAGCTCCCTCTATTGTGAGGTCTGGGAGAGGTGATTGGTGGGTGGTAGTCTTACCCCCTAGCTTTAATTTGGAGAGGCTGATTTCCGAACTTGAACCCGTGACCTGTCGCTTTGGGTGGAAGACATTTGCCATTACACTAAGGCCCAATCTCTAGCACTCCTAGAGGTCAAGTTCCTAATAAAGTTCCTGGAATTTCAAGCATAGCCACTTTTCTGCCTTCTAATCACAGCCCAAAAAAAAACCAATAACTTAGAATGCATAATAAGGCTTTTATAAATGGAATTCATAAATTCCCAATATCCATAACCTTAGCTTACTGCATAACTAATCAGGAAAAATAATATTTGCATATGCCCCATTTCTAACCAATACCCCCCCACCCCCCTGGGTTCTACATTGTGCAATTCTAACCATTTCTTTGATGAGTGGTCTTTTGTTTCTACTAGAATTATTTAATGTACATGTCATACTTATCCTACTAGAAAGTAACTTTTGTTTGGTTCTTCAATGTTTTCAGCCGCTCTTGTTGTTGCTTGTTCATTTTCATCATGAAGTTCATGCATACTAGCTGTTGGCTCAATTATATAAACCCTTTTATTTAGATATATTCTTCATACACCATATGTTGTCTGGTTTTACCACAGACAGCTAAGGGTGCGAAGATATATAGTGCTGCTGTAGCTGCCACAGCTGATGGTCATCCTCTAAAAGAGGGGGAAGAAAAGGTTAAGATGCACACTCACTCCTACTGTTGTCTGGATTATGCTCAGGTCTCTCTCTCTCTCTCTCTCTATATATATATATATATATGTATATATATATTTTAATTTTTAATAAGTTCATACCTTCATTTTTTAGTGATTTAATTAGACAGAAGGAAAAATGATCCTTTTCTTTTCTTGGTTTTTTTTTTGGTTCAATCTTGATTATCCATTTCTCCAGTTAATCAGGTGTTGACCATATTTTGGCTACTGCTAAAAGGCCTAAATGAAAAATGGTTTTGGTGTGTTGCAGATCTATGATGTCGTCAGGTACAGATTGCACCGTATGAAGAAAAAACTGAAAGATGAATTGGACAACAAGAATACAGTTCAGGAGTATATATGCCCCAACTGTGGGAAAAGGTCTCATTAACTGCTGATTTTTCTTTTTAATTTTCTTTTCTTTTTTGAATGTGTAAGTCATACACACACACATGCTTGCATGCACACAAGTCTGGATGAATTTTATATTTCTAAAAAATTGAGTTTCAAATGTTCAGGTACACTGCATTGGATGCATTACGGTTGATTTCTTTGGAGGATGAATTTTTTCATTGTGAAAGTTGTAACGGAGAACTTGTGGCTGAGAGTGACAAGTTAGCTGCTCAAGAAGGAGGAGATGGAGATGACAATGCAAGAAGGCGAAGGCGTGAAAAGTTAAAGGACATGCTTCAAAACTTGGAGGTTTACTTTTATCATAACTATATATATATGTGTGTGTGTGTGTGTGTGTGTGTGTGTATTAATGTGTTCATACTTTTCTCTTGCCTTGGATGTGATGCCTAAATATGAAATGATATGAAGGCTGTAATCTTTTTGTTAAATTGGTTATGGTTTATGATAGTTACTGTTGTTAGCCAATTTTCATATTTTTCTATTACTCAATTTGTTATAATTCTTACAAGAAAATATTTATCTGTAGTGTACGTGTGCGATTTGAAATTGGAAGGGAATTTCCCTTCAAATTTGCAGTTGTGAAGGAGGGCTAGCTGGGGTAGATAATAGGTATAAATGTTACTAATTGAAAAAAAAAGGTCAAAAAAAGAAATAAAAAGAAAAGAAAATTACCTATGGGTTTAAACAAGTTTATATAGAGAGATATCTAAGATTTTTATGTTTAGTGACCTCACTGGGTTATGCCTAAGAGGAAGTTGGATTTGTTAGCTTGTTTGAAAGAGAGTTTTGGTAGACTCTGAAATGCTGATTTATGGGGGGCTGTTCCTTTATGCATCATGTGGACCATTTGGAAAGAACACAACCAATGCATATATGAAGGGGCTGAACACTTGTTGGATTTAAAATTGTTTTTTGATGTGTTGAGTGGCCATTCATTTTCCAATTTGGAGGAATTTTTAGATATTTGTAACTCTCAGTGGTGTTTTGTAGCTACCCTAGTACACTGCCTGCGTACATGAGGCACACTGATTTAAGATTTCACTTATTAAAAAAAAGTTTCCTACATTTGGACCCATTTTTTGTTGTAGTAGGATAGGGTTTGAAGATTATCCTATATGTAATAGGCGGTTTAAACTGCTGAAGTCCAGTTAATTGCTTGGGAATACCTCTCTCTGGTTGTTTGTAGTGGCCTTCCTGGATCCAGCATAATTCTCCATAATGGAACTGTGTAAGTAGGAAAACGGTGTCCATAAGGGCTCAATTATCTGTATGAATCATTTCAAAGAACTCCAGAATATCCACTTGCTTTCTCTTGCACAGATCTTGGAGGGCATATATCCCACATGTATGCAATGAATGCAGAATACAGAGCACATGATTACCTACTTGAGAAATCTTATTATAGGTTTTCAGATGTTGGATTTGCATTATGTTTGGCTCACTCTGAAACTGAATTATTGGTCCTTGACAAAACCTTTGAATTGTTGTTAGATATTGCATTTGGAAGATGGTGTGGAAATAAGAATAGTGCTGATATTTCAAAATACACTATTTACTACTTTTCTTGTATGCATAAGAAAATGCGCTGCAGTTGCATCATGTATGTAGATTTAAGATTGTCCGTCATACACAATTTCAGTTTCTACAAAATCCATGAAAGGAATTCATAGGTATTCCTTTTTTTTTTTGATAGTTAGGAATCCATAGGTATTTGTGCATCTCCTTCAAGTGCTTCAAAGATTTTGCCCAAAATACTCGTTTTTGCTACAGAAGTCATTCATCAATGGGCTGGCAGTCATTATCAAGTTTTGGTGTTTTTTTTTTTTTGGCAGAGCTGTCCTTCATTTTGGTTTGCTTAAAGCAGCTCTTCTCATTTTACATGAAAATTATGCTGGTTACGGTTCTTCTAATGTAAACTACATTGTCATTCTTTCTGAGCTGGCAAAATGGAATGAGTGCAGGTACAGCTTAAGCCATTAATGGATCAACTCACTAGAGTAAAAGACTTACCTGTTCCTGAATTTGGCACGCTTCAGGCATGGGAAGCTCGAGCAAGTGCTGCTGTGCGTGCAGCAAATGGTGATTCCGGTGCTATTGATCCTTCCAAATCTTCCCAGGGACTGGGTTATGGTGGAACGTCATTGCCTTTTGTTGGAGACACCAAGGTAACCTTGTTCTCATCTCTCTTGCCCATCTTATCTATTAGCTTTGAGGTTTGAGTTGGAGCAATAAAAGCTTCCTTGTTTCTTAAAATTCTATAATATTGATTTTTTAAAGATAATTCAATGGTTGGGGGAGGGGGGATTTGAACCCTGGACGTCTTTGTTGGAAACACTAGGAGGTTCCAGTTGAACTACAAGGCTCTAGACTATATAATATTAATTTTAAACTTTAATCATGTTCAATGATTTTGGTCAAGATTCCTAGCTGTATGTAAGTTTCCTAAATTGCATGTCTAATTAAATGCCAGTCAGAATTTCTGACCTCATTAATAGCTACTTTTAAGGGTCATAGTTCTGATGTGTGTTCTTTTCTTGAGTAAAAGATTGGTGATAGACCTCCTTCATCCTTCTTGAGGACTTTGTACATGCCATTCAACTGTAGGAATATTCTGATTATTTGTATCACTGGTATCTGATATACATTGGTTGATTTACTTTAATGCTGCATTATCTGTTTTGTCCAAAATAGATTGGGAAGGAACTCTTCATCAAATTATGACTAAATCTTTAGCAATGACTGATTTATCCAGAAAAGTTTGGTTTGCGGCCAACAAACTGTTTGGGTTCTTAAATTCCCTAAACTGAAGGAGATTTACCTCTTGTATTACCAAAATATGTGATCTTGTTATTAAAAAAAATAGAATGTGAACGTATATTCTATCATTGTAACGTGTAAACACCCAAGATATTCCGCAGAAGTGATTTTCTGGCAATCAAATATTTATAGACCAGAGGTATATCATCATTAATTGTTGGGTGACACCTTTTTAGGAAATCATTCTATTTTTTCGGTCTATGATTTGATGGATGCTTGTAATTTATGTATTTGATTGTTTTGGTCCCCTATTGTATACTTCCTGTATGCTTGGGTGACTCTTTTTTATTACTTTGAATAAAATTTTCTTTACTTTTCAAAAAAAAAAAAAATTGTTGGGTGTGGAATCCCTTATTTACATACTTTCAACATCTCTTTCATTTAATAAATTGGATGGTATGAGATATTGTCTTGTTCATTAACATCTAGCAAATATTCTGCTAAAGTTATGGCAGTTAAACCAACTGTCATACGAGCTTCAAGCGGGTCATTCATCTGACCATATACTACAGCCACTTTTGATTATGCAGTATTTTGTGTTAATTACTACAGATTATAATCTGTTTATGGCTGGTTCTTGGCAGGTTGAAGTTGACTTTTCTGGGACTGAAGGCAAGGGAGAGAATATTAAATCTGAAACTGATACTTCATCTCTGAAAGTTTTGCCACCATGGATGATCAAGGAAGGAATGAACCTCACAAAGGAACAACGGGGAGAGGTCAAGCAGGAGTTGAGGATGGATGGCAGTTCAGCAGCTGTAGAATTTTCAGATGACAAAAAGCCAACAGTTGAAAATGATGATAAGAAGAATATACAGGTTCATGCAATAAGAAAATAACAGAGATGAACTATTATTTTATTTCTTGTCTTGATCTGATTCGTATAGGTTTTTTTTTTTTCATTTCCCCCTCTTTTTGTTTCTTGTTTTTATATATGCCAAAAAGGTTTTTTCCTCTTTTTATTAGTATATTTTTTTACTAAACAAATATTTTCATTTTTTTCTTCACCCAATATCACTTCATTTCTGCTTCTTAATAATGTGGTAGGATGAGTATATCAAAGCATATTATGCTGCTTTACTCAAGAAACAGCAAGAATTGGACGAAGCTGCTAAGAAAGAACATGAATTGTCAAATACACACTCTTTGAACGGAGTTTCTGACACGACTTCTAATCGCCAAGTTGGGATAAAGTCAAAACGTGATGAGGATGAGGGAGATGATGATGTGGAATGGGAAGAGGCTCCAGTTGCAGGTAAGTACCAATCTTTTCATTTGTGAAAAGCTTCAAAAATTTTTCTGGATGTTTTGGATTTTCTTATAACCTTTTGATAATCAGTTAACGTCCAAGCTAACAAATGATTAAGATACTTATATGATTTCCAGCTTTTACTAATCAGTAATTATGAAGTTGTCATGTGATGATTGTTCAGTAAATGACCTGATGTAAATAATGACAAATTACTAATATGTTTGAAAATTTTCCATGCTACAGAAGTTCTTACAATGTCGGAATTGTTGCTGTAGTTATTTTTCCCCCTTCAAACAAAAGAATTGATCCCCTTATCCCATAGATCACAAAAAATCTTCACATTTATCATAGGTTGAATGTTGTACCTCCTTTATTACAAGGAAGAGAAATATCAATTATTATTAGGCTACAAAGCTATTGGTTGCTTCAGTTGAATTGTTAATTGTCATAGAATGTAAATTTGAACTAGTGATTTTATGCTGCTTGAATCTTGATAATTTTGAATCTTGTGCTTTGGATTTCCCTAGAGGTGATGTTCTGTATTGGCAGTTGAAAAAATTAGTAAAGAGTTATTGGAATGGTTAAAAGCCGGTATGGAATTTTATAGTGGCAAATAGGGGTCTGTATATACCCATTCAACCCATGCCACCCACCTGACCTGGACTGACTTGAGGCTGTCTACGATTGGCTTCGAAGGCCTATGAGGTTGGAGGTCGGGTGTTTTCTTTAAATTCTTTTTGGGTTTTGGTCGGGCATTGGGTGTGGAAATTGAAAACACGAGCAACCTATGCTGATCGAAATAGTTAAAATGCTTATAGGTTTAAATGCAGCATGCAGGCATTGTTTATTGAGATTTCATTTCTACATGATGTTGACACGTGCCTCTGACCTTATCCCTCCCCCCTTCAAATGATAGAATTGGTCCCCTTATCCCTCATTTATTCTCTCTCTCTCTCTCTCTCTCATATTGTTGACAATCCTTTTTTTTTTTTTTTTTGTTAAGTAATAACTTCATTGAAAAAAGAAGAGAAAATACAGAGGGAAAAAAGGCACACAGGCTGTGTGCTAGAAACAACAGGGGAAAAAAATTTAAGTAACAATGAAAGCACAAAAATCAAGCATATCTAGTAAAGAAATAAAAGTAAAAACACCTGTAGCATTGGCCCAATCAAACAAAGTCTGAAAAAGAGAAGCTTCAACTCATGAATCGATCTTTCATTCCCGTCAAAGATACTTGTATTCCTTTCCCTTTAAATGACCCACATAAGACAATGAGGGATCATTCTCCAAAGCACCTTAGATCTGAGTTTGTTGAACTTGTTTGACCAACATGCCAAAAGTTACATGACACTACGCGGCATGACCCAATGAACCCCAAAATTTTTTTTTGATAGGTAACGAAAATTTTTATTAAAAAGGAAGCCAACCCGACCCCAAATAGTGAACACACCATATTCCACAACTCTTGAGATACTAGGCAATGTAGGAGTAAGTGGTCAGTAGTCTCTCCGTTCCTCTTGCACATACAACACCAATCCACCACCACCACTTTTCGCCTCCTTAAATTATCAATGTTTAAAATTTTCCCCAAAGCCACTGTCCAAATAAAGAAACTAACCTTTGGAGGCACTTTTGGTTTCCATGGAAAAGAATCTGGATTTTGGGGTTGTAAGGCCCTATAATAAGAACAAACATCAAAAACATTCCTAGTAGAGAGTTTCCAACAAATTTTATCCACCTCATTCCTTCTCCAAGATCCAAAATAAATAAGGTCCATAAATGATACAACTGACTCTAGCTCCCAATCTTGAACCGGTCAAGTAAATCTGATATTCCAATGGTAGTTTGCCTCTGAGGACAACAACAACTCAGCCACTAAAGCATCCTTGTTACTAGCAATATTGTAAAGTTCTGGGAAGATATTTTTCAAAGGAAGCCCCTCACACCATGGATCACGCCAGAATTTAATACAAGAACCATCCCTTGCCTTAAAGATGATAAAAGGATAAAAATCATCCCATCCCTTTCTGATGTAATTCCATAAACCAACCCCATAAGGCCCCTGCACACTACAAGAACACCACCCCCCCACATGCTACCATATTTTGTTTCTATCACCCTTCTCCACAAGGCACAGTCCTTTTTTTTTTTTTTTTGAAGGAACAAATTAATAATCTTGATTGTTCTCAAATGATGAGCTTAATGTAAGTAGGCATTCATACCTTAAAAAAAAAAAAAAGGTAAGGAGCATTCATATATAGGATCCTTAATGCACATTAAGAAATTAACTCAAACAATTAAACAGTGCAATTAACATAATTATGGAAGTAATGGTGCAAATTGATAGCAGGAGTAGTAAAAATGAACAAAACCAAAAGATTACATTAAAGGATAGATTTTGATAATTAAAAGTAACCAAAAAGTTACAGGAATTAGAAATTTTTGCAATAACAGCATTGTGCAACATAATAATAGAGAGGCAAATTGAAACCATAATACAGAAACCCAAAAGCAGCATAACATTAATTACTATTGGTGGTAGTCAGCAATGGCATCCCTTACAGAAGGAATGGGAGTTGGCCAAGATGGTAGCACAAAGGATAAGGGATGGTAAGTAAAATAATGAGCGTGCTCTCTCTGAGGAACATGACAAAAGACTTCCAGGGTTCTGCTCTGCAAGTTGCAAAAGACAACCTTCGATTGAATCATTAAATACACGACATTGGCATCATTGGGATGAAAGGCTAGCACTGAGACTGAAGGAAACATGCTGGTTACATATTGTGTGAGCCAAGGAGATTTTTCTGAAACCATTTGGTTGAAATACAGCTGGTGCTTCAAACACCATTTGCCTCCTGCTCCATTATTGTTATTGTTGTCAAAGTCCATGAGGTCCCAAATGCGTAAACAGGGATGCTCATTACAATGAGGGCTCCCTGAGACCTGAGATGTCCTCAGGCAGCCGTGACACAGTCCAAGGCAATCTAGATTGCGGCCTTGCTCCAATTGTACAGGCTTCTCAATCACACAACATGCACTGTTGTAAGGATCAAACCCGAGAAGATGGCCACCATCAATAGACCAAAAAAGAAAACCTTTATAAGGGATAGTGGGTAAAGCGATGATAGAGAAGTTAAATCCGTACAGGTTGGGAGGACACAAAACCACAGAGTCGCTCCATTCTCCGGTGTCGGAAGAGAAAATGTGTACCTTAAATTGGGTGGTAAACTTGGTGCGGGACCAAGGAATGAGCACTACCCTGAAACTAGAACTGAGTTGTACTTGTTTATCATTATTGTAGTAGTAGTCACAGCTGCAGATAATTCCAAGCCGTATGTCCAAAAAACCATGAGGAGGAAAATGCGGAACTAAACGTGGAGGGAGTGCGAGACATTGTCTAGAGATTGGATTGATGATAGAGTAAGAGACCATATTGATTGGGGGACAATGTTGCTGCACCCTTTTAACGCGGCATAACAGCAAGTCATTACAACAAGCTTGAAGTGAACTAGTATTAGGATCACATTTATTGTGTAGATAAGCCGCCAGGGATTTCAATTCAGATTCGGATTCAGATTCAGATTCAGATTCAGAATTAGTTGTTATAAGGAGCCGTCGGTTTATGTGGCAATCATGGTAGTAGAAGATCAGGCTAAAGGGATGGTGTACATGTTCATGTGGGTGTAGTGTAATAAAGCGTCGAGCAAAGCAAGGAGTAGAGATTAGAGAAAACCAGCGTTTTGATACCCACTTGCAATGTAACACCACAGTTGGTAACGACAGTGGAGCCAGAATTTCCATCAATACACAATCGGGAAGATCGTTGATACAAGTAGTAGTGATTGGGCGTTTGCGTTTGACTATGACTGTGCACGATGGCTGCAACAGAGAATGAGGAGAATCCATGGAAGCAAATTCTCCTCGTCTGCGTTTGTGGCTGTCAGGATCCATGCGTCACAACCTCCCTCAAGATCTGTTTGATTATTTTGGGGAAACAGAGAGCTATGATGCTATTGCTTTGCTAGTCGGGAGGAGGAGGAAGGTTTCTGATCTCTTCTGTTTGGGGTTCGCCGGCGGCGACAAAGAACAGAGAACAAATTATATGAGAAGAGAGAGAGTCTCTCTGGGTTCTTATAATTAATAAAATCCTAATCCGTGTCGTTGTTTGGAGAAATAATATAATGTTTCGGTAATTTCATCTCAACGTATGTTTTGGTATTTTCTACCCAATAAATAAGTGATATTTATTTCAAAAAATCAAATCAGACTACTCCAATAAATGATTAATTTATATTTTCGATAGAGTGTGTTTGGGTGCACGTCTTCGTTTTCAGATTTTTTTTTGCAGGGGGACAAAAATTACTGTTCACATACTGTTTATAACTGTTCACGCACTAAAAAATATTAAAAATGAGTCCCACGGTACTATTCATACATTTAAAAATTATTTTACTACAGTACTTTCAATTTTCAGTTTTTAGTTTCAGCAACAATAAGTTCAATCTAAACAGACCAAGTATAGAAGATTGTGATTAATTTATTGAAGTAATTTATGTGATTTTTTGAAACAAGTATCACTCATTTATTAGGTAAGAATACCAAAACAAGTATCCCTCTATTTTGTCCGTTTGTGGAAGACTAAACGATGCGTTTGGCCAAAGGTTGTAGAACTCTCTTTTCTTTCTGGAACTCTCTGTAGTCCGTATATGTGAACATTTGCAGCCGATCTGCATGAGAGAAGGCAGAGATAGAGGGCGAGAGGGCTAGAGAGTTCTGGAATCTGGAACTCTCTCTGCCTCTCAATCTCTATTTTTCCCTCTTTCTCAATGTCTAGAGAATTTTTGGAACGAGAGAGCAGGCCATGGTTGCCGATGGCTTTTTTTGGACGTCTATGGTGGTATATCGGCCGATCTGAATAGAGCAAAGGGGGATTGGTAGATCGGAGTGAGGGAAGGCTTTGAGTTGAAAGGTATGATCTTTTGCCTTCTTCCTTTTTGCTTCTATATACTTTGCTTTTATTTATTTCTTTCTATCTTTCTTCCAGATTTTTGATATGTGTTATGGGTAGGTATGGAAATGTTTCTCAAAAAAGTACAAACTCTGTGACTCACCGTTTACTTATCTTCTTCCTCTCTCTCTTTACACATGAAGATTCAATAAAAAAAAGAAAAAAAGAAAAAAAAAGTGGAGCTCAAACGCTGTTTGTGATATCTGGGGATTGGTGGATGTGCGAGAGATAGACGGTTGCAGGTTTGAAACTCTGTTTTATTTACTTATTTTTTGGTTTTTGGTACTACAAAATCATGGTTTCTGGGAAAATTAGGGACTATTGGAATTAAACGGAAGGAAATTGAGGATTTTTGGTTTTCGTCTGATTTGAGTTTTTGTATGAAAGTTTGATTTTTTACTCGGATGGGTCAGAATATTGTGTTATATGTAGATTATATGAATGAAAGTTTGGATTTTTTTTTAGTCTGATTGGTTGAATTTGTGTTGTGTTTTCTATATGTAGGTGTTCTTTGAATTTATCTTTGCGCGTGGGGTTCACAGTTTGGATTTTTACTCAGATTAGATAATTTTGTGTGAGAGCGAAAGGAGTGAGAGAGAGTGTTCCAGATACTGCTCCCTCAAATCAAATTTCTATCCAAAAAGAAAACTTTCGGAGACAGAGAGAGGAGAAATCACACAACCAGAGACCAAGTAGTGATTTTCATGGCAAAATAATGCTCAGGTTGGTATTTCTTAGTCTTAGATCCACACCTCTCCTCAAAACCTCTTTGCCTTTCCATGGGTCTGATTTTTGGGGGCAAAATATGGGTTCTTTAATACTTTCTAGGTCAAGTATCTGTTTCGGAAAAAAAAATTCTTGGGTTTTTTCAATTCAATTAGTAATAGAAAAATTATGCCATGTAATTGATATTTGACATGTACATGTTATTATCTTTTAACTTTTGCTATTCAGCTAGCGATTATGGACTGTGGCTATGATTTGTTGAGCTTCTTTGAGTTGTGAAACTGAAGCTCTCCCTTTTTAAAGACTACCGATCACACATACAGCAGGTAAATCTCTTTGTAACTTTTTTTTCCCACTTTGATTCATTCATTCCTTCTATTTGATTGTGTTTTCTTGATAATCCTTTTCCAATTTCCTGTTCTGTTTTTTCTTAATAGAACAACATCCTGATGAGGTCAGATTTTCAAGGTTCGAGGACATGAAAGCAAAATGTCCATAAGGTTCTTTTCCTCTCTTTCTTCTTCTGATTTTATAATATTGAATTGCATGTGATTGAGTTAGTAAATAGGATTTGGGATGGGCGAATTTTTTGCATTCAAAGTTTCAGTTTTTTAAGAGTGCTTATGCATATACATGTTTGTGAAAATGCCAAAAAGGGCTATTTTAGATTTTTTTTTCTCTGTGCATAATTTTTCCTTTCCTTACCATAGTGATTTAATAGGTCATGGTAATGTTTTTGATGTGTTTGGATTTGGTTAGCTTCTTGTCATGGCAATAGCTATGCTTTGCCATGCTTGGCCGAGCTTTGCATTTTGAGGATAATGTCTTAATTCTTCAAGAAAAGAAAGAAAAAAAAAGGGTAAATTGTTGATATTGGTCTATATGCATGTTTGTCATGTTTGTGAAGCTTAGGCCGTGTCATTTAGTTCATGACAGCTTGTCCACAATGAGTTGATGGGTTTCTTTGTCCAACAATTCTTTAAGTACTTTAGCCTTCTTGCTTAAGCTCCTTTTGTTAGATCATGTCTTCGTCCATGATGAACAACATCTTGGCCACTAAAAGTCATAAAATTTTTGAACATATTGAATTGCCAAGTCTTATCAATTTTTTTTTTTCATAAATGATAGATGCGTAAATTTTATCAATTTGAAAATAGAATTATTACACTTTAGAACACACTGCATTTACAATAAAGAACAAACTAACTCTATGCCACTTTACCAGACCAAAAACATAATGCTTATCAAGTATCAACCAAAAGAAACTTTCATAGTTTCTATGACAAACCTGACAGAACAAAAGGGCCCAAGCATTAATAGTAAAAAAATAAATGCAATGAAATGTAGTGGAAAAGAGCAACAAACCCTTATTTTCCTTAAGCTTGCAAGATTTTGCGTGGTCAGAACCCCTAGAGTTGTCCATGAGCAAAATTGAGAGTTACTCATGCACAATGGTTAGAACAAGATACAACTAATTTACACTTCGGCAAATAATATAATATATAATAATACAGCTTGTAGATACAACTAAGTTACTCAAGTTTGTTTTTTTGCTTATCTTCTAGAAAGACTTGTTATACTTATATGAATTGGCATTTGGTGGAGTGTTAAATGACAAAGGTGAGTGTGTTTTCTCACTATCACTACTATGACAGAATGTTCCCATTTATATTTTAATGTTCCCATTTATATTTTCTTTATCACCTTATTGATATTTTGATGTAATTTTAAGGAAAATTCAAAGCTGGTATTAGTTCTGAGAATATGGACTGATGCGTACAACAGGAACTCTAAGCCATTGGTAGACATCATAAAAGCAACCGTAGTGATTTCAAATTTTTTTTCTTTGTATTTGCTAGCTTATTAAAATGTGCATATTCCTTATCCTCTCTTCTCAAAGTAACTAAGAAAAAGGTAAGAAAAAAAGGATTAGGGATATGAATTTTGAAGTTCTTGGATATCTAATCTTTCTCAAATATAAAGAAATTATTCTAATTTGGTCTTTTGTATATATGGAAGCTATTTTGGACTTTGGTTGCTTCAATGATGGTATATATAAAATCTCTCAGTTTTGATTTTCAAAAATGCAAATATGCACAACTTCAAACTTTTTCCTCTAAATCTTCATGCACCCTGCACTCCAAGTTATGGATTCTACTTCTTTTGCTTGATTGGATTTAATTTTATATGTTTTTTCAATTTAAGTATATCATATTTTTGAAAGTGCTATTTCAGGTTCACTATGTGATTGTGCCAGTTAATTTAGCTTCATTGTGTTATTTCAACATATGTAAACTGTGTGTTTGCTTTTTGTTTCAATTTTTATTTTCATTTAGAATTTTATTTGGTAGTCATGCTTGGGAAGTTGAAATGGTGATATGGGGTGTTTTATTTGTTACCTAACATTGATTTACTAGGTTTTAATGTTCTAGACCTATAGTCTTATCTAATGACAAATATACCTTTTGTAGCTTGTTCTCTTTTATTTATTTTCTTGCTTAAAAGCGTGTTCACTAAAACTAAGTAAGCTAAAATGTAAGATGATATAGAAGGTAGTATGAATAACAAAAATTTTGTTATGGATGGTTGCAGGTATATGATGAAGAGCTTTTATTACAGCATATGACAACATTAATTCGAAAAATTAAATATTGTTACAATATCGTAGCAAAACTCGGTTGGTTATTGTTAAAGGATGATATTTATAAGCATTCTTAGAAGTTTTTATTGAATGGATATTGCTTTTAACAAATATGTTCTAAAAAACTATCGTAGTATAATAGATATTCATATTTGAATATTTTATCTAAATTTGTGTAATTAAAATTCTTATATGAATGAGATTAGCTTTGTATGACATTTTTTTCTTACATAGTTTCATATTTCTTTAAATAAAAACTCTATATTGATTTTCTTACTCAGGTTAAGTGGTAGGGCAGCATGTGCCTTGCACGTGCCACCCAACCTAGTACCTTTAAAAAACCAAAAAAAAAAAAATTATAAGTTATTCCAAATTGAGATTCCAAATTTAAAGCTTATTTCAAAGCTACTAAGAGGCCCAGTACTTCATCCGACAAGCTACTAAGAGGCCCAGTACTTCATCCGACCAAAATACTAACTCAATGCTTGATTTGTTCTGGGCCTCTTTTGGCGTCAGAAGCCCAAACTATCTAGCAGAGTAAAACCCATAAAAGATTATGAGAAACCTTTTTTTAGAAGAAGATTAACGGAAACTAAAATATGTGGAAGGAAAAAAATATTTAATTGAATACCTTAGTAATGACATGTTGATTGGGGGACAATGTTTGCACCATTCATTTTTTGTTTTTGTACTAATCACTTCACTGAAAAGTGAAACCTGATCTTGTATGCTCTCTTTTTCTGTTTGTGGCATTTTGTTATATTCAAGGTAGATTAACCGAGTTTTTAAACTAAATAGTTACTCATTTTACAAGTATCAAATTTTAAGTCATCCTTCTTAGAGAATTATGTTATAAGTTTATCACTATGATGCTTTCCACTGTTAAATCTGTTTTATTTCAATCTCTTAAAATAGTCACTTTAGGCCCATAACGCCATGAGCTGGCCCTGTTAATTGGCATTGGGAACTTGCCAACTCAACTCGTTAAGCTAGGTTCGATAGTCATGTGTAATTTTGTTTAATCAAGTATCTTAAAACACTAGTTCTGATGCACATGCATGGCACGTGAAAAACTCTATCATAATATTTTTATAGCAAAAGATAAAAATGTTTTTTTAAGGATATGGAGAGAGGAAAATGAATATATGACTGAAGTGTTTGTATCCTATGAGGAATGAATTGCAGGCCTAGAGCATGAGTCAAATGTAATGTATGATGCAAAGAATATGTTTACACAATTCAAGTGAAAAGACTACATAATCATTCTTTTATGTTGGATTTTCACTTCAATGTCCTTCCCCTCTCTCCCTAAAATGGAATAGAAAAATATGTAATGATGCTAATGCTACAAAATATTGACCAAAACTTGTAACAAACAAAATCACCCACCAAAAACTAGTCAAAATGAACTACATATCATAGACCAAAAGGCTATAATAAACTGATATTTAGACAATGTTCATAAAACCCTTAGCAATAATCATAAATGTAAAGTTTTCAGGATTTATTTCACCTAAAAAAATGTATTTTACTATTTTTTTTTTGAAAATTCAAATAAAAGAACCCAGAATTCAAATTGCACACGTAGAAAACTTGAAAATTAAAGGTTTTGATTAAATTCTCAATTAACATCACGTTGACCGTGTCAATCATGTAAGGCTATATGATTCATGAAAAAAAAAAAAACACAACAATAAACATTTTGCTGATCAGTGTATTCATCAGCATTGCAAACCGACATGAAAATAACATTCCAATACCTGGTTTACTAACAGTAAATAAACACTACATGGACAGGGATAAATATACAATGAGGACATCAACCTAGCAGAGCGCTTTGCTTATGTAGCATGGAGTAGAGATTAATAAAACGGCGAACAAAATAAGGACTAGAGATTAGAGAAAACCAGTGTTAATTGATACCCACCTGCATTTCAACACCAGAGATGATAATGGTAGTTGAACCAGAATTTCGATCAATACACAGTCAGGGAGATCGTTCAAAGAAGATCCAGATTCTTGTTTGATAACCCATCTGCAAGAATCCATGAGACAGAACACAGGCAATGAGAATACTGGATATATGAAAATGAGAAAAAGGTCGATGGCTTTTTCTCGAAAAAAAGAGACAGAGAGTCGATGGCTACAAGTTGGGCTCGTGGTTACGCTAAGTTACTGCATACGAATTTAACTAAAACTCTACTGGTTGATACGTGATGTATATCCAAAGTCAGGTTCCAGGCTATTAGTTTTTCATATATCATACACCTAGATTTTATGAAGCAAACAAATTGCAATTGAGCAAAAGAGATTCCTATCCTCTTTTGTTATAAATCAAAACAGTAAACATACATTTTGGTTCATATCAATTTTTAGATAGATATAAAAACTTAATTGTTGATATAAACTTTTCTATTGTTTTTTTTTTCCATATATATATATATATATATTTTTTTTTTTGATAACTTTTTTTCCCATATTTTTATTTATACAATGATACCAACTTTTTTTTTCTTTTTCTCTTTTAAAATTCTAGCCGATTTTCTTATTGCCTACTGCATCATCTAGGTTTTCTTTTATTCATTTTATCAACAAATTTTTATTTTTATTTTTATAAAAAAATCATCGGATTTTATTTTCTCATGCTCTTAAAAATAATTCAATTACTAATTGTAGCAATTTTTAGACAGAAACAACAACTAAATTATTATCAATTATTTTATCTCTACTGTTTTTTTTTTTTTCAATTGTTTGGATAACACACAAAAACTTTTTATTTTTTTTGAGTAAACCGTAATACTTATTAGAACACACACGAAAATAGTAATAATAGTATTTTAAATCAAGTTTATAATACATTACATAACCAAAGTACAACTACAAAAAGACTTAATTTTTGTAGTTGTAGACTGAGGTTATAAACAGCGGACCTTTGTAGTTGTAGACTAGGGTTATAAATGGCCTAATCTTAATAACTGATATCAACTCTTTTTTTTTTTTTTTTTAATCTTCCCTGAAAGAACCACATTTCCCAAAATTCATGGATTTTTTTTTTTTTACGTTTAAATGATATCAAGATATCAACAGATAGAAAGACAACAAAATAATTTACACATATTATTGGAACCAGCTTATTGTCAAAGATGGTGAAACTATTTATCAAGAGACGACAAAATCATATTCTGGCATTATCCTTTATTAACAACCTTTTATCCTATCAATTCATCAAGATTACAGAGCTTGGGCCCCGAGAAAGAATCATTCCACTTATCCCATGTATATCCTTCTCAAAATGTATAATCATAACTCCAAAGGGTTGGTTAAGTGGTTTATAAGGTCTTATGCTATTCATGAGATCAAAAGTACAAAACCTCTTGCAAAGTCTAGATATCCTCATTTATAAAAAAAAAAAAAAATAATAATAATAATAATTATTATTATTATTATTATTATTATTGCATAATCATATACGCGTAGATACCAATATTGGGGGAAATTTTTGTATCAATTTCGGAAACAACAATGACAATACTTGAGGCTATTTAGCAAAAATAGAAAATGATTTCAGTTACGTACAAATGAGCTAAAAGGATGAAAAAGTATGAAAAAAAGATTTTAGAAGCATGACATAGCCTAATCGCAATACGATAGCTTCTCCCCTGAAAATTGTTTGCATTAATCTATTAAAAACCAATATTATAGCCATCAGTACCAATCATTTTAGGAGATTCCTTTCGAAGTTCCAAACACCTAGTCCTTATTGAATTTTTTTGGTGCCTGCTAAAAGATAAGTAGCCTGGCTCTGCATTCCATCAAATGGAGTAAGACTGTGAGAGTATAAATCGTAACATAGGTCATACCCTAAGTTTCAATCCATCTTTATAGCCAATAACATGACAGAAGTTAATGTTCCATCAAGAATTTAAGAGTTGAACACTACCACCTAAAATTACAGAGTAATTTATAAATTTCCAACAAAAATTTAAAGATTATTCTTAGATAGAATTGTCATTGTGAATAGCAAGAAAAGAAAATAAAGTAAAAATGTTTATTAAATCTGAAGGATAATAATTTATTGTATACCTTCGCTTGAAATAAATGACTACAATTACTTTGCCACCCCTGCATGGGTAAAGTTTTTGTATATTAAACTTGGAAATTTAACATACCAAGGCATCAAAACTAGATTAGGAAAAACAATATTCCAAGGCATAAGAGGATTTACCTAAGAAGTTTTCCATCTAGTAAAAAGTCATTTGCATCTTATAAAAAAAAAAAAAAAAAAAATTTATTTATATCAATTTTGGCCAATTTTTCAGAATAGTTTTAATGTTACCCAAACGATCCTTTGTGCTGCATAACTTACTCATAAATAATGGTGCTAAAAGGAGGGTGTGATATCTTTCTTCCATAGCTTGGTTCAAGTAAAGCATGTAATTTTATAATATAAATAAATGAGAGAAAGTTTCAGAAGTAGGGACCTGACCTAGTAGGAAAACCTTTGCAACATTCTCAACTGTTATTGTAGGTCCATATCGTGCCTATGCCATAGAGACTATTTTGTGAATACACTTTGTCAAGCTTTACTAGGCTCATTTTGCTCCAAAAAATACTGACAAACTAATAATCTTGATTGTTCTTGAATGATGAGCTTAATGTAAGGAGCATTCATATATCGGATCCTTAATGTCCATTAAGAAATTAACGCAAACGATTACACAGGGCATTTAGCATGATTTTGGAAGTAATGGTGCAAAAAGATAGCAGGAGTAGTAAAAATGAACAACTAAAAGATTACAATAAAGGATGAATTTTGATAAATAAAAGTTACCAAAAAGTAACAGAAATTAGAAAATTTTGCAATAACAGCATTGTACAACATAATAGAAAGGCAAATTGAAACCATAATACAGAAACCCAAAAGCAGCATAACATTAATTACTATTGGGGGTAGTCAGCAATGGCATCTTGTTTCTGTAAGGGAGAAGATGGAATGGGAGTTGGCCAAGATGGTAGCACAAAGGTTAAGGCAAGGGGCGTAAAGACATTATATGGGACGATTTGAGGAATATCACAAAAGACTTCCATGGTTCTGCTCTGCAAGTTGCATAATACAACCTTCGATTGTATCAACAAATACACGATATCCCCATCATTGGGATGAAAAGCTAGCACCGAGACTGCATCATAATTCTGGTTTACATATTTTATGCGCCATTTTTCTGAAACCATTTCGTTGATATACACCTCGTGCTTCAAGCACCATTTGCCTCGTCCTCCATTGTTATCAATATCATAGTCGTTGAGCTCCCAAATTTCCAAACGTGATCCTGGAAATGCAATCTGAGATATTCTCAGGCAGCCCTGAGACACTCCGAAGCAATCAATTTTTGTAGCCAATTCCACAGGCTCCTCAATCACAAAGGAATGACAACATCTGCCGTTGTTGTATGGATCAAACCCGAGAAGACGGCCACCCTTACCACACCAAAAAAGCAAACCTTTATAGGGAACAGCCGGCAAGGGACATTGATAGAATTCAAATCCCTCCTGGTCTGGAACCAACACCACTGACTCGCTCCATTTACTGGTGTCAGACGAGAATATGTGTACCTTAAATACCTTTAACTTGGTACTGAAATTAGGAATGAGCACCACCCTGAAACTACTACTACTATTATTGTAGTCATAGGTGCAGATAATCCCAACCTGGTTCAATAATAAACGACGAGGAACAGGAGGGAGCGCACGACATTGCCTGGTGATTGGATTCATGACAGAGTAAATTACTACTCTATCTTTAGCTTTATGGAAACATAAGAGCAAGTCATTACACGAAGCTCTAAGCCAATTAGTATGATAATTGCGACTATGATCTCTGTCTTGACTTTGTAGATAAGCAGCAATAGATTTCAATTCTGGTTTGTTAGAAGAATTAGCTATGTGGAGACGTTTGTGTGAGGGGCAATGAAAGAAATGGTTGAGCAACATAAAGGGCTGTTCCTGTTGTTGTTGTTGGTGTTGTGTAGTAAAACGGCGAACAAAATAAGGATTAGAGATTAGAGAAAACCAGCGTTTTGATACCCACTTGCAATGTAACACCACAGATGGTAACGGCAGTAGAATCAGAATTTCGATCAATACACAGTCCGGGAGATCATTCAGAGGAAATTCAGATTCCCATCTGCAAGAATCCATGGGACACAAACACAGGCAACGAGAATACTGGATATATGAAAATAAGAAAAAGTTAGATGGCTAAAAATGGGTAGCCATCTAACTTTTTCTCGAGAAAAAGAGACACAGAGTCGTTGGGCTCGTGGTTTCTCTAAGTTACTACAAATTTAACTAAAACTCTTGCCTTTTTTTTTTTTTTTTGAGAAGCACTAAAACTCTACTTGATACTAGAGTTTCAACTCTTAATTAACTTAATTATTTATCCCTTCGACCGTGATGTATATCCAAAGTCAGGTTGGTGAGAACATTTCTACGTTCCCATCATGTTTATAGGATGACGGTTCCAGGCTACTAGTTTCTCATATATCATCGTACACCTACATTTTATGAAGAAAACAAATTGCAATTGAGCAAAAGAGATTCCAATCCTCTTTTGTTATAAATCCAAAAAAAAAAAAAAAAAAAAAAAAAACATTCAACCTATATTTTGTTCATATCAATTTCTAGGATAGATTCAAAAACTTGTTTGTTAATATAAACTTTTCTCTCATTTTTTTTCCGATATTTTTATTTATACATTGATTCCAACTTCTTAAAAAAAAAAAAATTTCTATCCGATTTTCTTATTGCCTACTGGCATCATCTAGGTTTTCTTTTATTCATTTTATCAACAATTTTTTTTTTATTTTTATAAAAAAAATTATCGGATTTTATTTTCTCAGGCTATTAAAGTTAATTCAATAACTAATTGTAGCAATTTTTAGATAGAAACAACAACTAAATTGTTATCAATTATTTTCTCTACTATTTTTTTTTTCAATTATTTGGATAACACACAAAAACTTAATAACTGATATCAACTCCCTTTTTTTTTTCTTTTTTTTTTTTTATCTTACCTTGAAGAACGACAATTCCCAAAATTTACGGCTACTTTTTTTTTTTTTTTTTTTTTAACTTTTAAATGATTCCAAGTTATCAACAGATTCAACACCCCTTTGGCCCTTTGTTTTTTCCTTCAAGTAATTGTTTTGTTTTGTTTATATTTTTATTTATTTGCTTATTTATTTATAAGATTCATTCCAATACATTTTTTTGGTTTCACATTATGTTTAATTTTGGCTACCACGTAGTGTACTTTGAGGAAGAAGAGAAAGCAATGAGCCAATGAGCATAGACAATTTGTAGCAGTACTCACATCCAAAGAAGCCTCCAACCTATTCGGTAAACAAAGACGTACAATCACATGGATTTGTTTAAAATTATTAATCTCCATTTGATATATATTACAAAAATTCAAGTTCTACCTTTTGAATTTATTTTTAGACTTTCTAACTCTAGAGCATTCGCATCAGTTCGGCTAAAACTTTCTGTCTATTTTACACTAAAAACCTATTTAACATACCCACTTCTCAAAGTCATCCACTTCAATCCATCTATTCTACCATCTATTTTATTTAAATAATCAATTTTCTCACTTTTTTTATTATTTCTCTCAACTACCTTTTACAGATACGCACTCTCTCTCTCTCTCTCTCTCTCTCTACCCATTTCTAAACACAGATCTCCTCTCCCTCTGGGTCTAATCTCCACTCCCTCTCAGTTAGATCTCCATAGACAATCCGTTACTCAGATCTCCTCTCCTTCTCGGTCTAATCTCTGCTCCTTCTCGGTCAGATCTCCTCTACCTGTATTTGACCCTTAAGTGGCCTTAAGCATCATCTCTGCCACAAGCACCAACCCACAATGACAGATGCACATGCAAAGAATCGTTCCAGTCAACCCACAAGCATCGATCTCTGCCGCCAGCATCAAAACGCATTCCCGTTGATCCACAAGCACCGATCTTCGCTGCCAACACTGATCCACAAGCATTTAGATTTTAGACCCATTTCCGTCGACCCACGAACTCTAATCTAGCGCCACTAGCACCGATCTGTTTCTCTGTTGGTTTTTCCGTGTGGGTGTGTTTGTGTGTATTTGGGGAAAAAGAAGATGAGGAGAGGAGAAGTCACTAAGTTCGTTGTGCACGGAGAAGAGAGAGAAAAAAAGGTGCGAAATGTGAAATTAATAAAATAATAGGATACACATCTACAGTAATTGTGCATATATGCATGGTTATTGTAACACATGTATAAATATATACAATTTTAGAAATACTGATATGAAAAAATTTTGGGGCAAAATGTGTAAAATTGGTTACTTTTTGTATTTTGCAAAGTTTTACATCCACTGATGTGAATGCTCTAAACACGATAAATTGTTTACAAACATCGGATAAAATTGTGCAACACATGGGACTTCAACTAGTATCAATATATAGACCAAATCAAAATTCACATTATATTAATATTAGAAAATTTGTATTCCTAATCTGGGTTGGAATTGGAAATTTATGATTGGGCTAAAAGAATAATTGTAACTAGACTCATCACATTCTCTCTCTCTCTCTATACCCATTTTTCTGAACGCTGATTTGTTGCTCTCTCTTTATACCCATCTCTCTATACCCATTTCTGAACACAGATCTCCTCTCCCTCTTGGTCTATCTCCACTTCCTCTCGGTTAGATCTCCATAGACAATTCGTTACTCAGATCTCCTCTCCCTCTCGGTCTAATCTCCACTCCCTCTCGGTCAGATCTCCTCTACCTATATTCGACCCTTAAGCCGCCTCAAGCATCATCTCTGCCACAAGCACCGACCCACAACGACAAATGCACATGCAGAGAATCGTTCCAGTCAACCCACAAGCACCGATCTCTGTCGCCAGCATCAAAACCCATTCTCGTTGATCCACAAGCACCAATCTCCACTGCCAACATTGATCCACAAGCATTTAGACCCATTTTCGTCGACCCACGAACTCTGATTTAGCGCCATCAGCACCGATCCACAAGCGACCAACACCAGCATCGATCTGTCTCTCTATTGGTTTATCCGTGTGGGTGTGTTTGTGTGTATCTGAGGAAAAAGAAGATGAGGAGAGGAGAAGTCATTGAGTTCGTTGTGCACAGAGAAGAGAGAGAAAAAATGTGCTAAATGTGAAATTAATAAAATAATAGGATACACATTTACAATAACCGTGCATATATGCACGGTTATTATAGCACATGTATAAATATATACAGTTTTAGAAAGACTGATATGAAATTTTTTTGGGGCAAAATGTGTAAAATTGGTTGCTTTTTGTATTTTGCAAAGTTTTACATCCACTGATGTGGATGCTCTAAACACGATAAATTGTTTACAAACATTGGATAAAATTGTGCAACACATGGGACTTCAACTAGTATAAATATATAGACCAAATCAAAATTCACATTATATTAATATTAGAAAATTTATATTCCTAATCTGGGTTGGAATTGGAAATTTATGATTGGGCTAAAAGAATAATTGTAACTAGACTCATCACATGCGTTTTGCGCATGTAATAAGGCTTTTTTTTTTTTTTTTTTTTTTATATTTTAGGTTTAGTGAAATAATGTTTAAAAGTGAGATAAAGAAAATTTCTTAATTTTTAGGATTTTGATAAAAGTTTGAAAGCCTAAAACTTAGGAACTCTTTTAAAAATAGTAAATTACTCTTTTAAACTGATTGTATTTTTAAATTTAAAAATTTTGAACTAAAAGATAGGGGTATTTTAGAGAGTTTAAGAATTTGTGTGAGGGTATTTTAGTATGCAAAATATTGAAAACTAAATAAGGAATAGATATAAAAAAGTCCATTTACTCATTTTGGTTTGGGTTTCTTTTTTCTTTTTACTTTTTTTCAAATATTTGCTAAATATTTAAATTCTATCTTTTTCAAATATTTGTTTTGTCTTGATTTTTTTTTTTTTTTTTTTGAGATAAATGTTAGAAATTATTTCATCTTTTTTGTGGCCATGTTCTTTGCGTCTGTTGTAATTTTTATTTCCTTGTTCTTGTAATATTATTTCTTGGGTAAAATATTATTTTAGTCCTTAACTTTACTAGTCATCCCTAAACTTTAAAAAATTTGTTTTTCATCCCTTTCAATAGTTCATTTTTCATCCCAAAATTATTGAAAATGTTTCACTTTCTATCTTTAAACTTTAGAAAAGAACTTATTCATCCCTAAATTATTGAATTTTTTTTTTCTCATCTCTATTTTTGTCTCTAAACTAATATAAAATTTAAAAAAAAAAAAAAAAACCTCTTTACAAAGTTGAGGGATGAAAAAAAAAAAATTTAAAAGCTTAGGGATGAAAAATGAACTTTTGATAAAGTTTATAGATCAAAATAATATTTTACCCTTATTTCTTTAACTATGTTCACAACTTTTGTCATTAAAATATTAGTTTCACCTTTTGTTTTATCCTACTTACCAGTTTACCATTATTTGTTCTCAATGTAAAAAATTCACTCAACCTCATAACGCAGGAGGCTCACAAGCTAGTTTTATTTGCATCAATCTGTTGTGATCAAATCTGGATGCTTAGGAACAAAGCTACAAGAGAACAGCTATCCATCAACCCCTATCATCTGAGAGGTGAGATCAACAAAGTTTACAACCAACATCTTCAAGCATGAGATATGGTGTCACCAATGAATTCTATTCATGTACATGGTGCCCCCCTAGTCCCCTACCCTTCCTTTCCTCAAGAGAAACTTTGATGTTGTTGTCCGAGACAACCACACTTGCCAAGCTACCTTGTGCCGTGACCACTCAGGTAAAATTCTTTTGGCATGGACTTCTTTTGATCTTGCTAGAGAAGCAATATGGACTGAATCAAATGGAACTCTTCTAGCTGTCAATAAAGCTAGAGAACTTGGACTACGAAAGTGTTATGTCCCAGACAAAGCTAGAACAGCCAAACCACGTGGATGATACAATTGAAGTCACGCAGCTGAAGTTACCAAGTTGCTGAGGATTCAAATATCTGCTATGTTATGTTCTGTTAGTTCAATTTGATTGCAATAAGAATTCCTATTATTTAGGAGATTAGGTTGGTTGTGATTAGGTTGATTCTCTATTATTTAGGAGATTGAGTTGATTGTATTAGGATATTGTTTAGCCAATTGTTACGGCTATTTGAATTATCTAGTAATCATTTGTAATTGCTATCAGAAGCTGTATTTAAATACAGCAAGGAAAGAAGTAAGAGGCAAGCAGAAATTAATCTTAATTCTCTTCCTTTCTCCCACGTTCAGGAGGTTGGTTGCCTCATATACAACCAAAATTATCTTTTATAAGTGCTATTACCCCAGACTTATCAGAAAGGTTGTTTTTGAAGGGGATGCTTCTTGGGTAATTCACTCAATTTACAGCTCTGCTAATTGTCCACATTGGCTCATTATCCCACTGATTGAAGACTAAGAATTTTAGTTTCTCAATTTCCTTTTTGGTCTTTTCTCCAGTTCTTTGCGAGGGCAACTCTATAGCACGCTTGCTTGTTGGGTTCCTCATGTAATCGAGAAGGAACCATCCCCATCACTTCTATTCCCCTCTTTGTTTTGGTTCTTGTGAAGCAGATAGGATGGGCTCCTCTAGTATTTTTTTCTCTCTTCTTTTAATATATAACTTGTTTCACATTAAGAAAAGAGTTTAAATTACATCATTTATTGTATACCTAGGCTTGGTATAAAGGAATTCTCATCAATAACATGACAGACGATAATGCTCCATCAAAAATTAAGAGTTATCAACCAGCCCCTAAAATTACAGAACAAATTATAAATTTCCAAGAAAAATTTAAAGATTATTCTTAGATAGAACTGTCAATGTGAATAGCAAGAAAAGAAAATGGAAGTAAAAATGTTTACTAAACCTGAAGGATAATCATTTATTGTATACCTAGGCTTGAAATAAATGACTACAATTGCTTTGCCACCCCTGCAAGGGGAAAGTTTTTGTATATCAAACTTGGAAATTTAACATACCAAGGCATCAAAACTAGATTAGGAAAATCAATATTCCAAGGCATAAGACGGTTTACCTAAGAAATTTTCCATCTAGTAAAAAGTCATTTGCATCTTATAAAAAAAACATTATTCATATCAATTTTGGCCAACTTTTCAGAATAGTTTTAATGTTACCCAAACGATCCTATGTGCTGCATAACTAACTCAAATAATGGTGCTAAAAGGAGGGCGTGATATCTTTCTCCCATAGCATGGTTCAAATACTTTAGAAATTGCTCACTTCTAAGTAAAGCACGTAATTTTATAATATAAATGAGAGGAAATTTCAGGAGTAGGGACCTGACTTGGCAGGAAAACCTCTGCAACATTCTCAACAGTTATTGCAGGTCCATGTAGTGCCAACGCCATGGAGACTATTTTGTTGATCCATTTTGTCAAGCTTACTAGGCTCAATTTGCTCCAAAAAATACTAACAAATTAAAATAATCTTGATTGTTCTCAAATGATGAGCTTAATGCAAGGAGCGTTCATAGGATCCTAAGAAATTAACTCAAACAATTCGGCAGGGCATTTAGCATAATTATGGAAGTAATGGTGCAATAACATAGCAGGAGTAGTAAAAATGAACAAAACCAAAAGATTACATTAAAGGATAAATTTTGATAAATAAAAGTAACCAAAAAGTAACAGGAATTAGAAAATTTTGCAATAACAGCATTGTGCAACATAATAGAGAGGCAAATCGAAACCATAATACCGAAACCCAAAAGCAGCATAACATTAATTACTATTGGGGGTAGTCAGCAATGCCATTCTGTTTCTGTAAAAGGGAGGGGAGTTGGCCAAGATGGTAGCACAAAGGTTAAGGCATGGTGAATAAAATGATGACCAAGGCCGCTCTGAGGAATATCACAAAAGACTTCCAGGGTTCTGCTCTGCAAGTTGCATAAGACAACCTTCGATTGAATCGTTAAATACATGATATCCGCATCATTGGGATGAAAAGCTAGCACTGAGACTAAAGGAAAAATCCGGGTTACATATTGTGCGAGCCAAGGAGATTTTTCTGAAACCATTTGGTTGAAATAAAGCTCGTGCTTCAAACACCATTTGCCTCCTGCTCCGCCTCCGTTATTATTACTATCTTTGTCGAAGTCCATGAGGTCCCAAACGCGTAAACAGGGATGCTCATTACGATAAGGGTACCCTGAGACCTGAGATGTCCTCAGGCTGCCGTGACACAGTCCAAGGCAATCAATTTCGTGGAATTGCTCCAATTGTACAGGCTTCTCAATCACACAGCAACATGTGCTGTTGTAAGGATCAAACCCGAGAAGACGGGCACCATCAATGGACCAAAAAAGAAAACCTTTATAAGGGATAGCGGGTAAAGGGGTGAGAGACAATTTAAATCCGTCCAGGTTGGGAGGACACAAAACCACAGAGTCACTCCATTCTCCGGTGTCGGAAGAGAAAATGTGTACATTAAATTGTGTGGTAAACTTGGTTCTTGACCAAGGAATGAGCACTACCCTGAAACTAGAACTGAGTTGGTTATCATTATTGTAGTCATAGCTGCAAATGATCCCAACCCGTAGGCCCAATGAACTACTATGAGGATGCGGAACTAGACGCGGAGGGAGTGCGAGACATTGCCTAGTGAATGGATTGATGATAGAGTAAAAGACCATGGTGATTGGGGGACAATGCTGCACCATTTGTTCAGCTCTGTCGCACCTTAACAGCAAGTCATTACAAGAAGCTCGAAGTGAACTAGTATTAGGATCACATTTATTGTGTAGATAAGCAGCCAGAGGCTTCAATTCCAATTCAGATTCAGATTCAGTCTGAGTCTCAGAATTAGTTGTTATGAGGAGACGTCGGTTTGAGCAGCAATCAGGGTAGTGGAAGATCAGGCTAAAGGGGTGGTGTACATGTGGGTGTTGTGTAACAAAGCGTCGAGCAAAATAAGGAGTAGAGATTAGAGAAAACCAGCGTTTTGATACCCACTTGCAACGTAACACCACAGATGGTAACGACAGAAGAACCAGAATTTCCATCAATACACCATCGGGAAGATCGTTCATAGTAGTGATTAAGCGTTTGCGTTTGACTTCGCATGATGGCTGCAACAGAGAATGAGAATCTATGGAAGAATCCATGAGTGATGATGAGTCGCAACCTCAAGATTTCCGAATCGATTACACAGAGAAGAAGAGATGGACTTTGGGGTTACTATGAGAGTTGCCTATACCTCTATACTACCAATGAGATGATTCTTTGTTGGTTTCTTCATTAAATACTCCTATTTTTTTTGTTATAGTTACGTAATTTTAAATTTAAAAAACATAAACAAGTTTGCTAAAAAAAAAAAAAAAGGTTAAAAAAGTAATTTCATATAGCTTCTTCCCTTCGTAATAATTTCGCATAGCAACTAGCTAACGTACAAATAACTAATTTAAAAAAAAAAAAAAAAAAAAAAAACCCACTTAGATTAAGATCCTAAGAATTAGAACACCATATCTATCTCACTTTAAAACATTATGACACTAAATCCAAAAAAAAAAAAAGACTCAAGTACCATATAAATTTATATATATATATATATATATATATATATATATATATATCCGAATCCATGTCATTGTTGATATAATATATGAGTCTGAATTTGGTAAGGATAGAGTGTAAAACCTATATTTTACACCATTCAATAAGTAATTGTCACATCAATATTTTACTTAAAATACAATACATCCTACCACACCTAATAACATCTAAATAAACTCTCAATTTGGTTGGATTTATATATAGGTATTAGAATTGATTGGGTGTGATTGTGCTAATTCTTAAATATGTGTTAAGATGATGTGGCATATCAGGATTGGAGGGGTAAAACATGAGTTTTACCCCACATCCTTACAGAATTTAATCTCATAATATATATTAGCCTCATCACACGCACTCCACACGTGCGATAAAGGTTTTTTTTTTTTTTTTTTTTTGAGCTTAATGTAATTTTTCAATTTATATTTATATAAATTGTTAGTGAGATTATACAAGAAGGAGTTTTTAAGAAACTAAAATTTAAAATTTGAAATAGAGTAAACTGCTGGGTTTAATGTGTGCTAGTTTTTAGAAGAAAAAAAATGTATCAAAGGTGTGTGTGATATATTTAAATAGAGAGTGTGCTAATTTTTAGGAAAAAAGTTTCACTTGTAGTTTTTTTTTTTTTTTTTTGAATTTTGTTGAATTATAATTTTAACTCCATTTTTTATTTTTTAAGAATAATGATTATCTAATTAGATTAGGGGTATTTTTGATATTTTTTGAAGGCATAACTAACTTTCTAAATCCTTTTAATATATAGAATTAGTGCACTAGATAAAAGTAAACTGCTTCTCTATGAGTCGGTTGGGGCATGGGGATGTCATATTCAAACTAAGATTTAAAAAAAAAAAAAATTAAGTTTCTAATAAAATTTAGGGGAAGATACATACCTACATAAAGCATTCTCATCAGCTCTCTTATAAAAAATGCTATTTTAACACACCAAAAGTCTACTTTATCATTTTAACACACCACTTTACAATACTCCATTCATCAAATATTCTATTTTTCCTTTCAACACATTAAAATAATATATCCAACACATTAAAATAATCTAAAAAAACTTTTACAAATATATATATATATTTATATACACAAAATCCTCCACCACCCACACCCACGGATCAACCGCCACAGCCCACAACCACCAATATCAGCCACTGCTACCAAAAAAAAAAAAAAAAAAAAAAAAAAAACACCACAACATCAGCCACCACAACTCGATCTGAGACCATCCCAAATCTCACACCCACAACCCGATCAACCCACAACCTTCAACCAAAACCAACCACGATTAGAAACACTGCCACAACCACCAAAAGAGAGAGAGAGAGAGAGAGAGAGAGAGAGAGAGAGAGAGAGAGAAAGAGATCAGCGAGGTGTGGAAAGAGGAGAGATCGGCAGCTCCCGGCGAGATCGGTGGCACGACGGCGGCTTAAAGTGTAGCGAAGTAGAGTGAGGAAGAGAGAGGAAGAGAGTGAGAGAAAAAAAAAATGAAAGTGAGAAAGAAATGGGGAGCAAGAGAGATGGAGACCAGAGAGGAGAGGGAGAGCTGTGTTGCAGACGGAGAGAGAGATATCTGATGGGAGGAGAGAGAAAAACTAATTAAATAAGCCAAAATATTTTTGGTATTGATGTCCGTACCATCTCATATTTGAGATGGTACTGTAGCTGTGTGGCAAATTTTTTGAGATTTAGAATACCTGATGAGGGTTGGTTTTTGGTGTACCAAATGCCAAATATTTGGCATTTGGCACACCTGATGGTAGTGCTCTAACCCTTAGAGCATCAACAACGGAAAGGAGGAATGCCAAATGTAAGCCCATTTTACTATTGAAGCCCAAAAGACCCATTCCATTAGAAGTTGTAAAATGCAACTATTGCAAAAAAAAAAAAAAAAAAAAAAAAAAAATACAATTGTGCTATAGTGCGATTCTAAATGTAGAATCGCACTATAGCTCAATGGTAAAAACAAAAATTATTTTTTAATCGGTTTGGTCTTCTCTCTCCTCTCTCATTATTTCATAATTTTCATTATCTTTCTCTCTCTTTCTTTCTGCTCTCTCTTCTTCCTGCTCTTTCTTCTTCAACGGCATGGAGGCAAAGGCGTGGAGGCTCAATCAGCTTCTGTGGTGGAGGCGTGGAGGTCGTGAGTTTGTTCATGGGTTTCCGGCATGGGTTTGTTCATGGGTTTCTGTGGGTTTGTTCATGGGTTTCTGGCGTTTGGGTCGGATTTGGGTGGCGTTTGGGTGGTTGGATTTAGGTCCGGTGGTTGTGATTTTTTCCGATGGGTTGGGGGATTTGTTCCGATGGGTTTGATGGTAGGTTTCGGTGTTTGCTGGGTTTGTTTGGTAGTGAGTTTCGATGAAGATGATGATGGTGATGAGGAAGAGTTGGTGAGAACAGATGGGTTTGGGATGAATAGAGACGGCGACGGGCGACGAGAGAAGTAGAGGATGGCGATGGTGGTGGCAGCAGCGGCTTGAAGATTGGGTCAGTGGCTGTGTGTTTGCTTGGGGTTTAGGATGAGTTTATCTGTTGGGTTTTTTTTTTTTTTTGATAAACTGTGTTGGGGTTTTGGGTCTTCACGGTGGTGATAGAAGTGATGAGTTGTAGAGAGAGAGAGAGAGAGGGGAAGAGAGACAAAAATTAGAGAGACATAAATATATTTTATTGTATAAATATATTACTTTTAATGTATTGTATAAGAAAATAAAAGTTGAGATGCTGTGAGTATTGTAAAATGATATAGTATAATTGATAAAGTAGCTTTTTGGGATGGTAAAATAGGATAGGATGGGAGAAACCATTGTGAATGCTCTTAGAACTCCTATATATATATATATAAAACCCTTAGAACTGTCTTCAATGCTACCCACCTAAAATCATTCATTCATTACCTTAAAAATACAGTATTTTTTTGTAACGTGCCAACATTTATTTTATTTTATTGAGGTTACGTCATATATGCGAACATTAATGTATTCTTTGAATAAATGAAAGGCATGACGCATGTTATAGCTTTTATGTAATTTGTTATGATAAATTTGACAACACCTTCTAATCCTTTACAAACTTATTTGATATAATTAGAAAAATAATAATAATCCCTAGAAAAATAATAAGTTAATCTAATTGTTTACAAACAAGCTCAAATTTGTTGTTCTCATAAAATTTTTTAAAAAAAAAAAAAAAAAAAAAGAGCTCAAATTTGTTCAACAACAAAATATACTCAGCTTTAACTACTATCTAATTTGTTGGTAAGCTTGAATTCAATTCATATTGAAAATAAAATCAAATAAACAGTCCTAAATTTTTAATACTCAACATTCTCGATTCAGCTTAGCTAGTTTACAATCTATTTTATATATATATATATATATATGTATATATATATAGTTTTTACTTAGTCATTGCTAGAACTCGCATGATATAAAATACCAATATGTACGATAATTTGTTTTTATAGAGTTTCAACCTATGACGCCCGTTTTTGATAATTGTGCTCATTATTATCAGACCAAGACACTAATCGGTTTTTGGTGTAGGCAGAGATTGAACTTCAAATTTTTTAATCAACCATCAGAGATTTTACCAGTTGGGCTAATTGAAACTCACTTAATAATAAAATTTGAATGGAAAAAATCATGAGTAAAGCTCTACAAAGTATTCCTTTTTCTGATTGGAAGAGATTGGTTATACATAAGAATATAAGATAATAGAAATTAAGGGTCCTCCTTACTCAGTTAGTGAACAAAGAGGTTCAACCTACCAAATAACTTGACCAAACCATAAGGATTTTAATTGTAAAAGCTTAGTACTCGAAGTTACTTGCCCAAGGAGACATCTTATGTACCAGTAGCTGAAGAAAGAACATTTGGAGTGCACCATTATCCTTTCCCTTGACAATAACATGCTCTGAGGTATTATTATTACCGATAAAAAGAACTGAAATGAAGAGAGAAAACACTCTCACTCTCTTTAGCGAAGAAAAAGATGAACTCATCCGTAGCACGGAAAAGGTTAAAGATAACCATCACGACACCACTGAACGGACCGGCACCGAGAATCGGGCTGTTACTGATTCTGTAAACCCGAAGCTGTCCTTCAAGGATAAGCTTGTCGGTGAGATTCCAGGAGCTTTCGCACAAGCTTTTGATCTAAGAGACAAAGAGGAGACTGATATGGCACCAAGCTCTGTTGAAGCAAACATGGAAAGCGACAAAATAAAGGAACTCAGGGAAGGTTTGGTTGCAGCAAAAATATCCCAGGGCTTAAAGCAGCATATTCGTGGGCCATGGTCCAAAGCACTCATTGTGAAGGTATATGGGAGAACAGTGGGATACACCTTTCTTCATGCAAAAATCCTATCTTTATGAAATCCGGTTGGTAGGATAGATTGTGTTGATCTAGGGAAAGACTTCTTTCTCGTCCGTTTTTCAGTTAAGGAGGATCATGATTCGGTGCTTAAGAATGGGCCATGGTTCATAGGAGAAAACTTTCTATCCTTAAGACCTTAGGAACCAAACTTCAAACTAGCCACGGCGGTGGTGTCTTCGGTCGCTGTATGGGTTAGACTTAACGAGCTACCTATCGAGTATTACGATTCTGAGACCCTCCTCATCATCGGTCAAGCCATTGGGAATGTCCTTAGAATAGACACTCACACTGCAACTGGTACAAGGGGAAGGTACGCCAGGCTTTGCATTCAGGTGGATATTGAGAAACCCCTTGCAAATGCGGTGCTTGTGGATAACATTGAGCAACCTATCACCTATGAGGAGCTGCATAGGTTTTGCTTTTCTTGCGGCCGCCTCGGTCATCGGAGAGAGGAATGCATTTTTACGATTAGAAAACCATCTCCGGAAAGGCCACCTGCGCCGGAAGGACAACATGTCCTTACCAGGAAGGATAACAACGTTGAGGTACCCAAGCCCTGCGCTTCGCATGAAATGGACCCAAAAGATGACACGTATGGTCCTTGGATGGTAGTGAGTCGTAAGAAGTCCAGCTATAGAAAGGACAAAAAGCACGATTCTGCTCCCACTTACATTCTGCATGCAGTGCGGCATGAAGGAGCTGATAAGCGAACAAGGCCTGGTGATGCGGCTAAGGTGACACCTGGCTTGGGTGTTTTAAAAAATAATGAAGGGAAAAGGAAAGCTAATGGTGATTTGGTGGGGTCGGAAGAGCAACTAAAGGAAAAATCTAGCTTGAAAGGCAAAGGTATTAATTCGGATAGTCCAAATAAGTTGGGCCTGTTTAACAAAGGCACAAGTATAGCACATGAAGGCCCATCATCCGTTAAGGGCAAAAAAGTCTTGGCAAGACTTAGGGCAGCTCCAGCATGTTTTAGAGGCGCCGAAACTAGTGAAGGGATAAGATCAAACAAACTTCTGAAAACCTTTTAGACTCCCACTAATGCTGCATCTCAAACTGACAAAGATGGAAAATTTCAATTCCTCAGTAAGTCAAAAAATAGCATGGGCGATACAAGTGAAGGGAAAGGTAGTGGTAATCCCAGCAATAGTGGGGTGGTTCAGTTCCGACCTGAAGGAGGCATGGAGATGGATTTCTCCATTAATACCGGTGTGTCTGACCGATGTGCTAGAGACAGAGGAGGAGATCACGATGGTCTGGGAGAGATTCCCTCACTATTAAATGTTAATGCAGTATTATATACTGCATATTTTAATCAACTACTCAAGTACATTTATAATTTATAATGCCATTCGGTATATAATATATTGATTATTATAATAATAAATAATATATTATAAGGAATATAAAAAAGAACGCAAATGAAGTGTAAAGTAAAAAAAATAATAATAATAATAATCAAAAGAAAGCAAATGTAAATTACCTAGGAAAGAGTTAAAAATAATGGGTCAACCAGTCAACTAGGGGCACAGAGCACTGCATAGTCAAGGGATGAAGGGCCCACGAAAGCTTCAATCTTTCAATCTTTCTTGTCTAGTTTAGTCACACAGTACAGAACTTTTACTTTTCACATTGTAAACAAACTACAACAACAGTGGGAGGGTAAAGGAAAGAACTGAAAAGAAAAAAAAAATGGAAGGAAGAAGAAGAAGAAGGCAAACGCCAAGTCGCCAACGGAGACAGAGAGAGCTAAAGAGAGTAACCTGTGTAAGGCAAAGTGTTTTTGCAACTGTGTGGGGGACTTGGTGGCGCGACACATCAACAAAGCTTCTGACTTTTCAATTTTTCGACTGCTGTGTTACAAGTAAGTCCTAGATGTGTTGAGATGAAAATTAGAATTTCTTTCACTTTTATTTGTTGAGGTAATTGTTAAAATACATATGTGTTCATTTTAAAGATGTTGAATATTTAATTATTGTAATTTATTGACATGTGTATTTATGGATTGTATTTTATTTAAATGAAAATTATGTTTATTTTAGACTTTCTTAAATATGTATATTATCAGGTGTGGGGGGCCAAAAGATTATTTAAAAATTTTCAAATTGTTTAAGATATTTTCAAAAAAATACTTATTTTTTTAATTTTTTTTCAAAACTTTGGGGGGGGGGGGGGGGGGGCGCCAAGGCCCCACTCAGTCCTCAAGTGCCTCCACCACTAGTTTGACTTCTCTATCTCATGCCAAACTAAATAAGAGAAGTCAGAAGATAGTTTTCCTTTAAGCTATTTTTTTATGCTAGCAAAAAAAAAAGGTGAAAACTATAGGAAGACAACTTTATCTCAAGCTAAACTAAGGGTTTGTTTGGTTAAAGGGGTGGAAAAGTGAGAGGATAGAAAATGATGGGAGGATGGAAAAGTGGGAGAATAGAAAAGATTATAATTTCCCTCATTTTTGTTTGATTAGGAGTGAAAAAGTTAAGAGATGAAAAAAATGAGTTTGTATAAATTTACTCATATACCCATATTAAAAAATAATGCCCAATTAAAACAAAAATGTGACAAACAAAAATAAAATACTGAAAGGCTAAGCCCACTTAGAATAGTGGAATTAGGTTTAAAAGGCCCAATGCAATTAATTTGTTAGAGTATAGGCTTCCAAGGTCAATTTTAATGCACTTTAATGGTCCAATTGCTAGGTTAATGGAGAAAAAAACTAAATGAATCATAAAAAGAGAAACTAAATCTGGGATTAACACTACCTTGGATCTAGCCGAGGAGCAAAATGTTCATAAAAAGTTTCAAGTCTCGAATACAGGATTATTCTACACAGTTTTTATGTTTTCTTCTAATTCTTCGTCCCCCTATTTGGAGGGGTTTCCTTTCCTTATATAGTCAATCAAATTGCATCTTAGTCATCCACTTGTATAGCCAAAGGCCTTAGTTTGAATGCTTGTCCCATCAAGGCTTTGCCGGAGGCAGTAGAGTGTGTTGTGAGCTGTGAGATTACCATTTAGGGGTCTTTCCTTCATTAATGCGAGAAGCTGAGTTGGTACAGTGTATTGAATGCGGAGGTAATGACTGCTTTACCTGGATATTTCCTTTCTTCTTTACTTGCACGTCTCTACTGTCTTCCTCGGTATCCTATCCTTTGGTGCAAATGGCCTACTCAATGCTTCTCGAGGTAGGCTTGCCCATTGGGCTCCTCGGGGAGTTGGCCTCCTCGTCCTTCCTTCTCAAACTATGGGTTGGGTTAGAACTTAAGTGTGAATGGGCCCTTCCATCTCACAAGCCCTATTCCGTACTCGAATCTTACTCCTCCCACAAATACAATCACCCAAATTTATTAAAAAAAGAAAAATCATGTCCTAAAAAAATCAAATCTAAAGGAAAAAAAAAAAAAAAAAAAAAAAAAACAAACAAACAAACAAACACTGGCATGTTCATAGCCCAAGAAAAAAAAAAGAAATAAAAAATAATAATAATAAAAAAAGAAGGAAGAGGCAACGTCTAGTGTAAAACAAAAGAGAGAAAAAGAATGATAACAAAAAGCAAACATTTATTACATCTAGAATTGAAAAAAAAAAAAAAAAAAAAAAAACGTACAAGCCCATGTGTAACTTGCACATGAGCATTTTTGTGATTAGCCATCAGATTTTCCCCATCAAGTTTCCTCCACATTTTAGGGAGAAAACCTTTTGGTAGGCCTAGGGAGACAACACCCGAGCCCCACTATCATTTTCCCCTCTCCCCCTTCCAACCAAACATCCTTCAAAATGTTTTCCCTCCTCTTTTTTCTCATTTTTTCTTCATCCTCCCTAAAATCAATTCTACCAAACACACCATAAATAAGTGTTAAGGACATATTTTATGTAATTAGCTAATCATTTTGACAAAATGCACTTTACTTGTATTTGGGTAGATTTAGGATGTGTTTAATACTTCAAGAAACATGTTGTTCAAGCCAAGTATTAAAGCCATGAAGATTGGACCAAGAAACAAGTAAAGAAGGGCTGTCCATTAAAGCTAGACAGATTCCCGACAGTTGCTCGATAGATACTATCTATCGAGCTTTAATGAGTCTCGACAGCTAGCTCAACAGATTCTATCTATCGAGGTCTCGACAGATACTATCTATCGAGGTCTCGACAGATACTATCTATCGAGGTCTCGACAGATACTATCTATCAAGGTATCTATCGAGAATTACGAAATTCAGATTTCCAGATCTGATTTTCGGCCCATGCTTATGTATTTGTGTAGGGTTTCTTTTCTCACAACCCTAGACATATATAAGGCTTATTTTAAAGGCCGTCACACATGAGAATACAAGGAGAACATATGCAATAGGTGACCAATGTCTTATTCTCTCTTAAAGAAGCTACTTCGTCTTTGCGCCTTAGGGTTTTATAACCAAGTGCTTCTTGATCTTCATTGTTGATGAAGTGAAGAACTTTGCAGTCAACATCTTCTTCAAGTTGGTGAGTTAGTCACGTACTGAAAGTCGTGCATCATTGGTTAGTCACATACTGGGATCCGTGCAAAAAGGGTGACATTCATATATTAAAGAGTTTAGAGGTTCTGAAGCGGTAGAAGGTTTCTGTTGTAAGTTCATTTACGAGAATTGTAGAGTCTAGGGACAAAGGTTTTGTACTAGATCTGAAACATCTCTTTACTATAATGGATTGCTTTTTGGGAAGGTTCCCCCCAGGTTTTTTACTGTGAAACTAGTTTGTTTCATTGGTTTTCCTGGGTTATCATATCTTCCTAGCTAAGAGGGGGGTACCGGTGGATCCCACTTGCCCATTATGTCTCTCTGATTCTGAGTCTATAATTCACGCTCTTCGGGATTGCAGCAAGGTTAGGAATTTTTGGACTCAACTGGGTGCCGAGGAGGTTAATTCATCGTTTTTCAGCGGAAACCTTCATCAATGGATTACCATTAATGGAAAGGCTAATACAAAAAAGCACAGAGATCATCCCCCTTGGAACACCTCCTTCTTTTTTGCTATTTGGCGCATTTGGAAGCATAGGAACAACGTTGTTTTCCAAAACAAAACCATCCAGCAAAACTTGGATCATGAGATTTTCCGAGAAGCTATGAAGTATGAGCATTGTGTGAAGCTTCCTAAAATAGTTTCGGGTCAGGTGGTAAAGAGGATTAGGTGGGAAAAGCCAGAAGTGGGTTGGTTCAGCCTTAATTCAGATGGATCCTCATTAGGCAATCCAAGCCTAACTAGAAGTGGAGGTCTCATTCGAAATAGTGAGGGAGATTGGGTTTGTGGTTATGCAAGGAAGATTGGCATCACAACGAGCTTTGCTACAGAACTTTGGAGCCTTAGAGACGGGCTTCTACAATGTTTAAACCTCCACTTACCTGCAATTGAGATTGAAATTGACGCTAAATCTATAGTAGACCTGCTGAATAATCCGAGGGCTGCTGTTAATGTTGTTTCTCCCTTGGTGGATGACTGCAGGTACCTAGTATCTCAGCTTCCGCGGGTTCGTGTTAAGCACTGTTTCAGAGAGGCCAATGGATGTGCAGATGTTTTGGCTAGGCTGGGTTCCAACCAAGCAATTGATTTTCATGTTTTTAGTAGTCCGCCTGTGGACATTATGGATTTTCTTATGGCTGATGCCAATGGTTTGTATTTAAACAGACTCTGTTTTAAGCCTTATTTGGCTGGGTAGTTTCAGTAATACATTCCTTTTTACCCAAAAAAAAAAAAAGACAATAACATGCTCTTGTATGTAAATGAGAACTGAATGAACAAACATTGTTAAAGATTGCACGAGTATTTCAGCATCCTTGCCATCATTTAGATGCAATCTTTCAAATATTTCACCTTAATTAATACAAAACATTAAATTAGAAACCTATACTAAATGTAAATGAAATAAGTTGAAAACACCAATTCTAAACATTTGATTCTGAACATAACATATTTAATCAAAATTAACTAACACGAAATAAAATTGAAAAGTACACACACCATTATATACAAGTACAATGCCAGAAGTATATATTAAGGGCTGAACAACAAAAAATGTGAAATTGTAGTTTTGGCCAGCCGCAGCCACCATACAAATTAAATACAATCTCTTTCACCCTCTGCTAGCATATTCCTATCTTCTTTTTTAAGAAAAACCCTTGTTATAATTTAACAGTCTTCTTAAAATTTAAATTATATCTTCTTAAATTTGTTTGTCATGCGTTTTTTTTTTTTTTTTTTCTTCTAAAATTATAATTTGCCCCTTCTAACTTGGTCTGAAATTATAGGACCCACAAACTGTGAAACACATTTTCGGCGGTGAAAAAAACAATTATGCGTTAATCATGTATCACTTACTTACAAAACAGAGCTCACGGAGCTCTGTTCTTGGTAGGAGCTTTTCTTCTCACTCCAGGTAAGCTCTTTTTCTCTTTTTTCCTTGGCTTGTCTAAGGGTGAAAGAGTTGTGGTCATTCAAGTCGTTTCAATCTTAGGAATGCCTACCTTGTAATTATTTTTCCTTCTCACGCTAGGTGAGTATTTTTCTCTCTAGGGAGAGACTTTTCTTCTCACATTCTGGGTGAGGACTAGTTAATTCTCAATGTCTGTCTGCAATTTTTTTTAGAGTTTCAGTGGGGTCTATTTAGAGTTTTCTTATTCACATGATGGATTCGGATTTTATAGACAAGTTGCAAAGCATAACTTTAATGGAGGATGAGGGAGAAGTCATTAAGGTTGGGGTTTCACAGAGGGAAAGGATGCTAGAAGAATGTTCCCTCAGTTTGTTGGGGAGGTTTCTCACAACACGAGCTTTCAACCAGCGTGCAGCCAAGGGTCTGCTATGGACTGTGTGGAGGATAGGCTCGGATTTACGCAATGTTGATGTGGGGGATGATCTTTTTCAATTCAAATTTACAATGGAGAGCCAGTTGAAATGGGTGCTTGCAAATGGTCCGTGGAGTTTTGAGGACCACCCTCTGGCGTTACGAAGATGGGAGCGAGGTATGATAGCAACTTCGGTTAGATTCTTTTCAATGCCGATGTGGGTTTAGGTGTGGGGTTTACCTTTTGATCTGTTATTGGAAGAGGTGGGTAGGGATATTGGCAGTGGTTTGGGAGAAGTACTGGAAGTTGATTTGAAGGCATTTTCGTCTGACCAAGCTCGCTTTATCAGAGTAAGGGTGGAGTTGCCGTTGGATAAACCATTACGTCGAGGAGGAGTTGTCGCCAGTCCTGAAGGAGATAAGGTTTGTATTGGTTTCAAGTATGAACGTTTAGTTGGGCTTTGCTATCAATGTGGTCAGATTGGTCATGAGGTAAAGGAGTGCTCTGTTCCAAAAGACCAAAAACATGGGTGTCTTCCTTATGGGGAGTGGTTGAAGGCGGGGTATCGAAGAAATCATGGGAATGCAAACAAAGCAAGACGTAGCCCGGGACGGCGGAACAATGATGCTCAAGCTGATCAGGGTGATCGGGTTTCTTCACAATGGAGGGTTAATGAGCAGGGTGTTCCAGCAATTGGAAGTGGAAGTGGACGGAGGTCTTCAACGCAGGCGGGCAGTCTACCTGAAGGTGGTATCGTCGATGGTACTCCGTTAGATGGTGGTGTTACAATCGAGAAGGATTCAATCTTAACTGTGAAGAATCACGTTCCGTTTTTGAGGAGTTGATTTCAGAGATTGATCATGCCATCCAAACTGATTCAGATTTTTCAAATTCAAAAGCGACTCCAACTGTCTGCGTGCCAGATAATAGCATGATTTCCTCTGACTTGATTGAGGTGGTAGTCATGGATGAGGATACTGTCACCCTCAATCGTGGCTTAATGGGGAAATAAGTTGAGCAAAAATCTCCACCGGGTTTTGAGGAATTAGAAATAGGTTTTAAGGTTGGAAGTGGTAATGCGCATGGAAACAAACATACTAGTAAGGGCCGGCCCAAAAGAAGTGGTAGTCAAGAAAAAATTGGGAGTCAATCTTTGCATAACCCAAAAAAAGTTGAGTCTGTGGAGGAGTCTACAATTGGAAGCCCGAAAACAATGAAGAATTGGAAGAGGCTTACCACAAGACCTCAGATTCTTAATATGTCTTCAATTATTGAAGTGGAACCTGGGCACAAAAGGAAGCAAACAGAAAATTTGAATAGGGAGGGTACGGATGTTAAGGGAGAAAAGAAACATAAAATTGTGGAGAATGAGCAAGGTGTTGTGGCAACTATGGGATTGATGGAGGTTGCAGGGCAACTATGCCGGGCATGAAGACACTCCTAAGATGGTTAAGAAAAAAATAAATAAAATCATCATTTTGATGTCCATGTATATCAGGAAGGTGTCGTTTGGCAGTTTTTTCAGGTTTTTGGGCATCCAAGAGAAGATTCGCTTTTTCTTTCAGTATTTGGATTTTGAATTTTTTTTTTCTTTTCTTTCTTTGTTGACGATGTAATCGTGCTACTCTGGCATATGCTAGTGATGCAAAAGAGAAATTGGGAGTCATATGTCCCTCTTTCTCTTCCTCATTGTATATATTGTTTCTTAATTAATAAAGTTTACTATCGTTTCCTCTCAAAAAAAAAAAAAAACTTGGTCTAAAATTTAATTTAGTCTTGTAACTTCACTTTTTGTTCAATTCAAATTTTTTAAAGTTTAAAATTTATTTAATTCAGTCACCTCTCTGTTAGAATTACATTATTAGTGACCCCAAAATAATGTAGTTTTGATTTTTAAAAACTTTTCCAATTAAAAGATATGAGAAATTAATAAAAATATGTATTTTGAAAAATATAAAATAAAAATAGAAATGCGATCTAATAGAAAAGATCAGAGAAGACAACTATAGGCTATTGCTCTTGGCAAATTAAAATCTAGTCCCCAACCAATTGGAGAAAGTCTATCACCATCAAGAAATTCAGGCAATCCAAAGGACGGCAATGACGTCTCTCTCACTGCCATCCACGATATCATGGAAAGTCTTTTTCCGTTTAAAAACCCACATGCACACAAGCAACAATTTTTCAATTAGTTTAGGTTTAGGAGGATTGTGCTTGATGAAAATAAAATAAATTTAGTATTTTTTTTAGGAAAAAAAATCTTTTGTTTTTTTTGTTTTTTTCTATTTTGTAATTAAAAAAAAACTTTGAAAAAAGAAAACAAAATTCCATGGCCATTAATGGTAAAATTCTGACGTAATTTCAACAAAGACCAAATAGGAATACTGAATTGAATAAATTTGAGATTCAAAACACTGAAAATGAAGTTGCAAGGTTGAATTGAACTTTAACTAAAAGGTCTTATTGCCCAAAAAAAAAAAAAAAAACTCTTTAAAGTGTAAAAAGACTAAAACATAAAACCCTACCCAACTACAATTTCATTATTTATTTTCTTAAGGTAAATATAATTTATTAAAGTGAAATAGGGGGGGAAAATAAATAGGCCCCAAAAGAGGAGAGGGGAAAAAAGCCCATCCCACTTAAAAAAGAAAAAGAAGAGAGCCCAAAGGGCAAAGTTACAAGGAAGAAAGGGAGAAAAACAAAGTCCACAGACACAAGTAGAAGTACATTCGTTAACCCCATAATATCACATAGTACCAAAAACCTTCTTCTCTCTAAGCCGCCGCTCACCTTCAGACCAAACCCACACACCACGCCACCGCCATCTCCCACTGGTAAGACACTCTCTCTTTTTCTCTGATACTCTTTCTTCTCTTTTCTCTTTCTCTTCCCAGTTCACTCTATCTTTGTTTGTGTAGCATGTAAGGTGTATATATATTGAGTTGCATCTGGTTTTATTTATATTAGATTGATTTTGAGGTAGATAGACAGAATCAGTTGTAACATTTTGCATTTGTTTGTTGTTCATCTATACCACAGCATAGAATATTAGACAATAGAGCATAGTGGATATGATTTTGCTATAAGTGTGAGAAACTAGAGAATTAGATTGGCTTCTGGTGATGGTGTGTATGTTTATTCTTTGATGAAAAATGGGTTTTTTTTTTTTTTTTTTTTTTTTATGTAGGAGAATATATTAAAAAGAGAGAGAGAGAGAGAGGATATTATTACAAGAACATGGTTTATTAGAGTTTAGTGACTGTCAAAAGCATGTTTAGATTAAGCAGTGATAAACAAAAAAGAGATCTTTATTTGTGTGAGTTTTGCTTTTTTAAAAGAGATTTTTTTTTTTTTTTTTTTTGGTTGGGGGTGCATTCAATTTGTGGCTTGCTCTGTGTCTAAGCTTTTCCTTGCTCACTTTTTTGTAATTCAATTTGTGCATAATTTGAATTTATTTACAGGTAAGAAATGGTGAAGCACAACAATGTTATCCCTAATGGGCATTTTAAAAAGCATTGGCAGAACTATGTAAAGACATGGTTCAATCAACCAGCTCGGAAAGAGAGAAGAAGAATTGGTGGGTATCGGAATTTCTCCCATTTGGGTTTTCCCTATTTTGGTCCTGAATTGCTACATTTTTTATTGTTAATACACACAAACATGATCTTCCCTCCCATTTGATGCTAAATAATTTTGACTGACCAATATGTTAAATCATTCCTAGCTCGCCAGAAGAAGGCTGTCAAAATCTTCCCCCGCCCAACTACTGGAAAACTCCGTCCTATTGTACATGGGCAGACACTGAAGTACAATATGAAAGTGAGATCTGGGAGGGGCTTTTCTTTGGAAGAATTAAAGGTGGGGTGTTTTTATGTCATCCTTGTACTTCTGTTAAAGTTTTCCTTCCAGTATGCTGACTTGTGAATTCTGTGTATTTTTACTACTTGTCTATATGGTAGGAAAGTCATAGTTTTGTATTAACTTTTATTTTTTGAAGTTCTCCTTGATGTTGGGAAGCACCATATGAATCATCTGTTTTTTTTTTTCACAGTGCGGATTTTCTGAATTTCGATAATTATTTCTAGAAAATGGTATTTTAAAAATATTCAAGGATAAATGGCTGCTCTCTCAGAACTGGACATAAGGCTGATTCCTGTCTTCTTTCTCTCCTAAATAATAGTAGGAAAATGCTATAAGTACCACTAATTTTATTACAAAAGGCTTATAATCTGACATGGCAACTTATGTAATTGGTGCCACATCAATAAAAATAACAAAAAAAAAAAAACTTTTTTTTTTTTATGTGTTTAAAAGATGACACATCATTTTGTAGTACATTTAAAAAAAATTAGAAGTTCCCCTAGCATCATTGTTTATGGTATATAAGCAATATGTAAGGAAAGCCCATTCATGCAATTCTTGCTTGTCTATAAGATGGGCTGTATCTTTTGTTTGCTGTAACTTGTAAGCTTCTGCTGGTATCATATCCTGTTATGTGTTATGGTATAACAGCTTAATCCCCAATATTCTTTTATAAACAGGCTGCAGGTATTCCCAAGAAGTATGCACAGTCCATTGGGATTGCAGTTGATCATCGCAGAAGGAATCGTTCTTTGGAGGGTCTTCAGGTTAATGTGCAGAGGCTGAAGACATTTAAGGCCAAATTGGTTGTCTTCCCAAGGCGTGTTGGCAAATTTAAGGTTTGTTTTAATGTCTGAACTGCATTTATTGCACAAATGTATGCTTAATTATGTAATTGTGTTCCCTGATGTCTCATTTTCTCACATTTCTTGCAGGCTGGTGATTCTGCACCTGAGGAACTTGCATCTGCCACACAGGTCCAAGGCCCATACTTGCCCATTGTACGTGAGAAGCCATCTGTGGAGCTTGTGAAGGTTACTGAAGAAATGAAATCATTCAAGGCATATGACAAACTCCGTCTTGAGCGGATGAACATCCGTCATGTTGGTGCCAGGCAGAAGAAAGCAGCAGAGGCTGAAAAGGAAGACAAGAAGTAATTGGTTTAATAACATCGAGAGCACCCTTCATATTTTTGGATGTTGACGAGTCTATTTCATTTTTGGTTTGAGCCGTTCATCTTATGAACATGGGTACTTTTAATCTAGGTTTTATGAATTTTGTGGTTTGCATGGATATGTTGACCTTTATTCGGTATTGGTTTTGGTTCCTTTGTTAGAATGAGTATATTTTGGAGCTATGCAGCTATAGCACTATGGACCAATAATTGATATTTATAGGTTTTTTACATTGGTATAACTTAGCATTGCCTTGAGGAGCTTTTTTGGTCTAGTTTTTGCCTTAGTCATCTTGTATTGCTGCCTTGTGGGGTTTAGTTTTTTGTTTTTTGTTTTTTGTTTTGGTCTTAAAAGTTTTATTTGATATATAATTAAATTATTTGTATGTAATTGGATATAGTTTTATTTATTTTATTTATAATTTATTTTTTACACATTCAATTATTATTTCTCAATATTTGTATGCCTTTACTCTTAGCACTCTAATTTCCCCCTCATTTTTCTTTTAGGACAAATTTTGACAATAAACTTGGTTGTAGTTTGAGGTTATAACTATATTCAATATCTTTTTATTGGATGTGAATTTTGAAAAATTTATCATTGGATTATATTTTCTTGTTATATCCTTTTTGCTTGCAAAATTTTTAAATATCAAAGATTAACATCATTAATCAAATATTTAAATTTTCAGTATTTATAATCTAAAATATGAATAAAAAATAAGTTTATAGTTCAAATAGTAAATTATATTTGATTGATATGAAATTTTACATGTGTTAATAATAGAAAGAATATGCAATTTAATAATTAGATTTTAAAAATATATAGTCATGTTAATTTTTTTAAAGAAAGTTGTAGCCTTAGAGCATTCATTTCAATGTAGCTGTTTAATATATAAATAAAGATTCAAAAAAAAAAAAAAAAAAAATCATGTATTAGTCTCACCAAACTAGTCCAAAAATTTTAACAAGAAGTAGCCACACGCTTCTTTTGGCGAGAAACCACTTCTCGCTAGTTATAAAAAAAAATCATATTTGATTTATTTTTCACTTATCTCTCTCTCTCTCTCTCTCTCTCTCTCTCTCTCTCTCATCATTTGTGCTCTCCCTCTCATAGCAACCCACAGATCAGAGTAGATCAAAGTAAATGGTAGTGTGGGTTTCCGATGGTGGTTTCGTGGTTGTGGTGGTTAGGTTTGTTTGGTTTTTATGGGGTTTTGATGTGGGTTTTGTGGTTTTGATGGGTTTTCATGTGGGTTTTGTTGGCTTTAGGTTTTTTATGGTGGTTCCATGGCGGTGGTGTTGTAATGGTTGGGTTTGAGCTTGTTTGGTTTTGATGGGTTTTTTTATGTGGGTTTTGTGGTTTTAATGGGATTTTTTTGTGGGTTTGAAGGGTTTTTGTTGTGGGTTTTGTTGGCTTTGGGTTTGTTGGGATTCTGATGGGTGGTGTCGTGGCAAATTCTAATGGTGGTGCTGTGGTGGTGGTGCTATGATGGTTGGGTTTGTTCAATTTTTTTTTATTTTTTATTTTTTATTTTATGGAGTTGTTTGTGGGTTGGGATTGTGATTGTGATGGGATTTACATTGGGAATAGTAATCTTTATTACTAGGAATAGAAGACATTATAATAGAGTAACTATTACTATTCATAAGTTTGGTTATTACATATGAAAGCTTGTAAAATATGATGTATAAGGAAACTTTATATTTTTGGAAATATATTAATTTTAAAAACTATTATATACATTAAGGAATAGTTATTACATCCATTTTAAAGAGAAATAGCTATTATTCAATTTAAAGAATAGTTATTCCAATGTAATAACAAATCCATGTAATAAAGATGTAACCAAATTACTGAATTGATATTACAGATGAATAACTATTCTATTACAGGAGCTATTACAATATATCAAACGTACCCTTGGTTGTAGTCTAAGCCTACAATTTCACTTAATAACTTTTTATTGAATGTGAATTTTGACAAATCTACCATTGGATTACATTTCTTCTTATATCCATCATGCTTACAAAATTTCTAGAAAATTAAAGATCAATAGCTATTTCATTAATCAATTGATTAAATTTCAATTTTTTGTAGTCTAAAATTATGCATAAAAAATAAGTTTATAGATCATATAGTAAATAATATCTGATTAACACAAAATTTGACATGTGTGTTAAGAGTATAAGAACATATAATCTAACAGTTAGATTTTCAAAATACATAACAATGCTAAATTTTTTTTAAGAAATCTGTAGCCTTAGGTTAAAACCAAGTTATTAGCTAAACTTTGTCATCTATACTATTATTTAAGGGGTTTCTCTTGTTTAAGATTCTCATTTTTTTGGTTCAAAAATGCCCCTACACTCCTGTATTTAAGTAGAGACAAAACTAAAGGACAATCCGGTAAAAGTACAACTCTAACTCCCACTAAAACATTGCTTACAAAATATGGTCACTTTTCTATTCATTTTTAAATTGCTTTATCCATGTTTATATTTGATTCTCAAAAAAAAAAAAAAAGTCATATTGCACGTGCAACACGCGTGTGATGAGGCTAGTTTCTTTTATATATGTTTCATTAATGTCGAAAATAATGCATTAGGAATGGAATCCAACCAGTCTTGCCTCTAATTGGTCTCGTTTCCCAAATAGTTGTATGCTATTAAGATATCCTAATTTCAAACATTATTAATACCTTGATTCTTAGGATTATTTGTTTTTAAAAAGTAGCGTATCCACTTTTCATTTTCTTTATTCTATTTTCAAATCCTGTATTTGAATATAGAAAAAAGCACTTATTTTCGTATTTGGTAGTGTTTGGTGAGTTATTTCGAATACTTAATTTGGGTATAGAATACATTATACCCAGGTTTAGTCATTTTTTTTTTTTTTTTAAAGTAGCTTTTCTCACTTACACACACTCATATCACTAAAATAAAAAATAAAAAAAAACTGTGTTTTCACAATATTTACAAATATGCCACTGTATTCATATTCATAAAAAACAAAAATGCTGAAAAGTTGTTTTCATTTTTTGTATTCAAATTCAGCTTTTAGGATACTAAAAATGAAAACTAAGTACAAATGCTAAAACCAAATCAATTTTTTAGTGGTAGATCTCACAGAAAACTGAAAATGAATACAAAATATTGCACTTTTTTTAGTTAACCAAACAGACTCTTAATGTCTATACAATTTTCTTCATTAGTAACTGTTGACTAGTTTTGTTTTAATAAGATTGTTACTGATAAGGGCATTTTTGTCTAGACCTAAGGAACCTGCAGCCCTTCGAGATGTACGGACTCCCCCAGTAGGTCCCATAAGGTCATAGACTCATCGGTCTACATGGGATATATATCCTATAAGGCCATAGACTCATCAGACTATATAGGATGATTCTGGATGAGCTGGTCTTTCTTCAGAAACCCTACCAGACGACTACTCATGTAACCGACGAACTGTAAGGCCTTGACTCATATCGATGGATAGAAGTAGGACCACACTGACGGACAATAAGAAGCCCCATGACAAGGGGTAGGTAAACCCTGACAATACCAAGGCTGAATTTAAGCAAGTGGTTAGTGTCAACCTAGTAGGTGCTTTCCTTGGCAAACATGTAGCCTGTGTGATGATCCTAGCTTGAAAAGGCAATATAATCAACACTACTAGCGTATGCTCAACCATAGGAGGTAAGGGTGTTCGCAGTGCAATGCGATGCAGTTTAGCTAAAACCATAACTGTACTGCACCTCATTTTTGTGGTTATATGTGCGGTGCGGTGCGGTTTAGAGTTTAGCCAAAATCGCATCGCACCTCATTTTTGCGGTCACATGTGCAATGTGGTGTATAAGATGCGGTTTGAAGGGTTTGAAGCCGTTATATTTTTCGCTTTTCCTGCCCAACCCAAAACTGATTTTTCCCTTTGTTTTGGGCAAAGTTTTAAACTATTAAGCTAGTTTTACTTTATTTTTGGTTGGCTTTTCTAATCAACACTTGCAAGAGTTATTAAACTTTTTTTTTTCTTTTGGAAAAATAGGGTTATTAAACTACTAATAATAATATATTAAAAAAATAAATATATTAATATATAGAGAGGGTGTAATGCGGTGCAGTTTTCTTACTATAAAATCGCAAACTGCACTGCACCATGCAGTGTGGTGCAGTGTGGTGCAGTGTGGTTATGCTATTTTGCGGGAAATTTTGGTGTGGTTTTTGTGGTTTGTGCAGTTTAGTGAACACCCCTAATAGGAGGGGTTGCATTGCATGGCTACACAATCTCAAAACATGGTGTGGTTGGATTAATAAGAAATAGGGCTGACTCTACTACTAAGCCAATTGTGCCGTCACTTACGGCCCCCGAGTGAAACAAGGCTCCCAAATTTTAATCAATAATGATATTTTTATACCAAGAAGAGTATTGATTTGGCCCCACTATTAGCCAATAGATTAAAAAAAAACAATGCTATGGACAAAACAGAGGGTCACAATAATTTCATAACATTTCTAAATTAACATGCTAACTCGCACATGAGCTCACCACAATCTTTAATTTAAATTTTTTTTCTATGCTAATTAGGAATGTAATGAATTTGATGTGAAATTTTATTGTGTCCCTAATTGGTTACAAGTAGAAAATAATAGAGACTAAATTAACTGCTAAAAATGTAAGGACCAAATTGACCGTGACTCCAAAAAAAAAAAGGGTATATGTATAGACCAAATCACCAAAAATCTAATTAAACCTAACACAAAATGTTTGCTTCTTCTCACTTATATTTTTGCTCAAACAATCACTTTGCTTGACCAAAATATTAAGAAGTAGTCTTCTTTATTATTTAGTCTTCCACTTATAAAATGAGATTAACAAACATATTGCAATATATATAAAATAGGGAAAAATGCTTTAACACCCCTTGAACTTTAAGGTAGTGGCCAAAAGACCCCTTAAACTTTTATTTCAGCCAATTTACTCCATAAACTTTGCATATCAGCCAAATCAAGAACTCTGTTAATTAGCTATTAACAAACTAACGGTCAAACCCATGTGAGAGTCACGTGAACTTAAAAAAAAAATCTTATCCTATGAATTTGAAAACCGATTGAAATTGAAGAGAAATCTAAGTTCGACCGCGAGAGAACAGAGAGACGGTGGAACCAGACCCACTGCAGTTCTTTGATCTTCTTCAGCTTTGAATGAGATATTAACCACAAACCAATACGATTAATTAAGAATAGAAATTTCACAAAAGAACACTGATGATTGTGAAGCCTTAGCCAACCTTTGTCTTCTTCTTCTTGTGAGAGCAAAATTTGCCTACGAAAATCATTGCTTGCATTTCACACGGTGTCCACTTAGAGATTCTGTAAGTTTGGGGAGTCTATGATTGTGAGGGTCCAAGGAATATAAAGCCTTCACAGATAGGTCGGTTAAGGTCTTTCATATAATATTTAAATGGGTTTGTGAGCTTGTTTAATTTGTTTCATAAAAAATCACTCAGGGATCCACATATACCAAACCAAAGAATGAGATTGGCACAATGATTTGAAAAACAGAGAGTAGGAGAAAGAAAGAAGAAAAAAAAAAAAAAACCACAATGGTGGGTAGCTGTCGAAGAGAAGATGTCACGGTGGGTCTGGTTACATCGTCTTTCTCTTCCTATCTTCTCTCTCTCTCTCGGTCAAACATAGATTCATGGAATTAGATTTTTTGTTTTTTAAAGTTCACGTGACTCTCACATGGGTTTAACGATAGTTTGTTAACAGACAAACAGAAGTATTGATTTGGCAGACATATAAAGTTTATGGAGTAAATTGGCCAAAATAAAAGTTTAAGGGGTGCCTTAGCCACTAACTTAAAGTTCAGGGGGTGTCATGGCATTTTTCTCTGTAAAATAAGTCCGACTTGTTTTAGCACGAAAGCTAGCCCTGGGATGTTTTCTGCACAAAAACTTGCACCAAGCTCGTTTTTACATTGATAATTCTGACCTCTTATTCTGCGCAAAAAACTTGACTTGTAGATATGATATTTTTGTACGAAATAAGTCTGACTTGTTTTCACATATTATTTGTATATATGATATATATATATATATATATATATATATATATATATATATATAAAACACAATCCATCACTCGGTCATTGTAATATTCATTGTCAATTTTGATTGATTACATTAAAAACAACTATATAATGAGAAGAGATTCTAAATCATATATATATATATATATATATATATAAATATATATAAAAAATATGAGAAACCATTACATATTTTAGAAATGTATGATTTAAAAAAAGTGTAAGCTAATACTATGTATAATTTGAATCTCTTCAAAATTTTTTTTAGAAGAGATTCAAATTATACATAGTATTAGCTTACATTCTTTTTAAACCATACATTTCTAAAATATGTAATGATTTCTCATTATATATATACATGACTTAGAATCTAATTAGATTAGACTCTTCAATTTTTACATCCAATAATTCACTTGCTTCAAAATTTTTTTTTTTAAAAAAAAAATATATATATATATATATGGACATGTGGTGGAAAATTAGACTACAATTGAAATCCAATTTAGAATCTAATTGGATTTGGATTTTTTGATTTTTACACTCAATAATTTACTTGGTAAAAAATTAAAAATGAAATTGGACACATGACGCAAAATTGAGAATCCAATTAATTAAAATCTGTATACATAGTATTAGCTTACACTTTTTTTAAAGCATACCTTTCTAAAGTATGTAATAGTTTCTCGTCACACACACACACACACACACACACACACACACATATATGATTTAGAATTTAATTGGATTTAATCTATTCGATTTTTTCACCTAATAATTCACTTACCACAAAATTTAAAAAATAAAAATAAATGGACATGTGGTGGAAAATTGGAGTACAATTGAAATCCAATTTAAAATCTAATTGGATTTGGATTCTTTGATTTTTACACTCAATAATTCACTTAGTATAAAATTAAAAATTAAATGGGACACGTAGCGCAAATTTGAGAATCCAATTAAAATCTAATTGGATTTTCTCTTAACTTTGGCTATTAATATATACTAACATGTAACCCATGCAAACGTATGGATGCATTTAAAATTAAATACAATTTTTATTATAAAAATATAAATAATTAGTCAAATTATTAAAAAAAATAGTATTAACACATGCATACGTATAGATACATTTGAACTTAAACACAATTTTTATCATTAAAATATAAATAATTAGTCAAATTTTTTTTAAATAAAATAAACGTAATTAGTCACATATTAAAATTCTTACCTTAATTTAATACTACTTATGATCATTCTTTTCTAATTTTTAATAAAATAGAATATGTGGTGATATTTATTGAGTATATGTGTTGTTGTTGTTGTTGTTGTTTTTTTTTTTTTTTTTTTTTTAATTTTATAGTTCATTAATATTAGATTCTTAGTACTTTTCACTCATTAACTCACTTGGCACAAAGCCTCGTTTGATTTTTTTCTTTTTCATCACTTATCACTTTTCACTAAATTTTTTTCACTCATCACTCAAAAATACCCCAATTTCTTATAACTCTGCTGGGTGGGTTGTTTGGGTGGAATATCTCTCAGTGGGTTTTTCAATTCAAACCCTAACCTTTATGTCACTCACTGGGTCCCACAAAAATCAATTGCAAATCAGGTGTACAGAACGGTCACCAAGCCTACCCGCGTTGTCTGTCTCTCTCTCCTCTTCACGCCCTTTCCACAACAAACACTCTGTCCCCAACTTCAGAAACCCACACACCACAGCAGCGTCTCCACTCTCTCACCACCGATCTTCAGCTCTCCAAACCCTCACTCCGCCTCTCATTTTCTGCCCCTCACTTCCCCGCCTCCACTGCGTTAGATCCCTCCCTCATCTCGAACTCCAGAAACCCACACGAAGGAATCCCAGACTCCCAACTCTGAACACAACCCAGGTATCCCACGTTGCTCATCTTTCTCACCTTCAACTTGTAAACCCATCGTGGCACTGTGGGTCTGCTGAAGAGAAATTTGTGAGCCCTCTGTTGGTACGGTCTTATTTCTCACCGTTTTCATGATTTTGTCTATATATTTCATAAATTTTTTACTGCAAATCTCGTAAATCTATCTTGAACAATCAAATGCTGTGAATATAAGGTTGGATTTGAACATTTTTATGTTAGGTTTTTTTTAATATGAAGATTGTAAGGTGTTGTTCAATTGCTCAATTGACTCAATCACGGTGATGAGAATTCACAGCCAAGTGAGCCAAGGTCTCAGTAAACACAACACAAAAAATGGAGGAACATGGAAAAAACAAAAAATATCAAAATAAAACCCAACAGATGGAGGGGCTGAATTTGGGTCTCACCGGAAACAAAAATCGGTGAACGGAGTTGTGTATATCTCGGGCTGAAGGTGCTGATCGGCGGAGAGCTCTGCTTCAGTTGTTGGTGTGCTGTGGGTTTGGGAGAAGGAAAATGGAAAGTGAGATGAAGTAGTGAAGCATGGGTCGTTGGGAAAGTTAAAACAAAAGTACCGTTGGAGCTTCTGTGGGTCTGCAGTGATGTAACTACACACTGCCGTGGGACCCAACTCTTGTCCAAAATTACGCCTATTGCCACTGAGTTAACATAACTCATCACTTGAAAACAGCCCAAGGCTGTTTCTGAATTTGTTAACTCAAAATCCAAAAAACTCAGTATTGTTAACTGATGGCATGTTTGGAAGTAAAAAAAAAAGGAGGGAGAGTAGAGTAGTGGGAGGGGGAGTAATTCAATTATCTTATTTGAAAGTTTTTTAAAGAATGAGGGGGAGGAGTTTGGAGGGGTTTCAACCACCTCTAACCCCTCATTTTTAATTCCCCCAAATTGGAGAGATTTGGAGGGAGAGTAGAGTAGATAAATTATTGATTAGATAAATTTTTCAATTTACCCTTTTTAAATTAATAATAGACCAATATATGTTGCAAGTTCATTTTCAAATAGGAATAAATTTGTCTATTTTAATCATTTACTCTCATTTTCATCCTAATTTTTAAAACATCCAAACAAGGGGAAGGGCTAATTACTCCCTTCCCCCTTACTAATTTTAAAAACATCCAAATAAGGTGGAGGAGAACCATTCCCCTCTACTCTCCTCTCTACTACTCTTCTCCGCTCTACTCCGCTCTACTCCCCTTTATTCTCCACCCTCTCTAAACTTCCAAACAGGCCGTGAGTGAACACCCGTGAAAACCATCCAAAGTTCCAAACAAAACATTATATAGGTGGGTCCCACGGATTTTGGGTTATGAGTTAACAAAACTCAGTTTTGCAAAATCCAAATAGCACCTAAAAAACTTAAGTGGACACATGGCACAAACTTAAGTGGGTAATTATGGTAGTGGTGCTCACATAAATTTAGACACATGGTGCAAAATTAGATTCTAATTGAACTTTTTCTGAGTTTTGCCTATATGTATATAGACTAGTATGTAACCCATGCAAATGTATGTATGCATTTTAACTTAAACACAATTTTTATTATAAAAATATAAATAATTGGTCAAATTATTAAAAAAAAATAGCATGTAACACATGCATTAATGCATACGTACATATACATTTAAAATTAAAAACAATTTTTATCATAAAATATAAATAATTAGTCATTTAAAAAAAAAAGTAAACGTAATTAGTCATATATTAAAATTATTACCTAAATTCAATACTATTTATGATTTTTTTTTTCTAACTTTTAATAGGGTAAACTATGTTTTTGGTCCCTATTCTATACACCATATATCAATTTGATACATAACATTTCAATTGTGTCAATTTGGTCCCTAACCTTTTAATACCATATCAATTTAGTCCCTATCGTTATCTTTTGGATGAAAATTAATGATGTGTAATGACCAAAATAAAAAATTAGATTCCGTTGATGTGAGAGTAAAATAAAATATTATTTTGGCTGTTTGCCATATCAGCAATTTTCATCCAAAATATAACGGCAGGAGACTAAATTGACATGACACTGAAAGGTTAGGGGCTAAATTGACACAATTGAAAGGTTAGAGACCAAATTGAAATATGATGTAAAGAATATGGACTAAATATGTAGTTTGCCATTTTTAATAAGATAGAGCGTGTGGTGATTTTTATTGAGTATATATATGTGATTGTTTATATATATATATATATATAGATAAATTTTATAGTACATTAATATTAGATTATTAGTATTTTGCACTCATGAACTCACTTGACACAAAGATTAAAAAACTAAAGTGGACACATGGCACAAACTTAAGTGGATAATTATGGTGTGGTCCCCACATAAATTTAGACACATGATGCAAAATTGGATTCTTATTTCAAATTTTGATTGAACTTTCTCTAAATTTTGCCTATATATATATACACTAGCCTCATCGCACGTGCGAACACATGCTTCGCATGTGCGATGAGGCTTTTTATTTTCTATTTTCGGGTTTACACGTTTTACTCATGGCAGTTTTATTTTATTTTTTATTTTAAGAAGAAGTTGTATTAGTACTTGACTACTAATGTGAGAGAGAAATGTGGAGGTGAGAAAAAAATAGTTTAGTGATAATAATAAAAATTGTACATTTGTGGAAAAAACAAAGCAGTATTGTTTTTTTTTTTTTTTTTTTTTCAAAAAGAAGAAGTTGTATTAGTACTTGACATTAGAGAAATGTGGAGGTGTGAGAAAAAAACTGTTTTATTTTTTATTTTTTTATATTTATTTATAATTTAGCTAAAAAATAGGAGTTTTTAAATTACTAATTTTACATGTCTAACCCATCCATTGATTTAATGTTGTAGGCATATAAATTTTTATTGGTATTACCATATCGTATTTGTACTATATTTAGCAACTTGCTGGGATCCTAAACCACCTTTGTTTTTTATTTTTTTTCTCCAGAGTTAATGCAATAATACTCTTAATAACTACAATTTGTTGTTTCGAAATGCACAATGTTCTAACTTCACAAAAATTATCATGCCCAAAACAGAATGATAGAAGTTCAAAATGAATTCTCCAGCTAGAAGTCACAATGTCATTTGCACATTCAACATTTGCAGGGAAGTCATCCCACTTTTCCATATTTTCAATGCCAAAGGAAATTGGAATTCGATTTTCTTAATTACTGGATAGACTCATAGACATCTTCACATAAACTTAGATAAGTAGGTAACACCTTTTAGAATCCTCCACTCAAAAAATTAAAATAAAGAAATACTAATGATTTTTTATTATAAATAAAAATTATAATTAAAAAAAAAAAAACCTCCGAACACTCGCATAGCGCGTGTAAAGAGGCTAGTTTCACATGGAAAATTTAACATAGCCTCACAAACATTAATTTTCGGTGAAATTTTCTATGCATTTAGACTTCCCATTTTATTCTTTATTGTGGATACATACAAAAGCCTGCATTCACAACTTTGGCGCCTCCATCAACAAAAAGATTATGTCCACTCACATATTTTGAGTCATCACTTGCAAGAAAGAGAGCAGCCTCAGCAATATCCTCTGCCTCGAGACTCTTACCCTTGAGGTTGGAATAAAATTTGGAACCTGCATCACCTTCAACCTTAAATGCATTCGTTACCAAAGGTGTAACAACCATATAGGGTGACACACAATTCACACGAATGCCAAAATGTCCAAGCTCTACTGCTGCATTTTTTGTTAATCCATCCACAGCATGTTTTGAGCTTGTGTAGGCATGCGGTGCAGCACCTGCCAAGGCTGAGCTATCACTAGCAGTATTGATTATACTGCCTTTGCGATTCGGGATCATCACACGGGCTGCATGTTTGGTGCCAAGGAAAGCACCTACTAGGTTTACTCTAAGCACTTGCTCAAAATCAGCCTGGGTGTTCTCAAGGATGTTGAATTTGGGTACCCCAAATATACCAGCATTGTTGTACATAATGTCTAACTTATTGTACGTGGAAACAGCATGGTTAACAGCATTTTCCATATCAGTTTCCTTGGTGACATCACAATGGACGAAGGTTGTCGATTGAGGATTTAGTTCTTTGCATATAGAGTTACCCAATTCATCTTGCATGTCTGCGATTACAACTTTAGCTCCATGTTTTGAGAATAGTCTTACAGCAGACGCACCAATCCCACTAGCCCCACCAGTAATTAGTGCCACTTTTCCTTCTAGCCTGTTACATTTTTACATGATATTATCTCAGCTTACTTTTATTAGTTAGCAATTTGGATACAACACTTCAATTTGTAAAGGTTATGTAGTAAAAATTGTATTATTTCCTAACATTACTAATACAAAAATTATTTACTCAGAAAGAAAGGATATTTTTATAGAATATTGCTCTTTAACAAATTAAACATATGGAGGCAAGATAGATAAAAAATTTTCATACCTTCTTGCTACTTGTGGGAGTACTGAGAAACTTCCCATGGTCGATGGAGTGAGAATATGTATTGGAAAAATGAAAACGAAGCCCAAAGACTATTACTAGATTGCTTTGCGATTTCTCCTCTAAGTTCTAACGTAGCTAACTTATATAGAGGCAATGTCACACTCCCTGCATTCCCAAGTGTGACAAAATAGCACTTTTTGTTTACTAAAAATAACATTGCTTCCCACAAGAATCGGTACACATCAAGTTAGACTAACTAGGGCCATTTATTTTATCGAAAAAAAATTGGGCCTTTTATTTGACTAATTCTAGCAAGGTTTGCATCATGTCCTCAATTGAGGAATTCTAGGGACAACTTTTTTATCACAATTTTGATGTAGAATTAAGAGTGGTGGAGAAAAAGTAGTTGCGTTGACCCTAGATTGGGAGGACTAATTTTAGTTCCAGTTTTCACAAAACTAGTTACATACCCATGCAATGTGTGGGAATATGTAATTATTTTGTAATGTATTATAATCGAATTTCTTTACTTAAATTTTTTGAAGATAATTTATCTCTGAAACACTCTCTCTCTCCATTTATCATCCTATTATTTTGGGTGTGTTTGATTGATATTATTTTTCAACCACAGTACAATGATTGCTTTTATTCAGTATGCTATAGCTTCATATTAGCATCAATGTTAAAAAGTTTTAAAAAGTCAACCCACTTGATAAGCAAACCCACTAGCAAAAAAAAAAAAAAAGGGTAATTAGTTTAAGAATTGTACCTTTGAGTTTGACAAACCAACTTCAATTTATTCAAAATAGAGAGACGAGAAGATAGATGTAAGAGGATATCATATTTCAGATTTTTCTGGTGAGAAGAGAGCTACGTATCGAGTGAGGGTGGGGGGGGGGGGGGAGGGATTTGGCTTTCCGATGAAAGGAGAGGAAAAGAGAGATGGATTTGATTTCAACAATGAATATAGTGAAAGAGATCAGTGAGGGACAGGAGCAAAGGAGAAGGAGAATTAGTGAATGAGAGAGATATTCATAAAATGTGAAAATAGATTGTTTTCTGGGTTTAAGTTGCAATGGAACTCGATGTTGAAATATCGAGTTCCAATTTATTTTTCTTTTAAATTTGCAAAGAACTCAAGTTTATTTATATTGAGCTCTATTTAATTTTTTTAAAAAAAAATTGAAAGGAACTTGATGTTCAGGAAATTGAGTTTTACATTACACAGAAGTCGATTTTAGGAAACTTGAGTTCTACTTTTTTTTTTTTTTTTTTTTAGAAAAGCCACATCACTGGGTGCCATTGTGGCAAAATACTCATGAAATTCGATCTCTGTAAAATCGGGTTTCATGTAGAACTCGATTTTCTAAAAATCGATTTCCAAAATAGTGGTATTCAGCGAATACAAATCCGATGTACCAATTTTTGTGTTCCACTTTATGTTTCACTAATCACAACTTGCCATTTATTTATTTAACTTTCTTTATAAAATAGCCAAAGTTTAAAATGAAAAAAAAAAAAAAAAAAACGTGACAAGTTGTAATTAGTGGAATATAAAGTGGAACACAAAATGTGGTATAGAAGATTTGTATTCATATTCTACCTCATACTTCACAAACGGTGCTATTTTGCTGAATATCTTAGAAATTAGTGTTATTTACTAATTTTGCCCCTATTATCTATACTACTATTTAAGGACTCCTATTTTTGTATACCCAAAATACCCTCAAATTCACTAGTTTAAATAAGGACAAAGTTTAGCTACAAAATTGGTATCTTACTCAATAAAATAAACATTATTACATATTTGGAAAATCTAATCGTTGAAGTGCATGTTCTTTACGCTCTTAATACACCTGTCGAATTTTGTGTCAATCAAATATTATTTACTTTATAATCTATAAGCTTATATTTTATGCATAATTTTAAACTACAAAAGCTTGCAATTTAAAAAATTTATTCATGACATAACTATTAATCTTTAATTTTTTAGAAATTTTGTAAGCATGGAGGATATAAGAAGAATATATAATCCAATGGTAGATTTGTCAAAATTCACTTCCAATAAAAAGATATTGAATATGGTTGTAGCATAAGACTATAACCAATTTTGCAACTAAACTTTGTCCTTTAAATAATATGGTTACACATGTAAAATTGTTAATTAAAAAATTGCTAAATTTTAGCTGAATTTAAAAAAGCAGGTTTTTTCTAACCACATATCTCTCCTCTCTCTCTCTCTCATCTTTTTTTTCACTTCCTCTTTTTCTCTTATAAAGGGATAAAACAACTTTTTTTTAAAAAATTGTTTCAAATAGCTTTTTTTTCCCCCTCTCTCTCAAGATAGTCATCATTTTTTTTTTTTTTTTCGCATTATGGGATAATTACCAAGCAGTTATCCAAATTTCCATAATTAAAAAAAAAAAATCCAAATTCAAAATTCCACCCAAACCCATTATGAAACAGTTATCTAAACTCAAAACTCCTCCTCCAACTCCACTACTACAGTTATCCAAATAGCTTTTTTTAATTGTTTCAAATAAGTTTTTTTTCCTCTCTATCTCTCATGTTTTGTCTTCATCTTTTTCTTTTTTCCACTCTGTCTTGAGTAGTGAAGAACATAATTTCCCAGCTGATTACTGTAAGGCAAAATTTAGATAGCAGATGCTGAAAAGCAAGTCAGGGGCCTGAACAACACACAGACTGAACAAATCAAAAACACCTATCATGGATGGATAATTTTTATACAGAACGTATTATTGCATGAATAACTTCTTTCTTATTTTTTGCTCAAGACAGGAATTATGTCTATCTGATCCAGCTAAAAAAAGGTAGAAATTAAAAGAAGTCACAAAATTAAAGTTCATCATTTTTGGCTCTCAGTTCCATTTACTACTATCTGGTTCTTTTATTTTATTCCCTCTTGGTAAGTGGTGGGAGACCTTTAACCCATACAGCATAAGCTACTTTCCTGCTCACACTTCTACCTAGTAAAACTCAAAATTTTGATGCAGAATCTTCAAGAGGCTGCTTCAAATCATTTTACCAGAAGACCAGTGGTCTGTCCAGTTACCCAGAAGAACAACACTAATAATTTACAAAAATATTGAACAAAGGGATTCCGGAGCTACCTTGTGTCTTTCTGAAAACTGCACTCAAGGTCAACATATTCTATACAGTTGCTAGAGTCCTCATCCATTTTCAGAGATGTCTGAACTTTGACATTACCTTGAGATTTCTGCAAAGGAAGGGAAGCATCATACTTTGTCATAGAAATCCTTTTCCGTCCATAATGATCAGACTTGTTCAGTTTCTGATTTTCATTTCTTCTAAGCCCTTTACTTTGACCCACAACAATTGCACTTTCAGACTTTTCCTCTTTAATTTCAAAATTCTGTAATACATTTACAGTATTCTTCCCAACCCACTCCTGCAAGCAAGTGAACCTCTTAGCATATATAGTTCATCCAACAATTTAAACATTAAAGAAAAAGAAATTGGAAATTAGATTAACAACCAACAATGGCAACGTATACCAGACCTTCACATCTTCAAAAAACAATTTTAATCCGTCTTTTGAAGAGTCAAAGCTGTCATATTGTCTAATTGACTTCCTTAGCCACTTTGATACGTATGATCTATTCCTTTCTTCCTGATAGCGCTCATCTGCTTGCAAAAAACAATTACCCTCAAAGTCAAAGGTAGCTAGATTAAAGGGGATAGTTCAATCAGCATTAAGATACCAAAAATTGAAAAAAAAATGATATTAAAGAAAATTTTGACTTGCAGCAACCCCCAACAGAGGTAATAATAATCTATATCTATATATATCTAAAAGCAAAAGTGTAGCATTTATTGTTACTACGCTCCCCATCACAGGTAGTCTTTCTCCCTCTCTCTTACAGCTTTGGTTTGATTTTTGTTTAAGTTAATAGTTAGTTATTTTGGAATTAAGAATTTGAATTTATATCAAAACACAATATTGGCTATGCATTTGAATGTGCCTATCAATTATTTGAGTAATATTAAGTGTAATTTTGTTATGAGTTTTGATTATCATGATAATTTCCTTTTAAGAGGATGAAGAATTTGAATAATTTATTTGAAACTTAAAAAGTTTAGTTGTACAAAAAAAAATTAGAAAAATATAACATAATTTTGAAGAATATGAACCACCTCACAAAGAAATAATATCTATCAAACACACTCAAAATAATAGAATAATATATTGGTAGAGATAGAAAGATGGAAAATAATTTTAGAAATTGTTTAACTTTTAGGAAGAACAAATTATACATTAAATCAAAATTATAAAATAATTATTTATTTTTACACATCACGTGAGTTTGCGGCTAGTTTAATTGAAATTTAAGACACTGCAGAATTTGAGCCTGAAGTTACCACTCAAACCCAAAAAAAAAAGGGTGGGTTGCTACAGCTGCAGGCAGAAGCTTTATAGTTAATCTAGGAATCTGAAGAGTGCATAAAAAATCTCACCACACTTGCCTGATTGGACACAGGAAGTATCTTTCTGGAAGCTGCATTTATTTCAATATATTTTTCTAGGAGATATAAAACTTGAATAGAGATAACTATTAATGAAGCTAATTGAAAAGGACAACAAAATCAGTAAGCTCAAAACATTTACCTAATAGGATAATGGCTCCATAATCAAACCTATGTCGTATACAACGTCCTGCAAAAAGAAAAAGGTGGTTACTTTCTTTAAAAAATTAATAATAATAAAAATAATTACCAAGCTCAACAACTATCAGAGATGCATAAAAACTTGTCATTTAAATGTGATACAAGAAATTGCAGAGAAAAATATTTCAACTGAATAAAATAATAAAACACTTCATAACCCTCAAAAATGCAATAAAGTTTTGTATATATAAATACAATAATCAATCCAATTAGAAACATAGAAAGTGAAATCATGACAGAGGATTGTTAAATAATATAGTTTTTAATTCATCTAAAATGAGTAAATGTTAAAAAATATAAGAAAAATTGGAAAGAAAAAGAATAATGACATGGCCACTAACTTATTGAAGCAAAACCTGATAACCAAAGGGCAAAAATGTTTCAAAACAAAAATCATATATGTATGACAAATTAACAGTAAATATAGATAAGAGCATCTTAATTATGCCAAAAGAAATACACAATTAGAAATTTAAGACAATCCTTATTACAAACCAAAACCTAAAATTTAGAGCTTTCCCACTATATACGAAGCAAATAAAAATAAGAAAATTGATAATTAAACGAAGGTAAAATAAAGCTAGTGTTACTCACTAATTGATTGGACACGTTTATATGACATCTCATTTTTTGCAAGATGACCACATGCTCGCTCAAACAGACTACAAAAATAAGGCAAAATAAGAATTCATCGAGAGTTAAATATGATGAGTAATAGACAAATAGTAAAAATAGTAGCAATGATTTGAATTAATTAATTAAAAATAAAAATAATATGAAGAGAAGATTTTATTTATGATCGTAGCAATGATTTGAATTAATTAATTAAAAATAAAAATAATACGAAGAATAGAGATTTTACTTATGATATGAAAATAAGTACCCAAAAACTTATTGTGTAGTATAGATTTTTATTTATTCAAAATTCTCCAAACTTTAGATTCTTTGAATCTAAAGTTTGGATTAGAAACAAAGAATTTATGAATTCGTGTAAAGACACAGATATTCCTGAACCTTTTATTTTTTGTTTTCTTTTTATTTATTTATTTCATTTTTGAAGAACTAAAAAAAAGTATATTTTTTGATTTCCCATACCACTAAAACACTGTACATCACATGCCAACAATTTCACAGAAAAGTTTCCCGCCATGGCGCCATGGGGTTTTGGGGGCATAATCATTAATCACAATCACATTGTTTTGCTTTGTAACTCACTCTTCTCTTCTCTTCTCTCTGTATATGTCTCTGTTCCAAGATTAGCAGCCAGGTAAAGGACTCGGGTCCTCCTAGCTCAATAGCTGGTATAGAAAGATTTAGAAAACAAACATGGGGATTCAGGGGCTTTTACCACTGTTGAAATCGATAATGGTACCAACCCACATCAAGGAATTGCAAGGTTGTTGTGTTGCGGTCGATACCTATTCTTGGCTCCACAAGGGTGCCTTGTCTTGCAGCAGAGACCTCTGCAAGGGCCTACCCACCACCAGGTTTATATATATATTTCTCTCTGAGCTATCAATTTTGGGTAATGGGTTTTGTTGTGTTGGTCATTTGGGTTAATGGGTATGTGGGTTTCTCTTGGTATGTGCCCCTAGTCTTGAAAAGCAACTCTTTTTTTTTTTTTTTTAAGAGATTTGTGTAATGTAGTTGAAAAGTTCATTGCTTTCGTTGAATTGGGATAATGGGTCTTCTTTGTCTTGGCCATTTGATGCTTTTGAGAAAACCAAAAATGCCCAAAACATGGAAATAACCTCTTGCACAATCTTTTTGCTCTATGTGGGTTTGGATTGTGTGGCAAGGGACTTCATGGAGAAATGGAAAAAATTTAGCTTTTGTTAAATATGATAATTTGGTTCATTTGTCAATGTGTTTATTTGGTTGAGTTATAGAGAGGGTTCATCATTTATTGCCCTGAAACACACTCTCTCTGGTCATTTCCACTAACCTTTCAACATTTTTCCGCTTTTGGGAGTATGGGGAAGGTTTATCTTAATCAGTTTTGTTGGAAATTATGAGGAACTTAACTCAGTTAAGCCCACTAGTTGCAATAGGTTATGTTAGGTGGAGTTAATTTTTGTTTATCGAATCCTGAAGAAAGGAAAAAAGATATTAAACTTACAAAGTTGGTATATTTTTTTGAAAGTTTATTGACATTCGTATAAAGGGGTTCCAAATATCTGTGTTCCAATTATATCTACAAAGTATCTGACATTGTCTAGTGGTTGAAAAATAGGAAAGAATGTTGTCATCAACCAAGAGAAATTATCAATTAACAAATGATGGAAGTCTATTTGTCACTTCTATTTTGCAGATCTATTGTATTTAATACTGTGCATTGTGTTTCATCTTTTAGGCACATTGAATATTGCATGCATAGAGTGAATCTGCTCCGGCATAATGGTGTTAAACCTATTCTGGTATTCGATGGGGGTCTTTTGCCAATGAAGGGTGAACAAGAGAACAAGCGTGGCAGGTATGCTAGAAATCCTTTGAAGTCTCAGTTCCACTTGCCTTGGTAATGCATAGCTGGTAGGTTTTTGCTTAAGTATTCACTACGTGGTTGACTTTACTGGATAAAAACCAAAGCCAACCTAACTAGTTGGAACTGGCTACGTTAGCTTTGCAGCTCTTTTTGGAGTGCTAAGAATCTAATTTTTTTTGTATATTATTTGGACTTCTGATCCAATTCTCCACTTAAATTACAAATGTTCAATGGAACACATTTCACTTTTGTGGATTTTCTTCTGGCTATAGAATGAGTCTGCATGATGGCATTTTTCCAAAACGGAAAAAAAAAATTGAGTTCCAGTTTGGACAGTTATTAGCTTTTTTACCCTTGGGTGTGTAAAATTTAAGAAACGGTGGACAAGTTGGTCAATATATTGCCTCCATCTTGACATCTAGCTATTTTGCTCTCATTCACTTTGTACCATGGAGTTGAATCACTTAAATTAAGCCCTTCCATTACTTTCTTGCACCTGTAATTCTATCCAGCTACTCCAATGAGAAGTTCCCTTCTATTAGATGTCTCTTTGATCTACCTCGGAAAGACAAAACATGGAAGTGCACGTCTGTTTGGTACTATTTTGTTAAACCTGTTCACTACATATTTTTTTTCTTTATTTTTCTCCATACTAAGATCCAATGGTTTGGATGTTTAGTCTTAAAAAAGACTATTTGATAGTGTAAAGGATTTTGCTTAACTTTTGATCATTGAACGTGAGGGCATGGCTAAAAGTTAAAACCTTTAACTAAAATAATGTTGTCTACCAGGGTGAGGAAGGAAAATCTTTCGCGTGCTATTGAACATGAGTCAGAAGGAAATTCTGCTGCTGCTTACGAGTGCTACCAGAAAGCCGTTGACATCTCACCTTTGATTGCATGTGAACTAATCCAGGTAGGGAAAGGCTTTTAACACAAGTGTCGACTAACTTTCTGAAGGTATTTGAAATAAAAATTAATCTACTTGGTTATAATGTTATCTGCTCTTCCATTGACATGGTTTCATGTGGAAGGTTTTAAAGCAGGAGAAGGTTTCTTACATCGTGGCTCCTTATGAGGCAGATGCCCAAATGACCTTCTTGGCAGTCAGCAAGCAGGTTGAAGCCGTTATCACTGAAGACTCAGATCTTATACCATTCGGCTGTCCCAGAGTGAGTTAAACAAAATTGATATGTTTAACTTGTCTCATCACAATTTCTATTGTGATTCATAGGGAAAAAAAAATCCTTATTATCTTCCTACTGTTGTGGGCCTATTCTTTATACTGTTTGGTTAAACTTCTTTCTTAAAACCAGATTATCTTCAAGATGGACAAGTTTGGGCAAGGTGTTGAGTTTCGACATTCCATGCTACAACAGAACAAGGAGATCAGTTTTGCAGGGTTCACCAAGCAAATGCTTCTTGAGATGTGTATTCTGAGTGGATGTGACTACTTGCAGTCATTGCCAGGAATGGGCCTGAAAAGGGCTTATGCATTAATTAAAAAGTTCAAAAGTTACGACAAGGTGAGTTTTATTGTCAATGCACTTGATAATTGCATGTGCTTAACTAGATAGACTGAGAGTTTTGCACTCATTCTACACATGAAAAAAAAATGAAGGTATAACCAAGAAAGTAAGAAAAATGAAGTTATAACCAGGAAATGCTTTTGATTGTGAGCATTTATGACGTTTTTTTTTTTTTTTTTTTAATCGGCTTGCAGATTCTTTTTTTCTTAGAGAAGTTTTTCAACCTCTTTGGGTGAATTTTGTAGTTATTTTATTTTTCTAATATATTCCAAATGATGATTGGTTCAATACAGGTAATTAAGCACTTGAGGTACAGCACTGTTTCTATCCCTCCATCCTATGAAGAATCATTCAGGAAAGCAATATTAACTTTCCAGCATCAACGGGTTTATGATCCTATCAATGAAGATATTGTACATTTATCTGACATATCTGATAATATTGGAGATGATTTGGACTTCCTTGGCCCATATCCTTTATTCACAACTCATCTTGTTAATTTAGTTCTCTGCATGCTTTTGCTCTATTAGTTTCAATTATTTTGATCATTCCTTGACATGGGATACATTGATATCACAACAGACAGCAAAAGGCATAGCAAAGGGTGATCTTGACCCATTTACAAAAATGCCATTTCAGGTAATTCCTCTCTCTCTCTCTCTCTCGTGCAGTTGCTTTCGGATTTTTGTATGATGAATTAGGTAAATTGTTTTCACTTGTGTTAATTATGACAGTATTGTACTACGACTGTATTATACAATACGTTTTGGGGTCAAGCGGCTGTATTATTCTTCATACAAAAATTAATAATCTGCGACCATATTGTACTTCAAACTTTATGACCAGGCTTAGAGGTATATGCTGGTCTATATGTTCCTATACCAATTAAACAATTAAAACATGCAAGTCTTGTGTTTCTTGTGTATGATAGTCAAATCTCCTTTTCTTGCTAATAATATCTTTGTTTGGCTATACTCTCTGTTTTTCCCATCTACATGACTTTTTCTATACTCAAATATCTTATGTTGATATTTCTCAAGCACTTAGGTGTCACCAAACTCTTATTTATTTTCCATGACTATGAGAATTCTGATATATCTGAAAAGCTTCTGTCTCTCAGCCTGGTAGTTTCCTTTTTTTTCTTTTTTTCTTTTTTAAAAATTCGATATTTGGGGAAGGGGTGAACGTCTCCGTTGGAAACACGAGGACGTTCCAATTGAGCTACAAGGCTCTCGGCTATTCTGTTTTGTAGTAGACATGAATTATGTCACTTGACTTTGGGGAATTGAAGTAATTAATTTTGTCACACCTTGCTTAAATTTTATCCTCACTAATTGTCATTGTGCTCAACCTCTCCATCTTCTTTGGACTTACAGGTAGAGAATGTTAGTTCTGACCTGGTACTTGACAGAACTCCCCAACTCAAACAATTTAATCCAGATAGTTTAAGGAAGAAGATAGAATTGCCAGTTCAGAAGAATCTCTTGACTAAGTATTTCTGTATCCTTTGAAGCTCTTTTTTATTGGCTTTGATTATATTTGTATTATTTTTCTCGTGTAATTTATACCATTCTAACAAGTTAATATTGGAGTTGCAATTTGCTTCCTGACAAATTTTCTATCTGATTTATACTTCAGAGCCAAAAATTGTTAGGAGCATCCCTCGCCCTGCAGGATCAATTCCTTAAGACATCTGGAATGTATCTGTTTCCTGGGCACCACAAATGTCCACTTTCCTTTACACACAAACTGCTGATGTGTCCTGCTGTCATATTTGGACAAATTATAAGTCATTTCTGTGGTCCTAACGCATTTTATCAAAGTTCACTTCCTTTAAGGGCTAACAAGCTAACAGCATGCCTTTAATTTGTGGTAGAGGACACAATATTAGAGATGATAGAATCTATACAAGTCAAAATAATTGTCAATAAATTTATGGCACTGTCTGGTACCAAATATTTCTAACATTTTGCCCTTCTAGTTGCATTGAGTACGTCGCATAGTTCTAGTTGATTTTATGCACAAGTTGAGGAATTTTGTTTTCCTTAACACCTAAAGGCTTTGCATCCCTTGAAGCAAAGAGAAAATTCAGGGCCCCTCGGATATCACCTAATCATCCAATTCCAGAGGATGACTCTTCTCTCAGTCCCAAGGAATACATCAATGTGGAGGCTGCTGAATGTAAAACGAACTGCTTGCCAGCATCCCTGCTTGAGTCCAAAAGCATGGGCACTGTCCCTCTTGCTAACAACCCTGTGAGTGATATAAATGGGAGTTGTGGCAAAGTTCCGTTAAACATCACTTGATAGTTAGCTGTTGAAATCTTCTGAGGCCTTACATTGATGTAATAAATTAATTTCCTTCTTTTCTTTAGGTGGAAGATGATTTGGCCTATGAAATTCCAGAGTTTCCTGGTAAGACCATAATTTCCATTAAGATTTACAAATTCAATGAGGAGTTCATACTTGGTACTAACTTCCTTGTATATTTTCGAACTTAAAAATACATGGTAGCTGGGGAAAGAAGTCCAGAACATACTCTAGTGCAACAACCCCAGTATTCTATTCATAAACCTTGTACAGCAATGCATAAGGAGCGTGAATGTAAGACCATTCCACATCCGGCTGAGGGCAAAACAAGAACAGAGACAGGAAATGTTGTAGGAAGGAGTTCTTACTTTCTACTCAAGTCAGAAAACCAGAAGGACCTGACCAATAACCAAGAAAAGGTAAAGGCTAATGGCTTCAGTAATGTATATGAGAATACCGTACCACATCCGGCTGAGGGCAAAACAAGAACAGAAACTGGAAAGGTTGTAGTAAAGAGCTCTTACTTTCTACCCAAGTCAGAAAACCAGAAGGATCCAAACAATAACCAAGAAAAGGTTAAGGCTAATGGCATCAGTAATGTATATGAGAATACCATACCTGAGAATGATTCTTTTAGAGATAACCATCTTAAGGACACAGTCCTGAAAAGGAAGATCTCCCCAAATGACTGTGTTGAAAAAGTAGGTATTATGACTTTTTGATTTAGTTATGTTTTGATAGTACATTGAATAATCTTCATACTTTTTCATTCTTTTAACTTCACTGTTTTAACTGTTTTTAGGAAAATGTGCAATCCAAGCTTAAGCATGTAGATTCAGCTCTTCCTGATACTGGTATGTACCAATGAAAAGAGCTTTTTGTAAAATTTTTCTTCAGAAGAAAAAACTTATTAATAGCTTGTACATATACTTTTAGTCAAACTGAAACTGCATGAATTCTTGTTGATGAGTGTATGCTTCACTAAATTAGACTTATATGATGCATTCATTTGAGCTTATGCTTGTTGTCTTGCCAAATAAAACTTTATTTATCAATTAATAACTTCTGTGATTTGCTTCAGTTGACATTTATCTTTGCGGTGGTGCATTTGGAACTTTGGTATGGTCCCATATTTACATTTATAAATGCTGAAATCCACAACTATCTAGTTTAAGTAAAAGTTATTTGGTTTATTGAATTCCTGCTTTATCTTAATAGAATGTCAGTTGTACGTTGTAATCCTTAGAACCCTTGGTTCTAGAGAATAGTGAGAACTTGCAAAGTTCTGTAAAAAGGAATCTTTATATAGCATAATAGTTGCTATGGTAGAAGACTGTATTAACCTCTAGAATAATTGGTTGTGTATGATGGCATAAGAGAAGAGGAATGCTTGGATTTTTTTTTTTTAATAATAATGTCATTGGTGTTGAAGAAAAGAAGCTCCCTTCTGTTGACTGATCAAGAAATTCAAGGGTAGCCCAGACATCATAAATGTGGAGCTTCATGAATTTGTTGAAAGAAGTCTCGAGTCAGGGTGGTAGTGATCTATCATAGAAGTCTTTGATTAGTATAACCAAATCAGAGTGGCTAGGTTGATGATGGTCCATGCTGTCACTGACCAATTGAAGCAGGCCAGGGAAAGAACCGTCTACTAGGTAGTTGGTTGTGTTTGAGTTTGGACAAAAACCAAATGAGTCAATACAATGATCAACTAGTATGCAATGATGAAGGTAGAAGTGATATAGAGAGTAATAAAGACATACGGAAAGGACATCCTGTGGAGGAATGTAAAAGAGATGAAGAGGATGTGATATATTGCATGAGAGGATAAACCACTGGGATGAGTAGTGAAATAAGGTGAAATAAAGAGAGGATGAGAAACACATGGCTTTACAGAAACAGAAAGGAGACAGAGAAGGCCCTGAAGGCATATGACAGAGGCCATTGAGAAAGATCAGAAGCTTCAGCCATCAGATAAGGAGAAAATATAGCAGAGCAAACCATACAGAGATTAAGACATTGTTTGCCTTAAGGAAAACTAAAGTAAAAAACCTAGCGGATGGGCATGAGGTTTCACAGAATGGTTGTCCATATAAATGGCACTGGACAATTATAAATATGTTGGTTTAGAAGTGTGTTAGATTTGGGGTACCTGAAACAACTAGATTTACTTATGTTGAATATTGACTCAAATTCCTATTTTGAGTTGGTTACCTATTTGAGTATTCATGATGTAAAAGTATGTCTAATCCTTGTCAAAGAAGTAAATTGGGATTTTGTATCCATCCAATAATAAGAGCTAAAGCCGTATATATAGATAGTACTATAAAAAATTTGGTGACTTTAGCCCAAAAGGTCCTTTCATTGGGAAGAGGTGAGGATTCAAGACTCTTAGAAGAACATAAGTGGGTTTCTTTGAACAGTAGTTTGGTAGTTATTTTGGATTGAAAGATACCGGTGTGTGGAGATTGATAGTTTTTCTGTTGTTTGAATGAGAAATCACTATTTGGTATAGTATTTGACTTTGTGAGGGTCAAGTTTGTGAATTAGTAAAGATTTTATTGGGATTTGGGTTAGTTTGTGAGGTTTGGTTGAGAGTTGTGGCAATCCATATCACTATAGTGGATTTTGGTTGCCGTTGCTTCTGGATGTCAGCATGGAGTTGACCAAACAAAGTTCAATTTTGTTGTCTTGTGTGTATGTTTCGATTTATTTTTGGTGCCTCAAATTCTTAAAAGCTTAGTTCTCTTTTGGCCTTGTAGGCAAGCTACTGGGCCCTGGGGGAGTGAATTGAGGGAATACTAGTCCACATCATTTTTGGGGGAATTCTGATACATTTGTTAATTTTATTAGACTTTTGCAAACTTCCCATAGAGTAGTAAATTAGATTGATCTATATATACACACATAAGTGAAGATTACCAGATAAGAAACTAATCACATTATGCATTCTTCTTTGTTTTTGTGGGATTGTCAAAAATACCTTCCAAAAAGGGGGGTCGGTGGGGGGGGGGGGGGGAACCCATTTTTCGTAAGAAAAAGAAACCTCAGAGTTTTGCATTTCTTCATTGAAAGCTGCCTTAAGGCTAAATTCTTTCTGAGATTTCCATGAAAAGTTTATTCATAATCTAATAATCATCAATCATATATCATAAATCATGCAGATTTTTTTTAAAAAAATTTTCCCCATCTGTCTGTCTGTTAGAGAATTTAACAAATGTTGGTACATGTCATGAAGCCATGAACCTTTACTTAATTATATCAGGAATACTAAGATGCAGTCAGGAGTGGACTGTTATAAATCACTTGGGTATAAATGATACTGGATATCCATTTACATTTTGCCATGATTCAATTCATTTATATGAGTTGTCCTTGTCTTATTAAAGTACCTTTTGAGTCCAGTGCCAGAATTTTAACATATTAGAAAGTTCATATTGTATGTTTCTTTACTTTAGTTAACTATGCTCCTAACCTTGACAATTTGATGTGTTTCTTTACTTTAGGTTACCGTGCCTCTAATTTCGACAGAACATCTATAGAGACTGAAGCTACAGAAGAAAAATTTGGATCCAACATTTCCCATTTAAGCCATTATTCTGAAATATCAGAGAAATCAATGGAAAAATTTGTTTCAGTAATGACATCATTCAGATGCTCCTCATCTGGTTCTCGTGCCAGTGGTCTCCGTGCTCCTCTGAAAGATGTCCAGAATAGTTGTACCACTAGGTAATATACTATAACCCTGGTTCTTGTGCCAGTTTATTGCTATTTCAACTTTTACTACTAGCATCATGATCATTGACTTGGCGTATATATTCATTGAAGGCCAACCATTGCCGTGGACTTCAACCAATTTGCATATGTACCAAAAAACCAGAGGAAGACTGCCTTAGCATCTCGCAGAGGCTGAATTTGTATTTAATCATAATTGTTTTTGGCTGATATCCAAATGATCCATCTCAGTTGCAACAGGTGATTTATAGAGACTTGTCACTTTATTTTTCCTTGTTTATCTACCATTGCAAGTTTTGTCTATTCTTCCCTGTTTTTCTATTGTAAGTGGGATTGTAGCTCAATTTTTCCCTGTGCTAGTTTTATTTATTACAGTTTCCTTTTGTTTAGGGCTCGCTTGCCTCAAGGACTTGTTTTTAATTACTGGAGGCCTTTGGTTAGACTGCCACCTGCCTTATTGATGTGTTTGCGTGGTTTTAACAGATTTCTGAAAGTTTATAAATCACTATTAGATGTTCTTGTGCTTTGATCTATGCAAAGCTCTTCCGCATTGAAGCTATTACTAGATGGGCAGTTTTCTTGCAGTTGTAATTGCTCACCTTTTGCTTTAATGTATTCATATGTAAAGGATTCAAATTTGTTCAATGTTGTGTTACATTCTATAGATCATATATTGTGTCACTATTGAAATCAAATCTGCATCACAACAAATTGATATCAAGGCTGAAACATTAATGTGATAAGGTTTTTCTCACTGGCAGTGGTAGAGCTAGAAAATTATCTTCTGGGAGTTGTCTTTATTCTTATAGATATATAATATTATATATTTGTATTCATTATGAACACATAAAATAAATAAGTATCGCCAAATTACAAGATAATTACTGTCAAAATGATGTTTATTTTGAATTTAACCATATTGAACAATATAATATATTGCTTTGCTAAAATGTTTATAATATATGTGTATACACACACACACAATACTCTACTCTCCCTCTCTCTCTCTCAATCCAAATGAACCATTAGTGTAACTTGACTTTTAGGCTTTTCATGCAAAATTTCGTGAATTTTCTTTTTTGAAATGGCAGAAACAAAATTTTGATTTTGATTTTGATTGTGGCTAATCACACTTTTTTTTTCCCTTTTGGTCTAGTAGTACACAGTACACAAATACTCTTATTAAGTTCATATATTTGTGTAGAGGGATGAAGCTTGAAAGGCTCAGTCAGTATTATACATTCGTTGAATTGGGCTTAATAGTCAGGTTTAAAGTCTCAACTACAACAGCCACACGGCCCCCAAAAAAGAAAAAAAATAGAAAAGAAGAAAAAGTCTTAATAGGTACCATATTCATACTCTCTTTCTTCCCTCCCAGTCCAACTGTCCAAGGGAGTCTTGCAACCTTACTAGACCCTTCAGCTCTTTTCTGTTCTTAGTTCTTTTCATAGCATCACAAAATATCACAATATTTTCTCAATACTTATAGGCAGTCATCAACCCACCATATATTAAAAAAAAAAAAAAATCACAACATTTTCTTATAGGAAGTCGTCAACCCACCATATATTAAAATAAAATAAAAAAATTTCTCAACACGTTAAGGCAGTGATCAACCCACATGGATCAAAATAAAATAAAAATTTTAAATGTTGTGAGATTTTTTTATGTTTCTAAATTTTCTCTTATATTTTTTAAGTCACATTTAAGATATTATGATTAAAAATTATGCCTTCTAAATTCTAATTGGATACCCGTCTTATAACGTGGACTTTAGCGGATCATTTAGTTAGAATATTGTTTCACCAATCATGTAGCCTGAAGTGGAAAAATAAAAGATGATCTCATCAATCAATTTGTCAGATTTGGAAGCATGCCTGATATATCCATTCCTTTTTTCTTTTTTTAAATGGGATATCCATTCTTATACTACAATCTCAAAGGATTAGGTAAATAATTATATGCCACGAAACAAGTCTGCAATTGTCATTACAGTCATAAACTCATAATTAAATATATATATAGCAAATAAGATGATTTGATCAATCAAAGAAAAAAGAGAGACGATTACATTAGTTAATTTATCGGATATGTACGATTAACTACGATCTTCGTTGAAAATTTGAATGTTTTTGCCTAATATTATACTATGATCAAAAGATAAGATGATCATCAAATGTAGGCCACAAAAACAAGATTGAAAGGTTTTTAACTCAAAATTTATAGTAGTTAAATATAGCTATGAAGATGTCAAAATCGAGGACCTAACACATAAAGAGAGTTTTTAACATTTCCTAGTGTGCACTCCAATCATATCAAGTAGCTCAAACCCATGGGGAATTCTTGCTAATTGCAACACGTAACATAACACGCTCTCTTTCTATTTGTGTGTTTTTGTTTGTTTAATGTCACTTTTTTTATTTGGCCAAAATTTGTTTTTTCTCTTTTAACTTGGTTGACCATGATTAGCAAAAGTTTTCCTACTTTTGGTTGATAGCAACATTAAACAGTCAAGAATACACCAAATTGGATAAGATTAGGATAATGCCAGAGAATTATTCTTTTTTCTTTAGGATTAAAAAAGTACATCAAAGAGAAACTACTTATGGCTTCTAAATGGTGTTTAATCACTAAATGGATTTGTTTTCCACAAAAGCAAGGAAATGGGAACTATGATTCTATGAATATGCTACATTTGCTGGATCTGCCAAAAAGAAAGAAAGAGAAGGTACAAATGGAGAGGTAAAAAAATTGGTGCACCTTGCTAAACAGAATTCGAACTTGAAACTAAGGGTGTGTTTGGTTGGGGTGAAAACAGGAAGGATGAAAAATAGGGAGAGAAAAATAGGATGAAAAATGTTGTTTTCCACTGTTTGGTTGAGGAAAGAAAATAGGAGAGACAGAAAATAGGAGAGAAAGTTTTCTCTCTCGAGCCCACTTTTTTTATCCTCCCAAATTGGGAGGAAAATGAGGAGGGAAAGGTGCTGTGAAATGCATTTTACACAAATACCCTCTCACCTACCCCTCACTTTATTTATGACCTGATGACTTTTGCCTCTTCTCATCCTTATTACTTTACCTTCTCGCAGCACAGCAACGTCCAGGTTCTCTTCTTCGTTTTTTTTTTTTTTTTTTTTTTTTTTTAGTGCCTTGTTTAATCAGCACAGCAACGTTTTTGTGGGCTGAATGTAGTGTAAATTTGCTGACCACGTTTTTGCTGATTACAAAATATTTTGCCCAATTAAATTTATATGTACACTATTGTAATTTTTACATTATAATAATAAAAATAATAATAAAAATTTATATGTATGATGTGATAAATTTTATATTATTTAATGAGTACAAATAAATCTATTTCTTACATATTATGTAACAAGGGTATAATAGTCAATTTATATAAATTACATTTTTCATCCTTCCCTTTTTCTCTCCAACCAAACAAAAGAGTTTTCCACCCTTCCAACCAAACACACAAGAGGGAAAATCAAATATTTTCTATCCTCCCACTTTTCTATCCTCCCCACTTTTCCACTCCTCCAACCAAACGGACCCTAAGGGTCCATTTGATTGGGGGATGAAAAAGTGGAAGGAAATGGAAAAATGGGGAGATAAAAAAGATTTTAGTTCTCTCTCAAGTTGTTTGATTGGAGGAGTGGAAAAATAGAGTAATGGAAAACTTTTTTGTTTAGTTGAAAAAAAAAAAAGAGGATAAAAAATGTATATTACATAAATTTACTCTCATATCCCTAGTAGATAATTTTTTTTAATGAAAAAATATCTTATTATTAGGTTAAAAAAATCCAAAATTGAGATAAAAAGAATAAAGCCAAACGTGTAAGTTAAAATGGAAAAAGAAAAAGAAAAAAGAAAAAAATAAAAATATATGAAAGAGGACTGGGGGTAGATGAGGAATTAGAAAATTAGAAAATGTTTGGAAAATAGGTCAAAATGCCATCTTTTTAAAATACCAGTAATAGAGACGAAAAAAGAAAGAAAGATAGAACATACAATTATATGTGAATTGGGCTAATTGTGATCTATATCCAACATAAAATATGATGGGCAAATCTTTTGTTTTATTATTATTTTTCTCTTAGTTTTCTTTTCTACATATGAAATTATGAATATACTATAATACTAATAGAGTTATAAATAAATGCCGTACCAGACTACATGAAAAGCGTGAAATGTGGTCCACGAAGATTATGAAATTACTTCATTCTCAAAAAAAAAAAAAAAAAAAAAAAAATTATGAAATTACTTCCCATGAATTTCTAGACAGTATTTGATCACAAATAATAATGTAACAAATTTTCCTAATCTTCTCTAACCATAGGATTCTTTTGGAGAGCCTTTTATAATGACGCATTTATCTTCATGTCCTACCTCATATTGGTGTATAACACCGAATTAATTTCAATTTTCAAAACACCTATTCAAACTATCAACTAACTTTTTGATAATTAGATAGTCAAAATAAATGGTTTTTTTTTTTTTTGTCAAATGAGGGTATCAAATCTTTTATTAGAGTATTTGACTATTCTCTAGAGTGTATACAGTTATCTCGTTCCACGTAAATCAAGTTATTACAAAAATGAATTTCTTGAAGATGGCCACAAAACACTAGTAAAATATTTTAAAGTCATAATAATAAAGGGATCGTTTGAGCTATAACCTACAATTTCTTGGCACTACCAGCTCCCTAGTAAGTAGTAAAGTGTCTTACAGCAAGATTAGTAAATGGCAAACTGAATTTTACAACTTTGATGGGGGATTAAAAAAAACAAGGAACTTATAGAAGTCCAATGCTAGTTCCTACCCCCCAACAACCATACAATTGAGTAAAAAAGATTACAAAAATTTCTTGAATTTTGGTTGGATTTGATTATGTCAGCCAAAACCAAAACGATAAGATCTAGCTAGCTATTTGTTGACTTGCTCTTTTTTTTCTTCATATATTCTCAAAATCCAATTCTTTTTTGATATTTAATAAATTAATACTTGTTGTCTTCTCCAACTTTGGAAGATAAAGGCACATGGCTAACCCTAACAAATACACACTATATCTTTTATAGCAAAGCAAAGACGACACCTAGCTAACTACAAGAGAAGATTTATACACAACCAACCGTATCTTATTATATTTACAGAATGAGTTTTGAGACTTTTTTTTTTTTTTTTTTTTTTTGGTTTACGATTTTTGAGGAGCTCTATGGCTGTGTTATGTTCCACGTAGTAGTTGGTTTAAACTTATAATTATAAATCAATAATTAGCTGAAAATGTCAGGTCGTTTTCTAAACAGTTTTATAATTAATTGATTGTGATTGAACACGTGGGAACTGACGTTAAGCATGCAACCTCGAGTTTCACATGTGGCCTCGGTGTCAATAGGATTCTGTTTCCATTCGTATCCCACATTTTCTAACATTGTCCTAATAAATCATTACTTCATTGTTCTAAATTATCGACCTAAAATAACATAATAGTATTAAAATAAAATGAAACAATAATTTATAAGATCACTCTTTCTTCTTATTTTTATTCATTTGAGCTTTTGTTCTTGTTTTCTGGGACTTTGTTTTTTTATTATATAGTTTTGTGAAATTATGAATCTGTTCCAATAAGAGTGTTTAATGTTTTTATCCTCTTAATTTTACTAAGAAATAGCAGCCAAATCGGGAATTGAATCACAGCTAAAAAATGCGGTGAAATTAACATCTTTCATTCATACATATAAATTTGTAACATATATTGCATATTTAGCAAAAATGTGAGTTACTGAATATAAAATTGCCTTCACGGCGTACATGAGAAAAACTAATATTCCGTAAGAGAGATTGCAAAAACTTTTGCATCTGCATCAACAGATGACCCAAAAAAAGCCATTGAAATAGCCTATATATGTCTCTATTCGCATAGCCAATCTGATATAAATCATGTAACATACGTCTCTGCACATGCATTTTTGTGGGTTCGGCCAGTTCAAGTTGATCATAGAACTCAAATGGGCAATCATAATTCTTAAAAAGTAGACTCACATCACATGGTCATCGATCACAAATCCCACTTGACAATTGATATTTATTATCGGACATTTGATTTAACTAGACAGCGCGGGCGGCGGGACAACGACAATGATGAACAATAGCAGCAACAATGATAGAAAAACAACAAAAGCACCGACAGCCATTGTGCACAATTTCTGCACAAGTTGGTTACCAAATTACGACTTATTTACGCATTAAAGAAAGGAATAACTAATGCTTTAAAAGTATTTATTAATAAATTATTTTAAGAAAGTTTTTATAAGAAAAAAAAATTAATGTTTTTGATAATCTTTTTAATTTCTCATAAAAGTGATATAAAATTTTTCTTTAAATGATTTATTAACTATTGCACTAAAGACACCAATTCAATATACTACAAACTAAATCTTACAAATTTACTTATCACTAATCATAAAAAATAATTCAAAATCTCACTTATTATGTTGTAAAACAACATCAATCATGTTCTGGTCACATTAATTTATTTTTTGTAATAAAATTTATATTAATTTTAGTATTTTTCAACTAGTAATTATATTTTTTTTGTATGAAGTTCTAAAAATTTAAATGATAAGAGGATTGATTTAAAAGGCTGTTCACTCTCTACAAACAATTCGTGAATCCATTATTCAATAAATAAATGGTGAATCAATTAAAATAAACAATAATTTTAGAGATAATTGCACAACTGCAAAGTGTCAAGTTTTAAATGGTAGGTAAAAATGTAATAATAGTAAAAAGTTCAAGTGAGAACCAATTGAAACTCAATTATTGTGAAAATTTTTATGAAAATTGTTGTTTTTTAGTATTACTATAAAAGGATTATATAACACAATCTAAAGTGGCAGGAATATTTAAGTGAATCCACTGGTTTATTTAAATTGAGGAATAAATTATTTTTTTAAGAGAAAATGGAGGAATAATTAAGTGAATCCACTAGTTTCATGAAGATAAATTATAACTTACGATATATTTATTTTGACCCACATGAATATTAGCATTGCTAATCTACCAAGAGCCTAATAGCTGATCAATTGACACATTTTGGTGTTGCCAAATAAGATATTCATAATTATTTCAAATCTTCCTTTTTTATTGCAACTATCAAATTATCACAAAATGATTATTTTCATTTGACTGAAATACTTTTACACAGTAAGAAAAAAGTCAAAATAATGAGCATAATGTCAATGGCTTGAATCATTATTCCATGGCATATTAAGATGAAGCAAACCAAGATGTACAAGATAAGTAGGGCATTTCAAAGGGGGGAGTAAGACTAAGAATAGTAAAAAGAAATAAGGACTTAAATTTACTTGCATGCCCCTTTTTTTTTTGCATTTTGGGGGGTCAAATCATGAAAAAAAGAAAAAAGAAAAACCCTTTCTTCAGTCAAGAATGGGAAGTATTCTATTATTCAAAATTAAATTAACATATGAAAAATAAAATAGCATTGGTTTAATGTTAAATAAAAATAAATAATGAAAAGAGATAGAATAGTTGTTTCTTAATGCATCCCAACTCAACCATCTACCAAAAGGAAACTCTACATTCTTTCAAATCAAGATTATAATTTATGATTAATTTTTTACTAAATTTCATAACAATTTCTCTTCAAGATTATGCTCGCTAGGGCTTAGCTCTATATCTGGTTTGGCATTGCATTTTTTTTTTTTAAAAAAAAAAGGCTATGCTCCAATGAACCAATATCAATTTCATTAATTTTAAAATTTTTCAAAATTTTGGTTGAGCATTTTCAAAAATCAAGATATCAACACCAGAGGTTCGCAATGCTCCATGACGAGAGAGAGAGAGAGAGAGAGAGAGAGAGAGAGAGAGAGAGAGAGAGCTGTCTCTTATAACATCTTTTTTTTTTTTTTGATAGGTGAAATACCTTCATAACATCTTCCTTTAGAATACCCCAACAAGATTGAAAAAAAGACATTGTGAACCCATTTGGACCTGGTGCTTTATCCCCATTCATATTGGATGCCACCTCAAACACCTCATCCTCTGAAAAACATCTTTCCAGCCAGCAAGACATTTCGTCTTCCAAAACAGAAAATTCTGTTCCATCCAGCAAGGGCCTACGGATACTTGACTCTGAATAAAGAGCCTTATAAAACTCCACTATCTTTTCCTTGATGGTATCCTGATTGTTTATCTCCTCCTCATCCACCACTAATCGCCCTATGGTGTTGTTGCGGCGATAAGAGTTTGCAAGTCTATGAAAGAACTTCGTATTTTTATCCCCTTCCTCCAAACAAAGCAGCTGAGATTTTTGTCTCCAACTAATTTCCTCCATCAACATAATTCTCTCAAGATCCGCTTTAGCTTGATAGCGTTCACATTGTTCCCATTCTAGCAAGGTTGTAGTCTTTTCAATCTCATCGACAGCTGAAATACATCCTAGTAGAGAAACTTTCTGTCGAGCTATATCACCAAAAACTGTTTCATTCCACTTCTTCAAATCTAATTTGGGGGCCTTGAGTTTATTAGCCAAAACAAAGCTCGGCGTACCATCAAACTGAAGAATCCCACCAATTTTTTACCAAGTTAGTAAACCCATCTGCCTTCAACTACGTATTTTCAAAAAAAAAAGGGCTTGGTCCCCTACGTAAGACATCGCACTCCAAAAGAATTGGAAAATGGTCTGATAATAAAGATCCATGACCACCCCAAAAATCTCAGCTTCCTCAAAGGGTCTCTCCAACCAGTCAGCCTTATCCTCAGAAATCTCCGAAAAATTCAGCACATCTGGATGAGGACGAATGTGCTTATCTTCCGAGTAAAGACTTTTATAGAACCGAACAATACCCTCTTCAATAACTACCTGATCTGATGTCAACACTCCACTAATATTTAAACTGCCAATACTGTTACTCCTTCTATTAGAATTAGCCATCTGGTGAAAGAATTTCGTATTGCTGTCCCCCTCCCTTAACCAGAGCACCCTCGATTTTTGTCTCCAACTAATCTCCTCCAACAAAGCAATCCTCTCAATCTCCAAGCAAATTCTTTCTTTATCGTGCTTCTCATCATCAGAAAGAGACACCCTCTCCTCTTTAGAATCCAGGGCATTCAAATCATTCCATAGATTAATTCTCTTAACGGTGACATTGCCAAACTCGGACTCATTCCACTTTTTAAAATCTCCCTTTAAAGCTTTCAATTTCATGGCAAACTTGTAACTTGGAGTTCCAACACAATGATACGAGTCCCACCAATTTTTCACCTTCTCCACAAAATCATCCACTTGGAGCCACATGTTCTCAAAACGAAAAGGTCTACGACCCTTACGAATATCCCCGCCCTCCAAAGAAATGGGGAAGTGGTCTGATAGAACTCTACCCAACCTATATTGATGAATATTTGGATAGTGTTCCTCCCATTCTGAAGAAAAGAGGAAGCGATCTATCCTGGAGCCAGCCCGAGAGTTTTACCAAGTGAAACTACCACCCTCCAAAGGGATATCCATTAACCCATTAAGAGAGACGAAATCAGAAAAATCATACATACCCTGAGTGAAGTTCTCTACCCCCAAACGATCGGAAGGAAATCGAATTGCATTGAAATCGCCACCCACACACCAAGGCAAATTCCACCAACTATAAAGACCCGCTAACTCCTCCCACATCAGCCTCTTCTCCCTATCAACATTAGGACCATACACACCAGTGAAAGCCCATTCAAAATTATCTCCCACATTCCTAAATCTACAAGACACCGAAAAATCACCCACAGCTTCTTCCAACTTCTCCACCATCTTCCTATCCCACATGACCAAGATCCCACCTGATGCGCCTATTGAGCTCAAGTATACCCAATCTACATGATGACAACCCCAGATACTTTTAATAAATCCCTAGTGATAAGCTCCATCTTAGTCTCCTGCAAGCAAATGACATCAGTTCTCCAAATTCTAATAAGGTTCCTAATTTGGAGTCTTTTATCCTTCTCATTCGGCCCCCTCACATTCCAAGAGATTATTTTCAAATTCATTGGGACATAATCAGAGCCCTTTCCCTATTGGAACCTCTTGCTTTACCAGAAGCAGAATCATAATTAACAGAGCTCACCAAGCTCCTCAACTCCCTTAAACCCTTACCTCCACCCTTTGTTTGTTTACTCAAAGCATTCACAACAGCCCTTTGTCTAATTTTCTCCTCAACAGCCAAGAGGAAATTAGATGCAAGTTCTTCCAAACCTTCAACTGGAGTCTCCAAAAAGAGCCAAACTCCTGAAACTTTTTCTGAAACCATGGTGACAGACTAGAATGAGTTCTAGACTGACCATCTTTCAACCAACCAGATACATTATCGACTTCTTGGGTCTCAATAGACTTTGATATAGCTAACGGAGTCACATTTAAGGGTTCTGGTACATCCGAACCTCGTCGATCAAATTCAACCATCTCACCACCTTCTGACCAACTCTCCGAATCTACCTTCTCCACCACCACCCCATCCCACTCGAATTGAACCTTTGAAGGCCTCGAAGAACTTCCTGAAATATCCATGTCATTAAGCTCGTCCAAAACAGAGCCCTTAAAAAAGCCTGAAGGCTGTCTCTCGATCTCCATCGGCACCACCACCCTCTTCCCATCACCAAGTTCTAAAACCCACTTGTCCGAGAAGCCCCTTAATTTATTCGAGTCCACACCATTATCAAGTAAGAGATGCCTGATCTGTTGCTGAACCAGCGCATACTCGACAACAGAATTAGACTCCGGAACCACCATATCGGTGCAAGTTGATATATGTGGAGTGGAGACTAAATCAGCATGTGGGTTCTCAGTTTTCTCAAAAATACGACCCTCGTTGACCAGAACTGATTCCGAGAGAGGGGTAGGAGCTGGATTTAGCACTTGTGGTGGATGATAGTGATTGATAGATTTTATGATAGGATTTTGAGTGGGTTGGGTGTATGGTGGATGATAGTATAGATAGATCCTTGGCGGTGTCTCATCTCCTCTTTGCGGATGACACCCTAATTTTTTGTGATGCTGATCTAGATCAGATTTTGATTCTACTTCTACGTATGATTCTTATTTGGTTTGAGGCGGTGTCTAGTTTAAAGATAAATTTGGGCAAGTCAGAATTGGTTCCTGTTGCAATGGTGCATAATATTGACTTATTGTTGACTGTCCTTGGCTGCAAGCAAGGTACTCTTCCAATGAAGTATTTGGGTCTTCCTTTGGGTGCTAAATTCAAGGATAAGACAATATGGAACCCGATTCTAGAGAAGATGGAAAGGAGATTAGCGGGATAGAAACGTTTGTACTTATCCAAGGGAGGTAGAGTCACTTGAACCAAAAGCACTCTATCTAATTTACCCACTTATTTTCTATCTCTTTTCCCTATACCTGCTGCTGTGGCTAACCGAATTGAGAAACTTTAGTGGAATTTCTTATGGGGTGGCATTAGTGATGAACCTAAATTTCATTTGGTTAAATGGGCTACTGTTTGTTCCCCCATTTCTTCAGGTGGCTTAGGGATAAGGAAGGTAAGACTTTTTAATGAAGCTTTGTTTGGGAAGTGGCTATGGAGATTTGGGATTGAGAAGGATGCCCTTTGGAGGCAAGTGATAGAGGTGAAATATGGATGTGTATGGGGGGCTGGTGTACCAGATCTGTTAATGGTCCATATGGTGTTGGTTTATGGAAAAATATCAGTTAGGGATGGCCTTCTTTTTCACGCCATATTCTGTATGATATTGGTGACAGGTCTAGGGTGAAGTTTTGGCAAGACCGTTGGTGTGGTGAGACATCCCTTGCAGTCAGTTATCTTGAGTTATTTAGATTTTGCAGGGATAAGAAGGCTAGTGTGGCTGCGCTTATGAAGTACACCAATGGCGTCCTCGTTTGGGATGTCAGTTTCTTTAGGGGTGTGCATGCTCAGGAATTAGAGGCTATGTAAGGTTTTTTGGATACCATATATGGTTCTTCAATAAGGGAGTTTGGTGAGGATAAGATGTGTTGGAAACCTAATAGAGATAAGGGGTTTAAGGTTAATGATTATTATAGAATTTTAGTGGGCTCTACTAACTTCTGTTTTCCTTGGAAAAGTATTTGGAAACAGAAGATTCCTTCTCGAGTAGCTTTCTTTATTTGTACTGCTGCTTTAGGGAAATGCTTGACAATTGACAATTTACGAAAAAGGAAGGTTTGTATATTGGATTGGTGTTACACGTGCAAGTGTAATGGTGAATCAGTTGACCATCTCTTTCTTCATTGTCCGGTTGTTATGGATCTGTGGGCTATGGTTTTGGGTTTGTTTGGAGTAAGGTGGGTTATGCCGCAATCCGTTTTGGGGCTCTTAGCGTGTTGGCAAGGCAGGTTTGGTCGTCATCGAAATGGTTATATTTGGTTAATTGTACCCATTGCTTAATGTGGTGTCTTTGGAGGGAGAGAAATAGTAGGTGTTTTGAGGATATTGAGAGATCCATACCAGACCTCAAGTTATTTTTCTTTAGAACTTTATTGGATTGGTTGGTTGCTATGCAAAACCAATCATTCCCTTCTTTTTTTGATTTCCTTGATTCTTGTAATTTTTGTACTTGATTTGTTGACCCCTTGTACACTCCCTGTGTACTAGGGTGCTCCTTTTTTGATATAAAAAAAACTTATTACTTATCAAAAAAAAAAAAAAAAGTATTGATAGATTTTATGAGTGGATTTCAACTGAACTGTCTACCAATTTGAAGGCGGAGGTTGGTCAGAAACTTGATATTTTTCATTTAGAATCAGGTTGAGAGGTGGTTTACCCTGATGCAGGACAAATCAGAACTCTGTAACATGAAAATTAAACAACAGGATATATAGGGATAGATGACCTAGGAGCAGCACCTAGGCTTGCTTGGAGTCAGCATCAAGTAAAGGAGAAACATTAGAAGTTAGCTCCTTGGGTTGGCTGTAGTCAGCACCAGACCATGGAGAAAACTTCAATAGAAACTTTACTCATCAAAATAATCTCTCTTTAATAGGAGTACACTACTTAGCTTATGTAGGAGTACTATCCCTATTTCTAATTGCTATAGAAAACCTACTTATTGAATTATAAAAATAACCCTAACCTAAATAAAAATACTAATAAAACTAATTAATCCTTTAGTTGTCATTGGCATGAATAGTTGACATGTAACAGACACGAATAAATAGCTGTTGATGTAACTAATCCTTTTGTTGCTATGCTATATGGGAATCACTACAGATTTTCACATGACGGACTCTTTCATTTTTTCTTCCTTCCACAAATAGTCAATGTGAGGAAGGACTCTTCAATGACAAGAGAAAATGATGAATAAAAAAAAAAGTTTTAAATGTTGAAAATCTTTAAGGGATTTGGAAAACTACGAAATATTGTACTAACTTGGGTGCATGTTCATGTGTCCCTTTGTATACAGCCAGTGTACTTGGGTGACTCTTTTTCTTTGATTTTTAATTATTTACTTATAATAAAAAAAATACCCATCGGGTGTATGTGTAATCTATGTGTTGAAAAATAAATTGTTATAGTAGCATATAAAGTCTCTATATAATGGTGGTTAGCTACTTCTTATTAATAAAGTAGGTGGGGTAAGGCAATCTACTAAAGGTTGTTTTTGGTAATTCTATTGGTGGAATACATTCTCACAGAATGCGTTTGAACAAAATGCATTATGATAGAATGCATCCATTTGAAAATTTGTGTTTGGAATGATGCTGAAAAATCTAGTGAAAGGTTATTATGTTGAATATATTTAAGTGTGGTTATGAATTCTTGTAGAATCCCCCCTTTTTTTTTTTTTTTCAATAACAGGTAAATATTGTTGGATGGGTTACTTCATTTTTAAAATAAATATTAAATTTTACATCCCTAATACATATAAAAAGTCCAAAGGTAATTACATTAGTTTTATATATTTAAATACAATTACCATTAGTATAAATCACCTCTCCCAAACCCCACAAAAAATGGGAGTTTTGTGCACTGGCTAAGACTTTTTTATAATAACTCAAAAATACATAATTCTATAATCCTCATTTACACTCCCTTATGAGCTAGTGGAGCTGATGTACGTGCTTCATGTGTGTGTGACCAATGCGATGCTGCACATTTCTTGCGACTACTGGTTGTCCTGTGACCCAAATGAAATCATTCTTGTGATTTGTACAACCGTCACCAAAAAATAAATATTTAAAAATTAATTATAAAAAAAATTTCAGAGATTGGGCATGTAGTACCAATCATAATAGTTAACAAAATCTATCATGCCAAACACAGTGGACACCGACAAAACCATCTACCATGGTTTTTCCCCCAGTTCTGGCCATGTAAAATATCATGTGTCCACATCCACACACATAATGGTGCCTTAACCATACCTACCTGTGGGCATGGGGATGCCCATGTGTGATTGCTTTCTCCTCCATCTTTGTTTCCAACTTAGTGGGTTGATCATCCCTAAGGAGGAGACTGGAGAGGCCTTTATGTAATAGTGTTGATCACCAAATGCCTAATCAAGGTAAAGAAGTTCTATGGACCAGCTAGGTAGCACCAACCATATTCATGGTTCAAAATACCAAACTATCAATAACAGTTTCCTGGCTGAAACTTAATTGTAATGAAAACAGGGTGTTTTGATGGATCATCGGAAAGAAAGATGATCATGAGTAGATTCTTTAGAAGGCATATAGCTCAAATTAAGGAGACTATGGAAATTGTTTAATATAATTTGATTATTTGCGACAGAGACCAACCCATGACCTTGCTTCAGCATCTTGTTTATGTGGGGAGGTGATGTCACTTAGTCCCAAAATAAAATTATTTAAAATGACCATTTTAAGAAGGGGCCTGTTATCAGGAATTAGTGTAAAACACCTTGTCATGCATCTTATGCAGATAATTTAGGAAACAACGTTCAAGCAATGTCATTGATCCACTCTGCAAATTTAGCTCCAAAAAAGCTTTTCTTTAATTAAAGATCATTGTGAAATCAGAATGGTACAAACTGAAGTTTAAATTACCATTTGTTGGACTGAAGCAAAGCTCCTTGTTTGAGTTATTTTGCTGAAGGTGCAACCATCATTGTGAAAATTAATGATGGCTGTTGATGAAATTCATGCCTTCCATTAGGGTTTTTTATTTATTTTTTGTTTTGTTTTTTGGTATTGATTATCCAGTAATGGATGACATAGTTTGGTGGTTATAACGCTGTTTCTCATAAATTATTACAGGCAATTCAAATGAAAATTACAAAGTGAATGACTTGAATGTTCAAGCTGATGCTTCAGGAGATGACGAGGATGATATAGACTGGGAGGAAGGTTAAAGAGCACAGCTTTTCTCTCCTTGTAGATGGATTAGCATGACTTCCTTTTACCAGTACAGTTTTTGGGAAATTGAAGCTGTGATCAGTGCAAATGTTTCTTCTAACTTGGCACTTTTCTGAATGTTGTTATCTTATAGCCATATGTTATGTTTACCCTCGATTCATGAAATACAATGTGTTCTTGATCTTGGTCTTCTTGCAATGCCTTTTATTAATGTGGATGGAGTCTGCGCTAAGCACCAAAGAATGCATGGCATTGTTATAAATTATGATTCAATGGATGTAATACTCATATTTTTGTTTTGTTTTTGTCAGTAATGGCATGTTTTGTGTAGACAGAACTGTAGAAAAGAGCAGCGGTAATAAATAAGCTTAAGTTTTTTTCAAGATCATCTTCATCCCGTGTGTTCAACACTTATATGGGTAGGCGTTCTGTACTCACTTTTTTTTTAAAAGAAAGTATTTACTCTATTCAGTTGTGCATTTTTTAAGCATTTCCGGAACTTTATAAATTTTCAAAATTCATTTTCCCATGATTAGTTTATGGAAAATTCCGTATGTGTTACAAAGTGAGTCTTATTGTATGGATTTTATAAGTAGAGGCAGGTTGATCAAAACCCAAATCTTGTCTATGTAAATATGCATTCAAGTTATGTATGAAAGCTTTGTTGTCATGTCCCATGTCATTTATGGTCCCTGATGTTGCGCACTTAACTTGGACTAAACCTTAAATTGCTTAAGGCTTTAAATTGAAGGATAATCCAATGGTTGCAAATTTCCTTTTCTTTCTCGTGGGGTGGTCCAGATTTGATATCATAGTTCGGTGTTCTTGGTTTGATATCAGTCTTCGATTCACTAATAAACCCCGAACAAAGTCACTGTTTTAGTCAATCAAATCAAAGACCTCTCCATAGGAAACGAGCTTTAAATTAATTAAGTGATTAGCATTCAAAAAAAAGCATGTGCACCCAGAAAAGCCACGCTAGTCACATTTGGTGGGGTGTGTTTGTAGTTTAGTGGTTGACTTATTAAACCTTTAAACAAAGTTGGTAATCATCGTTTTCCCCTATAAGAATTTAGAGGACGGCCAACCACTCTTTGAAAATTTATGGATCGTAAGGGTTCCCACGTTAAGATGTTTAAAAATCAAATGGTCAAATTTGATCTAATCAGGATCAGCATTGAAATGGTAAAGGTAAACACCTATCTTTCCAATATGGTCTACCCGACAAGAGCCTCTCATTTTGCTAAATCGCATTCAAAGTCCTTTTCCACTTCCGAAAGACATGCACACGGAGTGAGAGAGAGAGAGAGAGAGATGGGGTCATGGGTGTTAAGTTCAACAACCTAGCTTTTGGAGGTCGTGTAAGCACACACAACCATGATGGATCTTTGTTCTAAGCGGGTATATTTATGTATTAGTTGTGCTGCTTAATGTCAAGCAAATGTAGTTCCAGCAGTGTATTTGAGAAGAAAAAAAAAAACAGAAGCTTCGTTTGGTTGGCGATTAAAAAGAAGTTTTTCCTTATATGTATTTGGTTGTGGGACGAAAAATAGAATTATGGAAAACTATTTTGTTTTGTTAAGAAGAAAAATGAGATGATAGAAAATGTTATTTGTATAAATTTACTTTCATGCCTTTATTACATAAAAAAAAAAATAGTTTATAAGGAAAAATGAACATTAATATTAAAAAAAAAAAAAGGCTAAAATGCAAATTGCACCGTTTGGCTGAAATTCATTTCAATTCTCTAACTTTACTTTCATTCAATTGAGTTCTCTAAGTTTCTTTATGACCTTCTCCCCTCTCCCCATGTGTGTGTTAAAAATACTTAGTATTCTAAAAAAAAAAAAAAAATTGAGTTCTCTAAGTTTCAAATTTATTTAATTTAGACATTTTGTCAATTTTTTTTTAAATTGCCATTAAAATAAAATTATTTTTCACATGAAAAATATCTATAAAATTAATAAAAATATTTTATAGATTTTTTATGTGAGAATTTTTTTTTTCAATAGTTAATTGCATACTTAACAGTATTTTTTTAATGGAATTGGACATAAGGCCTGAATTGAATAATTTTGAAACTTAAAGGACTCAATTGAATGAAAGTAAAATTAGAAGATTGAAATGAATTTTAGTCAAACTTAAAGGGTGAAATTTGCATTTTAGCCACACAAAAAAAAAAAAGCAAAAAAAGAGAGGAAATTAATGAGGAGGGAGGAGAAGGATAGATGGGTAAATTCTTATTTAAGACCTCTTTCTTCCTAATTTTCTCCTCAATTTAGAGAAAAAATAAAACAAGCCAAAGTGGTGGACCCGAAGTGTTTTGGTTTCCATACTCCTATTTTTTCACCCAATGACGCTATTCAATAACCCCATTATTTCCCCCCACTACTTTTCCATTTCCAAAATCGCCCCAACCAAATGGGGCTGAAAAGTATTAGTATATAAAACTTAATTATGATCATGGGCATATGGTATTTAAATTTGAAATTTATGAGATCTGTGAAAGTAGTCCATTCTTAACCTCTAGCCGACAAAAGATAAACATATAAAAAAAAAGTCATCTTATCTTAACTTTTTAAAGTACAGCATTCAAAAATACTTTTACACAACTTATTTTTTTCAAATAAAGGAGCAGAGTTTGTGTGCAAATCCTGACGTAAACCAAAAGAAACAGAAAAAGTAAATCAGTAGATAAAAACAAAAACAAAAACAAAAAATGCAACAAAATAAAAGAGAGAAGGTTTGAGTCTAATTGAAGGAATTGTTTTCTCCCATGCAAGCTTTAGCTTGTTCCAACATACTTATAAGCGTGTGCATTTACATTTTATATAATTCCACGCAATTGTTTATTGAAACACATTCAAGGCCATTGCTTTGTGATACTAGGGTCAAACCCTCACATATTCATTAATCATTATGCTATGAAGATAGAGGACAAATCTATTTCCTAATATAATTATAAAAGGTCGGCTAAAACAAAAATACTTTCTTTCTTGATGTATGACTTTTCCTTTTATTTATTTATTTTTATAATTTCATTCTCCCTGTTATATAATGTGTACTCAAAGTTAGACCAGACAGTTCCTCAAAAAAAAAATAAATAAATAAAAGTTAGACTAGACTGTGTTGAGACCAGAGAATCCTGCCAACTGTTTCATGCATTGACAATTTACCATGTAACGTATGCTTGGATTAATCATGAAATATTAATTTTCAAGGAAAATACATATATAAAAATATAGTAGCCTATGATAGGTGTAATAAACTAATAATTGACAAATTAGCTTGCATGAGCATGACTAAGAATTTGTAAAATGTCTTCTGTAAATTTCACGCATCCTATTTGCTTAATTAATAATTTTCAATTCATACATTTCTCGGACTTTTGTGCCATAATGTTCAATTTTCTTCTGCTGTTTACAATGAAAAAACTGAACCATTTCATGCTTTAATTTAGGTACATCTGATAAAATTGGAACGATACGAAGAGTCAGGTAGTCAACAATTTAAGTACTATCAGTTCTTATTTCAATTAAGTTCACTATGATAGACATTATGAAACAGTCTCTATTTTTAGACATCGAAAAAATTTAATAATATCTTGCAAATTTTTAACAACAATAATAACAAAGTCTTAATTAGTCTCAAAATTATGGGATTGGTTATGAATATCCTCAATAGAATAATGGAATCGTTTATGTGTATTATTCTCCATCATTCTATTATATCCAAAATTATACTTTTTATCATCTTCTTAATTACTAGTAGTGTTATTTTAGGCCTATCTCTTCTTTTCGTTTCTTCGAATTCAATCAAATTACTCTTTTTTACTAGTGCATTAATCGCTCGATTTTGCACATGACCAATCCATCTCAAGCAACTCCCCCTCTTTTTTCATCAATGGGGAGATATTCACATCTTTAATTGAATCTCTTCATTTCATATTCTATCTTTCATTGTATCTCCGCTTTTCTATCTTTATATTATTATTTAACAATGCTCAATTTATGAACATATTGTTTATTAATAGACCAACATTCAATACCATTACCATATAGCATGATTGGTCTCTATATATAGTAGTTTTATTAAAAAAAAAAATTTAGCTTAATACATATTCTATGACTAGACAATATTCTTGATACACTTTTTCACTTCATTCACTTGCTTTTATCATATGATTTACATGTTCTTCAATTATAGGATCAATTTATAAAAAATGACTATCAACTTATCACAACCTCCTCCTTTGTCCAAGATTGGGACTAGCTGTGAACCAAAAAAAAAAAAAAAAAATTCAAATATTTAAAAATTAAAAAACTAGAAACATTGATGAAAGTTCACATGTTGATAATAACCCCTAAACTACAAATCTCTTAACTTTTAAATGAAAAATTACTCCACTCGCATATAGGTAAAGATATTAATGGGGGCGAGAATATTGAGTTCAAACTTAGTAGAAACCTCTATTATTTTTTGTGTCACCATGATTATGTAGATTGATTTGGATAATTGTGTTGAATAGATAAAATGTTCACTAGATTGAATTGAGCAATATAAGTAATTAGGAGGAGTACTTATTGTAACTTGACTATATTCGACATGTCTTTATTTTAAATGCTCATTGTTGTGAGAAAAATCAAATCATGGGATATGTGTTAGTCTTAAATTAAAAATTGAGAGAGAGAGAGAGAGAGAGAGAGAGAGAGAGAGAGAGAACAATTTTGAATTGTTGTGCTGGAGATTTTGGGGAAGAACAATAAGGATTTGTTTATCATGTTCATCCCAATAAAATGATAAAAAGAAAAAAAATTATTTTAAGTATTTAATTTTATAAGTTATCTAATTATATGTAATAAGTAAATCCATGTGTCAAGATTTAATTGGGTCAGCTAGCACATGTGGTAGGTTTAAATGTCACTTAACAAACCCATTAGCAAGAAATAAATGGAGGGATTATGTGTCATTCAATACAACTCCTAACGTTAGGGAAGCAGATCAAAATTTTGAAAATTATAAGACAAAAAAATAACCCAAAATTTTAGGGGTAGTGTGAATAACTTTATTAGTTTCAATTTCATAGTAAAATACTGAAAATGGGCTGTGCGATAGTGAAAAATGCTTTCACACTCAAACATTTGCGAGTTGCACAATTTGCCAAATATATATACTATCAAATTAATGATATATAGGACATTGTCATCATTTGTATTACTCCATTGACGCCAATGCACACTCTCGAAATTGAAATAATGCTACCCTATATACCGGCCAAAATGGGCATTTGTCCATTTCGCCCAAAACAAGTTCTCTCTCCGTCCCAATTTGTTTGTCCTATTTGAAAAGTCAAACTTTTTAAGAGAACATCATTTATTGTCTTGTCTGCCTTATAAAAATGTATAAATTTACAAAACTACCCTTAAATAAATTTATCAGTTTTTTTTTTTTTTTAAAAGAGTTATTCTTAATGAGACAACTAAAAAGGTGCCCCAATTAGATTGATTTTTTAAAAATATTTGTTAGTTTTCTTTTCAAATAGTTTTGAAAATAAAGTAGGGGTATAATAGGAACATTAGTAAATTAATAACTTTTATTTTTAGAAATAGAACAATATTTTGGGATATTCCAAAAAGAAATAGAGGACAAATAAACTGGGATAGAGGGAGTAGTAAAATACCCCTGTTTTGAAACTCGATTTTTAAAAAATCGAGTTCCAATGAAAAACTCAATTTAATGAAAATTGAGTTACTTGCAAAATGTTACATGGAACTCAAGTTCCCTGTAATTTTTTTTTTTTTTTTTTTTTTAAATTTCTTGTCTATAACTCGATTTTCTAAAAATTGAGTTTTTCATTGAAACTCGATTTTTAGAGAAAATCGAATTTCAAACAGGGGCATATAGCTAAATAATTTTAGAACGGAGCATTTTGCTACTTGTTTTGGACGAAAGGGACAAATGCTCCTTTTGGCCCTTATATACCTATAGCTACAGCACCTATCAAGTTCCATACCAGAATCTCGAGGTGCTCTAGAGGTTGGAGATCCAAAACTAATTGATTATTGAATATAGACCCTGATTTAAGGGCTAAACTCATTTTTTATACTTTTTTTTTCTTTGGCAATTAAGATGTAGATGCAGTCCTAAATAAACAAAATTGAACTATGTTATTCGTTTTTAGGTTCCCAAAATTCTGGTGGCACAGTGTCATGTAGTTTTTAGAGACCCAAATTAAGATCCAAAAAATTATTATTATTTTTGGTACCCTTATTCTTTAATCATTACAATGTGGCTACATATATATTGTACTTCTTGTCGTAAATAAACAAAAATTAATCTTTGTTAATCAACTTTGGGTCCCCAAATTCCGGTGTTCTCTATTGGTTAGATGACCCATAGATCCCAAACTAATTGATTATTTATTGACTCTGGTACAAGGATTAAAGTCCAAACTTCTACCTTCTTCTTAATTTGGTCACAAATTAACAAATAAAATTTAATAACTTCAAATCTATTTTAACTACGGAAAAGCACGTGTCTAAATATTCAAGAGGTAATGATAATGGATTGCCTCAGCAATAAGAAATTTAGGTATACAATAACTTTTAGAATTGTTAAATTGACGAAATTTAATTGGTGTACAATAAAAATACGTAAGTGATGATTCTATACGAAAATGATATTACAGATCATTACAATATTATCTTAATATTTTGAAGAAAAAAAATTGTTGGGTATATAATAGTTTTGTCGCTTCAAAGTTTGTCTCACCTGTAAAACATAACAATATCCAAGTGAAATTTATTTGAAGGAACATCAACTCAATTTTGAAGCTTTTTAGGAAATATGATTTGTTCTAGATCTAATTCGGTAATTATTTTATGGTTTTATAAGGTTGTTCATACTTTTGCCAATATTTTTCTGGTTTTGCTTTTAAAACACATCCCCAACTATTATCTGAAACATATGCTTCAAGTATAAATTTATTTCATTTTTTTAAAACACATCCCCAATTATTTGTCTTATTAATTCTGAGTCTTTTCTATCCAAACAAATTCTTTTTCTTTCTTAATTTTGTCCAAAATAGGATTTCTTTCTTAGATTCAGAAAAAAAAAATGTCTAGATTCAAGCAAGTAAAAAAAAAAAAAGAAGTACCAATAGCCCATCACTAGATTACGAGAAGGAAAACAGTCTTATTAACAATGTGAGAAAATAGGCAATGTACTATTAACAATAAAACAACAATGGTGTACAAAATAGGCAATGTACTATTAACAATAAAACAACAATGGTGTACAATGTGAGAAAGTAGGCAATGTACTATTAACAATAAAACAACATTATTATTATTATTTTTTTCCCACATTGAAATCTCTATCTAACAAGTAACACCCAAACACACACAACACAAATACAGGCTGTTAACGTTGGATTCTGTCCAAGGCTAGACAAAGCTCCAACTGTAAGCTTCAGCTTCTGCATTCACACACACACAAACATAAATGTATACAAACCCTACATGACAAAACCATCAATTACAATAACAAAAACCAATCATATAGATATAATAATAATAAAAAAACCCATATATATATATATAAATAATTCACTTTCTTATCCCAATTTTTTTTATTTTTTTTCCTTTTTCTATTACAACTAATGAATGAGAATCCCTCCCAAATTACTAAAAAGAAAAAGAAAAAGAAAAATTACAGACAGTAATAAAGGAAACTATCTTCCTTTCCACATTGAATTCCCTTTCATTTTTCTAACAAATTAAAAAGCCGTGGCCATGGTTTTAATTATACATTCCATGGTCATAGACTATATAACATACATATATGTGTATATAGTTGGTCTGGTCATGTTTCCAAAAACCCAGTCATCCTAAGAATTGAGTTCCGAACTTTGCTTAAATCTCTTCCCTTGAGTGTCCTCCCGTTGCCGGTGCAAACGGAGAAGGCCATTTTTCCGGCTACTCGGCGCCCCGTGATCACATGGGGCGGTACCATTTCTTCGTCTTCTCGTTCCTCATCTTCAAAGCTATTGTTGTCCCCGTGGTGGAATATGCTACCTGGGATATTGACCGGGAGCGAATTGGCCATTCTTTTATTGTAGTCCTTGGAGGAGTTGTTGTTACGTGACACGCGCGAGTTATGATTATTCATTTCTTGATAATCAAAGCAAGTATTGTTGTTGTGGTTGAGATGGTGGTGGTGGTGGTGGTGATGGTGATCGGGGAAGATAACATCGGATTCTTGAAGCTCTTGAAGATCTTTGGCCATAGGAGAAAGTGAAGGAATTGAGAAATAACACAATGAATATGAAAATGAAAGAAAGAATGAATGAATGAATGAGAGAAAATTGGGTTAATGGAACAGTGAAGGAATGCAAACGAGGTTGGGGATTTTATAAGAGAATATGTTGTGTAAATCGTACTGAGTACACTTTTGATTAATTGTTTTTGTGTTGTGAGATGGCGTCACCACATACAAAGCGTTGAGTGCGGTCCCCGCTTTCTCTCTTATATATATGAATAAAAAGTCTGTGTATTGGTTTTGTATTTTTATGGAGTACTGTATTATATATGATGTGTGTTTCTCTCTCTTACTTAGTCGGCTGCCTAAAACGGCTCCTTTTCTTACGGCTCACGGATCTGTTTTAATTTTTGTGTTGTTTTTAATTTCTTTTTTTTGGGCTAGTAGTAGCTTGTGTGGCTAAATGCATTGACTTCACAAAATTGGCTCACCTATTAATTGAGGTTGTGGTATTGTGTTTGAAACGCAAGTGTATCTGTACTGTACATGCATGGTTTTTACTCCTTTATTTACTCACTTCTATTTAGAATTTAATGCATGTATAATGTATTTGTTCTTTAAAATGGCCCTTAATTTCAAGCGTTAATTAGAGATATCTAGAAGTATGAATCTGCAGAGATTTCAAATATGTTCAGCCGTAGAAGAAAAATGTTGTGTGTATGTATACATCATGGCATCACTTCTATTGCGTTCATAAGTCTGATACTTGTGGAAACATGTGTTGGAAAAGTGGAAAGTATTGTCATGGGGAAGAAATACTTTCTAAGCTATGTTGATAAAATGTTGTCACTTTGAGTAAATTTTGTAGAAATGGTTTGGTTTTTTTTTGGGTGCTAAATATAACTTTGAAATGTCATTGCATAGGACAGAGAGCAAAGGTGCCATATTGGTGTCATCATTTTGTTATTAGTGATAAGAGGTGTTATCATTATGCTTGTCATCAAATTGCTAGTTGCTATAATATCAGCCTTTTAATGAATTGTATTCTTTTTTTTTTTTTTTTTAATGTTTACAGCATAAAATAATTTTCAAGCAATTCATGCATTCCCTTATGAAAGAAATAAAAAATAAATAAAGAAATAAAGGCAGTAAAAGTGTTACACGTATTCTTACAATTTAATGCGTGATGAATCGGGAAGATAAATCTTCTAATCAAGATTAATAAATGCCTCCTCCCACCTAGTCAATTACACGTTCAAATCTGTCTAATGATTAAAAGCTTTGACAAATGAGAAAGCTAAGGCCAAGCAAAACAAATAAGTTTTCAGAAATAATCAACCTAAAAATACTATTTTGGTAATAAGTTAAATATTTCAACCTGAAAAATGTTATATTTACAATATTTTTACATTATGGTTCTAATTTGAATCTATTATTAAAATTATTTTTTTACTTACTAATAATAACTCATAATAACTTACCATTTAAGATTTGTTATAAAAATATTTTGAAAATGTTATGTATATAGTATTTCTCTTTCAACAATAGTGTTCTAACACTAAGTCCCATTAAAAAAAAAAAAAAAAAAAACAATGGTGTTTTAAGACTACTTGTATAATTTGATGATTTGAGCATTAAACACTAAGTGTCTGTTTGGTTTGCGTTTTGGATTCACGTGTCTGCGTTTGGCTTTTTTTTTTTTTTTTTTTACCAACGCCTCTTGCACTGTTCATGGGACATGAACAGTCCATTAAGGCAAATGAACAGTGTTTTGTGAGTGTGAACAGTAACCGAAAATTACTTTTTTATTGTTTTCAGCAAAATAAGCAGTATCCAAACGCACACTAAACTTAAAAAAAGAAGAAGTTAATGAATGTTATAAGAGTATTGATTTAGGGAATAATTTTAGAAAATTTTTCATGAAAAAATAAAAAAAGTAACTAATTTTTTAATATATTTTTACATTTCATTCGAAAGTGATATCAAAACATTTTTAATTAAATATACATAACCACCATTTTTATCTTCTGGTGTATATAGCCAAAAGTGTCATAGCATGTTTCATAAATATTAAAAGAAAAAAAATTTGAAAAAAAGTCTCGTATATAATTTATGTACCCAACATATATTAAAAATTGGTATTAAATACAGTATAGATTTATGATTTAATCCAAACAATTACAAATTGTAGTGTAAAAGTAAACTGTAAAGACTTTTTATACCAGAAAAGACAAAAATAGTATTGGTAGGGCTTTTATATAGAGAGTGAGCTAGGCAGTAGGCTGAGAAGAACCTCTCAAGCCTAGCTAGCTAATAATTTGCTCACCGTCACCGCTGTAATACTGTAGATTATTCATCTCATCTGATCTCTCTCTCTCACATCACTGTTCACTAATGTAAATGATTGGGTAAAGACGTAGGTGCAAAGCTAATAAGCTATGATATACTGAGCCTCGATCGGCGCATCAGACGGCTTCAAATAAGCGTCGTAGAGCTAGCAGTGGGACCCCAGTTCCCGATAAGTACGGGGGGTCCACCTAACATTATCCACTAATAAATGACCAAAACCCAAATCAATTTTTTTTTTTTTTAAAAAAAAAGACAACCTTGGCTCCTCCAAGCTACAAGAGGGACCTGCGAAGAATTATTCTGTATACGACAAGCCACATGGTACCCGACACGTGGGTGATATGACATCATGACTTAACCCCACGAACACAAGCCAAAGAGACAGAGAGAGAGAGAGAGAGAGAGGTCCAATCCAATCACTCATCGTCAAACTCTTTTAAAAACTTGTGATGAAAACCCAAAAACAAAAACCAAATTATTCTACAAACTACAAAGGAATCTCAATTATTCTGCTTTGGTGCCACGCGTTGTCGCCGTTGTTTTCGTGTAAAAGTCTTATTTCTGTGGTACTCGTATGAGTGACTCAGGGGTTCTCTCTCTCTCTCTCTTCTTTTATTTTTATATATTTAAAATTATATAATACTATTATTTTTTTTTGAATTATTATTCATTTGGTGAAGCAATGTTCACAAAAGTCTTCTTAAAAATGGGATAATTCCGTTTTTGTTTTTTGTTTTTTTTTTTTACGTTGTTTAGGAAGCAAACAAACACATTTATGTCCGTTCTAGAGAGAGAGAAAGTGTTGTTTTCGGACAAATTATTGAAAAAAAAAGAAGAAGAAGAAGACGTTTATAGCTCTGGATTTTATATTTTCAATTACCAGAGGTCTGTGTTAATACTTTGGCTGAGTAATCTTACAGATAACAATTAATTTATAATAGGTAATATTATCTTTTGTGATTAGAATATTATTACGTTTATTTAGATCAAACATTGAAAATTGTTACTGGTTAGATTAATTGGTAAAATCTTTTATTGTCGAGTAAAAGATTTGAAAATTAAATCTCGCTTACATTAAAAACTAATTGGTGTTGTGAGTTTTAGTTAGTTCAACTGGTAAAGTCTTTGATGGTTGAATATGATATTTGAGATTCAATTTCCTGTCTAAACAAAAAATCGATTGGTATCTTGATCTGATGATAAATAGTACAATCATCAAAAGTCGACGCCATAAGTTAAAACTCGATAAATAAATAAATAAAAACTTTTGGTGTTTTGGCCTGAGGAAAAAGATCAAGAAATCATTATTAAGCTATCGTCATATGTTAAAATACTATTCCATCTATTAAAAAAAATGAAGAAAAAAAATATGCTACTAAAACAAATTTTAGAGTTCTCCCACTATCATAAAAAAATCTCATAACATTTTCACAACAAATTGAATTATCAACCCACTACTATAGATTAAAATAAAATAAAAAGTGTTACAATTAGTGTGGGGGCCAGTCAGCCAGAGTGTACTATTACGACTGTACGAATTGGGCCTATGGCCCAATCCGAGGATGTTAACTAATCCGAGGAAGACCAAATAAGGTTATTATGGGAATTGTATGAGTAGAAGAAATAAGGATTGTGTATGATAGTCTAGAATATGTCCAAGGATAAAAGTTATCGGAAACAGAAGTCCGAGGTCAGTGAGAAGGCCTTATCATCCTGGACATTCTCCAGGTTGCATCATGATTATAAGTCGGCCATTGGATAAAGGATGAGTAAAGGAAGACAACAAATATCTTCAAAGCTGCTACCTCCACATTAAATGCCCCCAAACTAACTCTCTGGCCGCATTAATGTGGAGGTGATACCTGAACAGTGGTTAAACAGCCTTACAACTACTAGTTAAAGGTTCCAGCAGGTGTTGGATGGGACAGAAGGGAGTTCTTAGAGCCTAACCTACACGTGTATGGTTAAGATATACCAGGATTATAGTATATAGCATGGAAGAGTGGCCTGAAGAGAAGTGGGCTAGAAAAAAGAATCAGAAAAATCTTCGTAATAATCCTATGAATTCCTATAACTCAGATTAAGAACTCAACCTTAATATATAGCTCCTCAGACTACGCCGAGGATAGATTTTCTCACTTTATTTACACTGATTTCTCTTAAATAAACAATAGTTTTTATCTTTCTTACTGGATAGAACTAATTCTTTCACCCACGCTCTATAAATTCATTGTTTGGACTTGATGGGTTGAAACCCAATCCCATTTTGGGTCAGATCCAAATCTTAGTCCTTACAATTAGTTAGGTCAATACATTTATGTCCATTCTAGAATCAAGAGAGAGAAAGAGTTGTTTTTGGAAAAAAAAAAGTCCACTATTGAAACAAATTTTAGAGTTCTATTGCAATGACAAATCCTATAATATTTTTATAACAAATTGAATTATCAACCTACAATAGATTAAAATAAAAAAAGGAAGATTATATTAGGACTCATCATAATTCAAAACAAGTGTATTGTGAAAAATAATGTAAATTTTTTTTTAATACTTAAACTTTTTTCAAATTTTATTATCCATCAATTACAACTAATTAGGTCAATAGTTGTCCCAACAAGTTAAAAGTTGTGAAAAAAAATTATAAAAAATTGTAATGTCATTCAACTTATTAAATGTTAAAATGACACATCAGCTTTTGGATATTGTAATGTCATTCAACTTATTAAATGTTAAAATGAAACATCAGCTTTTGGATAAGTTTTAAGTTAAAAAATTGTTCGTGCGTATAAAAAGGAAACAGGTTTAAATTGAATTTTCTTCCTGTGCATTAATTATGTAGTATAATACTGTTTTTTTCTTGGTCCAAATTTATTGGTTAGATTATATGGTAGGAAATTGGTTGAATAATTGACCCCTCAAGGTACTTTGAAGTTTTCCCCTCAAAAGAATAAAGGTACTTTGAAGTTTGAATAGTTACTATATAAAATATATATATTTATATATATAAAAGTCTTCTAAAAGGAAGTACAAAAAATTAAAAGGTTCTTTGAATAGTGAATTTTTCAAATTAATGTTGAAGTCAAAATTGTTTGTGTGCACTTCTGGTTTAGAACAGGTAGTGTAATCGATGGATTGAAAAATGAAAAACATGAGAAGTTAACAAAAAGTGAAAATTCAAAACCTAGAGGTATAGTATAGTAATCAACCCTTGTCTCCACATTTATCATGTCTGGAATTTGTTTTTTTTTTTTTGTTATTATTATTATTATTATTATTATTATTTTGAGAATCATCATGGCTGGCATTCAAGACCCATTATTGGAAATGACTACCAAGACTCCTTAATGTAAAAGAGTAATTTTAACTGTGAATTTAAATTAGAACTAGTAACTCTCTCAAAAAAATTATAACTAGTAACAATCTGTTATTTAAAAATTATTATGAAAGTGTTGTAAAAATATCATAGATGTAATATTTATATATATATAAACCAGTCCAATTCACTAACTCAAAAATAGTTCAAAAATAAAAAATAAAAAATAAAAAAGGAGAAGGAAAAACTAAAAAGATCTTTTTTTTTGTTAAGAAAAATAAAAAAGGATAAGGAAAACGATCTAGAGAGCAAGAAAACAAAATTAAAAAACCGTAGAGAAAGAATGAAAGATACGTCACACGTATAGAGGGATAAAGGGTGAGGTGGTCCAACCGAAAACCTACACATATGATTTGATAAAGGCTTGCCTTAAATGGTAACTTGAAGAAGCTTTAATTTCCTTCGCATGTTCTATTAGATATTTGTTTTTTTATTGACAAAAGATTTGCACAACATTTTCACTACAAATCTTAATGTTGTAGGTTGGTAGGTTGTTCTTAAATAAAAAAGTAATTTTAATGGTGAATTTAAATTGAAAACCATTTAAAAAAAAAAAAAAAAAAGTTAAAATCCCATAAATAAGACTTGTTGTGAAAATATAGACGGAACTTCTTCTTTCTTTTTCTTCAATAAATTGATAATGACTTCAGACGGAACGTCTTCTTTCTTTTTCTTCAATAAATTGATAATGACATTAACCTTATGTGTGGTTACACTCACGTACTACTATTGGTATATGTAAATTTTTTTTTGGTCATGGTTTTCGATATTCGATGAATACTCACATGGCGTACATTGAATACAGGTTTGAACCTGGACTCAATTTGGGGTTGAATTCGTATGTAATTAATATTTAGTGGGTTTTCCTAAATTTTCACAAATCCTTTTTTAATCTATTAATCTATATTCTCAGATTGTTAACCTGAGAAGTTGGGGCTCTAGGGAGGCCAAATCCTGCAGTTAACGTTAATCTTTTTTCTTTTTTAGAATTTTTGTTAGTAGTGAGAATGTATATCAAGATTTTTCATGGTTTAAGAATGATGATCAGTTTTTGGTGTAGTTGATTTTCATTTTTCTAATATATGATTATCAAATGTCAAAAATCAGTTTGTGTTGAGACTGATGCAAACACTAAATGGCAAGATGGCTTAAACGACAATCAAGATCATAAGCAGAAGAAGCAAATGACACACTACAAGTCTGATGGATTAGCATGTGTGAAGGAAAGAAGGAAAGTCAGTTAGAAACTCCAGTTGTCATGTTCTTATTGGTGTAGTCATAGTGGCAGTTATGCTGTTAGAGTAGTTGTTAGAATAGTTAGTTTTGGCGCCATTTTACTTCTCTGTTTCTTTATATATGTATATATATATTGACTAGCTTGTAAATTAACATTACTAGATTACTGAATTGAATCAATTGAGAAGTTTTCTTTCACTCTCTAGAAACTTCCTTTCTTTACATGGTATCAGAGCAGATTGCTTCTGCTTAAGCTCTGTTTTCCCCTTTTTTTTTTCTACTTTCAATCCCTAGATTATGGATTTCAAGTTCTTGAAGCTTCTTTAATGGCTTCCACGATTGATTTTTCACAATCTGTCCCTGCTTCCACAACTAACCCTTCATAGTCTGTGTCTTCTTTAAGCACAGCAATGGCAACCGAGTATGCCAACAATCCTTATTATCTTCTAGCAAATGAAAATCCAGGCTTTGTTCTCACTTTGCAGCCTTTGACTAGCCCTGAAAACTACATGAGTTGGGCTAGATTAATGTTTCTGGCTTTAAGTTCCAGAAAAAAATTTGGTTACGTTAATGGTTCAATTACAGAACCAGATCCTAATTCTCCATTGTTCAATTCTTGGAGTCTTTGCAGCACCACAGTGCTTTCATGGTTGACCAATTCTCTCAGCATGGAACTCAAAGCAAGTGTGATGTACATCAATAATGCAAGGGATTTGTGGATTGATCTTAAGGATAGGCTTTCACAAGGTAATACTCCAAGATTGTTTGAGTTTGAGAAGGATATTTCTCATCTTTCCCAAGGTTCACTCTCGGTGAGTTCTTATTTCACCAAGTTCAAAACATTGTTAGATGAATTTGCCAATTATCAACCTTTTACATTTTGTAATTGTGCTTGTACTTGTGGATCCAAGTCTTCTCAATTGGATGCCCAACACAAGGAACGTGTCTTTCGTTTCTTAATGGGGTTAAATGATAGCTATGGAAACCTCATTGGTCAAATCATGTTGATTGAGCCTTTCCATTCACTTAGCAAGGTGTGTTCTTTGATCTTGCAAGAAGAAAAGAGAAGGAATATAGGTCATGGTGTTAACATGGTCTATCCTGTTGAAGCTGCTGCTGCTGCAATGTATGTGAATAATGGTAATAAGGTCATAATCAAGTTTATAATGGTGGTAAAGGAGGGGGGCATTCCAAGAAAGAGAGGCCTATTTGTACCTAGTGTGGTCTCACTAGTCATATAGCAGATAAGTGCTATAAGCTCCAAGGTTACCCTCCAAGGTATAAACCAAAAGGGGGCAATAATGTCATGGCTAATCAAGTTTCTGGGAATTTTGGAAATCTTGATGTTCTTGCTGCCTCAAATACTCATCAAATTAATGGTGGTCTGCCTAATGTTGGCCTTCAATCAGAACTTGTTCCTACATCACATAATACTCTTGGTGCTCCATTTGGAGGTGTTTCTTTGCAACCTGGTCCACAGCCTTCCTTGTCTCAGTGTCCAATATCTTAGGCACAATGTGAGCAGTTGCTTAATTTCCTGAAACTTTATTCAGCATTTGGATCAGGCAATGGTACTCAAACTATCCATCAAGCTGCTTCAATGATGGCACCTGCTGTTTCTACTCAATACCTCACAGCTTCCAGCTCCACTACACCTTCTTATTCTTCCAATTTTTCAGGTAATCCATATTAGATACCGCCAAACCTTTCTCATTCCATTTTTTTTTGCTCTAGTTGTTAATAGGCATGCATACAAATCTAATGATTGGATCATAGATACGGGGGCTACTGATCATATGGTTCATTCTGTCTCTCAGCTTACTTCTGTAACTTCTATTGTTCAATCTTGTGTCTATTTGCCAAATGAAGAGGAAGCCTTAGTCACACACATAGGCACTGTACAAATTTCTTCCACTCTCACACTTACTGGGATTTTGTGTGTTCCTTCCTTCAGTTTCAATTTAATTTCTGTCAGCAAACTTACCAAGAATCTTTATTGTTGCCTTATTTTTCTTGGGAATTGTTGTTTTATCCAGGACCTTGCTCAATGGAGCACGATTGGTCTGGGTAAAGAATGCAATGGGCTGTATTTGCTGCAAGATTCTACTCCTCACACTGCTCTTGTTGTTAATGTTGGTCATTCTTCTTCAGAACTGTGGCATAGTAGGCTAGGTCACCCTTCTTATTCCAAATTTTCTTTGTTAAAAGATGTTGTTGTTTCAAATAAAACAGATTGTTATGATATTTGTCACTATTCCAAACAGAAAAGATTTCCTTTTTCTTCTAGTACTCATGTATCCAATAAGCCTTTTGAGTTAATTCATTGTGACCTATGGGGTCCTTTTGCTTCTTGTACTCTTGATAGATTCAGATTTTTCTTAACCATAGTGGATGATTTTACAAGATGCACTTGGGTTTATCTTCTCAAACATAAATCTAATACTCAATTTTTACTTCCTCAATTTGCAACTATGGTTAAAACTCAATTTGATAGTTAAATCAAAACCATCAGAAGTGATAATGGTACTGAATTTCTTCAAAAAGATTTCTTTCAATCCAATGGTATTTTGCATTAATTGTCCTGTGTTGATACTCCTCAACAAAATACAATTGTTGAGAGACAACATTAACACAATCTCAATGTTACAAGAGCCTTGAAATTTCAATCCAAGGTACCTTTATGCTTCTGGGGTGATTGCATTTTGACAGTAGTTTACTTGCTTAACAAGACTCCTTCCAAATCTTTGGGAAACAAAAGCCCTTATGAACTTCTTTTCAATTCTATTCCTACTTATGCTCACTTGAAATGCTTTGGTTGCTTATGTTTTGCTTCCACTCTTTCACATAATAGGCACAAATTTGTACCTAGGGCCAGGAAATGTGTGTTCTTAGGTTATCCCTATGGCATTAAGGGTTATAAGGTTTTAGATCTTGAGTCTAACTCTATTTTCATCTCTAGAGATGTCATATTTTATGAGCACATATTTCCTTATGTTGCTTCTGTTCAACCTTCAGCCTCTTATTTGGATGATTTTGTTTTTCCTCATTATATTCCTAATTCATCTGTTACTCCTATCTTTGTTTCTGATGTTGATTCTGTACAACCTTCATCTTCCACTCCTTTGATCACTACTTCTGCTGATTCTTCTCTAGCAGTCCCTACTCATCCTCCTACTGAGTCTTTAGATGCTCCTTACTGAGTCTAAAGACCTCACTTCTTCACCTGTAACTCTTGTATCTTCACCCTCTACTCTTGAACCTCCTGTCCTAAGAAGGTCTGTCAGACCACATCATCTAGCTGCTACTTTTCTAATTACTCCTGTAAGTCAATTGGTACCAAACCTGCTCCTGGTTTGCCATATGATGTTTCAGAGAATTTGAGTTACTCTCATCTTGGTCCTACTTTCCATTCCTTTGTTATGACAGTCACTACAACTCCATCAGAACTTGCTTCTTTTTATCAAGCAGTTCAATTTTCTGAATGGAGGGGTGCCATGGCCAAGGAAATTACTGCTTTGGAACTTAATAATACTTGGACATTGACACAATTACCTCCAGGCAAGTCACCCATGGGCTACAAGTGGGTGTATAGGATAAAATATCATCCATATGGCACCATTGAGAGGTGTAAGGCTCGTCTGGTTGCCAAGGATTTTACTCAAAAGCATGGCTTGGATTATTCAAAGACCTTTTCACCTGTTGCTAAATCTGTTTTAGTCACGATTGTTCTTTCTTTGGCTGCTGTGAAAGGGTGGATCTTGCATCAGATGGATGTTAACAATGCATTTCTCCATGGAGATCTGCTTGAAGATGTTTACATATGTCGCCCTCCTGGTTTTCACAACAAAAGGGAGAATCTGGTTTGCAAGTTGAATAAAAGCCTTTATGGTCTTAAGCAAGCCTCTACGCAATGGTTTGAGAAATTATCTACCACAATTCTGCAGATGTGATTCATTCAGTCAAGATCTGATTACTCATTGTTCACTCACACACAAGGTTCTTCTTTTACAGTGCTTTTAGTGTATGTGGATGATATCTTGCTTACTGGGAACAATCCCACTTGTGTTGATAATTTGAAGAAGTTACTTGATGCTAAGTTTGGCTTGAAAGATCTTGGATCTTTAAGGTATTTCTTGGGACTTGAGGTAGCTAGAACTGATGTAGGAATCAGCTTAAACCAAAGGAAATATGCCTTAGAAATTATAAAAGACACAGGGTTCATTGGTTTTAAACTAGTTAAGTTTCCTATGGAGCAAAGCTTGAGGTTATCTAAGTATGAAGGTAAACCTTTTGCAAACCCTGCACAATTCAGAAGGCTGATTGGAAGATTATTGTATTTGACCTTGACAAAACCTGACATCACCTATGTTGTTCATAGGTTGAGTCAGTTTGTGTCACAGCCAAGGGAACCTCACTTACTTGCAGCTAACAGGGTACTTCAGTACATTAAAGGTTCACCAGAGAAAGGGATTTTCTTTCCAAGCAATTCGAATTTGCATATCAAATCTTTCTGTGATGCAGATTGGGCAGGATGCCCTGATACCAGGAGATCATTAATAGGTTATGCAGTTTACTTGGGTGAATCTTTGATATCTTGGAAATCAAAGAAGCAAGGAGTGGTTTCAAAGTCCTTAGCTGAGGCTGAGTACAGGGCAATGGCTAGTGTAGCTTGTGAAATTACTTGGGTCTTGCAATTGTTCAAGGATTTGAAGATTGATCATCCTAGGCCAGCTATGCTATTCTGTGACAATCAAGCAACATTGTACATAGCTGCTAATCCAGTCTTCCATGAGAGGACAAAGCATATTGAGGTAGATTGCCACTTGGTGAGAGACAAGATTATGGAAGGCATGATTAAAACTTTCCACATTGCAACAAATTCACAAGTAGCAGATATATTTACCAAGGCATTGGGCTTCTTATCTTTTGCAAGACTGTCAGATAAGTTAGGCCTAAAGGATATTTTTGCTCCAAAAAAAATGAAGTCAACTTCCTCAATTCAAGTCATAGAACTTAAGGTTCATGACTTGAGGGGGAGTGTTGAGACTGATGCAAACACTAAACGGCAAGATGGCATAAACGACAATCAAGATCATAAGCAAAAGAAGCAAACGATACACTACAAGTCTGATGGATTAGCACGTGTGAAGGAAAGAAGGAAAGTCAGTTAGAAGCTCCAGTTGTCATGTTCTTATTGGTGTAGTCATAGTGGCAGTTATGCTGTTAAAGTAGTTAGTTTTGGCGCCATTTTGCTTCTCTGTTTCTTTATACACGTATATATATTGACTAGCTTGTAAACTAACATTACTTGATTACTTAATGGAATCAATTGAGGAGTTTTCTTTCACTCTCTAGAAACTTCCTTTCTTTACAGTTTAGAATAAAGTAAGCAAAATGCTGAGTAGAAATTAGTTTGTAATGGTTACTCAAAATGCTTTTTAACTTTTTCTATATTAAAAAATAATAATGATGCTTTTAAGTTTGGTTAATAACTTACAAAGTCTTATAGTTCAACTAACATCATTTGATTTACCAAAAAAAAAAAACCATCTAATGCAGGGCCGGCCCAACCATGATTAGACAAAAGGCCCCAGGCCCCCAAGATGCTTTTTAAGTTTTTCTCCCAAAAAAAAAAGAAGAAGAAGAAGAAGAAGAAGAAGAAGAAGAAGAAGAAAGATGCTTTTTAAGTTTGGTCAATTACTTAAAACAATCTTGTGTCTCAACTAACACCATCTAGTGCAAGGCTAGCCCAACTACCATTAGACAAAAAGGCCCCCAAGTGGAAAAGACCCCAAATTTTAACCATTAGAGTCTCACATATAAGTCAAAAGATAATAAATAAATAAATAAATAAAATAATTAATAAAAATGTTAAAGTTATTACAGATTTTTACTACTTAAAGCATTAAAACTGATGTGGCTATAGATAAGAATTAGTGGATTCCAACCATCTGAGAAATGCATGTTTGAATTTTTTAATTGTAATTAATGATATATCAATTTATAACCAATAAAAACTGTAGCATCACTCATAAACATTTCTCTGTGTGGGCTATGCTTTTGGCTTGTTTTCTCTCATAAACATAAACAAAAATCTCTCTCATCAAAGCAACACTTATAGTAGTACTTTGATAGAACCTATAGTAGTAGCTCTTGGAAACCAATAATAGTATTGTAGTATAGGTTTTATCAAAAACAAAAGAAGTTGTGCCAAGTACACAACATTTTCACAACAACTTAGGAATTAGACCCTCATAGATCAAAATAAAATATTAGATTGAGATCTATTACAATTTGTAATAAGGATGTTGTGAAAATGTTGTGAAATTTTGTTATGTCCATATAATTTCTCAAACAAAAAAGAATAATTTCTCAACCAAATCCAATAGATAGCGTTTCATTTAGTTGTATTGTGTTCTTTAACCAATTCATTGAGTAATTTGATAAATTCATCTTTATTTATGCAGGTTGAGACTATTAAATAATTTTATGATTTATTTTAAAAGAAAATAATTTTACGGTCAAGGAAGCTATAATAGTACATTTTATAAATCAGTTGCTATTGATGTACACATGAATTCTTTTTATTCTAGTTATTATAATTCTATAGATAGGTGGGTTTCAGTTATCATCCTATTTATGCCTTATGGGCAATAAAGAATAAGTGCAAGACAACAACAATCCTGTGTCATAGCTAGGCCCAAGCATAACAAAACCCACATCCAGTACAGCCCTACACATATGGCCACACTTCTCTCAAAACCAGATCAAACAATATCAGGTGGCACTTATTTGGCTCTAAAAATAAAATTAAAATAAAAAATCACACATTATCTTCTCCATTCTTCTTTCATTCCTTCTTTTTTTTTTTTTTTTTTTTGTAATTTTTCATGCTTTGAGGACAAATATTGGCTTAATTGGAGATACAATGTGTTTTATTAAAGATTAATAGAGATCTTTGAAAGGGGAGGCTCGATCCCATTTGAAGCCTTAGGAAAAGCCATAAAAAGTTCATTCAGTTTGCAAAATGTGTCCACTGCCCACATTAAGTGCTCGGCCTTAATTTTCTTTTGGGGTCTTCTTCTCGGGGTCCAGAATTGTGTTAAAGTTTGCAAAATGTAATGAGGGCCTGTTATTTCTTTAGGTATTGAATTTAATTCACTAACTGAGACCTGATAAAGCATTTAAATTTTAAAGCAATGTCTTCTCAATTATATCATAAATTTCTATTTACTCAAAATATCTTAAATAGTAGTAATTGCTTACCCTACAAAAGAGTCCTCGAAAATGTAAAACAAGCCTGTGACAATTCTTATTGTCGCAAGCCATTTACAAATACTTTGCTTATAAATAGCACCATTTTTCTAATCTATTCTCCTATAATTTGACCAAGAACTATCAAACTATATAAAAGTAAAACACAGAGGATAAATATTTAATCACCAAGAGATTATAGTTAAGCTAAAGACACTGCCATTGAACTTCTTACAAAACGCTGTCCATCAGTCCAAGTATACCTCCCAAAAGCATACTCATGCCTATGATCAGGCTTGCTGAGCATTTGAGTTATTGCCTAAACAGTGATTATGAAGCTCCTCTTCTGTCCAACATGATCAAAGGACAAAACACTAGGGGAGGCCTTAATGGAGAATCCCATGGGCGGTCTGGCAGCAAAGAAACACACTCTTGCGAGGACCAACGTTTGTGACTGTCCTATTAACTATTAAGTATTAACAATCACGGTGCCACTGAGTCTGTGGATTGCTATGGATGGGTAGTTGAGGTTGAATGCAGTTGGTAGTGCTTTTGGACACTTGAATTTTGGGTCAACTCTCTGGAGTGAACTACCAGTGCTGCATAAGTAGAGAAGGGAATCTGTATATGAGGCATCATATACTAGACCAGGGTCTGCTGCTTTTGTGGGGCGCTAGTGGCCAGACCCATATGCAAACGGTGTAGCTACATTGCCAGATTCATCACTCAAAGGCAAACCCAAGTTGTTTTTTAACCCAGCTGCGAAGTATAAATGTGAAACATTAGAATATGTGAGCCATAGCAAGGAAACTAAAGTACTTACAACTAGAGCTTAAGACATACATATATAATATAGGGATTACAAAGTCCATTTCACGTCTAAGATTAAACTAATATTTAAACTGCCAATACTGTTACTCCTTCTATTAGAATTAGCCATCTGGTGAAAGAATTTCGTATTGCTGTCCCCCTCCCTTAACCAGAGCACCCTCGATTTTTGTCTCCAACTAATCTCCTCCAACAAAGCAATCCTCTCAATCTCCAAGCAAATTCTTTCTTTATCGTGCTTCTCATCATCAGAAAGAGACACCCTCTCCTCTTTAGAATCCAGGGCATTCAAATCATTCCATAGATTAATTCTCTTAACGGTGACATTGCCAAACTCGGACTCATTCCACTTTTTAAAATCTCCCTTTAAAGCTTTCAATTTCATGGCAAACTTGTAACTTGGAGTTCCAACACAATGATACGAGTCCCACCAATTTTTCACCTTCTCCACAAAATCATCCACTTGGAGCCACATGTTCTCAAAACGAAAAGGTCTACGACCCTTACGAATATCCCCGCCCTCCAAAGAAATGGGGAAGTGGTCTGATAGAACTCTACCCAACCTATATTGATGAATATTTGGATAGTGTTCCTCCCATTCTGAAGAAAAGAGGAAGCGATCTATCCTGGAGCCAGCCCGAGAGTTTTACCAAGTGAAACTACCACCCTCCAAAGGGATATCCATTAACCCATTAAGAGAGACGAAATCAGAAAAATCATACATACCCTGAGTGAAGTTCTCTACCCCCAAACGATCGGAAGGAAATCGAATTGCATTGAAATCGCCACCCACACACCAAGGCAAATTCCACCAACTATAAAGACCCGCTAACTCCTCCCACATCAGCCTCTTCTCCCTATCAACATTAGGACCATACACACCAGTGAAAGCCCATTCAAAATTATCTCCCACATTCCTAAATCTACAAGACACCGAAAAATCACCCACAGCTTCTTCCAACTTCTCCACCATCTTCCTATCCCACATGACCAAGATCCCACCTGATGCGCCTATTGAGCTCAAGTATACCCAATCTACATGATGACAACCCCAGATACTTTTAATAAATCCCTAGTGATAAGCTCCATCTTAGTCTCCTGCAAGCAAATGACATCAGTTCTCCAAATTCTAATAAGGTTCCTAATTTGGAGTCTTTTATCCTTCTCATTCGGCCCCCTCACATTCCAAGAGATTATCTTCAAATTCATTGGGACATAATCAGAGCCCTTTCCCTATTGGAACCTCTTGCTTTACCAGAAGCAGAATCATAATTAACAGAGCTCACCAAGCTCCTCAACTCCCTTAAACCCTTACCTCCACCCTTTGTTTGTTTACTCAAAGCATTCACAACAGCCCTTTGTCTAATTTTCTCCTCAACAGCCAAGAGGAAATTAGATGCAAGTTCTTCCAAACCTTCAACTGGAGTCTCCAAAAAGAGCCAAACTCCTGAAACTTTTTCTGAAACCATGGTGACAGACTAGAATGAGTTCTAGACTGACCATCTTTCAACCAACCAGATACATTATCGACTTCTTGGGTCTCAATAGACTTTGATATAGCTAACGGAGTCACATTTAAGGGTTCTGGTACATCCGAACCTCGTCGATCAAATTCAACCATCTCACCACCTTCTGACCAACTCTCCGAATCTACCTTCTCCACCACCACCCCATCCCACTCGAATTGAACCTTTGAAGGCCTCGAAGAACTTCCTGAAATATCCATGTCATTAAGCTCGTCCAAAACAGAGCCCTTAAAAAAGCCTGAAGGCTGTCTCTCGATCTCCATCGGCACCACCACCCTCTTCCCATCACCAAGTTCTAAAACCCACTTGTCCGAGAAGCCCCTTAATTTATTCGAGTCCACACCATTATCAAGTAAGAGATGCCTGATCTGTTGCTGAACCAGCGCATACTCGACAACAGAATTAGACTCCGGAACCACCATATCGGTGCAAGTTGATATATGTGGAGTGGAGACTAAATCAGCATGTGGGTTCTCAGTTTTCTCAAAAATACGACCCTCGTTGACCAGAACTGATTCCGAGAGAGGGGTAGGAGCTGGATTTAGCACTTGTGGTGGATGATAGTGATTGATAGATTTTATGATAGGATTTTGAGTGGGTTGGGTGTATGGTGGATGATAGTATAGATAGATCCTTGGCGGTGTCTCATCTCCTCTTTGCGGATGACACCCTAATTTTTTGTGATGCTGATCTAGATCAGATTTTGATTCTACTTCTACGTATGATTCTTATTTGGTTTGAGGCGGTGTCTAGTTTAAAGATAAATTTGGGCAAGTCAGAATTGGTTCCTGTTGCAATGGTGCATAATATTGACTTATTGTTGACTGTCCTTGGCTGCAAGCAAGGTACTCTTCCAATGAAGTATTTGGGTCTTCCTTTGGGTGCTAAATTCAAGGATAAGACAATATGGAACCCGATTCTAGAGAAGATGGAAAGGAGATTAGCGGGATAGAAACGTTTGTACTTATCCAAGGGAGGTAGAGTCACTTGAACCAAAAGCACTCTATCTAATTTACCCACTTATTTTCTATCTCTTTTCCCTATACCTGCTGCTGTGGCTAACCGAATTGAGAAACTTTAGTGGAATTTCTTATGGGGTGGCATTAGTGATGAACCTAAATTTCATATGGTTAAATGGGCTACTGTTTGTTCCCCCATTTCTTCAGGTGGCTTAGGGATAAGGAAGGTAAGACTTTTTAATGAAGCTTTGTTTGGGAAGTGGCTATGGAGATTTGGGATTGAGAAGGATGCCCTTTGGAGGCAAGTGATAGAGGTGAAATATGGATGTGTATGGGGGGCTGGTGTACCAGATCTGTTAATGGTCCATATGGTGTTGGTTTATGGAAAAATATCAGTTAGGGATGGCCTTCTTTTTCACGCCATATTCTGTATGATATTGGTGACAGGTCTAGGGTGAAGTTTTGGCAAGACCGTTGGTGTGGTGAGACATCCCTTGCAGTCAGTTATCTTGAGTTATTTAGATTTTGCAGGGATAAGAAGGCTAGTGTGGCTGCGCTTATGAAGTACACCAATGGCGTCCTCGTTTGGGATGTCAGTTTCTTTAGGGGTGTGCATGCTCAGGAATTAGAGGCTATGTAAGGTTTTTTGGATACCATATATGGTTCTTCAATAAGGGAGTTTGGTGAGGATAAGATGTGTTGGAAACCTAATAGAGATAAGGGGTTTAAGGTTAATGATTATTATAGAATTTTAGTGGGCTCTACTAACTTCTGTTTTCCTTGGAAAAGTATTTGGAAACAGAAGATTCCTTCTCGAGTAGCTTTCTTTATTTGTACTGCTGCTTTAGGGAAATGCTTGACAATTGACAATTTACGAAAAAGGAAGGTTTGTATATTGGATTGGTGTTACACGTGCAAGTGTAATGGTGAATCAGTTGACCATCTCTTTCTTCATTGTCCGGTTGTTATGGATCTGTGGGCTATGGTTTTGGGTTTGTTTGGAGTAAGGTGGGTTATGCCGCAATCCGTTTTGGGGCTCTTAGCGTGTTGGCAAGGCAGGTTTGGTCGTCATCGAAATGGTTATATTTGGTTAATTGTACCCATTGCTTAATGTGGTGTCTTTGGAGGGAGAGAAATAGTAGGTGTTTTGAGGATATTGAGAGATCCATACCAGACCTCAAGTTATTTTTCTTTAGAACTTTATTGGATTGGTTGGTTGCTATGCAAAACCAATCATTCCCTTCTTTTTTTGATTTCCTTGATTCTTGTAATTTTTGTACTTGATTTGTTGACCCCTTGTACACTCCCTGTGTACTAGGGTGCTCCTTTTTTGATATAAAAAAAACTTATTACTTATCAAAAAAAAAAAAAAAAGTATTGATAGATTTTATGAGTGGATTTCAACTGAACTGTCTACCAATTTGAAGGCGGAGGTTGGTCAGAAACTTGATATTTTTCATTTAGAATCAGGTTGAGAGGTGGTTTACCCTGATGCAGGACAAATCAGAACTCTGTAACATGAAAATTAAACAACAGGATATATAGGGATAGATGACCTAGGAGCAGCACCTAGGCTTGCTTGGAGTCAGCATCAAGTAAAGGAGAAACATTAGAAGTTAGCTCCTTGGGTTGGCTGTAGTCAGCACCAGACCATGGAGAAAACTTCAATAGAAACTTTACTCATCAAAATAATCTCTCTTTAATAGGAGTACACTACTTAGCTTATGTAGGAGTACTATCCCTATTTCTAATTGCTATAGAAAACCTACTTATTGAATTATAAAAATAACCCTAACCTAAATAAAAATACTAATAAAACTAATTAATCCTTTAGTTGTCATTGGCATGAATAGTTGACATGTAACAGACACGAATAAATAGCTGTTGATGTAACTAATCCTTTTGTTGCTATGCTATATGGGAATCACTACAGATTTTCACATGACGGACTCTTTCATTTTTTCTTCCTTCCACAAATAGTCAATGTGAGGAAGGACTCTTCAATGACAAGAGAAAATGATGAATAAAAAAAAAAGTTTTAAATGTTGAAAATCTTTAAGGGATTTGGAAAACTACGAAATATTGTACTAACTTGGGTGCATGTTCATGTGTCCCTTTGTATACAGCCAGTGTACTTGGGTGACTCTTTTTCTTTGATTTTTAATTATTTACTTATAATAAAAAAAATACCCATCGGGTGTATGTGTAATCTATGTGTTGAAAAATAAATTGTTATAGTAGCATATAAAGTCTCTATATAATGGTGGTTAGCTACTTCTTATTAATAAAGTAGGTGGGGTAAGGCAATCTACTAAAGGTTGTTTTTGGTAATTCTATTGGTGGAATACATTCTCACAGAATGCGTTTGAACAAAATGCATTATGATAGAATGCATCCATTTGAAAATTTGTGTTTGGAATGATGCTGAAAAATCTAGTGAAAGGTTATTATGTTGAATATATTTAAGTGTGGTTATGAATTCTTGTAGAATCCCCCCCTTTTTTTTTTTTTTCAATAACAGGTAAATATTGTTGGATGGGTTACTTCATTTTTAAAATAAATATTAAATTTTACATCCCTAATACATATAAAAAGTCCAAAGGTAATTACATTAGTTTTATATATTTAAATACAATTACCATTAGTATAAATCACCTCTCCCAAACCCCACAAAAAATGGGAGTTTTGTGCACTGGCTAAGACTTTTTTATAATAACACAAAAATACATAATTCTATAATCCTCATTTACACTCCCTTATGAGCTAGTGGAGCTGATGTACGTGCTTCATGTGTGTGTGACCAATGCGATGCTGCACATTTCTTGCGACTACTGGTTGTCCTGTGACCCAAATGAAATCATTCTTGTGATTTGTACAACCGTCACCAAAAAATAAATATTTAAAAATTAATTATAAAAAAAGTAACATATTCACATATTTATACCTGTGGTCATGAGGGCACATCTTATTGCAGCACTGCTCCAAGTAGGGTGAATTGCTTTGAGAATTGCAGCTGCAGCAGACACATGAGGGCAAACCAGTTAAGTTCCAGAGAGTATATTGTACTTAACAATTCGGTGATCTTGATGTGGCAACATTGTAGGAGGATTGGCCTCGCTCCATGCTGTCAGAATTTTCAGTCCTGGAGCTGCGATGTCAGGCTGCAAAGCAAACCAATAATTGAAGGTACTAAAATTAAATCTGTATGCTAGTAAAAAACCAAGGGGGACTTTGATATCAAAGATATTAAACAATATGGTTGAAATTTTTTTATCTACCTTGAGAATATTAGGCTCAATAACATTAAGACCTCTACTAGTTAAAGCGGTTATGACAGTGCTGGCTTGGTATGTATCAAGGTTTTCCCAGGTATGATACTTGCCATTGGATTCTTGGTAGAGTTGGTGTATTGATAAATTTTCATTGCATGGTCATAAGTCACTGCGGTGGCAGGAAGCACATGAGCATCACATACTGACTCAGCTCCAATTGTTGGACTGTTTCCAAGTATAAAACCAGCACCACCAGCTCTTTTCACTTCTGTGCCTTTTCCAATTCTTGTCCCACTGCCTTTCATGCACAACACTATCTTTCCCCTGGCTTTCTTGGGTGAAAGAGAACCAGGGAGGCATTGTCTGTAATAATCAATTAGTCCAATTTAAAACAAGTCATTAACTAAAATGAAAAATCTGTCTTTGTATTCAAATAAAACTAAAGCCAAAGCTAGAGAGAAATATTACCCTATGTCGTCTTTGGTCACATTTGGGTTAACTATACATCTCCTGCGTAAACTAACGGGTACAGCTTTTTCTCCAGCATGTATGGAGTCACAGTTTGGCCCTAGCAATAATTAAAAACAAAATTGTGAAACCAACTCAAGGTGTATAAATAATTTAAGAGACCCAACAACAGAAAAGAAAAATAACTTATTAGTACATGTTTGATTAATTGATCAATGAAAATTGAAGTGATATAAACCTCCAAAAGACATCATACATTAATAGTGAAAATATACAATTGGTCCCTTTAATTTTGGTCGAAGTTATACTTTAATTCCTGAAATTTGAATAATCCATTTTTAGTTTTAAAAAATTCGTAAGTGTATCAAATTAGTCCTTCTATAACCTTGTTATCATAATGGAATGCAATGTACTTAGACTTTGTCAAATTCTTTCATGTTTTGTCACGAATTATAATAGCACGACAATGAGGATTGAGATCACGGCCTTGCATCTGATGCAATAGCTCTCAATGACTAAAATTGAGAGTTGAAAAAAGTAAATTTTAATCTCAACCATTAAATAAAAAAGTAAAAGTGGTAAAAAAAATATTTATGAATAGGGAGGGGGTAATTGCACCGGGTGCAATACCTAATCCCGATCTAGAAAATAAAATGACTTAGTACTAACTTTTCAAAGTTAAATTATGAACTAAAATAGTATGTCAATAATATTTTTTTTTTTTCCCAGAAATCTTCATATCTTATATAAGTCCTGACCTTAATTCTAATGCCATTTCCAAGCACAACAGGAGAGACAAACTCACGGTCAACACTACTACCACCAACCGTGATAACCATGGAGCCGGGTGGGATAAAGTCGAAGGTTCTCGGCCAGAGTTGCCTACAGAACATGACACCACAATGTTTTTCTTTGTAGCAAGGAGTGCTCCAAATGCAATACTATCCTCAATATAAGGAAGAGGATATTCAGTCCCAATTGAAATACATCAACAACATCAGCTATGGCATCATCAATGGCTGCCAACTTGTCTGCGTCAGAGCATGTGCTCTTCTCACCTGGTTTCGGCCAGCATACTTTGTACATGGCAAGGCGGACGAGTGGTGCTCCACCAGAGGCAGTGCCATGAGCAAAGCCGCCGATGGCTGAGATGTTAGGGACCCTTCGACCTCCAATTATTGAGGCAGTGTGTGTTCCATGGCCGTCTTTGTCATGGGGTGATCGATAATTAATCCTCACTTCTGTTTAAAGGGCCATAAAATTTCTTGTAACCCTTAAGGTAATATCGAGCACTAATGAGTTTTCTGAGAAAATGTCAAATGAATTATGATCAGTTTTATAAATAGAATATATGAAGTTAGTATTAATCTTAAATAAATTTAGATGATGACAATGAATAGAGTTACAAATTATAAAATAATCTAACTCTAAGGTCTTGACTCTCACTCAAAGTAGTACATTTTACTGTATTTCATAATATTAATTCCCTTGAAGTAATAACATTCTCAATAAATGTATAGTGTGTAACATATATAACATTGAATTTTGCCTTGAAATTTATTAATTTTAATTTGAAATATGACATTGATCCATTTCATTCGGAGAAAATCATTTTTGAGTTAGTTGAGGTCTTGTTCGTGCCTCTTTTCAAAGTAAGTATAGAAGGTATAACTAATGAAAGAAAAGCAAGCTTCACTCAAGATTATAAGTTACATACTTTACTATTTAATTGCATAATGAGTAATGAGTAATGACTTTCAACATAAAGAGGAAAGAAAACCAAGATTGCATAACATTTTCTAAAGCTTCTTACTCTCAATGTGCTTCAAAGAGATACCCTCCTCTATGGGGTTCGCTAGGTTATGGATGCATAGTGCAAACTATAGTATAGTATATAGCTAAGAAAAATATGATCCAACCAATAAGTTAGTTTTACTTATATTTATATATATCACTCCTCATAGTCATAAAAGAGGAAAGACATGTTTGTCCATGAAAGAAAATTCAAAGTCTATTGCTTCCCAACTAATGGCTTTAATGCTAAAGATGCCCATGCGTAAACATTATCGTAGAACACCCAAAAAAGCAAAATCCTCAACACAGGTTGTCTATTTTTTTTTTGATGGAAAACTGGAAGAAAATTTTCATTCCACACTAAGAGGAGAAACAACAGAGCCCAAATAAGGAAGAGATTACATCAAATCATCCTTAAGAATCTGCAGAATACATGAGGGAGGGGTTCCTTTCCAAACTTTGGATTGGCTAGAAGTTTTTGCTTCTCTAGCCAATGTGTGAGCAGCTCTATTGCTGTCCCGTTTCAGGTGATGGAAGGTGCAGTGACTAAAGGAGCTAGACGCTGACTTGATATCCTCAAGGATGTGGCCAAGCTCGCCACCAGCCTCAAAAGAAGATAAGGCAAGGATAATAGACAACGCATCTAATTCAAAAAAGGCATGACTTATCTGCATCTCCAACGCAAAAAGTACCCCATGGAGGAGTGCGAATGCTTCAGTGACTTCAGCTTTAAGGCTCGCGGGGAGGACTTTACTAAGGGCCCCAATTGCAACCCCAGAGGAGTCCATAATGATAACACCAATGCAGGAGCAACCACCCCCCTCGTCTGTCGCGCTATCAACATTAATCTTATGAAAACCAGGAGGTGGTGCAATTCAAAGAAGGCTCGCAGGTGGATGGAAAGGAAGAGGATTTTGCCGAGTAGCATTATAGTCAAGCAAGGCTCTTCTCATGGAATCCCAGACCTGAGATGGCGGGATTGCTGCATCGTTATGAAAGGCCTGATTCCTATTTCCCCAGATAGACCAAGCAACCATAAAAAATAAGTCTAAGTCATGATGCTTGCCCAAGTCAATAAACTTGGCTACAATGTTCATAATATCATCTCTGGTGGAAGACAAGTTTAGAGGGTAGTCCAGCCAAGCAGCCCAGGTATGTTTGGCGTGAGGGCAAAGGAGGAGAGCATGTTGGATGGATTCCATTTCCTTGTCACAAAGCGGACAGAACCCATATGAGTTTAGGCCTCTACACCAGAAAGCAAGCATTGTTGGAAGACCATTTTTGCATACTCGCCAAGCAAAGATCCGGACTTTCGGAGGAACGTTAAGACGCCAAATTTTTTTCCAGAAGGGGGGTTGAGAATGCTCAGTGTTACTTTCACCATTGCTGTCTGCATCAACAACTCTCATTGCAATATAATAAGTGCTCTTCACGGAGAAAGAGCCCCTTTTGTTGCCCATCCAAATGAGTTGATCATCGGGGAGGTTATAGCTAATAGGGATCTTGAGAATGGAATCAGCTTCAAAAGGCAAGAAGATTGATCTCACCAAATCCGATTTCCACCACTTTGTGTCCTCGTCAGTGAGTGAGGAGACCATTGGGAAGTTGCCAAACTCTAAAGGAGGCGAGATCACCTTATAGGTGGTAGGTGTTGGAAGCCACCTATCATCCCAAATGTGAATCCGCTTACCGTTCCCCACCCTCCATCTAGTGCCTTCTTTAAGAATCACCAGACTATTATGAATGCTTCGCCAAGCATAACTAGGATTGCTCCCAATCTTTGCGCTTAGGATATCGTCATAGGGAAAATATTTAGCTTTGTAAACCCGAGCAACCAAGGAGTTTGGATTTGTCTAAATAAAATAAGTTATAAATAGGTAGATAATTCCAAAGTAAGATAATAATAAAATAAAAAATAAAAAGGAAAAAACACACAAACAAGCATGGTCATATCAAGAAGAAATCAAATTAACCTGCATGCTCCTAACCTTTTAAAGAAGCACTCACTCACCTATTACAATGGGATGAGTTAAAGGCAACTCCGGTTTGGCATATTCCCTTCCATGATTTTGGGATAGGCCCCATCCCTTCATCGCTGAAGCTCTTTGATTGTGGCCACACACCTGATCAAAACCACACACATCACAAGCTAGTATATTTCTATTGCCCACATCCACATGTGGTTATACTTATATATCATATACACATATGGGTTACTAAACTAGCAGGATGGTAGTGTTAACATGACCAAAACTGTATAAATATTAGTTTGAATCGAAATTGGTACGTACCAGTATCCAATAGCCCCACTATAACATCTTTGCCATATCTAGCTTTGGACAATAAGTCTCCTCCTCCCCAGGAATCCTTTATTGGTTTTGTCTCTCCCTGTTCTAAGCCTAAAAACTCCCATGACCTTGTAGTGTGCAAAGAATACTTTCTTGGGTTTCTTTGATATACCGATACTACTTCCTTCAATTCTGTTCAAAACCATTGTTTCAATATTAGATATAAATAAAAAAACAGAGATTAATGATTGGAAACAAACCCATGTGATGTTTTTGTTTATTACTAGATAGTTTGGAGGCTCCTTCAGGTGTGAGCACCGCTGCGAAGCCATTGATGCTTTGCTTGTAACTGTAAATAAGCGAGGCTCTAGCTCCTACCTCATTCTTTTTTACAGAGAGCAAATATGAATGATGGATGTCTTCTATCTCGTTCAATGTTTTTTGTCCACTGTGCTCTCCAAAGTACACTACGTAAACCTGTGGTGGCCAAAAATACATGGTGTTAAAAAAACTATTTGGTAGAATAATGAATCTTAAAAAACAAACAAAACAAAACGATTTGTTAAATAAATAAATAAATGAGAGAGGTAGGAGAAGGAGGAGGATGATGAATATAATGGGGATTCTCTTCATTGTTGCTAATTAAAATGCTAATAATATGGGGGTAGTATAGTATGTTAAACTCATAATAAGTATTTATATAATATGTTTAGAGAATCTTATCCTTCTAAAGAACAAAGTATTCTCTCCAAAATGAATTTGTCCCACTTTTAGAGTTAGTAGTAGAGTAAGGAGACCTTGATATTTGATGTCTGATGAATACTGTAGACGATGTATAAGCTTCCCTACCAGAGAACTATATATTAATATCCTGTCCCTTTTTTTTTCGCTGAATAATATCCTCTCCGTTCACTTTTATCTTGAGAGGAGTCTGACTACAATGTACTGGGCCATGAACATTAATTGAACATTTAAAATTAGATTGACCAATAGAAGTCGTGCATTACGTGAATAATACTAGCAGCATACTATAATTGGTGAGCAATATGTGTAAAGCCATTTATTTACTTGCCAATAATATTTTACTGCACGCCAGTGCGGTGTGGTTTGGTAATAAGAGTCTTTGTATCGCTTCACATTATGTTTGGTAAAAGTTGAGCAGTTCGAGCACTGGTGCTTCAATGGATATGTTGTGCCTACAATGATATAGCCCTATCAAGGCTCCTGTGGTTCACGTACGTGGTATTACCCAGTAACGTCATATGGCATGGAGTCTATGAGTCAACAACAAAAACATTCTGTTGCCGGCTGAAAAAGGAAGAACTCCAAAGATATCTAAAAAAAATATATATGCTGTTGATTATGGTCCTCCTTTGCTTCGGATGGGTAGATTACTCACAATAGTCCTTAAAGTGTCCTACTTCAATTTAAGCTCCCCACCCCTGATTCTATAGGAAATCATATGGCTTGACCAAGAAGAAGTCTAATGTCCTCCAAATCGCAAGTTAAAAAAAGAAAAAAAAAAACATATATATAATTATATATATATATATTTATATATCCAAAAAATAAATGGGAGAGGGGGATTCAAATCTTAGTCCTCCTCATAAGGGAGACTAGACAATATCAATGATCATGAGTTATAAAGATCTTGGCGACTATCTTCAAGTTAATTGACAAATTTATTTCTGAAATTATGATTTGAAAAATGTCCTTCACTATTAAAATGAACAAATTCACTTTTGAAATTTTCATGGGAAGGATCTTAATTTCATCCCTTTTAAAATAAACGAAGAAATTTAATTATGAAACTTCAATTGAAAAAATCTCCACATGCCTTCTAATGAACAAATTGTTAAGATTTTAGTATTGGTCCATTCCATGACTTTTAATTGTAATGAAATTCAAGATTTTATTTTTTTATATTTTTTTTTATGTAGTTTTCATAAATCTATTAAGATTAGTGAAGCTACTCAAAGAAATGTTGTTTGAAGAAGCTCACTCGAGCAAATGCAAAGACTTGCTCAAGCTAATAAGTAAATATGCTTAAGCAAAACAATAAGGGGGCGTTTAGTTTGACATGATGTTACATTATACCATAATATTACGTTATTGTAATCTTACATTAATGTAATCTCAATATCATAATATAACATTACATTGTTTAGGAAGGTGATGAAATTAATATGATGTGATATATTTTGTAATTTAAAATTATAGTAATGTTAGAAAAAATAAAATAAACCAAAAACTTTAATATCCTATCATCGTAATGTGCATCACATCAAGAGCACATTACAGCGAACCAAACGTGCCCTAAACTGTTCAAGAGTTTGCATGTCTCTTACTTGAGGCTTGCTTGAGCGAGGCTGCATGTCTTTCTTTCTTTCTTTTTCTTTCTTTTTTTGCACGATTTTTTGAAAGATTTTTGAGGCTACCACACTCAAATCTTTCGTGAGAAAACTATATGCCTTTCTTTGCTAAGCATATTAAAAAACTATGTTTATTTAGTCACTCATCTTGTGATCCTATAGAGAGTGTTGAGAAGAAATTGAAACCACTAAGTTTTTTTTTTTTTTTTCAATGAGGTTCAATTAATGCAACAAAGCTTTCAAAAAAAAAAAAAAAAAATTAATGCAACAAAAATTTCGAGGAGGTTTTTGGAGTGCCAGAGATTATAGTTTGTGCGGGTGAGGAGTTTATGGACGAAAATGAAGAATTCAATTAAAAAAAAAAAAAACTGCAAGGGAAAAATGAATAATTCAATTTTTGATTGTCTATGACTTGGACGTAACTGTTAGGAGGTGTAATTTGCAAAGGTTGTTCAAAATTGAGAATCATAATTGCAAGTTTTCATAGTTAAAGAAAGCAAAAAGTACAAGTACCAGCACAATTTTGGGTGGTTTTCTGCAATTAAGACAAAAATTAATTTAGAATCCTAACTCCAATCATGATGACACTTTACAATCCCTTTGTCCCAAAACAAATGGAAGTTTACAAAATTGCAAGCGTATTAATGAAACAAAATAGTATAATAATATATTTTTATGTTTGCATAGAAAAAAGTCAGTTCATTTTTTTTAAAAGGTCAATTCAAACTTAATATAAGAAGTTAATATAAGAAGTTAAATGAATAAATGGTTACATTTTTAGAAACTCCAATACTTTTTAGGTCAACTTCGAAAGGAAAGCTCTTTGTCTATTTTAGGACGACAGAGAGATCGAACACAACCAGCATTCAAGTTGAAAATATACAGTAGGGTAAGGCAATTCTAGAGACCTTAGGGCTTGAGGCAGCTTGAATGATTAGGGATGAAACTTTACATCTCTCACTAGGGTTGTAAACTAGTTTAACCAATTATTGAAAGATCAAGATGGATTAATTTTATTTTATTTCAAGTATAAACCAAGCTCGATTTTATCACATAAGTAGATTAAATATTTAAGCTTTATTCATTTTAGGAAAAAACATCATTTTGGTCCCTATATTTTGGGGTCATAGTTAATATAGTCCCTACATTTTAGTAGCAGTCAATTTGATCTCTAATATTTTCTCTTTGTAGTCAATTTGATCTCTACCGTTAACATATTAACGAAATTGCTTATATAGCAAATGGTGTGCATTGTTGGCATACTTAAAGATGACGTGGCTAATAAAATAAGAGAGGTGCTACGTCTACAACATTTTTACAACAAATCATAGGTGGTTAGTTGTTATTGGTTCAAATTTGAATCTAACACTAAGATTATATTTTTGCCCCAATAATAACAACCAGTAACAACCTGCCACTTAGGATTTGTTGTAAAAATGTTGTAGACGTAGCATTTCTCATAAAATAATATTAATTTTTTTTAATAAACATTAAAAATTACAACGTGTCAGCATTTAAATTAACAAATTTAAATAAATTTTTTTCTCAATTTAAAAAGATAGAAAAACAAAATTTTAGATCATTCCCAATTTTCCTTTCACTTTCTTTTCAGCCAAACACAAAACTCAAAAACAAATTTGTACCAAATTTGACTATTCTTCTCTCTCAAACTCTTTATCTTACTATCTCTCTTAATTTCTCACTTGCAAACCCAAAGTTCTCACTTTCTAATGACTCTAATCGACAACTGAACCCTAGCTTCAATCATCCATGGCCGAAGCACAGATCAGCCTCCATAGCCAAAGTCCTTAAGCTCTTCTAGCATTTACTACTAGTAGCGCTGCCGCTTGATTGCCAGCGAAAACTCAATGTCTTCGCTCTCCTCTGTGGCCATTGACCGCCGCAACTCCATCGGACACTATGTTGGCCATAACAGATAACACACACACACACACGCAGACGATTGCACAAACTTAGACACCTTCTTTCCTTCAATTTTTTCCTTGAAACCATTTTCTCTTTGCTTGCCCAGAAACAAAACAAAATATTATATATATATATATATATATAGAAATAAAAAAAACTGAAATATTGGTTTTCTGATTTTTAATTTTTTAATTTTTTTTTTGGGAAATGGAAAACTTAGCTAAATTAAGCTGAAATGATTCTTCTATAAAGCATAGCTGAAAGCACATAGTTTGAAGAATACGTTGTTATTGGTATTCTTTGGTTCAATTGTCTCCCTTCTAATTTGATTTCTGGGTATTCTTTATTTGAATATGTGTTTTTGTTGTTGTTAGTTTGATTGTGAGTTTGCTGCGAGATTTCAGAGATAGTGAGATAAAAGAGAGAGAAACAGATATTGGAGAGGGATAAATCTGGGTTTTACTGTTTAAGAGAGAAACAAATAAAGAGAGAAGTGAAAATTTTTTGTGTTTGGTTATTAAGAAAATACAAGATAATTTCAAGATAATCTTAATTTTTTATTCTATCTTTTAAAATTGAGATTTTTTTTTTGTTTTTATTTTATTTTTTCAATTTAAATGCTAACATGGAATTTTTAAATGTCCATTAAAAATTTTATTATTATTTTAATAGCCACGTCAATTTTAAGTGTGCCAACAGTACACACCATTTGTCATGTAAGCATTTTCCGTTAGTAAGTTAACGGCATGGACCAAATTGACTGCTACTAAAATGTAGGGATCAAATTGACTGTGATTCCAAAATGTAAGGACCAAAATGATGTTTTCGTCTTCATTTTATTGTCAAACAAGTTTAGGCTTGATCCGAACTACTTGATAAACTTGTTATTTTTCATATATACTAAAATTTTATACTTTTTCACAAATATATGCTAAAAAATAACAACTAAATTATAGTTGAAATTATATTTTTTGACTTAATTAAATGCCAAGACGTGATAAATTTATAAAATTAGATTCACTAACCTTTACTGGTATAACACTATGAAGTTCTTCTTCTTCTTCTTCTTTCTTTTTTTTTTTTTTTTTTTTTTAGAATGATAACACTATGAAGTTATTTGTTTATATATTGTCTATAAATCACAGAAAATAATAATTTATAAAAATCTCAAATTTATAAAAGTATATTTGTAAACATGTAAACATATAAACATATATAATTTTATATTTTCACATGGAGAGCCTTTTACTTATGAGTTTGTTCACAAACATCTTATTATGTTTAAGTTCAACTCATTTAGTAGTTGAGCCTAAACCTATAGGTTTGAGCTTACTCATTTGTTAAATAAACAAGTTTTTTTTTTCAAAGAAAATCTAGAACGTCCATATATAGTTCAATTTATATACTACCCCATCATCCCTCACTACACATTTAATATATATATGAGCAAGAACCTTAGCCACGGTGGTCTAAGGTTTTGCCAAGTGACGAATTCCTTAAAAATGAAGGAAATTCTCTTCATTTAACATTACACATTTACACCTCATTTAAATCTAAAATTTTCGTTTATGTTAATATATTAATTAAAAGCTATGTATTAATGGATAAGTGCATTGATTTTCTTGTAATTTATATCCATAAATGGTGCAAAAATGATTTACATAAAAGAAATTTATTATTCTTAAGTTTATATAAGAATAATTTAATGGTTACTTAAGATTCTTTTATGTTTGGTCAATAACCTTTTCTTTTTCTTTTTTTCTTTTTTTTAAGAAAAGCATTGTAGCTCAACTAACACCATCTTGTGTTACTTACTGAAATGTTTAGGGTTCAATCCTCATTTCACATTGAAACTATGGAATTATAATTTTTTTTAATTTAAAAGAAAATTGCTTTAAGTTTGTGATTATTTTGAGTGCCATGAGTCACTGTTTAGAACATCCACATTTGTGGAGCTAAATCTTTTAGCTTTTAGCATATAAAAAAACCAATTTATCTATTTTAACTTATGAAAGTTTTGGCTCCGTCACTGCTAAAGTAGAACTCAACCTATGAAAGAAAAAATCTATATGCATTCAAAAATACAAAACACGAATTTCTAGCCTGTGAACGTGAAACCAAAAAAGCAAGAATCAATGGTGTTTGTTTGATCTGTCGGAGAACTTTCTTGGCTGTTTCTTTGTCCAATGAATGCATTGCCATTGTTGTACAGAGGGACCTTGAGAAAGAAAGCGATAACGAGAGAGACACAGAGATAGAGTGACATGTGGCTGGGTTTGTGCTGGGTTATGGCTGGGTTTTTGGTTGGTTTATGGCTGAGTATTTGCCGGGTGGTGGGTTTGGGGTCATGGTGGTTGTTGTGTGGAGGTGTCAGGTGTGGTTGAGGAGAAATTATTTGCTCCTCCCGGGTGGAGGAGTGACGTGGTCCTCCTTTAACTATATCACTCAGGCTTCGCCAAATCCAATTGAGCTCAGCGAGAAGGCACTCTCTTTGACATACTCAGTTATTTGTCAAATAGCATTCAATAAAAACTACGATGAAATTGAGGGAAGTAAATTTAAAGCCTTCGTTCAAGAATCGATGGAACTATTTGGCACGGTTGCGATCTCCGACATTATTCCATGGTTTGGGGGGATTGTGGATGCATTAACTGGGCTTCCACGACAAATTGAGTATTGCCATCGTAGATTTGATTCTTTTTTTGAAAAGTTGATTGAGAAACATCTAGATCCAGCCAAGCAGAAGTCAGAGCAGGACGTTATTGATGTTATGCTAAGCTTGTCAAATGATGGAAAAGCTCAATTTAATCCCTCAAAAGAACACATCAAAGCAGTTCTCATGGTAAGCCATGGCTCTTATTTCCCACATTTTTTTTCCTTTTATGGAATGCTATCATCAACAAAACATTTAATAGGATTTAGGCCACTTAAAAGGGTTTTTAAATTTTCATAAATCTTATTTAGAGAAATACGATACACACTTTTTTTGTGTGTCATACCTATCTAATCTAAATTATTAACATAGAGTATTATCTTATTTGATAAATATTCAATAATAATATATTAATAATTAAAACTAGGTACTACAGTACACTTAAAAAAATGTGTACCACAATGAACATTCGAGTTGTATTTTAAACATGACCTCTTTCCAAAGGTAAAGACATGAAATTCAATCCCTCAAAGTGAGAGTGAGATTTATAAGGTTAGAGTTAATTTCTTCAAAATGCATGTTTGTCAAGATCCAAACCTGATTGCTGATTTAGCATCAGATTGGCATTCTAATACTAACATGAACCACATAATTAACTTGTATGAATTTTTATTTTTAACAACAATACAAGCAAATATAAGTGGCTACACTAATTATGTTAGTACATTCTAAAATTCCCATAATTTTTTTATAGGGATTTTTATAAATGAGATATTACACACAGTAATCTAATAACCGAAGAGCTAAAACAACTTAAAAGTTAAAATAATAATTATTACTATTATATAATCTCCCTTAATTAATTTTATAATTTGGTTTAGTGAAAAATATGTGACAAATCTTGATGTTATGTTAGCATTAATGGACTTCCACATAGAAAAAGGTTTTTCTCCAAACAAATTTGAAGATGAACCCTTCAAACTTCTCTTACATCTTTTCAATATATATGAATTTTGGAAATCTAACTGTTGGATTACATGTTTTTTATGTTCTTAACACACGTTTCAATTTTTTTTTTTAAAATAAGATATTATTTACTATTCGATCAATAAATTTATATTTTATGCATAATTTTAGATCACACAAACTTGAAATATAAACATTCTATTGATGACATAGTTATTGGTTTTTGATCTTCTTGAAAGTTTGCAAGCATGAAGGATATAATAAGAACATACAATTCAACGGTTAGATTCTTAAATTCGCATCTAATAAAAAAAATATAGAAAGAGTTTGAAAAGTTTCTCACCAAAACTTGTTTGGAGAGAAACATTTTCTCTCAAAACTAATTTGGTGCTAGTCTGTTCCAAATGTTTGCTTTTGAGTAGACACCTACGAGTGCATGTGAACTTACAAGAGTTAAACTCTTTTGTAGTGGTACTTTGAGTTAAGCAATGTGTGTGTGTTTAACAGTTAGTTTGTTTCTCATAAAAAAAAAACAAAAAATAAATAAATAAATAAACAAAAAACAAAAAACATATTAAACATAAACATAATTGGGGGAAATAAAACACAAAAAATTAAATCGTTTGTCTACATCACCTACGATTCCAAAAGCTTAGTAACTTTCTAGCTTATTCTTTTCATTTCCCAAAGTGTACACACAAGTTGCATGTTCCACGCGAAGCTAATTTAGAATTTTCTGTTTTCATGTGTGTATATGTAGGACATTGTTCTCGGTGGAGTAGACACAAGTGCTATTACAATTACATGGGTGATGACAGAGCTTATTAGGAAATCAGAAGCTATATTGGAACGAAACCGTATGTGGATGAAAGTGAGTTAGAAAATCTTCAATACCTAAAAATGGTGCTGAAGGAGACTTTTAGGTTGCACCCTCCACTGGTACTTTTGATTCCTCTTGAGGCAATTTCACATTTTAAGATCGGTGGTTATGATATTAACCCGAAAACAAGAATTATGATTAATGTTTATGCTATTGGGAGAGACCCAGACACTCGGAAGAATCCAAATGAGTTTTATCCTGAGAGTTTTGAGGACAATGACATTGATTTTAGGGGTCAAAATTTTGAACTCCTACCATTTGGGTCTGGCAGGAGGATGTGTCCGGGCATTAATATGGCATCCACTGTAGTTATGGTTACATTGTCAAACCTATTGTACCGTTTTGATTGGAAACTGCCTAACGGGATGACGAGAGAAGATGTAGCGTGGAAGAGGGTATTGGCCTTACCATTTATAGGAAGTTACCACTTTACCTGGTGCCTGTTATTTATGATTTTGAAAAGACACTGGATCAATGAAGTTCTAGGTTTAAGATTGAATTTATTTTTATTTTTCGGACCCCTTATATGTAACTTCATGTATTCAATCATAAAATATAGGATGGAACCTGACACCCCCATTTCTAGAATAACATTGTCAGCAATAAAAGAATTTTGGCAATAATAAAATATTTATAAATGCTCTGTTTGTTTCAATATTAACGTTTTCTGGAAAATAATTCATTTTCTAAATAGCAAATTTTAGAAAACTGTCTCATTTTTCGGTGTTTGGTAACGACTTTAAAAATAAGCTCGAGAATGTTTTTTGGTGTTTGGTATGCAATTACATATATATATATATATATATATTTCTTGTATAATTTAAAATATGTGTATTATGTAAACCAACTAATCTAATCAATATAAATAATAAAAAAATAAAATAAAATAAAAAACCAAGAATAAATTTGGTTTTCATACTAAAATTTTGAAAATAGATATAATCAATATTAGTTGTCAAATTTTCATTATCTCTACCGCTTATCTTGCTCAAATATATGGACAGTAACGTACGTACTTACGTACGTACATACATACATACATACATTCACACACACACACACACACACACACACACACACACACATATATATATATATATCAACCATTTGTTTGTATGTATAAAATTGATAGGGGCAATACATCTTCAAAAATTACAAATAACAATAACTTTTAATTATCTACTCTTTTTGCTGGTACACTAATTGTCTACTATGGTCAATCACAAATCTTCAATATTACTCTAAATTATGTATTTACATAATGTATCTACGAACAAATGCATTTCTCCTAAACAATTATTATTCAATATATAACTATATTATTAATTTACTGTAAAAATTGTCCTATGTAAAAGCAATTTAGGGCCATATAGGCACTATGTTTAAATTTTTTGTCTTTTACTTCATTCATTCTTTTTCTTCTTCTTCTTCTTCTTCTTTTTTTTTTTTTCTTTTTTTTTTTGCACTTTTATGTGCGAAAATGAAGTAATCTCTGCCTGGAATCTATCAAACCGAAAATTTCTTAGAGAAAAAAGAAAAAAAAGCTTGAAATTCAAAGCAATGAATTGAGATTTTGGTAGAGAGGAATGAAGTAATTACCGCTGCAAATTTATTTTCCTTTGCAAGTCGGAGTTATTGACCGATCAATGAGGGGGAAAAAAATCTAATCAGAGAACTATGTTATAGAGGGGAAAAGAAACATGGAGGAGAGAGAGAGAGAGAGAGAGAGAGAGAGAGAGAATGAGAGATCTATGGGAATAGGAGAGACCAGAGTTAATGACAGTGAGGGTGTGAAGAGAGAAAAAGTAAAGGGAAGAGAGAAAAAATAAAGATCATAACATTTTAATAGTTTAATCATTATAAGGTTAAATTTAATCAACCATTCTGTTGGCTTTATTCCATGCCAAATTTTCTTATAATTTAGCATTTAGAAACCCTGTTTTTAGGTGGGAATCATGTAAGGGTAGTGTGTGAGAGAGTGTGAAGAAAAGCTCAGAAATATGCATATTGCAGGGACTCGTGACTGGATCTCGCCGGTGGCTCGCGACTGGCAAGTCGCCAAAGCAAGCACATGTGTGAAACATGCAGAGGAGCTGAAGAGTCACGCCAGCTGTTACACTATAGGACAAAAGTCCCAGGCTGGCCAGGCAGTTAGCTCGCGACTTGAACTCGCGACTCAGTCCAGTCACAAGGCCAAGTCGCCAGAACACTCTATTTGGGAAAAACTGACTTTTTGCATTCCAAATACACACCAGTATAAATACCCCTTATACCCACGTATTATAGAGAGCTTCTAGAATGAATTTTAAGTGAGAAACCCTAGAGAAAAACAAGATTGACTCATCCACAATCTTCATCTTTATTTCTCCAAATTCCTCTACTCTTACCCTTTCCATTGTTACATCCTTGAGAGGTACATTAGCCAAAACATTTTCTCACAATACCCATATCTGTAAGGAGGCTATTTGGTGCTTGGGGAGCAATTAGGAAGGGACCAATTGATATTGGTTGATGCTATGTGCTATAGCGGAATCTGGTAAGCTAGAGAAAACAAAGGTTCAGCGTAACCTCGTTGGAGCAAGAAGCTTGGAGGGCTTAGGTACACTGGGTAGATTAGGCTTGGAGGGTCTTCTGCTGTTCATGTATCCCAACTTGACTCTCTAGTGGATTATTGACCGCTTGGAGGGCGGCGGAGAGGTTTTACGCCGAGGACTTCGGTTTCCTCTTCGATAACACATCGTTGTGTTGTCTTTGTGTTTGCATCTCTCTTCCCTTTATCTTTGCCATTTAATTTCTACTGTGGTTGTGATTTTATTTGGTTTAGATTGTTTTATCAATTCTGGTTTAGCTTATTTTCATATTCCGCACATACATTTTTTGATAATAAGCTTGAATTGGTAATTTGTAATTTGGGGGTCTAAACGTTCAAGGTGTTTTACACACTATTTGAACATTCAATTGGTATCAAAGCAGGTACACTTGTTGTAGTTTAAATACCTAAATGTGATCCTTGACCCATTGTGTTTTTTTTTTTGCCATGGATAGTGCTTTATATGCCTCTATGCATGTTTTGGATGTTAATGAATGTAACATGCCACGTGTTTGTGAAAATGCCTCTATGAGTGATAATTCTCATGATTGTGATGCTATGTTGCATGAATTCTTGGATGTTGTTGATATTCCTAACATCAAACTCTTGAAGAAAAAGGCTAAGAAGTTTAATAAGGATTTGAGCAAGTTATTTTGTGAAAATGATGATTTGATTGCTAAGCTCAATGAATCCAACAAATTGGTTGAAAGATATAAGAAACTTGCTGAAAATTCTCTTGAAAAGCTGAAAGAGTTTGAATGTTTGAATATAGACTGGGATGCTAAACTTGTTTTGTCTAACAAACTTGTTGATGAGCTAAAATGTGAAAATGAATCTCTTAAGATGCATGCCAAGTGTTTGATTACTAAAACTATTACTTAAAAGGATGAAAATATTTGTTGCAATCATGTTGTGGTACCCGATTTTGTGCCTATTGTGTGTTCTACCTCAAAGGACAAATCGGTGTACATTCCTCCACACAAAAGAAATCAAAAGGTGGAGAGAAAGGCTCTTAAGTCAAAGCCTCCGTTTAGGTCTCAACCTAAGGCTTTGGATGGATTTAAGTTTGTTTCAACTTGTCACCATTGTGGTGTGATTGGTTATATAAGACCTCAATGTCATAAAATGAAAAGAGAACAAAACCATGTTGTTAGATCCCTTCCCAAAAAGCCTAGTGGACCTAAACACATTGTTTGTCACCATTGTGGTGCTTTTGATCATCTAAGACCTCATTGCTCTAAGTTTCATGCTCTTAAAATTTTATTGGTCCATATCAGCAGGAGGACCACGTCACTCCTCCACCCGAGAGGAGCAAATAATTTCTCGTGGTTGAGAGAGATAGTTGATGGTGGTGCGGTTGAGAGAGTGTCAGAGTGACAGAAATTAGAGAGAGGAGTGATAGATAATTTTATATTATTTTATTGTATAATTTATATTATTTTGATGTGTTGTATGGTAAAAAAAAAGTTAGGATGTTAAGTGTATTATAAAACAGTATGATATAATAGATAAAATAACTTTTGAAATGGTAAAATAAAATATTTTTTAGAAACTGGATACTAATACTCTAAGAGCACTAGCATTGAGGGTGTAAAAATCCTCTAGTTGCTATTTTAGCAACCAATATGCCAAAACCCACCCACATCTGAGGTGGGTTTTTCCTTTTTTATACCAACTATGAAAATGAAAACCAACTGTTCACAAGGACATAAACAAAAAAAATTTATTTTAATGAGGAAAGAGAAACAAAAAGGTAGAAAGGAAAGAGAGAAGAGAGAGAAATCAAAAATTTTGTATTATTTGTTGGTATAGTTTATATTATTATAATGAGTTGTATGTAAAAATAGAAACTGAGATGTTGGGTAAGTTGTAAAATGAGATGGTAAAATAGATAAAAGAGGTTTTGAGAATACAAAATAAACACTTTTTTTGTATCATCAGATGCTAGTGCTCTAAGAGCACTAAGAGCATCCAGCAGTGAAGCTATTTTTTTAGCTATTTAACACCACAAAAAGCTACTTTATCTATTTTACCTACTCATTTTACAAAACATCCAGCAGCAGTGGATTTATTTTAGTTTTCAACACAATAAAATAATATATCTACTATAATAAAATAATACATCCCAATACTAAAAAAAAAACACCACAAACCGATCAATGACACAATCCACAACCATTGCCAACTAAGAACAACCACCCAACAACAACGAAACCCAAAGAAACCCACAAAATCCAGAGAAACCCAAAGCTTGGATCGACGATGAAACCCATGAAATTCAAAGAAACCCAGGCTTGTCGGCGTTGAGCGGTGAGATGGAGGACTGGGCGGAGGCATGGGTCAGAGGCGTGGATTGGCGACGTGGATTGGAGGTGTGGGTAGGAGGCGTGGATCAGCGGCTTGGGGCTTGGGTCGGCTTGGGACTTTGACAGAATGGGTCAGCGGTGGGCCAGTGACGTTGAGGCCGGCGGCAGTGAGACAGAGAGGTAACGTTGAAGCCGGCGGTAGTGAGACAGAGAGGTGAGAGTTCAGAGGGAGTTGAGACATGGGTTGGAGAGTTCAAAGGGAGTTGAGAGTGAGTCCCGGTTGGATAAAAAGAATAGAAAAAAAAAAATCAACAAACAAATAGTATTTTAATTGGATGGAGAATAAAAAAGTTTTTTTTTTTAGCTCTCAGCTACAGTGCACAACCATATATAGCTGTGCACTGTAGCAAGGTAGGTAAAAAATATACCTATACCGTCACTGCTGCAACACTCTTTTTAATATATAGTGGTGCTAAAAATAGCTTTTTAGCACCACTATTGTGGATGCTTTAATATAAGGAGTGCCAAATGCCAAAACACAAAAAAAAAAATCTCACATGAGATGTTCTAAGGGTCCATTTGGGAACAACTTATTTAGCTGAAATTGAAAACTTTTTGTTAAAAATATGCTAAAGTATGCTTGTACCTTAAAAAAATTGAAAATGTGAAAAAATGCGGAAAAAAGTGAAATTTTAAAAAGCTGTACATAAAGTTTTAAAAAAATTAAAAAAAGAAAAGTTAAAAGCTAAAAATTGAGCTTATAAGATCATGCCAAACACACTATTAGGGTGTGTTTGGATACCGCTTATTTTGCTAAAACTGAAAAATTATTGTTGAAAGTACTGTAGATAAGTAAAAGTTAGTTGAAATAGTATAGTAGACCTATGAATAGTACCAAAAAGTGCATTGGGCCAATGTATAGTAGCAAAAATAAGCTGAATAGTGAAATAATTTTAATTTTTAATCCTAACCCAAACACATACTAAGGGTGTGTTTAGATACCGCTTATTTTGCTGAAACTGAAAAATTATTGCTGAAAGTACTATAAATAAAAGTAAAAGTTAGTTGAAATAGCAAAGTACAGTGGATCCATGAATAGTAAAATAATTTTCATTTTTCATCCTAACCCAAATGCACACCAAATGCCAAAATATTTGGCATCAATAAACAGTGCACTCTTACATTTGAGACCGCACTATTCACTAATGTTAAAACTTATATTATTTTTTTATTCACGGTGGCCTCTTTATTTTCTTATTTTTTCTTTGTGCCTCTCTCATTCTCATTTGCTTGCTCTTCCCATTTCTCTGCTCTCTCTCTCTCTCCCTTTGCTCGACGCCTCTGCCTCACTCTCCGACGAAACCCAGGCCGGAGCATCAAGCCAGGCCAATCTCTCTCATAGTGATTTTTTTTTTTTTTTTTGGTTGTGATTTGATGGTGGATTCGGCAGTAGTGGGTTCAGATGGTGATGGGTGGATCGGTGGTGTTGGCTTCTAATGGTCGGCCGGTGGGTGGCTTCCGATGGGTGGGTCGGCTCTTATCATCCTATTCATGCTTATGAGCAATAAACAATAAGTGCAAAGCCTTTCTTACCGATTTCTCAAAAAATAAGTGCAAGCCTACAACAATCTAGTGACATAGGCCCAAGAATAAGAAGCCTACATCCACTTCAGCCTGATATGATCAATAAACAAAAAGTGCAAGCCTACAACAATCTTGTGTCATAGACCCACCCCGAAGGGCCCGAACCCTCTTGCTGGCCCGAAGCCACTGCCAACACCCTCTGGGTCTGGACCTGCTTATTGCTCGGCCTCATCATCCACGCCTCTCAAAAATACCCATCTGTTTTGCTCTCGGGTTGAACTTGCTTGCTGTTGTTGATGATGATTTGCAGAAACTCATTTTGTTGCCAATTCTCCTCCTTATCATTAGGAACGAGTCAGGTGATTTGTTGGGTCACTATAAATTCTTTCTTTTTCTTCTTCTTCTTTGTGTTGCCTTTAATACTTACTGTACAGTCTCATCAGGTTAAGAAAACTGAGGTGGAGGTGTTGTTGTTGGGGTTCAAGCTCTCAAATTGCACCCTTTTCACTACTACAAGCTCCACTATCCTCACTACAAAGGCAAGCACCAATTTTTTTTTTTAATATTTAAAAAATGAATATTTCAATTAGAGTTAGTTAGTTTGTTAATTTATTGATCTTCAAATTTGTCACCTGTAACATGTAGGCAACAATGAATTCCCAAGTCAAATGCTCCATTAATCAAAGTGGACAACTGATAACTAATTCTAAAGCTGTTGAGAGGTACACCCCATTTCTATTCCTTCATGTTTATCAACAGTTTCTGTTTTTAAGCCAGTTTTACTTCCATTATCTTGATTCATTGTGTAAAAATGATTGGTTGTGCTGTGCTTGTGCTTGACTTTAACTCTGAATGAAATGTTGGCATGGTTATTTTCTTTGGCTAATGAGTTTTAGTTCTAATAGACTTCCTTCTCCCATAAGGAAGTGTGGAGGGTGATTTTGTCGGTTCAAAACTCACTGGGTGCCTGTGTAACTTACAAATAAAGAAAAATGTTAGCATTGTTGTTTGGAAAATAGTTGTCGCGGGTATGATTAATTTTTAGATTTTCACAGTTGCTTCACCTAGATTTCTTCACTTGAATACAGGAAAATGATAAAGAAGGTCGGTAAGAGAGAACACCACTTGTGGAAGAGAAGAGATTCAGCTGGGTCTGGGCAAAAGGCACTTAATCTTGTCAGAATTGTATGTTGATTGATCATTTCTTATATTTCGATTCTGTTTTTTCCTTTTGTCATGTTTTTATGTGATAATTAAGAGCACTTGCTATTAGGTGTTGATGGAAAATTACTAGTTTTAGTAATTGAACTAGATAGGTAAGTGTTAAATTTTTTCTATAACTTCTTTAATTGGTTGGATGTACATTTTGAAATACAGGTTTCTGGGCTTCCTAATGAGAAGGAATCTGTTTATGGAGCATTAGATAAATGGACTGCTTGGGAGACAGAATTCCCATTGATCGCAGCAGCTAAGGCTTTAAGAATCTTAAGGAAGAGGAGTCAATGGAAGCGAGTAATTCAAGTATGAAACACCTATTCCTTTAAAGTCTGCTGTAGTTAATCTATAATGGCATGCTACAACCTCTATGAACTTGGTTACTATATCAGTATATTGCAATTGCAGATTATGATGTTCCATTAGAGGGATGCTCCAGTCACTGTAATTCATTTTGCAATATCTATATAGTTACATTTAGTAAGGTGTACGGTTCAGACTGGTTAGAGCAGAGACCTCAACCAGCCTGATTCCCTTGAGTCATTATTGTTTGCTTGTAAACATAATAACAGATATAATTGATGGCATGAACTAAGTTTGCTCGCTGTAGTACCAAGTGCAGGATGGCCTGACCTCTATGTTAGGCAAAGCCAATTAAAAGGTTCGTTCCATTGGCTATGATAACTAAAGGTGCCCACTGCCCAAATTATTTGCTTGGCCCTTTTCTTTTATAGTCTTTATCTTGGGATAAAGAATTTAGATAAATTTTGTAGACTGTAATGGCCTTAATGGGATTATACCTAAATTGAGTGTCTATTATTTCTTTAGGTATTGAATTTAATTCACTAACTGAGACCTGATGAATTAATGTCTTCTCAATCTGAGTTGGTCTGTGTTGCTTTAGCAATAGCTACGTAGTTCACTAGATATTGACTTAGGCTAGGTTGGTTCTAGGTTGATGATGAACAGAACTGAGTTGTATCACTGATGATTTTGCCATTCAAATATTGTAACTGCACTATCAAGCTGCCAATCTCAAACATGGTGGAAGACAAGAGGACAGTAATAAAGAAAGGAAAAGGAAACACTGACAGTTATGCCAAGAGTCTTGTGACTCTGTGGCATTACCCAGTTCTTCCTACTGGAGGAACCAAAGTTCGAATCCCCCTTCACCTATAGATGTAGTAATTTATACACCTGCATCAGAAGATAAATCAAATGATTGTATGCTCTTAAGGCTACTTTCTTGAGAATCATCATATTAAATGAATATATATATCAATTATGTGATTTTTTACAGCTCATATAATAATTACTAATCTTCTGTAAGGTGGCCAAGTGGATGTTGAGCAAAGGTCAAGGGGCAACAATGGGAACGTATGACACCCTTCTACTGGCATTTGATATGGATCAGAGAGTAGACGAGGCTGAATCTTTGTGGAACATGATTTTGCATGTACATACACGCTCTATCTCGAAGCGGTTGTTTTCTAGGATGATTTCTTTGTATGATCATCATAACATACAGGATAAGATAATAGAGGTAAAAGGAATACCATGACACTTGCAATATCACACCTTGCACAGATTCTATTCATGATGCTAAAGTTTAATTCTTTTTTAAAAATTCAGGTTTTTGCAGACATGGAGGAGTTGGGTGTAAAACCAGATCAAGATACTGTCAGGAGAGTTGCACGTGCCTTTCAGAAATTGGGACAAGAAGAGAAGCAGATGTTGGTTCTTAAAAGGTACCAGTCTAAATGGAAGTATGTCCACTTCAAAGGTGAACGGGTGAGAGTGAGAACAGATGTGTACGACGAAGATAATGCCTGAACCAATTGAAGTTGGAGTTTTGGGCATCGAGACATGCCAGGTCTGTCTTCCCTCTTGGACCTTGCTAATTAGAGAAGACTACTATTGAAATTTTATGGTTTTTGCAGCTAGAGATCATTATTTCAAGGTATTGTTTTGGTTGAGACTGAGGCAAGCATGCCCGCCACTGATCATTAATCAATCAATACTTGTTCCTTTGGAACTTATGGTTCTACTACATATTTTACTTACCAACACAATCTTGACGGACCTGTTGATTGAGATATGTACAGAGGATTCTTATACATCATACAGGTCATGTTTTCTAACCCCCAATCAATTCTAAATGGTTTTGTTGTAATATAAATGTACAGATTAGGGGCAAGATTCCCCTTTACTACAAGCAAAAAGAGAGTTTTGTTTAAGATAGAGGATTTCTATTCATCATTTAGATCATGTTTTCTAACCTCTAATCATTTTTGAAGTACATAAGGCTCCGCTGTATTATTCTAAGGGAATCAAATGCTTTTCAATGGATGCATTGAAAATAATAAAATTGTGATGCTGAATATGTAGAACTAGTTCCAGGGTGCGCTAACCACAAACGTGTTAATGTGAAAGTTGAGAGGGGAAAATAGCTTTAGGGCTTTAGATCATTTCTGCAAATAATGTAGCACAGTTTCTTTTGTAGAATCTTCTCCGTTTCGGAGGGATGAAATTCATTTGTGGCATATGAGTTCTCTCAGGGCGACAGAGCCACATTCTTGGCCCAAAACAATGTAATGGTTTCTGTAACAGTGTCATACTAAGAACTTTGCTTTTTCAGTTTTTACCTTTGCAGGAAGTGGACTTATCATGACATATTGGAAAATTATTTATACCATTTTGGAACTAACATTTTCTCTTCTCATTTGTATGGCAGTTCCAGTAATGAATTTTACCTGTAGAATTCATCATTATGTGTGAAGAGAGACTATTGCTTTCATAGTATTGGAATAATCACTTCATGCAATGACACATTTCTCTCTCTCTCTCTCTCTCTCTCTCCTTAAGATTTGACACCCATATTTCATGACTCAAACATCAACGTGCTAATGGAAATAAAATCATCTACTCCTGCTAAAATGTTGCCAGAAAAGAATTTCCTGTTATGCTTCATTTATCCCTTTCAACAATAAGATTATGATGTTAATTTGTGCTATTATCTGAAAATTTAGCTCAGAATATCTTGTGCTTGAAAGAATTCAAACTGAGCTCGAGAATTTCCAGAGCAGGATTAGAATATGATTGAGAATCCTTGTACAAATAAGGGACATCCCAAGTCTTCTTGTTCATGTAAACGTATCACAAATTTCTATTTGCTCAAAATAAGCCTTCGGGAAGCAAATAGTAATTGCTTATCTTAAAAAAGAGAAGCAAACAGTAGTTATTGTTTATAATCCTGGAAAATGTAAAACAAGACCGTGACATTTCTTACTGCCACAAGCCCTTTACAAATACTTTGCTTATAAATAATATCTTTTTTCTAATATATGCTCCTATAAATTGGACAAGAACTATAAAACTATATAAAAAACATTGGATGAGTCTTACTCACCAAGAAATTATGTGTGCATTTGCGTAGCGGCCGGTGTGCATTTCCAGCATTTGCGTTTTTGGCTGGGTCTTACGGCACTGTTCACAACCCAGCCAAAAACACAAAAACGCGCATACTAATGCATTTTTGGGTCCCACGCACTATTCACACCTTTAAAAATTATTTTGCTATAGTGTTTTCAATAATAAGTTTTCAGTTTTCAGCAAATAAGCGATATCCAAACACACCCTATAATTAAGCTAAAGACACTGCCATTGGGCTTCTTACAAAATGGACTCCATCAGTCCAAGTATACCCCCCAAAAGCATACTCATCCTTGTGAGGCTTGCTGAGCATGTCAGTTTGCACGGTGATTGTGAAGCTCTTCTTCTGTCCAACATGATTAAAGAACAAAATACTTGGGGAGGCCTTGATGGAGAATCCCAAGGGTGGTCTGGCACTAAAGAAGTACAGACTCTTGCTAGGACCAACGTTTGTCACTGTCCTAATAACGGTTACGGTGCCATTGAGTTTGTGGATTGCTAGGGATGGATAGTTGAGGTCGATTGCTGTTGGTAGTGCTTTTGGACACTTGAATGTTGGGTCAACTTTCTGGAGTGAACTATTAGTGCTGCAAAAGTAGAGAAGGTAGTCTGTATATGAAGCATCATACACTAGACCAGGGTCTGCTGCTTTTGTGGGGCGCAAGTGGCCAGACCCATATGCAAATGGTGTAGCTTCATTGCCAGATTCATCAGTCAATGGCAAACCCAAGTTGTTTCTTAACGTAGCTGCAAGTCAGAAATGTGAAACATTAGAAAATGTAGGCCGTAGCAATCAAACTAAAGTACTAACAAGTAGAGCTTAAGTCACATAATATAGGGATGACAAACTATAACTAGGTGAAATTGAGTCCATTTCACAGTTAAGATTTCATTTTATTTCCTAAATAATGCACAGAGTGTCACGTTATTTAAAATTTTAAATGTTGCACCAATCTATTATCTTTAGATTGTAATATTTAATCTGAATTATGAAATGAATCTATTTTAAATGGAGAGTTTTTACCCTAAATAAATAAGACTATCACTTCCAATTACCCAATTCAGGAAATGTAGTCACATATTCACACATTTATACCTGTGGTCATGAGGGCAGATCTTATTGCTGCACCACTCCAAGTAGGGTGAATTGCTTTGAGAAGTGCAGCTGCAGCAGACACATGAGGGCAAGACATTGAAGTTCCAGAGATTATATTGTACTGAACAATTCGGTTGTCTTGATATTGCAACCTTGTAGGAGGATCGGCCTCGCTCCATGCCGCCAGTATATTCAGTCCTGGAGCTGTGATGTCAGGCTGCAAACCACATCTATAATTAAAAATACTGTGTATATATTTATGTTAAATCTGTATGCTAGTAAAAAAAACCAAGAGGAGCTTTGAGATCAAAGAAAATAAAGGGTACAAATTTATTTACCTTGAGAATACTAGGGTCAATAACATTAGGACCTCTACTAGTGAATGCTGTCAAGGTAGGTGCTGGCTTGATATGTACCAAGGTTTTCCCAGGTATGATAGTAGCCATTGGATTTTTGGTGGAGTTGATGTATTGATAAATTTTACTTGCATCGTCATAAGTCACAGCTGAGGCAGGAAGCAAATGAGCATCACATGCTATCTCTGCTCCATTTGCAACACTGTTTCCAAGTATAAAACCAGCACCACCAGCCCTTTTCACTTCTATGCCTTTTCCAACTCTTGTCCCATTACCTCTCATGCACAACACTATCTTTCCCTTGGCTTTCTCGGGTGAAAGAGAGCCAGGAAGGCATTGTCTGCAACAATTAATTAGTCCAATTTTAAACAAAGTCATGATTAACTCAAAATGAAAAATCTTTCTTTGTAATCAAATAAAACAAGAGCCAAAGCTAGAGAGAAAAATTTACCCCAAGTCGACTTTGGTCACGTTTGGGTTAACTATATCTCCCGCGTATGCTAATGGGTACAACTTTTTCTTCAGCTTGTATGGAGTCACAGTTTGGCCCTATTAGTAATAGTTAAAAAACAAAAGTGTGAATTGTGAATTGTGAAACCAACCCAAGGTATATAAAAAATAATTTAAGAGACTGAAAAACAAAAAAAGAACGAATTTGTATTTAGTACATGTTTGATTAATTGATTACTGAGCATTTTAGCACATAATAGATACTACATACCCTTCATTTTTATTACTCTTTTTTTTTTTTTTTTTTAGAAAAGCCTCCCATAAATGATATAATAAATTACTAATGAAAACATAAAATTGGTGTCTATAATTTTGGTCAAGTTATATTTCATTCCTGAAATTTATGGACTAAAATAGTATGTCAATAATATATTTTTGCTTAAATTGTTCATAATTTGTCCAAGTACTCCTTACCTCAAATTTCATACCATTTCCAAGCAGAACAGGAGAGACAAACTCACGGTCAATACTACTAGCACCAACAGTGATAATCCATGGAGCCGGGTTGGATAAAGTTGAAGGTTTAGGGCCAGAGTTACCTGCACTACATGACACCACAATGTTTTTCTTGGCAGCATGGAGTGCTCCAATTGCAATACCATCCTCAGCATAAGGAAAAGGTTGTTCAGTTCCAATGGAAAGGCTTAACACATCAACACCATCAGCAATGGCATCATCAATGGCTGCCAACATGTCTTCCTCAAAGCATGTGTTCCCATCTGCTTTTGAACCACCCGGTATTGGCCAGCAAACTTTGTATATGGCAAGGCGGACAAGTGGTGCCCCTCCTGAGGCAGTGCCATGAGCAAAGCCACCAATGGCTGAGATGCTATGAACCCTTCGACCTCCAATTGTTGAGGTTGTGTGTGTACCATGCCCATCTTTGTCACGGGGTGATCGATAATCCTCACTTGTGTTTAAAGAGCCATAGTATTTCTCGTAACTCTTAAGGTAGTATCGAGCTCCAATGAGCTTTCTGAAAAAATGTCAAATGAATTATGATTAGTAGTGGACTTTAATCCCCACATTTTATTTAGTTAATGAATGATATGACAATCTCTCATTAAAATAAAATAAGATTCATTTTTAAAAAGTATTGGAGATAAGTTAAACCCGAATACAAAATAGTGATGATTTAGTAAGTTACAAATTATAAAATAGACTAACTCAAAGGTCTGGACTCCCTCAAAGTAACACATCTTACCAATTTTGGAAATTTTAGTTCCCTTGTAGCAATAAAATGTTCCACAAATGTATAGTGTGTAATGTGTTTTTGAATTTTGCCTTTAAATTTATTGTATTTAATATGAAACATGACATCAATCCATTTCAATGACAAAAAATTATTTTCAAGTTCAAAGTAAGGCTCCGTTTGTTTCGGTGGTAAAGGAAATCCGGAAAATATTTTACAGCCTTGAGGGTGTTTGGATGTGCATGAAAATTTGGTCAAACTGAAAACCAATTTCAATTAACCGTAAAATAGGCACCCTAACACTGTAAAACCATTTACATACTCATTTTCCCTGAAAATGATTTCCAGCCTCACTTAACTCAACAACCCGAAGAGAGAGAGAGCGCACCAGAGAGAGAGCACCAGAACTCAAAGGAACTGCATGTCACCGATCTACAACCCACCACCCACCACCCACCACCCACCACCCACTCCCGCCGTCGTTGCCGCCTCTAGATCGAACCACCGATCTCGCCACCCAAAGCCCCAAGCTCGATACCGATCTTGACAACTGATTTGGCCGCCACCACCGATCGTCGATCTGGCCGCCATCGATCACCAGCCCACTCCACTTCACCCCCAAACCCACCCGATCTGGCCGCCGCCGTCCTCCATTGACTCTGATCCTCTCTTTCCCTCGTTCTCTCTCTTTCCCGATTTGAGGAGTTTGTGAATAAAAAAAGTTTTTATTTTGATATTTGGTTGCGATAAAGCTATATATTTGTTTGGAAGCTAAGAAAATGTGAGAAAATGGGAGCAACAAGTAGAAAATGTGTTTTTTATAATATTTTCAAGAATACAACCAAATACCAGAAAATATTTTTCAAAACATTTTTTAAAATGCAATCAAACACTTGAAAATATTTTCATTTCTCGAAAATATTTTCACCTGAAAATATTTTACACCCGAAAAATATTTTACACTGAAACAAACGCAGCCTAAGTATAGAAGGAAGTTAACTAGTGAAATGAAAGGCAAACTTCACTCAAAATTATACGAGAGATACTTTCCTATATATAATTGTGTAATAAAGAGGAAAGAAAACCAAGATATGTTAACTTTTTCTAAAGCTTCTCTCTTACTCTCAATGTGCTTCAAAGCGATACCCTACTCTACGGGGTTAGCTAGGTAATGGATGCATAGTGCAACCTAGTATATAGCTAAGAAAAATATGATTCAACCAATAAGTTTGTTTTACTTGTGAAGATGGGGAGTTCTAAATTCTAATTTCCTTTGATTGAGCTTCTTATCATTCATTGACACTTTTTTTTCCTAGTGAAGTTCTGAAATTATACACACAATAGCAATTCATTCCCTTCTTCTTCTTCTTTTTTTTTTTTTTATTTTCAAAGATCCTTCTTTCTATTCCAAACAATGAAATCCTTAATTTATCAGAATCCCTACAAGCTCACTATATGAATATAAGTCCGGTTAATATGTGTCCTTAGATTACACATTAAACCATTTATTTTTTAAAATATTTTTTCAAAAATTAAAAAAATTGTCAATACTTTTTTAATTTCTAAAAAATAATTTCCTGTACACGTTAACAAAATCCATAATTAATAAACCAAAGTACTGGTAACATACTTTCATACAACAATGACAATTGCTTTTTCTAGTGATTGTCCCATTCCCCCCCTGAGACATGACATCTCACTGGTAAGCATATTGAGCCCGCTAAGATCAGGTTCAAAAGTACAGGTCAGTTCAGTCACAATCAATCACTAGCTCATTCCTTGAAATGATCAAGAAATGTCTATTCATTGATTGAGGGCATTAATGTTGTTTATTTCCTCTGTAATTGGAAGTGGTCCACCAATTGTGGCTCAGTTCCAAACCCTATGACCTTAGGCATTGAATATTGAGAAGAAGCCAAATAAACCGACTTTAAACCCATTGGGCCATGGAGTACTGATAAAAGCTCACAAGATGGGAATGAGAAGAAGCCAAAACCAATGAAATCACATATTTGTTTGATTCAAAGGGAAAGGGTGTAGGGATCTTCAACACAAAGCAATAAATACTTTTTATACAATTTAACCACAGAAAAATCCAACATAGCAATCTATAAACGACGCCAGTAGGACAAAATGCAGGCCCATTGGATAGTGCCAATCAGAATTGCCTTTTGTGATGTCTTGGAAAATGTCCAAGATGCACAGGCTAATAAGTCTAATGTCCTTGAGTGTAAATCTAAATACAATGAAACAAGGTGTCTGTTATAAACTTATAATTGGATATCCTATGCATAGTATTCGATCTTTAGAACAATAGATTATAGTAAATTTTAGCAAAAGAAGAAAAAAAAGAAAGAAGGTGTCGTATAAAAATTAATTTGATTATGAACCTTTATCTTTCTTTTTCTTTTTTCTTCAATAGGAGCTTCCTTGGTATATAAGCTTAGTACTAATTTTCTTCTCTCATACCTTAGTAAAAGGAACTTATTCTAATTTCAGTCAAAATGTTCCTAGGTGCTAGGGGTGAAGAATGTTTGGCCATCTGAAAATGACAGGAATTTTAGAAAAAGCAACCGATCAGGTTGAAAATTGAAATTCAAAACAACTTTGATTCAGAAAACTACACATGCATGGGCCATTCACGAGAAAGGAACTCATCCATTCAAAGATTCCCAAGTGTGGGACAATGCAAAAATTATTTTTTCACAAGGCAACATATGCCTAGCTTGCACCATTAATTAATTATAGCTTGGGAAAAGCCAAACTGGGTCGAATACAAAATCACTAAAGCAACAAAATATTTATAAATGCTGATTGCAAAAGCTCCTATGCAATGCCGTACTGGATAGGATTTCCAGGAGCACTTCTAAGAGATGCATGCTGAGTGGCAGTTCAAACTTCAAATTAGTATTGCAATTTCTTAAATTCCCAAGTGTTATTAGTGAGATTGTGGAACAAAGATAGATATATATATATATATATATATATGTATATATATCACTCCTCATAGTCATTTAAGAGGCATGCTTGTCCATAAAAGAAAATTCAAAGTCTATTGGCTTTAATTCTAAACGTGCCCATGCATATATAAACATCGTTGAACACCCAAAAAAAGCAAATTCCTCAACACTGATAACACAGGCTGTCTAAGTATGAAAGATGATATTGATTTGGTAAATTGCTCATTTTTATTAGTTTATTTAGTTAAAACTTAAGTTACAGACTTACAGCTAGAAAAAAGAGAGATTTTAAGAAATTGTACCTAAATAAAAAAATAAAAAAAATAATAGATACTATTAGATAGGTAGAGGTAGATAATTAAAATAAGCTTGAAAAAAGGAAAAATAAAAAAAATAAAAAAATAAACAAAGCATCAATGGTCATATCAAGAAGAAATCAAATTAAACTGCATGTTCCAAACCTAAAGAATTTAAAGAAGCACTACTCACTCACCTATTACAATTGGATGAGTTAAAAGCAACTCCTGTTTGGCATATTCCTTTCCATGATTTTGGGACAGGTCCCATCCCTTCGTCACTGAAGCTCTTTGATTCTGGCCACACACCTAATCAAAACCACACTCATCACATTCTATCACATATATTGCCCTCATCCACTTGATGATGGTGTGTGTATATATATATATATATATATATTTCTATCATACACACATATGGGTTACTAAACTACAAAGATGATGGTAGTATTTTCACATGTCAAACAGTAACGTGGCCAAAAGTATATGAATTCTAGCTTGAATTGAAACTGGTACGTACCACTATCCAAGACCCCCACTATTACTTCTTCGCCATATTTAGCTTTGGACAGTAAGTCTCCTCCGCTCCAGGGATACTTTGGTTTTTTATCTAAGCCTAAAAACTCCCATGACCTTGTGGTATGTAAAGAATACTTTCTTGGGTTGCTCTGATACACCGATACTACTTCCTCCAATTCTGTTCAAAACCATTGTTTCAATATTAGAGAGAGAGATATATCTCAATAAGAGAGATTAATGATTGGAAACAAACGCATGTGGTGTTTTTGTTTACCAGATAATTGGGAGGCTTCTTCGGGTGTGAGCAATGCTGCGAAGCCATTGATGCTATGCTTGTAGCTGTAAATAAGGGAGGCTCTAGCTTCTTCCTCATTCTTTTTTACAGAGAGCAAATATGAATGATGGGTGTCTTTTATTTCATTCAATGTATTTTCTCCACTATGCTCTCCAAAGTACACTATGTAAACCTGTGGTGGCCAAAAACATTGTGTAAAAACATTTCGTAGAATAATGAAGCTTAAAAACAAACAAAACAAAGCGATTTGCTTAAGAAAAAAACCTGTTGTTCTACACATGAGGCTAAGAGTGGAAGCAAAAGGAGGATGAAGATTATGGGGATTCTCTTCATTGTTGCTAAAATGCTAATAGCATCTTAAACTCATGTATAACTAGTATTTATATATGTTCAGAGAATCTTATCTTTCTAAAGAACAAATCATTCTCTCTAAAAATTAATCAGTCCCACTTTTAGAGTTTGTATTAGAGTAGGGACCTGGATATTGCGCTGTCTGATGAATAGTGTGGACTATGTATAAGCTTCCCTTTCATATGGAATCATGGAGTTCTCTTTTTTGGTAGGCTGTAGATGGATTTACAGTCTCTCTCTCTATAATTAGAAGATTAAAACTGTATGGAATTCTTAACTCTACCACACAAACTATTAACATCCCCTACAGATCCTACCCATATATTTTTAGAGGGCTCGGATTAAATTTACTGGGTCATAAACATTTAAAATTAGTTTGACCAATAAAAGTCGTGCATTAACGGACATAATACTAGAAGAAGCATACTATAATTGGTGAGCCTAAAGTGAATTTGCGTAAAGCAATATATTTAAGTACATACCAATAATTGTGGGTTCCAGTTACTTCAATTGGTAAAGCCTTTGATGGTTGAATAAGATATCTGAGGTTCAATCTCTGCTTACACCAAAAATCGATTGGTGTCTTGATCTAATGATAAAGAGCTATCATTAGGAGCAGACGTCATAGGTTGAAACTCTCTTAAAAAAAAAATACACACCAATAATTGATTCTAAAAAACTATATTTAAAAAAAAAGTACATATCAATAATTCTTCTCAAAAAAAAAAAAAAAAAAAAATCAATAATACTTTACTACGGAAAATATTTGGTTTCAAACCTTGGGCTTTAACCACTAATAGGAAAATAAGTAATAATATGTTCTGTCATGTGCAATGCACAAACACACTTGGTTGATTGAGTTATCTTCCTATTGGTGGTTGAGCCAAACTTTATCTTTTTACTTCACGTTAGCTTTAATTGTGAGATATCTAAAAAAGACTTTTAATAAAAATGATTTTCTCAAAAAAAAAGAAAAAAAAAAGACTTTTAATGGTTTACATTGTACTAACAATGTAAACTTATATTGTGTTAGAGTATTAAAAAAAAAAAAAAAGATGGGTTCAAGTTACACCTGGTGTAACTTTTATAAACTTATACCTTTTTTACACCATAGATTTATAAGAGATCTAACGGTTAAAAAACATCATTAAATGCTATTGTTTTCCACTTTATTACTTAATTAATACTAGCTATAGGGACCGGGTCTGAGCACTTTTGCTATTGGAAAAGCGGACTCAGGCCCAACTAGCCCAATACAATAAATTTATAGAGAATGGGTTTAAGAACTAGGCCTTAGTGAGGATAACAATGAATAAACATGATTATGGGAAGACCAAGTAACAAGAAAATGGGCCTGGAGTGCGGAAATCTATCCTGGACACCGGTCCGAGGAGCTATCTTGTTCCTATTATCTCCTCAGTGCTTGGTTACAGAGGTTACAAAGATGATATAGGTTGCTACAGTGTTTTCTACTTCCAATCTCCGATCCCTATTTCTGGAGGAGTTCTTTACATTATATACCCTCATTCGGTTGATCTTGGCCCTCCATTTGTTGATCATGCAAGTCACTACTTGAGCGCTTGTCCCATTAGCTGCCGTCCTAAACCTTCTGTGAGTTGCGGCAACCAAAACAGCACTGTTTAGGGGTCATTTCCCCATTAATGCGGCCAGAACGTTAGTTGTGGGCATTTAATGTGGAGGTGACAGCTTCTCCTTGAATTGCTCCTCCACCAGGCTCCCATGGCTGACCCGCGGTACTTGTCCTTTTTCTTGGGACGCTCTACAAAACTGCCCTTGATGGCGTGCTTTTCCCTTCTATGATCTCGGTTCGCCGAGAACATGATTGTCCTCAGCGATGCTTCCTGGTAATTAGGACTTTCTTCATTCGTTCTCGGACATTTTTTCCTCCTCGGCATGGGCTTTGGGCTTAGTATAAAGTGGGCCGGGGTGGCTAGACTCTTTGACCCCACAATAGCCCCTCAAAATCCTGCTGTTCGGATCCTTGGACGGAGAGAAGGGTTTTGATGCCCTCGGGCCTTTATCATGGCTTGTCAAGTCTTGTCCTTCGTCAGCGCCAGAGCCTTTTCACTTGTCCAAGGCATGTTCCTGACGTTTCGATATACGGGACGCACCCTCATTAAATTATGGCGGCTCCGTGCTCCCCACGTACAACGGTGTGATGGTGATCCAACGGTAGGGATTTTTTTTTAAAAAACTTTATGGGCAGGAAAACCGGCACGGTTATTCTTGATCGAAGGTACAAATGCCCATTTAAACCGATTCGCCTCTTTACTTTCACATTCAAGAGTTCTTGCGCACGTATCCTGAGTTCTGTCAAATCTCTAGCCCAACTCGCCTTTCTTTTCAGCATAAAAAGCCTGTCCGATGAGCTTTTCCTCATTTCTGTAAGTTTCTACTCTCTCTAACTCATATTTTCTCTCCTCTAAGTTTTTTTTTCTCTTATTCCTCTCTTTCTATCGTCCTCCTCTGAGTCCTTTAGCCGTTTCTAGGGATGGGTAGGTTTAAGAAGTTAGTTGAGTCTGAAGAGGCAATGGAGAAATTCATTGCCGATTATAGGATTCTCAATAATGTAGGCTTGAGATACTGTGAAGAAGGGGAGTGGCTTTTTAGGAAGCAAGATGGTGAAGTAGTGATCCCCATAATCGCCTTCCTTGAAGGTGGTATGAGAATCCCCATGGGATCGGTGATGAGGGATTACCTTAGGCATTTTCGATTTGCTCCCACCCAGTGCGCTGTCAATATGTTTAGAATCCTGTGTTGTGTGGACGCTTTAAATGAGAAAATGGGGTTGAGGTTGACCCATCACGATGTAAACTGGTGTTACAACCTCCAACACCTAAAGGGTAAATCCTACTATATAAAAACGAGGGACGACAAGGTTAGGCTTATTCAGTGCCTCCCAGAGTCTAGCAAGGGGCTGAATAAGGACTTTCTCATCGTGTCAGGGAGGTGGCACGACGGCCTTCCTTGTCCGACAGAAGAGGGGGCACCAGGTGGAGTATTCAGAGTAGGAGAGGGTTGATCTTTTGCATTGTCATAGTTTGCACCGTTTGGCTGCTAATGCGGATGTACTTTCTTTTTTACAGATCCACACACCTTTGGCCGACACTTTCACTTGGTTAACTGGGAAGATTTAGCAACCATCCTTAGGGCGGAGGTTTTTGTGAATGAAGCTGATAATCAGGTCAGAGCCGCTCACAAGATCCTCGGGTACTATCCCATACAGAAATCATTCTCTGCTCTGAAGTACGTGATCAGAGGCAAAGATCCTCGGCTTCACAGAATCACCATAGCAAAACAAGGATTCTTGATTCCCGAAGGATCCCCTGTTCCAGAAGGCGCTCCGTTGGCAGGTCCTTCCTCATCCCCTTAAGCTGTAGAGGCCGAGGACGATTTTGGTGTATTTGATCAAGATAATCTGTCCGAGAATCCCTCTGGTGACCTGGGCGACCTCAGTTTGACTGAAGCGGACCTCTCATCAGTAGGGACTTCTTCTCAGGCTGAGATGGGTTTTAAGAAGAAACCCTCAACCGACCTGCTTGACCTGATTAAGGGCCAGCCAGGGAGGCTACAGTCCAAGCTTCCTCCTCCTCCCAAGTCTCAACCTGCTTAGACCAAGTCATCCTCCACCCAGTTGAAGTCGTCATCTCCACGGCCCAAACTTCCTCCCCCTCCCTAGCTGACTTTACCTCCTCGGCCTGAGCCTGCCGATCTAAAAAGGAAAAGGGGATCCAAAGGCAAAGAGCCCATGAATGGGGGACAGCCTCGCTCCTCTCAGGAGGAAGATGAAGCTCGGCAAGCTTCAAAACAACTGAAAGTCGGGCACCAGGGCCCAGAAAAGGAAGTCGCCATGCAGTCCGAGCCCCAGGCCTGGCTTCTTGCCCCAATGCTCCATGGGGAGCCTCTGATGGAAAACGCCTCGCTCAGGGACTTCTGAGGGGGCGAAGGGGCCTACGTGGCTGATGCACTGGAGAAGTGCTTGCTGCTTCCCAGCGATATGGCCAAGCTGGGGAATATAAGGAGGCAGGAGGTCTTCCTCAGCATGAAGAGGTACTTGGGCATGGTAAGGCTTCTAACATTTACGACTCTATTGATCTTTGTCCCTTAGTTTCCATCTTATCGTGAACTTGTTTCAATTTGGCAGGCTGTCCAGACCACCTACAGGTTGGAAGAGTTGACCAATGATTAGAGTAGGGCCCTGGAATTTGAGCATGACAAGCGCTTGGATGCCATGCGGACCCTTAAGAACTCCGAGGCTGATCTCGCGAAGGCAGGTGAGGACCTGAAGGAGATGACAAGGGCCAGAGACAGTGCTGAATCAGGCCTGGCTAGCACCCAAAAACAGGCTGAAGACCAGACGAGGCGCCTATTCGAGGCTGAGGATCAGCTGAAGATTGCCAAGAAGCAGATTGCTGATCTGAAGAAAAAGCTGGCCGAGGCCAAGGGGGCCAGGAATGCCGCAGAGTGGGCCAGGGATGAAGCCTTGAGGGCTAAGGCGAAGGCCGAGTTTGCCAGGACTGAGGCCGAGAGCTCTAAGAAGAAGGCCGAGGAAGATGCTTATGCCTTGGGAGTGAATGAGACACAGGCCATTCTCAAGGCTCAAGTATCTGGGGTGTGCAGGCTCTACTGTTCCCATGTTTGGAATGAAGCCCTCAAACAAGCTGGAGTTGAGGCTTCATCTGACCTTTAGAAGGCAGGGAATGTATACTACCCTCCTGCCATCCGAGAGCCTAGCCTTCCTAGCTCTGAGGCTGGCACTTCTCCCGAGGTGGTTGAGGCAGGCCATCCTGACATTGCCCTTACTTTGACTTCTTCTAATGAGCCTGCCAAGGAGGCCGAGCCATCTAGGGTAACCGAGGCAAATAAGGGCCCTAGCCAGGGAGTACCCCAGGATGTTGTAGAGCCTCTAGCTGATGCCCAGGCCCCTCATGCTGAAGAGACAGCTCTCTTTGTAGTGCCTCTGCAAGTTATTCCTCTAGGTGAAAGCCCCGAGGACCTTGAGGCCACTTCAGACCAGCCTTCCAAGGGTGCAACAAAGACCAAGTTAAAGAAATAAGCTGCCCCATTATCTTTTTTTATTTCTCTCTCTTTTTTTTTTTTCTTTTTTTTCTTTTTTGGACTATCGTAATGGAACGCTTGGATTAAATATATGCACTTCCCTCTTTGTGTGTTAATTGTCGCTATGGTGGGTTTTGTTTATTCATATAACTTGTGCTTTGATTATTTGTTATTTTTCAACCAACCAGATACATTATCGACTTCTTGGGTCTCAATAGACTTTGATATAGCTAACGGAGTCACATTTAAGGGTTCTGGTACATCCGAACCTCGTCGATCAAATTCAACCATCTCACCACCTTCTGACCAACTCTCCGAATCTACCTTCTCCACCACCACCCCATCCCACTCGAATTGAACCTTTGAAGGCCTCGAAGAACTTCCTGAAATATCCATGTCATTAAGCTCGTCCAAAACAGAGCCCTTAAAAAAGCCTGAAGGCTGTCTCTCGATCTCCATCGGCACCACCACCCTCTTCCCATCACCAAGTTCTAAAACCCACTTGTCCGAGAAGCCCCTTAATTTATTCGAGTCCACACCATTATCAAGTAAGAGATGCCTGATCTGTTGCTGAACCAGCGCATACTCGACAACAGAATTAGACTCCGGAACCACCATATCGGTGCAAGTTGATATATGTGGAGTGGAGACTAAATCAGCATGTGGGTTCTCAGTTTTCTCAAAAATACGACCCTCGTTGACCAGAACTGATTCCGAGAGAGGGGTAGGAGCTGGATTTAGCACTTGTGGTGGATGATAGTGATTGATAGATTTTATGATAGGATTTTGGGTGGGTTGGGTGTATGGTGGATGATAGTATAGATAGATCCTTGGCGGTGTCTCATCTCCTCTTTGCGGATGACACCCTAATTTTTTGTGATGCTGATCTAGATCAGATTTTGATTCTACTTCTACGTATGATTCTTATTTGGTTTGAGGCGGTGTCTAGTTTAAAGATAAATTTGGGCAAGTCAGAATTGGTTCCTGTTGCAATGGTGCATAATATTGACTTATTGTTGACTGTCCTTGGCTGCAAGCAAGGTACTCTTCCAATGAAGTATTTGGGTCTTCCTTTGGGTGCTAAATTCAAGGATAAGACAATATGGAACCCGATTCTAGAGAAGATGGAAAGGAGATTAGCGGGATAGAAACGTTTGTACTTATCCAAGGGAGGTAGAGTCACTTGAACCAAAAGCACTCTATCTAATTTACCCACTTATTTTCTATCTCTTTTCCCTATACCTGCTGCTGTGGCTAACCGAATTGAGAAACTTTAGTGGAATTTCTTATGGGGTGGCATTAGTGATGAACCTAAATTTCATATGGTTAAATGGGCTACTGTTTGTTCCCCCATTTCTTCAGGTGGCTTAGGGATAAGGAAGGTAAGACTTTTTAATGAAGCTTTGTTTGGGAAGTGGCTATGGAGATTTGGGATTGAGAAGGATGCCCTTTGGAGGCAAGTGATAGAGGTGAAATATGGATGTGTATGGGGGGCTGGTGTACCAGATCTGTTAATGGTCCATATGGTGTTGGTTTATGGAAAAATATCAGTTAGGGATGGCCTTCTTTTTCACGCCATATTCTGTATGATATTGGTGACAGGTCTAGGGTGAAGTTTTGGCAAGACCGTTGGTGTGGTGAGACATCCCTTGCAGTCAGTTATCTTGAGTTATTTAGATTTTGCAGGGATAAGAAGGCTAGTGTGGCTGCGCTTATGAAGTACACCAATGGCGTCCTCGTTTGGGATGTCAGTTTCTTTAGGGGTGTGCATGCTCAGGAATTAGAGGCTATGTAAGGTTTTTTGGATACCATATATGGTTCTTCAATAAGGGAGTTTGGTGAGGATAAGATGTGTTGGAAACCTAATAGAGATAAGGGGTTTAAGGTTAATGATTATTATAGAATTTTAGTGGGCTCTACTAACTTCTGTTTTCCTTGGAAAAGTATTTGGAAACAGAAGATTCCTTCTCGAGTAGCTTTCTTTATTTGTACTGCTGCTTTAGGGAAATGCTTGACAATTGACAATTTACGAAAAAGGAAGGTTTGTATATTGGATTGGTGTTACACGTGCAAGTGTAATGGTGAATCAGTTGACCATCTCTTTCTTCATTGTCCGGTTGTTATGGATCTGTGGGCTATGGTTTTGGGTTTGTTTGGAGTAAGGTGGGTTATGCCGCAATCCGTTTTGGGGCTCTTAGCGTGTTGGCAAGGCAGGTTTGGTCGTCATCGAAATGGTTATATTTGGTTAATTGTACCCATTGCTTAATGTGGTGTCTTTGGAGGGAGAGAAATAGTAGGTGTTTTGAGGATATTGAGAGATCCATACCAGACCTCAAGTTATTTTTCTTTAGAACTTTATTGGATTGGTTGGTTGCTATGCAAAACCAATCATTCCCTTCTTTTTTTGATTTCCTTGATTCTTGTAATTTTTGTACTTGATTTGTTGACCCCTTGTACACTCCCTGTGTACTAGGGTGCTCCTTTTTTGATATAAAAAAAACTTATTACTTATCAAAAAAAAAAAAAAAAGTATTGATAGATTTTATGAGTGGATTTCAACTGAACTGTCTACCAATTTGAAGGCGGAGGTTGGTCAGAAACTTGATATTTTTCATTTAGAATCAGGTTGAGAGGTGGTTTACCCTGATGCAGGACAAATCAGAACTCTGTAACATGAAAATTAAACAACAGGATATATAGGGATAGATGACCTAGGAGCAGCACCTAGGCTTGCTTGGAGTCAGCATCAAGTAAAGGAGAAACATTAGAAGTTAGCTCCTTGGGTTGGCTGTAGTCAGCACCAGACCATGGAGAAAACTTCAATAGAAACTTTACTCATCAAAATAATCTCTCTTTAATAGGAGTACACTACTTAGCTTATGTAGGAGTACTATCCCTATTTCTAATTGCTATAGAAAACCTACTTATTGAATTATAAAAATAACCCTAACCTAAATAAAAATACTAATAAAACTAATTAATCCTTTAGTTGTCATTGGCATGAATAGTTGACATGTAACAGACACGAATAAATAGCTGTTGATGTAACTAATCCTTTTGTTGCTATGCTATATGGGAATCACTACAGATTTTCACATGACGGACTCTTTCATTTTTTCTTCCTTCCACAAATAGTCAATGTGAGGAAGGACTCTTCAATGACAAGAGAAAATGATGAATAAAAAAAAAAGTTTTAAATGTTGAAAATCTTTAAGGGATTTGGAAAACTACGAAATATTGTACTAACTTGGGTGCATGTTCATGTGTCCCTTTGTATACAGCCAGTGTACTTGGGTGACTCTTTTTCTTTGATTTTTAATTATTTACTTATAATAAAAAAAATACCCATCGGGTGTATGTGTAATCTATGTGTTGAAAAATAAATTGTTATAGTAGCATATAAAGTCTCTATATAATGGTGGTTAGCTACTTCTTATTAATAAAGTAGGTGGGGTAAGGCAATCTACTAAAGGTTGTTTTTGGTAATTCTATTGGTGGAATACATTCTCACAGAATGCGTTTGAACAAAATGCATTATGATAGAATGCATCCATTTGAAAATTTGTGTTTGGAATGATGCTGAAAAATCTAGTGAAAGGTTATTATGTTGAATATATTTAAGTGTGGTTATGAATTCTTGTAGAATCCCCCCTTTTTTTTTTTTTTTCAATAACAGGTAAATATTGTTGGATGGGTTACTTCATTTTTAAAATAAATATTAAATTTTACATCCCTAATACATATAAAAAGTCCAAAGGTAATTACATTAGTTTTATATATTTAAATACAATTACCATTAGTATAAATCACCTCTCCCAAACCCCACAAAAAATGGGAGTTTTGTGCACTGGCTAAGACATTTTTATAATAACACAAAAATACATAATTCTATAATCCTCATTTACACTCCCTTATGAGCTAGTGGAGCTGATGTACGTGCTTCATGTGTGTGTGACCAATGTGATGCTGCACATTTCTTGCGACTACTGGTTGTCCTGTGACCCAAATGAAATCATTCTTGTGATTTGTACAACCGTCACCAAAAAATAAATATTTAAAAATTAATTATAAAAAAAATTTCAGAGATTGGGCATGTAGTACCAATCATAATAGTTAACAAAATCTATCATGCCAAACACAGTGGACACCGACAAAACCATCTACCATGGTTTTTCCCCCAGTTCTGGCCATGTAAAATATCATGTGTCCACATCCACACACATAATGGTGCCTTAACCATACCTACCTGTGGGCATGGGGATGCCCATGTGTGATTGCTTTCTCCTCCATCTTTGTTTCCAACTTAGTGGGTTGATCATCCCTAAGGAGGAGACTGGAGAGGCCTTTATGTAATAGTGTTGATCACCAAATGCCTAATCAAGGTAAAGAAGTTCTATGGACCAGCTAGGTAGCACCAACCATATTCATGGTTCAAAATACCAAACTATCAATAACAGTTTCCTGGCTGAAACTTAATTGTAATGAAAACAGGGTGTTTTGATGGATCATCGGAAAGAAAGATGATCATGAGTAGATTCTTTAGAAGGCATATAGCTCAAATTAAGGAGACTATGGAAATTGTTTAATATAATTTGATTATTTGCGACAGAGACCAACCCATGACCTTGCTTCAGCATCTTGTTTATGTGGGGAGGTGATGTCACTTAGTCCCAAAATAAAATTATTTAAAATGACCATTTTAAGAAGGGGCCTGTTATCAGGAATTAGTGTAAAACACCTTGTCATGCATCTTATGCAGATAATTTAGGAAACAACGTTCAAGCAATGTCATTGATCCACTCTGCAAATTTAGCTCCAAAAAAGCTTTTCTTTAATTAAAGATCATTGTGAAATCAGAATGGTACAAACTGAAGTTTAAATTACCATTTGTTGGACTGAAGCAAAGCTCCTTGTTTGAGTTATTTTGCTGAAGGTGCAACCATCATTGTGAAAATTAATGATGGCTGTTGATGAAATTCATGCCTTCCATTAGGGTTTTTTATTTATTTTTTGTTTTGTTTTTTGGTATTGATTATCCAGTAATGGATGACATAGTTTGGTGGTTATAACGCTGTTTCTCATAAATTATTACAGGCAATTCAAATGAAAATTACAAAGTGAATGACTTGAATGTTCAAGCTGATGCTTCAGGAGATGACGAGGATGATATAGACTGGGAGGAAGGTTAAAGAGCACAGCTTTTCTCTCCTTGTAGATGGATTAGCATGACTTCCTTTTACCAGTACAGTTTTTGGGAAATTGAAGCTGTGATCAGTGCAAATGTTTCTTCTAACTTGGCACTTTTCTGAATGTTGTTATCTTATAGCCATATGTTATGTTTACCCTCGATTCATGAAATACAATGTGTTCTTGATCTTGGTCTTCTTGCAATGCCTTTTATTAATGTGGATGGAGTCTGCGCTAAGCACCAAAGAATGCATGGCATTGTTATAAATTATGATTCAATGGATGTAATACTCATATTTTTGTTTTGTTTTTGTCAGTAATGGCATGTTTTGTGTAGACAGAACTGTAGAAAAGAGCAGCGGTAATAAATAAGCTTAAGTTTTTTTCAAGATCATCTTCATCCCGTGTGTTCAACACTTATATGGGTAGGCGTTCTGTACTCACTTTTTTTTTAAAAGAAAGTATTTACTCTATTCAGTTGTGCATTTTTTAAGCATTTCCGGAACTTTATAAATTTTCAAAATTCATTTTCCCATGATTAGTTTATGGAAAATTCCGTATGTGTTACAAAGTGAGTCTTATTGTATGGATTTTATAAGTAGAGGCAGGTTGATCAAAACCCAAATCTTGTCTATGTAAATATGCATTCAAGTTATGTATGAAAGCTTTGTTGTCATGTCCCATGTCATTTATGGTCCCTGATGTTGCGCACTTAACTTGGACTAAACCTTAAATTGCTTAAGGCTTTAAATTGAAGGATAATCCAATGGTTGCAAATTTCCTTTTCTTTCTCGTGGGGTGGTCCAGATTTGATATCATAGTTCGGTGTTCTTGGTTTGATATCAGTCTTCGATTCACTAATAAACCCCGAACAAAGTCACTGTTTTAGTCAATCAAATCAAAGACCTCTCCATAGGAAACGAGCTTTAAATTAATTAAGTGATTAGCATTCAAAAAAAAGCATGTGCACCCAGAAAAGCCACGCTAGTCACATTTGGTGGGGTGTGTTTGTAGTTTAGTGGTTGACTTATTAAACCTTTAAACAAAGTTGGTAATCATCGTTTTCCCCTATAAGAATTTAGAGGACGGCCAACCACTCTTTGAAAATTTATGGATCGTAAGGGTTCCCACGTTAAGATGTTTAAAAATCAAATGGTCAAATTTGATCTAATCAGGATCAGCATTGAAATGGTAAAGGTAAACACCTATCTTTCCAATATGGTCTACCCGACAAGAGCCTCTCATTTTGCTAAATCGCATTCAAAGTCCTTTTCCACTTCCGAAAGACATGCACACGGAGTGAGAGAGAGAGAGAGAGAGATGGGGTCATGGGTGTTAAGTTCAACAACCTAGCTTTTGGAGGTCGTGTAAGCACACACAACCATGATGGATCTTTGTTCTAAGCGGGTATATTTATGTATTAGTTGTGCTGCTTAATGTCAAGCAAATGTAGTTCCAGCAGTGTATTTGAGAAGAAAAAAAAAAACAGAAGCTTCGTTTGGTTGGCGATTAAAAAGAAGTTTTTCCTTATATGTATTTGGTTGTGGGACGAAAAATAGAATTATGGAAAACTATTTTGTTTTGTTAAGAAGAAAAATGAGATGATAGAAAATGTTATTTGTATAAATTTACTTTCATGCCTTTATTACATAAAAAAAAAAATAGTTTATAAGGAAAAATGAACATTAATATTAAAAAAAAAAAAAGGCTAAAATGCAAATTGCACCGTTTGGCTGAAATTCATTTCAATTCTCTAACTTTACTTTCATTCAATTGAGTTCTCTAAGTTTCTTTATGACCTTCTCCCCTCTCCCCATGTGTGTGTTAAAAATACTTAGTATTCTAAAAAAAAAAAAAAAATTGAGTTCTCTAAGTTTCAAATTTATTTAATTTAGACATTTTGTCAATTTTTTTTTAAATTGCCATTAAAATAAAATTATTTTTCACATGAAAAATATCTATAAAATTAATAAAAATATTTTATAGATTTTTTATGTGAGAATTTTTTTTTTCAATAGTTAATTGCATACTTAACAGTATTTTTTTAATGGAATTGGACATAAGGCCTGAATTGAATAATTTTGAAACTTAAAGGACTCAATTGAATGAAAGTAAAATTAGAAGATTGAAATGAATTTTAGTCAAACTTAAAGGGTGAAATTTGCATTTTAGCCACACAAAAAAAAAAAAGCAAAAAAAGAGAGGAAATTAATGAGGAGGGAGGAGAAGGATAGATGGGTAAATTCTTATTTAAGACCTCTTTCTTCCTAATTTTCTCCTCAATTTAGAGAAAAAATAAAACAAGCCAAAGTGGTGGACCCGAAGTGTTTTGGTTTCCATACTCCTATTTTTTCACCCAATGACGCTATTCAATAACCCCATTATTTCCCCCCACTACTTTTCCATTTCCAAAATCGCCCCAACCAAATGGGGCTGAAAAGTATTAGTATATAAAACTTAATTATGATCATGGGCATATGGTATTTAAATTTGAAATTTATGAGATCTGTGAAAGTAGTCCATTCTTAACCTCTAGCCGACAAAAGATAAACATATAAAAAAAAAGTCATCTTATCTTAACTTTTTAAAGTACAGCATTCAAAAATACTTTTACACAACTTATTTTTTTCAAATAAAGGAGCAGAGTTTGTGTGCAAATCCTGACGTAAACCAAAAGAAACAGAAAAAGTAAATCAGTAGATAAAAACAAAAACAAAAACAAAAAATGCAACAAAATAAAAGAGAGAAGGTTTGAGTCTAATTGAAGGAATTGTTTTCTCCCATGCAAGCTTTAGCTTGTTCCAACATACTTATAAGCGTGTGCATTTACATTTTATATAATTCCACGCAATTGTTTATTGAAACACATTCAAGGCCATTGCTTTGTGATACTAGGGTCAAACCCTCACATATTCATTAATCATTATGCTATGAAGATAGAGGACAAATCTATTTCCTAATATAATTATAAAAGGTCGGCTAAAACAAAAATACTTTCTTTCTTGATGTATGACTTTTCCTTTTATTTATTTATTTTTATAATTTCATTCTCCCTGTTATATAATGTGTACTCAAAGTTAGACCAGACAGTTCCTCAAAAAAAAAAAAGTTAGACTAGACTGTGTTGAGACCAGAGAATCCTGCCAACTGTTTCATGCATTGACAATTTACCATGTAACGTATGCTTGGATTAATCATGAAATATTAATTTTCAAGGAAAATACATATATAAAAATATAGTAGCCTATGATAGGTGTAATAAACTAATAATTGACAAATTAGCTTGCATGAGCATGACTAAGAATTTGTAAAATGTCTTCTGTAAATTTCACGCATCCTATTTGCTTAATTAATAATTTTCAATTCATACATTTCTCGGACTTTTGTGCCATAATGTTCAATTTTCTTCTGCTGTTTACAATGAAAAAACTGAACCATTTCATGCTTTAATTTAGGTACATCTGATAAAATTGGAACGATACGAAGAGTCAGGTAGTCAACAATTTAAGTACTATCAGTTCTTATTTCAATTAAGTTCACTATGATAGACATTATGAAACAGTCTCTATTTTTAGACATCGAAAAAATTTAATAATATCTTGCAAATTTTTAACAACAATAATAACAAAGTCTTAATTAGTCTCAAAATTATGGGATTGGTTATGAATATCCTCAATAGAATAATGGAATCGTTTATGTGTATTATTCTCCATCATTCTATTATATCCAAAATTATACTTTTTATCATCTTCTTAATTACTAGTAGTGTTATTTTAGGCCTATCTCTTCTTTTCGTTTCTTCGAATTCAATCAAATTACTCTTTTTTACTAGTGCATTAATCGCTCGATTTTGCACATGACCAATCCATCTCAAGCAACTCCCCCTCTTTTTTCATCAATGGGGAGATATTCACATCTTTAATTGAATCTCTTCATTTCATATTCTATCTTTCATTGTATCTCCGCTTTTCTATCTTTATATTATTATTTAACAATGCTCAATTTATGAACATATTGTTTATTAATAGACCAACATTCAATACCATTACCATATAGCATGATTGGTCTCTATATATAGTAGTTTTATTAAAAAAAAAAATTTAGCTTAATACATATTCTATGACTAGACAATATTCTTGATACACTTTTTCACTTCATTCACTTGCTTTTATCATATGATTTACATGTTCTTCAATTATAGGATCAATTTATAAAAAATGACTATCAACTTATCACAACCTCCTCCTTTGTCCAAGATTGGGACTAGCTGTGAACCAAAAAAAAAAAAAAAAAATTCAAATATTTAAAAATTAAAAAACTAGAAACATTGATGAAAGTTCACATGTTGATAATAACCCCTAAACTACAAATCTCTTAACTTTTAAATGAAAAATTACTCCACTCGCATATAGGTAAAGATATTAATGGGGGCGAGAATATTGAGTTCAAACTTAGTAGAAACCTCTATTATTTTTTGTGTCACCATGATTATGTAGATTGATTTGGATAATTGTGTTGAATAGATAAAATGTTCACTAGATTGAATTGAGCAATATAAGTAATTAGGAGGAGTACTTATTGTAACTTGACTATATTCGACATGTCTTTATTTTAAATGCTCATTGTTGTGAGAAAAATCAAATCATGGGATATGTGTTAGTCTTAAATTAAAAATTTTCTTATAGTCATTCTAAACATGACAAATGACACGACAGGTAAACTACACTTGTAGAAGCATGGAAGTGATGTGCCAACATATATACATGGCAGTTCTCATAAACAGCCATTAGCTCATAAAAAGAGCATGCAAAAAGAATGTGGTTTCAAAGCAGCTTTTTGCAATTAAAAACTACCATATGATGACGCAATAAGTGCCATTCAAGCCCTAGTAAAGAGAGACACTTGAAAAAACTAATTGATAATAACCATCGAACATTAAAGAGAGAAAGGCACTTGTAAGGAACAACAATCAGAATCCGCTTAGCCTTAAGTTTAAATAGAAGGCTCATTTAATTTTCAAGGAAGGACACCCCTTAATACTGAAAAACATATGCATAAATCACTCTTTTGTAAAATATAGTTCCTTAGGGGATTCTTTCATAGTTCATAGGGTTTAAGAAGGTGTTCATGCTTGTAAGTATGAATATACATATTGGTAATCTTGTTACTCAAATTAATCTTGTTTATTGAAGTTTAATTCAAGATCTCTGTTGCTATTCTCATTTGATCTGAAATATGTTTACTTCGAACCAATTTGATGTTAGTGTGATAATCTAGACTTTGATCTATTCACTACGAACCTTCGAATCATTAATTGTTGTTAGGCTTCGATTTGATTTATTAGCAATCTAATTCATTTCAGTGAGATCCAATGGAATTAGAAATGACTTATAATTCAGTTTTGGTACACGATAACTTAACATTTTCTTTATTTGATTTTGTTATTTTTCATTGTTACTTGCATTTTCTACAAAAAAATTTCTCTTAATTAAGGCATCCAAACTCTATCCCTAATCTACAAAGTCAAATCATCCACCAAACGAATAAATATTGCATGTATCAATTTTTGTGTTTCATTTTATGTTTCATCAATCAATGTTTAAAATGAAAAAATATATATCAAATATATAACATACCATAATTGGTAGAACACAAAATGTGGTGCATAAGATTTGCATTCCCATCTTCAGCCAAAAAAAAAAAAAAAAAATTGTATTCCCATCAGACTACCAGTTTGAAGCTTGAAATAAGGCATTGAACCATTTGCAATTAATACATTCAGTGACCACATTTAGAAAATATTAATTCGAATCAAAGTGTATGGTTGGGATTGAGATAGAAAAGAAACAAGGGAAATTTTAATGGATGCCTAAAGGGTATTAATTTAAAATTTATTTTTAGAAATTTTTTATGAGAGAAAAGAAAAAAAGTAATTAATTTTTTAATTTTTTTTTAAATTTCCTATGAAAGTGATGTCAAATTTTTCTAAAATAGATTATCAACAATTGCCCAAATAGCACCCGTTAACATGACCCAATAAACAAATTAGAAAACAAAAATTATAAATATAGATTCATAAGGCTCCAATTTCACCTTAGTTGATTTTTTGGGTCTGATTTGCTTGCTTACCTTTTTCGAATCATATATATAATATTATGGCGTCACCTCTACACTGCCCCATCTATATTTTATTTGTTCTGGTCATCCCAATATATAATTCAAGGTTTGACAATCTGCCTTTAATGGCCCTCTGTTCCTTGAACGCTAAGGAAGTTTCATTGGAAGTAGAATGCTCGACAATTCTGCCCCCTCTCCGCATCAACTGGACCTTACAAAACTCTCTCTCTCTCTCATATAATAAAATACCCTAAAATTTTTACCAGAGTCTCATGGAAGCAAACACTCTCCCATGTCAACCTTCTGCAACATTTCTTATGCTAGCCTAGCTGCTCATTCAAGCTGTCATCATAGCTTCCAAAACCTCCTTACTTCCTCTAAAATCCCAATCTCTCTCATAATTCACATATTCTCTCTCTCCATGCACTCCCTTCCTTCTCTTCCATTCTCTCCACCACCATGGCTTTAAAGCTAAATTCTCGTCTCTTTACTCTCATTCTTTGGCTCTCTCTTTTCCTGTTATTCTTTCATGGCATGTGGGTCACTTTCAATACCAAGAATAATAGAAGCATCCACAACAACCAAATACCACTCTCTCATCAAACTACTACTACTTTGAGTAACAGGAAAGTATTGATTAGCAAAATCAACTTCTCCCAGTTCCTCCAGCAGCAGCAGCAGCAGCGGCATCTCGTGGCTGCGCCGCCTGAATCAGCTGGAACAGAGATCGACCCACGTTATGGTGCTGAAAAGCGCCTTGTCCCAACTGGTCCAAACCCTTTGCACCATTGAGGTTTTTCTCATATATATGTTTTGATGTTGTTGTAATCTTCTTCATTCTTCCAAAAAGAAAAGGGAAAATCTGCTAAGAATTATTACATTATTACTTGTATTGTATCAATTGTAAGTTTTTTCTTTTTTTATATATACCTCAAACTAAGAAGTCCTAATTCAGATTTATTCATTCTCCATTTATATGGATAAATGTATGTTTTAGTACATATATATGTCTGTGTCTAAATCTAATATGAATGAGTAATTACTTTCCAGTGCTCAGCCAAGTAAAAATATTTTTAATTCACAATCATCTGTTTAATATATATGTATGGAATTGTAATAATCATTTTATTATATATAAAATACATGATCATTAAACTTGAGGTTTGATAATGCAAAGAGATTTTTTTGATCAAGTTGATCTATTCTGGTATGAATATGAAAGTTGAAAGATGCCAGAGTGGCTGTGACGGCACGGCACGTCATGGGAAGCAGAAATTTAGCTACATTGCGAAAGTAGCTAGGAGACATTTTCATATTGTGAAAGTAACTTATTAGAAAAGTAGTATTTCATTGTATACTCACAAGTTTCGAGGCACGGGGTTGACTAAGATGCATTACGATCATTACAGATTGGTTAGGAAAATGACTTGATTAAAATATTGTGTACTCTACAACTGTTGGATTGTAGAGAGTTAGAACTTGGAACCATTGGGGTTGAAATATATTGAACATTCATGATTCACCACATTGGATCCTAACTTGGGTTTCTAGTATTCTGACCCAAAATGCTTAACATTTATCCTTCAAGGTCAATTCCATTGGTATGTTTGTTGTAGTAATAACCCTTTTTATTCCTTTTGAGCTTCATGACCATTCAAATTTCAACATAGGGTTGGTATTAGTTTTAAAAAGGGTAAACCACTCCGTTTCTCTCCTAGGACTTTGTTTTGATTTTAGCTAATCCAATATTGCCACATGGTCCAAGATCGTTGGTGTGAGAATGTCCAATTGCCACTAAAATTTGTTTTGTGGGATTTGGAATTGTGTTTGTGGACTAAAGTTCTGTCACCTGTGTGTTCTATCATGATCTGATGTGAAACTGTTACTCAGCTTTATCATGGTTGACTTTGATAAAATTAGTGGCAACACCACTTGGTCGTGGAGAATTCTCTTTTTTTAGGCCATGATAAAAGTGCATTTTGACAGAGAGCAACATGTGGCAATCCAATTCTCTCTTAAAATCAATGACAGAGAATAGATTTTCATTTACATGTTGCACATTATTATATACACCATTGGTATTCCGTATTCATTCAAAACCAGAGTGTGTGAAATGCCAAGTCAAAGATAGCCTCCCTTCTTCTCCAAAAAAAAATGCCCCCCCTTTTTCTCTCTTGTGGTAATAAAGCTTATTTATTCGAAAAAAAATGGGAAAAGATTAGAAAAAGAAATGCCAAGACACCAACCGGATAAACAATAGTGGCCAGCTATGATTGACAATTCAAAAAAAAAAAAAAAAAAAAAAAAAGAATAAATGCGAATTTATTGAGAAAACACAAAAAGGAAGAGAAATTGGCCTTATTGCCTTATGAACTTACTATAAACGTACACAATCTAAATTGATATGATCCTAGAGTTTCACATGAATTAAGTGTAAATTTAAAGATGTGTATATATACTCTTAGGCACCCTCCCCTTACAAGCTGGTTTTTAAGGGTGAGTTTTGCCTATGAGTTTGTAATATTTGGTATTAGAGCCAACCACCACCTCGAATAATCAGGCGTAGCTTATTGAGTATGAGATCAAATGAGTTACAGTTTTGTGGTTGGATCTTGGAAGGGGTGACATCTGGGTCAATGTTGATAGAATGAGCCATCGTGGACGTCGGTTGTGAAGTCACGTCAAGTAATCGGACGTATCCCATTGAGTATGAGATCAAGTGAGCTGCGGTTTTGTGGTCGGATCCCGAAGGGGGCTATTGTCGGGTCAGTGTTGCTAAAGTGAGCCGTCATGGATGTTGGTTGCGGAGTGTGGTGGAATATATGTTATGATCTTAGAGTCCTACATAGATTAAGTGTAAGCGTGCGAGGACCGTGCAGCTCACTGGTGATTTTCACGGCATCATCAGATTTCAATTTATTTTTTCGAGCCTAGAGTTTACATATTTCAAACAAGTATATAATACAAATAAAAACAATCAATATATAGTCATTAACATTTAAATTTAAAAACTTAATCTAAATATAAGATATTCACCACCGCACATCCTTGGTGCAATGGTCACTCTACAAGTATAAGTAATTGTGAGGTGTGGGAGGTAAGGGATGAGGTTCAAGTTTCAGGAGGAAGCTTCACACACAAATATAAAATATTCAAACGGATAATTTGAATACCTAAAAGTAAAAGGAAAAAAAAAAAATTTAAGTTATTAATAGTAACAGTATGATCATATACTTAAAACTTTTTAAATGTTCATTTTAAAGAGGTTGTACAATGGTTTTATTATTAAAATTACTAAAAACTATTATAGATTTTATTTTCAACTATCAAAAGATTCGTTGATTGCAAGAGCACCTAAAAAGTATATTACATTGTATAAGATTTTTTTTTTTTCCTTTCATTTATATAGAAAAAGAAATGTAAAATTCAGCGCATTTAGTTAGGAATCATCGCAATAATGTACTAGTTTTAAGGCCACATATTAGATTTTTATTTATTTATTTATTTGACTACATTAGGAGAGTCACAAGTTATTTTCATATATTATTAAACAATTAGAATCTTAATTTTTAACAACCCTTGGCTCCGCCCTTGTGCTCAAAAGGACCACCAAATCCACGGCGTGCACAAGAGAATTGGCCCAAAGATTGTCGATTTTGAAAGGTTTAACTTATGTACGTAATTATTTGTTTTGCATAGTTGCTTTACGACCAAAATAAAATGTCATAACATTTTTACAACAGTTGAAGTGTCAGTCCATCATAAATTATAATAAAAATATATAAAATAATAAAATATTCTACCAAAACTTACCGCATCTAAAAACATAGATGTTGTAAAATATTTGACATTTTGCTGTGTTCCTAAACTTTCCCGTTATTCACTATGAACAATGCTTATGAGTATATGGAAGTTGCGTATTCTATGTTATCCCATACTTATGATATGAGTTGATAATTGATATTGGCATGTCACATATAATGTAATGTGACCCAAACCATATCTGTCGGCTCATGCAGTCAACTTTCAAGTTTAACAAACCCCAAACCATCTCTCTCGGCGTGTTTTCGCGCAAGCACAATGTCAACTTCTGGACCGTTCTGGTACCAATGGTCCAATGCCAATTGCCTTTTCCCCAAGGCATTAGATTAGCTATTGTCTAGTTGTAGAGAGAGTTCTTATAAAATTGAATACACATAAGTATTCTTGTTTTCTAAACAAGAGCAATAACAAGCTACTTGATTAGAAATCCTCTTGCCGAGCTTAGAAACTTGAGTTTGTTACTAAGTGGGGCATTAAGGTAGTTGAAAATATAGTGAAATTGGCTTAGTTGGGATCGTGTGATTTGCTGGTATGGAGTCTACCTTAGCATGCCCTCTTGTCCTTGGGTTAATGCGCACATAAAAAATAAAATAAAATAAATAAATAAATAAAAAGATCAATCTCTTTCCTCAAACTTTATCTCTTCTTGGTTAAAGACGAGCTTATTCTTCTTGCATGATTATGCTGCACTCTGTATACCCTTTTTGTGTATATATATATATATATATATATATATATATATATATATATATTTAATAGATTCTTCTTACTCAAAATGATTTATTAAGGAATTCATCACCGAGAATGATTTGCTTGGATACCATGTAGAAAGTTGAATTGCAATTGTATAGAGTATTGGTAGGAACACAATACATATTGTAGGGGAGGATTTTGTTCTACCCCCTGCAAGCTTATTGTCCTCTTTGAGGAGCCAAGCCCGCAAGGTTTTGTTCTCAGTACCGAGTGTGGAAGTTCAGGATTTTCACCTCAGGCCAAGGGCTTTGCCTTGTAGCCATTTTGGCTTGACACCTTTGTCCCACATCGGCAAGAGATGCACCTCACTCATGCTTTATATGCCCTTGGAGCTTGCATGAGTGTACCACTACTACACATAGTAGTAGAGGCGTGCCTTGCACTTCGGTGTTGGCAACAAAACCGTGCGGGTGCAGAAGGCCCTCAAAAGAATTTGCAACTTTACATAAGATGAATGAAATTATTGTATTACAAATAATGCTAGACAAGATGAATTTCATGGATGGTTTTTCCCAAATTCTCTCTCTCTCTCTCATTGTCACCTACAATATTCTTTTTCATTTGAGGAAAAGGAGAGTGGACCATGGAGCCGCAAAGGCAATTGCAACTTCCATGCATACCAAAGATTTAGTAGTCACTACATCACAAGTTACCCGATGCCTCACGACTCCTCTTAAGGTTCTTAGAATTACTTGCTTGTCTAGAATCTCCTTTTCCAATTTTCAAAAATTAGGCCACCTTTCCCACTATAGCTTTCGTCAGCATTGACATTCAGTAAGATCTCTCTTTTTGGATGCTCGAAAGGGAGAGAATGTGTTAGTGCATGAGAACGACAACATAAACAGTCTGGTTAAGAATAGTAAACACAGTGGAGGTGGACTACCCCACTTTGGATAATTGATTGAATCCTTCCGCAAGATATTACAGTTCTTCTAAGACCATAACTTTTGTGCCACAATTCTGATGTAGTTAATTATATAAATGGTTGTCTGCCACTTTCACATAAATTGATCACTTTTTCTCCACCAATTACACTCAAAGTTGTGCCACAAAAGTTGTCCACAGACTTTCTGCATCCCAAAAGCTAAAAATTGGCTTCTGTGTCTAGCTCTAGGCACAAAGTAAATGAACCATTCACTTGGCATGGAAAGATCTGACCAGGCCTGGCTTGCAGACACGCACATAACATGAGCATCTATGATGAACAAATTATGTTAGCAGTATTTTGAATGACTAAAATGGCATATCAGAATCTAAGGTCATCAGAATCAAAGTCAAAATGGGGTGAAAAGTATTGATAAGATTTGATCTCTAGCCTTTCCTTTCTTTGTATAATTTGTGTTTTATGAAAAATATGATTTGAACATTTCATGTGCTAATGTAATTTGTTCAAGCTAAAATTGATGCCGCTACTCAGTAAAAATTAAATTTCTATGGACATTTAAAAAGAAAAAGGGGGGCGGGGGGATGATCTAGCTATTCAAACTCTAAGATCATTATGCACATGTACAACGAAATCTGGCAACCATCACAAAATAACCGTGCCATGCCTCTACCTTCAGTGGCAGGAACATTTGCAGTAGGCATAATGTAATCAACTACATGATGAACACTGCGCCAGTTCCTCAAGGAGGGTGACAACATCATCTGATGATCCAAGAAGATATCGTGCATTTGATCGCTTTCGTCCAACAGCACAAGAGAAATAATTGTCACCTTTGAGATCAAGTACTGAAGAACCCTCATATAGTGATGTTTTATCTTGCAATATAGGTTCTGGTGCAGTCCCACTTCCATGATTGGCTGCTTTCTTTTCTAAAGCAGACAAGGAACGTTGTTTCCTTAGGCGAGCTGCTTTAGACCCACTTTTACTGGCTGAAGTTTTTGGCATGACAAGATTGGCTACCATGGCTCTCAATGCAGGTGGTGATTCAGAAGGAAGCTCTGGCTCAAAAAATGTATAGACATCTTCATCCTGAAGCATCAAAAGCAGATGCAATACTTAGTATTTCCATCATTCACATCTGATTACAAAGAAACATTTTTCAGTGTATCAGGTTCCTTATCCTAGAATTATCTTGAAAAACTATGGAAAAACTATGGAAGCTTTAAAAATAAATCTAGCATGGTGAGAAATGTTCAATATCTGAGGATTAGCCACCAGTGTTTTTAAAAGAGAACAGTGTACAAAATAAGAAATGCTCGAAATTAATAATTATGTTTTTTAGAATGTAGAATAGTAGATACAACGATTAAACCTTACAAATATAGTCTCCTCAACAAGTTATGAGAGTCAAAGCTACTGGTATAATAGGGCGTCTCAATCTTTTTTCTTTTTCTTTTTTCATTGTAAGACAGATGTCTCAAGTTACCATTCACCAATCCATTCTGTATAAACATCTTGCACAAACTGTATACTTTAAGGCACTTCCACCCAACAAGAAATTTGCTTACATTTTCCTCATTGTCAGAGGAAGAGAATCCAGCTCCATCAGTTGACAAGATTATGAATAATGGCACAACAATCCATATCATTTAAAATTTGATTAAGGACTCTATTGTTCGTAAATCATGGTTTTCGGTTTAAGAGGTATATGCAACTCCAGCACCCATGCAGGATTGATTTCATGACCTCACTCTAACCCATGCTTCTTTTTTTGATGATAAGTTCACACTCGAAGCCAGGCTTATGACAAGAATAAGCCATTTAGTTCAAAAACCATTGGCTCCTCTAGAATACACTCCATAACCCATATGTTTCACTTCATATTTTAAATCAGTATTCTATGTGAAAACATAGCCATGGAGTGTAAGTTGGGACGACAAAAATAATTGTTTTGTACGCTTACTAACAGTTTGTAACTGCTTCTTATACATAAAGGTCGAAGTAGAAATAAATATTGTGAATGAAAATTCAGCAAAGATACAACTGCTCTGTCTTCAAATCAAAACATTCATATATAAGAATACTTCTAATGACAGGAATGCTCCTCTTAAAATTAAAAAATTAATGAAAACACACCTTTGCTATAAAGTGCCCAATACACAGGACATAATCAATAGGTGACTTCATGCCTTTGTAATGAACTATCTCTCCCAAGATACGATCAATAGCTGCACCCTGTATGCACATAAAATCATTGAAAATGAAATACTGACATGTGATTTTTTTTCCTGGTTGCAAATGGAATAACATGTGATATGAAAAGGCACAAAACAGTTATGAAAAGACTCCCAGCTACCTTCGTAACACCAACTGCTCGGACCTCAACAGATCGGCCACCTTGGATGACATCAACAGATGCATTGGAAATTGGACCTGTCCACAGATGCTGCAACATATCCCTTGCTTGAAGCCTTCCAAATTCAATATCTAATGTGGTAGTTACATTTTTACAAAGATTAATCAGCAAATGAACAAAATAACAAACACAGCACAGTCAAAATATCTTAACCAAAAGAAAGTATGGGCATATATATATTTTCTGGTACCTGCGTACTTGTAGTTCCATACAAGAGAAGTTTCACGAACCTCAAAATGGGATCGAGGTGTTCTTTCAGTAAAATACTCAAAAACATGCTGAAATCATAAACAAAGCATCAGAAGTCATAGAAGTCAATAAACCTTCATGTAAATAGTACTACTTGTAATTTTTTATTAAAAAATCATGTAATTAATATACAAACCTTAACACTGTCAACCCAATCCATGTGTAAATTTTCTGGCATTGTTGTCATCCATTTGCCTTTGGTAAGACGTAAAAACATCCCATTTTCTGCCGCCAACCACATGTTGTATTCGCCAAAGTTCTGAACAAGAAGTTATTAGTCCTAAAGCATAATTTACATGTGACAGTATTGTTAGAGAATTCAAGAAAAATGAATGTACATCGTCCAAGACAGTTCTGTCACAGCCACTGAGGACAACAATTGTTGTCTTTGGGTCATCACAAAGCTTCTTTAAAGGTTCCTTTATATCTGGGTGCAGTTTAAACTCCAGTTCTTTTATTTGACCATTTCTCCCTAGGGCATCCACTGGTTCAGTTAAAGTAGAATTGAATCCCTGTGATGTGAAAGCACAATGATAAGGAATTTATTATATGTGGTATTGAATAATAAATTATGTAATTGAGTGAAATATGAAGTGAACTGTTAAAACACAGACAGATTGTCCAGTGAAAAAATAATTACCAGAATAAGCAATCGATTATTTGATTTCAAATAACGATCAACGGCAATATTCGTTGGAAGTAAAGGTGGAACTTGTCTTGTCCTAAGTTGAGCTTCTACAATGGTATCATTGAGTTCACTAAATAAAAAGACAACTACAGAATTAGAAGAAAGCATGAGAAAGATTTAAGTTGAAAAAAAGAAAAGAAAAGAAAGGTGAAAATGCAACAAAAGAAAAATGGTAGAAAATTTTATTCTAGTGAATGAGAAAACAAAACAAACAGTCACGTGTAACCATAAACAGCTTTTTGGAACTTTAAGCAAATTCAACATAGGAAGTGAACAATAAAACTATTTCAGTATCAATGCCAATAGAACCATTGCAAACAATGCAACTGCCAATATGCCCCCCACCTCTCCCACTCTCTCTCTTTGGCTGCCATTTACATGGGTTGTTGTGGCAAAAGGTCATTGTTGTCACTTCATCTATATTTTAACTCCTTCAATGAAAACAAATGAGGCTATGTGGGAGACATTGATATAACTTTCTTCTCTATATCCATGTATCCACTCCCTACAAACCTAGATTCGGGACTAGAAAACGTAAATGACACCACCCTGCAGTTAAACTATTTTATTTTATTTATTATAATATCTTATGCAACAGAAATATACTTAAGCATAACCTATATCCCTTTAGAAATTAGAATTTACTCTTTTCCTATACAGAGGTCTGATAAGATCATGCAGGTGACATAGAATCCTCCCAAGATTGCATGAGATAGGTGAAAAAACATTGAGAAATTAACATCTTGAAAACAATAGTGCACATTTTTCTCATTAGAGGAACATATAAGGGGGGTAAAGAAAACTGCTCAGGACCTTTTTTATTCCATCAGTAACCATGTAAGAGCTCATTTGTTGCAAATTGAACTTAATTCCTTCCTTGTATGTGTATTACGGAGAGGGTGTAAATGCCAAACAAATAGACAAATACATAAACAGGACTGCAGTTCAAACTCCATGCATAATGAGCAATTTGCAGAACCAAGAATATGATCAACACCTTACAAAGGTTGCAGCCCATTCTTGAGATGTGTGAGTTGTCACGTGCTTGAAATTGTGCTGGTGCCTTTTTTCTCTTTCATCAGCTGGCATATCCAACGCGTATTTAATGGAAGCAGCAACGTCAGTGATGTTCCAAGGGTTTACCAAAATAGCTCCAGCGCCAAGAGACTGTGCTGCACCTGCAAACTAGAAACAAAAAGGAAGATTTGACAAAAGTCCAACTTGATAATATCTCTTACCTGGACTATTAGCAGACTTAAATTGCATTTGCTGAAACAAATCAGTAAACCTTTTTTTTTTTATAAAGAAATTCCAAAATTCCTTAAATAACTAAAAAGTCATTCTCCTACTCACATCCTGCATAAAATTCCAAAACAATGAAGCAGTACAGCAAATCAGCTGCAACCACTTAACTATAAAACAGTCTTATAGAAAGCTGCTTGCCTTTGGTGAATTAAAATCTCTCATTCACCATGTTTCTCGATTACTACTAATTCTTCCAAAAAAGTATATAGCAAATTACTCATGGTAATGTTTTCTGATGATAAGAATACCAGAAACAGGTTTCCAAAGATTATATCCTTGAAAAATGTCCACCAAAGTATTCAAGGAAAGTTCATCAAGTCTCAGGATTCCACTGAACAGATCAAAGTCCATTGATATTCTGGGATAGAAAATTTTAGATTTGTCTTCATTCCTTTATTAATTGATATTTCAAATCAATTGAAAGTCAATGAGAAGATATTTTACGTTACACCATTTCAATGATACAAGTTTCATAGGATTAAGTTAACATTTTAAGTACCTATTTATTTGAGTTGGAAAATCTCAAATTCCAGAGTAAAATTTGAGGATGAGTATCATTCTCGAGGGGTTTGTTGTAGGGCAAAACATAGGGTTCTTTTTTTTTTTTTTGGGCAGCTTCCCGAATTTTATGATTTAGAGTTTTATTTCCTTGATTCTAGGTTTTTTTATTTAAAAAAAAAAAAATCCAAACCAAATCAAAATCCTATTATTATAATGTATCAACTCAAAATCTATTTAGGAACATTTTCACTATGAAAATAAGTTTCTTGGACCCATTGAATAAGCCTAAAACCTCTAAATTGGAAAATAACGATTCATATTTCAATAAAGTTGATTTTCTCTCATTTGGTGGATTCCTAAGTTTTTACTCGTGGAGTCCAAAGTTTATTTTACATATCAAAAAAATAAGTTTTTACTTGTGGATTCAATGAGTCCCTAAAGTATTAAAGGGTTTGCACCTAGCTAGAAAAAAAATCTAACCCTATCACATTTCCATTCTCCATCAATTTCTAATTAAAATTCAAACATAATTTTTAAAAAATAAATAATTTGGATCCTAACAGTGATTACAATAAGCTTTAAGCCTCAAATACGTTTTTAAGCTTACAACAAATGTAGTCAAAGGAAAAGGTAACCTTAAGGCGCCCCAAGTCATTGTATTTGCCCAAGTGAAGCCAGGCACCAAGTTCTAAATATAGTTATTATGCATATAATGAATCTAAATCATATGTATTTTTGATAAGTAAATCTAAATCATATGTATTTAATGCTGATGCCTAATGCTTATTAGAAAAATTCAAACTGATAGGAGGCTGTATTAATTAATCTAATAATAAACTTTACAACAAGCTTATATAAACAACTTTAGAAAAAAATTCGAATCTATAAGATTATATGTTGAAATTTTTTATTAAAAAAAAAAAATCAATTTCTAAATTGATGAAGAAAGAGAGTGAGACGGAGGGAGAGAGCATAAAGCAAGAAAAAGAGACATCTACTAACTTGAATTGAAGTACAAAACTACTCTTTTTTTTCAAATCACAAAATCACCCTCAGTTTTTTTATATTAAATTTCATTAAAGCTCTTGCCTCAAGTGCCTTAAAATTTGTTTGAGGCACTCAAGCACTTGCCTAGGCTCTAAAGGCAAGTGCTTGCCTTAGAAAACTATCCTTTATCTCAGGGCTTCAGAGGCACTATAGTGGAGACTCACCATGCCCAAGTGCGTAGATGAGTACCCAGCTTGCCTTTGACTACACCACTTACAACCAGTTCATCAACAACTAAAAGAAACCTTTCATAGATGTTAACTTCCTTTATCATCCTCATTCTATTATGTTTTATCATGGTCTCTAGCCAAAGTGCTACTTTTTTTCTTTTTTTTTACTGAAGACAAAGTTTAGCTCCAAACTGGTTTGGGGCTATCTTTCCCAACCCACTAGGTGACAATTTATAAGACCATCCATGTGTATTATTTAAACAAGTCACATGACTCATTAAAAAAGTCATGTGACTAAAACTATACACTGATGGTCTCTTCAATTGCCACATTATGGGATGGAGGAAGATAGCTCCAAACAAGTTTGGAGCTAGAGTTTTTCCTTTTACTTATAGCCAAAACGTCTATGCTTGCAGCATATCACTTGATAATAGCCACACTTTGGTACCAACGTAACCAACCAACCAATAATCTTACATAAAACCAAGTAATTGGCAAGCTTACCTCACTTAGAATTAGAACGCCTTTCTTGGAAGCTTGGCAGGCAACAAACTCATAGCTGACAAGATTCATCCCATCCCTTAAAGATGTAACAAGTGCTACATCTACACAAAAAGAAGTGAAGAAAAAACGTTTTAAGTGCAAACTTCCAACTAAACACAGCCTTTCATTCATACAACAGTGAAGAGGATTGGTTGATTTCATCTCCCTATTGATGGCTATCCTGCTGGATTTTGGTTAACCATAATGGCTGAATGCATCCCAACATGTAACAAATGTTGCTAAAATTTGGGGAGGGCAATAAGCATGTCGTGCATTTACCATTTTAGAAAGCTGATACCAACACTTTATTCAGTAAATGAAAACAATTTTAAAACATTGTTCATAGTGACAGTAACATCTCCTTTACAATTATCATTTGGTTAATGTGCTCACAATACTCCATTGGTATGCCAGAAAAAAAAAAATCTATATTACCAATTTCCAGAAAATTGTCTTAATTTATTAAGGACAAGCAAAGGAACATGCTACTCAAAATACAGAGAGCAGAATACACATAAAGGAATTAAGCAACAAGAACCAAAAAAATAATAATAAAGAACACAGGCTTGCCAGAAGATTTTATTGCAAAGTTAACTGGCACAAGAACACCAGAAACAATATGGATTAGGAATTTTAGTGGTCTAATTTGTGTCCTCTTACTATTTCAACACCTCAGCCATGTTAAATAGGGGATACAAGAGGTCAACTAATTGTCACCAAAGTTGAACTTAAGGCAAATGATTAAGAAATAAAGACAATAGAATTATGACTAATTGTTACGGCACAAAAATGAGTACCAGTAACAGCATATAGTGCACATAACGCGTGAAAGTCAAGAGATCGATCCTGTAAATAAAGAAGAGAATGCTTTAGATATCTTCACATTATCAGTCAACAAGAATAGTTGCAAGGGAAAACGTTTAGTAAAAATGTACCTAAAAGACTTATTGAGGTATAGTAAGAATAAAAAATTGAAGCAAGAAAGACCATCAATGTGATGATATTCACCTAATTTTCAGCTTCTGCATCATCCATATGTGCCAATTTCACACAACTAAGAATAATAATAGCTACAATTCTCAAAAGTGGTTCATTTTTGTTTTGGTAAGTATCAAAAGTGATCTCATATTAGATGAAATTTATATGTAACTTTCTTTCTAAAACAAAGCAGTGCAACTGTGCCTTACACCCAATCCCAGAAAAAAAAAAAACAAAAGAAAGAAATGAGCCCTACCAAAATAATTTTGAAATTCTGAGGTGATTACAAATGTCTAAGCATTCAAATAAATAATTATGTTGCAATAAAGCACATTCTGACTGCTGATTAGTATAAATATTTTATTATATCTTAAACTAGTAAATTTCCATCTAAAAGGCCTTAATAAATTATAGACAATAACAAAAATCGTATACATGATGTGAACCCTTGCTAACCATTCAAGGAAGTTATTGTTTGATTCTATGTATATCATTTTATAATTAACTGGATTGAAATAAAAGTTGATAAGGTAAAGACAAACCAGATGATGTATTGGAACTGCAGTCAGAGTTCCAAATCTTCCATTAATGCGTCCAACAATCTCATGAACCTGGCTTGTAAGCTTTTGATCTATCAAAGAAACAAGTACGCTGTATTGATAGTGGTTTCTCTAAGATTAAAATAAGATTTTGGAAGTTTTGAATTTTATATCCAGCCCAGCAGAGCAAGTACTTCCAATTAAAACCCTCAGAATGATACTTCTATAAATTAACTTTATTAAAATAACTACTTCTATAAATTAACTTTATTAAAATAACCACAAACAAAGGCATGCACAGCATGACACTGTTGTAGGGCAAGGCGAACCAAGAAAAAATGAACATTGATGATGATAACATAATCAACCAGCCACCCAAAACACTCTCATGTAACTACAATATAATTGTCAACAATGAATCTTAATTGACCAATTTAAAGCATATAGGTAGCACTAAAAAGTGTCACATGAAAAGATGGGGGAAGGGGGACTGGGGAACAAAAAATAAAAAGTCGTAGATTCTTAATCAGGATATTTTTATATAAGTAACAAAGATCTTTTCTTTTGCTACACAATTCAGCTAGTTTGCTATAAAGCTGGACGGTTTTAGAAATCTTTGGATGTGGTTACAGAGTGCAGGTATAGATAGGGTTAAATGGTAAGATAGGATTCATGCATAGCAAAACTCAAAGTAATTAATTTTAGGGCCTTCTTAAGTTGACTAGTAACCAACCCCAAGTATCTTTCCAATGATACGAATGTAAATGGAGCAAATATAAGAAGGAACATACACTCAGGAACATCTGTCCTTGTTGGCACAGCAATCTGTAGCAAAACTACTTTATCACGCCACTGTGGATTTTCTTCGAGGAACTTTTCAAATGCCAATATCTTTTGTGGAATTCCCTTTATCATATCAAGACGATCAACCCCCAACATTACCTGCCCATAGAAGAACAATAACAAAAGGAAATTTAAAACAAAACAAACAGATAGTAGCAAGTCTATCAAACAAGACTAAGAATTCCAGAATGAAGACATTGACTCATATATAAGCAAGAACATATTCACTAGGACCATGTGTGGACAACCAGCACATAACACCACCACCCACCCCAATTGTCAAACAGAAACATCTTGATAATAAAACCTATTGAGGAAGACAATGATTTCAGAATTGGAATCACTCATTTAAATATAAGAGACAAAGAATTACTCAAAAGAAGAGATCTAAAAAATTCAACAGATATCGTATGATGAGGGCTTCTTATTTGTTATAATAAAGAAAAAGAGGCTAAATTTTGGAAGAATAGCCAAAAATCCAAATTGTATCCAATGCCTACAATTTTATATAGTGACAATATATGCATAATTTGACCATCTTTTCACAAACTATAATACTCGGTTTTATATTTTAATGAGCAATTTTAGAAGAACCTTTTCAAATTCAAGACCTACAAATATGGTGGTGCTTCAAATGGAACAAGTAGCTCTTACCTTTCGGCCAGCAAATCTTTGTTTCAGTTCTTTCATGTGTTCCTGAACTGGAGGGAGGTCAATAGCTCGAATAAATCGTTCAGAATCTATCCCAATAGGAAACTGTTGTTCCAAGCTCCCAAGAAAACAAAATATAGGCATCATGAGGAAGAATTTAGGGAGGATTCCATATTGATAATATAATCACTGCTGACAAACCCATGAAATACAAAAAATAAAACTGCAGATTCAAAAAAAACAATGAAAGAAAAAGAAAATCAGCTAATTTGTACCGCAGCTACACGAGTAAGCTTTCCTTGATCCTCTACTCCTTCAGGTGTACCCTCAAGCCCAAGAATACGAGTACATGCACTTACAAAATGCCTTGCATAATCATATGTGTGGAAACTGGAAAGTAAAAGATCCACAAATTGATATGTTAGTGGTGTTGAACTATATATAAAGCTGATTTAGACAGACAACATGAAAGTTGTTCAATGAATTGTAATTGAAATTACTAGATAAGCATCAGAAAAGAGGCCTGATGATGGATTTATTCATTCTTTTTGGTTACAGGCTGCTAATGGCAGGATTAAAGCACCAAAAGGGGGTATGTGGAAATGGCCCCAAAATACTCTAATCTCTTGGGAGAAACAGGAAATTTACTTTACACATTGAGGACAGATATTAAATTCTTTTCAATAAGAGTGTATCTGATATAACTGGGTGACATTGTAAGCCTCATTTTGTTTAACAATGTTGGACCGTGAGTTGTGCCACTTCACCTCAAAACCAATTGGTACTGAGAAAGACACACTCAAATTTTTTATGGAATTCGACATCACGGCCTGCAGACCCATTTTTAGAGCGGTTGTAGGGAGTCAAATTGTGGTCCCCCCAACAGTCCCTCCCTCACAATGACACTCTTGCGACTCGAACCATGACCTTGGCTCTGATACCATTTGTCGGACCGTGAGCTGTGTTACCCCACCTCAATAACAATTAGTGATGAGCAAGACACACTCAAATCTTTTATAGAATTCGACATCGCGCCCTGTGGACCTATTTATTTTAGAGCTATTGTAAGGAGTCGAATTGTGGTCCCCCCAACAAACAAAAACTCTTTCTTTTGCCTCTCACTTTTAACTTTCCAGAAATCCTAGATTTTCCATGGTATAAACTTTAGAGTTAACTCCATCTTATCGAATGCTTCCTAAGGGAAGATTTAATAATTCCATATTCCACGGAACTAGAATATTCTGTTAACATGATGTAACTACGTTAGATTATGGAGGACATTAATAAGGAAAATGAGGCTAGGTGTGGAGGGTCCCAAAAAAAGAAATCCTTTAATTAGGATCAGGGCATGTAGTCAACTCCTTAGAGTACATTTTCTTGCTTCTTTTTAAGTTAATTTTCCTAAAGTCCTGACCAAAGCTCCCAAGAGCAGGCTACTGTATTTCAGTTGCAGTTGCAGAGTGTTCAGAAAGTTTCCCATTGGTTTAATTAACATGGTCTACATCATTGTTGTGAAGCAGACAAATAGAGTCAATATTCTCATTTAATTACACAGTTCCTTTCCTAGGAGCAACACTCATCAATCAGCCTGTTTTACATGTAGAGCCTTGCCTTCTGTGCAGCCAGTCCCAAGCCCAAAAGAGGAGTTGTAAGAGATACAAATTCACAGTAAAACCCTCAGTCAAACATTGTGCACGAATTGAAATATTCACATAATGAAAGGGGAAAAAATTGAGCAGCTGAACCCTAATAAGCAACATATAGTTACTAATGTGCATCAGTTTTATTCCCTCAAAAAGAAAAAAGAAAAAAAATGTATCAATTTTAACAGGACATCTCACAAATATACGTTTAGACAAGTTCAAAACATGACACTTGCATCCTACCCCAACAATGTGCTGATGATTACGAACCAGCTACTATTAGCACAACTAGATAGAAATCAGTCTGTCTATACAAGTTCTTACAGGTTACAACCAAAGAATGCCTGCTCTACCCTGTGATTACTATGAAAATCCAGTTGCAGGCATCTATTTTCTTTGCTGCTTACATTCATGTAAGTTATAGCACTTATTTCCAATTTCATTTGTTTTAGAAATACCTGAAGCTTTGCTTCTTGGCAGGCTAGACTTCTTTCAGACCAATATGATTTCCAGGGTATGCTTGCCCTGTTCTGAAACTGAAGCTACTTTTTTCTCTTTCACTACACCAAACCCACTAACTTTTTCCCAAATACATGCTTTCCGAATCCAATAATATTTTAATAAACATGTACAATACGTTGCCATATGATAAGTTAATCTTCCCACACTGTAAACCCCAGGCATCTTTGTTGGAAAGTAGGATTGCAACCTTTATATCTTAAAATGTGTTGCTAACAAAGTTGCAGGATTTCCTATAGCAAGTGATTCAAGTTGAGGAAACAAAAAGAGGTAGGTGAAGGCCTAAAATTTGATTGATCAATTACAAAGTGAATCCACATTAGGTTGTTAAGAAGCAACATATTTATAAAATTAGTGTACCTTAAATGAGAGTGCTAAGATGAATAAGTGGAAATACAAGAAAAGATAGGATTTGAAATGAGGAAATTCTATTAAGATAATGGGGGCCCTTATTTGATGAAAAAATGAGGGAGAGTCACTTGAGATGGTTTGGTCATCTTTAGATGAGAGTGAATAATGCACTAGTGAAAACGTGGTGAGTTGATTCAAATTGGGGAAATGAGAAAAGGTAGAGGAAGACCAAAAATAACATTAATATAATAATAGCTAAAAAGGACACGACAATTAAGAAAGTAATAGAGAATATGGCTTTAGATAGAATAGAATGGTGGAAAAGAATACATGTGGCCGAATTTGACTAGTTTGTTAAGGATTCATAGCCAATCTAAACTTTTTTGGGACTAAGGCTTGGCTATTGTACTTATCAAAAAATCTACAAGATCTATAAACATTAAACACTTTGCATTTGTTGGTTGTTCAACTATTATTGAATATAAATTTCCAAATGTTATGTATCAGCCAATATTGTTAAATTACTGACTATCCCAAAAGTTTAAGTTATTGGGATATGATAAATTTAATCATTTAACCTCATGCTTTTAACACTCCCCCTCATGTGTGAGCTTAAACTCTCTTATAATAGGTGAGGCCCAACACATGGGATTTTAAATGGGAAGTAGAGTGGAGGAGGCAGGGATTAAACTTAGGACCTTCTACTATGATACTATGTTAGGGATATGGTATATTTAATTATTTAGCCACATACTTCTAACAAATATAATATGTTGGCATCAAAAACGATCCTATAGCAGTCAATCATTTAAAATTATAGTATTACTAACATAAAAAAAAAATAAATAAATCAAAGAGGATAGAGCATATAAACCAAGACCCAAACATAAGCGTACGACATGTAGGATGTTTGATGTTTCTCATCCAAATGCACCAATTTTTTACATGTAACCAAGAAGAAGGTGAATCCAATTTTTAAGCCCCTTGGGAAACATCAACCAAGGCACAGGTCAGAATCATGACCAGACTTTACCACCAACCAAAGTCTACCACTAAATTTGGATGACATTTGAAAGCCTTCCTAGACATGAGAACTATAAGTGACATACAAATAGCAGTCTAATCCTATGAAGCATGATGAAGCAAAAAACTAGACATGTCCAAATAATATGCTGCAAAATTAATAGCTTACCCAACTAAATCAGCAGCAATGACAGATCTTAACAGCTCTGATCGAGAAGGAAGGGTCCTATGTATTTCAGAGGAGGGAAATGGAGTATGCAGAAACCAACCAACTTTCATTTTGCTGTTATATTCTTTTAGACATTTTGGAAGAAACATTAGGTGGTAATCATGGCACCAAACAACATCTCCCTCCTCATAATGTTGGTTTACCACATCAGCAAACATTTGGTTTGCCTTCTTATATGCATCAAATTGAGATTGGAAACTACGGGTGGTTGCAAGGCGGTCTTCCTGTGGTAGCGAAAGATAATGAAAGAGAGGCCACAAGATGTTGTTACAATATCCATTGTAATACTGATGAACAACCTCTTCATCGAGAAATACAGGGATGCACCTCTGCAGTAAATAAAGAAATGTTAGGAGGAGAGAGCACTCTACATTATTTGCTTATGTATTTGGGAGGGGGCAAAACTTAGACATCTGAAACCAATGATGTGATTCAGGATTATAGATGACATTTGTTTCAGTTTTTTTGTTTTTTGGCAACTTCAAGTTCTAATCAAGATTTTCGAACCTTTTCAGCTAAAGCTTTAGTAAGTGCTCTTTGTCCAACATCATCAGGTACATTTACACCCGCCCAACCAATCCATCTAGCATCAAACTCCTTCACGCCTTCAAAAGAATTACAAGGCTTTATTTAGCCTTCACTTATGTGAAAAAGGAGAATAAAAATAAAACACACACACACAAATAAACAGTAAGTGAAGGGCAAAATATAATATCCCTCAGCAAGATTGAAAAAGGTAAAAAGAAAATAGTACATGTATTGCACAGCCATTTTTTTAAAATTTCAAACATAAGATGCAGACAGAATAATAGGGGATAACACAAAGTTTGAAATCGATCACTAACCTAAAAGTGCAGTGACTAGGCCCCCCACACTCATCTCAAGTTGCCATGAGTCCTCGCCCTTTCTAGTAGCAGAGACCGGCAACCTATTGGCTACCACCAACAAACGTTGTTTAGCAGGCCGCCCATCTTGCCATTGACATCCATCAGCAAAAGCTCTCGCAACTGCATACGCATCATAGAAATCTTCCTCTTTAGGTACAGCCCAAATGTCACCCTCAGCTAAACGCGAATCATTCAACAGCTCTGTCTCTTTGTTACCATCTCTTGGCTCGTCACTCTGCTGGAAATTCCGGCTAGATTTCCTTAGCTCCCTTTCCCTCAGAAGCCTTTCTACTCTAGTTGTTTTTGGTGTCATGGGATTGCCATTATTATACTTGTTTGCTGGCATTCGTTTAGTCTGCAACATAACCTGCAATTTTTGCACAGTTTCAAGGACATGCCTACAAGTATACACGTTCACTCATTTAAATGTTAGATTGTCTCCAATACTACAAACCAAATTGTCCCTACTTATCCACTCAAATTTTTTAACCATTACAGAGTGTCATGAACCACACCAAGACTTTGCTCACTTAATAATCCAAATGGTCAAAATTTGTGTTCTACTTCAAAATTCAAATCAATAATTAGTCCATACTTTACCTCCCTAACTAAGAGGTCTAATAAACCTACCACAAACCTTTCCAAGAATGGTCCATACTTATCCAAAAAAAAATCATACTGTGCACTAACCTATCAACTGACTAAAAAACATTTCACAGCAAGAACAAACTGTAATAAAATTCAAATATACTAAAGAGTTTTATAAGAGTACAAGAAATGGCAAAGAACTTATATCAAGCTTGACAATGATTGTAAATATCTGGGTTTTTTTTTTTTTTCCAAAACTGCCAATCTTTAAGAAATAGAAAAAGGTTAAACAATAATAAATTAAAAATTAAAAAAAAAAAAAAACCATCAATGGAAAATCAAAATGAGGATTGGTTACAATCTTTAGAAACCCAAAAAAGAGAAAAAGAACACCACCACAAAAATCAAAGACAAATACAACATAATTAAAATAAATTAATTTTTTTTTTTTTTTGTAAAAAAAAAAAAAAACCATTATTCACAATGGAGTGCACACATAAACAAGAATGGCCACAAGAATAAAGTTAAAGAAACTAAAAAGAAAAAAAGAAAAGGAAAGAAACCCAAAAGGGTTCTTTGTGAGTCTCACCAGGTTGTTTTGTGCAATGCTGATCTCTTGAGAAGAATCCATGACGTTCATGACCAAAATGTGACACTGACCTCACCTCACCTCACCACACCAAAAAGCTTTTGCTCTTTTTCTTCTTTGTATGTAAGAGCCTGAGCCTCTTTATATATTGAAAGCTGAAAGGCCGATGAGCCCATATGGTGACGAGAGGAAGCAACTTGCCCAACCGATATTTTAGCCTGTGGCTGTGGTCACGAAAGTTATAAAAATTTTAAAATTGAAAAAAGAAAAAATCTCTCTATTCAGAATCAAATTTCACACAATACAATTTTCTGGTTACGATGAATGATGATTATTATATCAAACATAAAATGGAAACTATAAACCAAAATGAGAAACAATTAATAGCCCAGAAAAGAGAGGGATCTCCAAATTTATAATAAGAACCGATATTGGTATATGGTATATACTAACTCAGCTTTTGGTTTTTGGGTGGACACTGCAAAAAGCTATAAATATATATATATATATATATATATATATATATAAATTTTCTTTTGGCCATGCAGTTGACACCGAATTGTGTCATTCAGAAATTTGTTAGCTACTTTATGTATATATATAGCTGCAAACCAGGGGTACTGTACCAAGTTCCAACATTGCCCACATGGAGACCCCACTAAAGATATTATCAATAGTTTCTATCTTTAAATGATGGCATATTCATATGTTTCTTTTATAGCCCCTATAGAATCTGGAAATAATAAATTTTTTTTTTTTTATGACCTTGCTATTGGTTCATTATCATTGATGTGAGTTAAATATCTGTTCCAAATAAAATCTTATCACCCATTGACCAATAGCTATGTGAAAACAAAATTTTAAAAATGATATATCTGCATAATTTTAACCCTTAACCATCCATATTGGGATAACCACTTTGTCTTTGTCTATAATAATTATATAGGTACCACTGAATTGTACCATATACTTTATTCATTTTGATATTCATTTTTGTGATACTTACTCTTTTTTTTTTTTTTTTTTTTTTTTTTTTTTTTATTGTATGTATAATCGCTTCTTAATCTTGACCATTTACCTATTATTATAAAAATATAAACTTTCTCTGTCTCAATTTGTTTGTCCTATTTGAAAAGTCAAATTTTTTAAGAGAACATCATTTATTGTTTTGTCTGCCTTATAAAAATTTATAAGTTTACAAAACTACTCTTAAATAAATTTATCAACTTTTTTATAAAAAGAGTTATTCTTAATGAGGCAACTAAAAAGGTGTCCCAATTAGATAGATTTTTAAAAAATATTTGTTAGTTTTCTTTTCAAATAGTTTTGAAAATAAAGTAGGGGTATAATAGGAACATTAGTAAATTAATGACTCTTATTTTTAGAAACAGGACAATATTTTGGGACATCTCAAAATGAAATAGAGGACAAACAAACTGGGACAGAATGAGTAATAAGTATGTTATGTATATAACAAAATGTACATCATAGAATTATATGTATTTTCTTATCGTATTGATAAGGTCAAGAATTAAATTATTAAAACAATGAGATATATGGGATATGTATAATTTTCTCTTATTTGCTCCTCCCCTCACAAAATGAAAAAGAAATCTTCTTTTAAATTTTATTTTATTTATATATGTATGTAATTTTTTAAAGTCTCATCCCTTTTACGCATTATTATACTTTGTCAATTTTCAATAAATAAACAAATAACCTCTTAATACAAAATTAATTCTCTTTTTTGGGCTTTTTAAGCTTATTTTGGTGGGTCCCATATCTAAAGAAAAATCATTCCTTATTTTCTATAGTAATTTTAACAAACAAGTAATCATTAAAGCGAATCTAAACGCACTTTTAAATAAAGAAGACAATTTGATTATCAAAAATAAATAAATAAATAAAGAAGACAATTCTGATAGAACAAATAAAATATAAAAGATAACGACAAAGAAGAGAATAGAACATTCCTTTTATGTGATAATTCGAATTTCCGCATATTCAATGCCATGTCATCCGTACTAATTTATTTTTGTTTTGTATAAAATGAAGTTTGTAGTTGTGAACGTGCATGCAGACATAACGGTTTTGTTTATAAATGTCACTCTTTATATGTTGGAATGCACGTACAATGCGAGCACTTCATTGGTTAGTTCGGATCAAAATCCTCTAGAGTTCTTATTAGGGTAACTCCATCATAGAAATCTTAAATCTTATCCAACCATTTTTCAAAATCAGTGAATTATAATTATCAAGTCATCAATATTTAAACATATGTCGAGTATCATTATTTTGGTATCTATGTAAACTATTGATGATATGACAAAATCTAATCCCCTTATTCCAAAATGGATAAACCACCCGTGGAGATACTTGAGTGGTAGATTTATAGGTTTAAGACGTGATGCATACTCATGAGATGTCTTAAGTTCAATCTACTGCAGAATCGGTCCATTAGATTTTTGAGGTATCTCTTGGATAAAGGGTGAAATAGCTTAGCCCAAGACTATGACACCACTTTCGTGTGAATATAAATAAATGGATAGCTAAGATTGTTGCTCAATTGCATTATTTGGTCTAAAGAAAACTAAGGTTTAAATCTCCACCTTCCATTCTTATAACAACTTTAAAAAAAAAAAAAAAGTATCACAATCCAAAAATAAATATTTTGCAATTAATGCATGTAATGTTATTTTGCAATATTAAAGAAATATTATTCTGTCTCTCAAAAAAAATATATATATACAAAAGATGGGATTGCTTGAAATATTATTTTTCCCAACATTAGAAATGTAAAAAAGTACGGCCTTTTCTTTTAGGCTTAATGAATAAAATTGTTACCAGGAAATTAGTTAGAGTACTATATTACACATTCTATCACCAAAATCATTGGGTCTCTAAGAAGAGCACTCAGTGCTTGTACAATAGAAAAATAACCATGTTTTTGCTAACTAAGTCCAAAATTCATTCACATCTTAAACCATATAAAGTTGTGTAAAAATATACGGTTGCTACAATAATCGTGTAAACGTACCCTAACACTATCATTTTTGCATTTAGTTTTTTATTTTTTCTTTACATATCTTGAGAATGAAGAAAGATAAACAATTTTAAAAAAAAAAAAAAAATTGATATTTTAATAAAATATAGTGTAAAATAATAAATAATCTGATATGAGGTATTTTAAAAAATGAGTATGTAACATAAAAATAAGTAAGTTCTTATACTAAAATATATAGAATTTTTTGTACAAACTGATACAAATGCTCTAACAATATATAACTATTTACAATGCACTCTGCTCACGTTGCAGCTGTTCACAGTTATCACAACCCCCCAACCGCGAGGCATGCAGTTCAACCCGTTGCACCACCAATAGAAACAGTTCGTAGCGGAGTTAGAGTCAACAGATTCAGTTAGACATAAAGCCTCAGCAATATTCAATTATAAATTAGTTAGAGTAGTTGCATGCAGTCTGTTTGTGCATGCGTTACACAGATTACTCAATGAAAACTATTCTACGATCGAGTTTCTCTCTTTCTTCTTCTTTCTCTTAACATAGATTACTCAATTTCTTTCACTCTTCCTCGACTTGTCCTTCTGTCAAACAGCTTCACTGCATTCTTTCTCAACCTCTTTTACTTACAATCTCATCTCTCTTCTTTTCTATTTTGAAAAATTACTTTAATTAAAAAGAAATGTAAATACCACTATTAGATAAGTATTTAATACATGTATGGTATAAGTAATTAATTAAGTATAGAGTATATTATTTAATAAATTATTAATTGTCCTAAAAACTTACATTATTAATTAAAAAATTATAAATTTAATAATTTAACTATAATTCTAACACTATTCTAGCTAGCATGTTTATTTTGTGTTGGCATATTATTATTATTATTATGGTTACATTCACCTTATAAGGATTATATATTGTGGATTTTCGACTTTTTTTTTTTTTTTTGCTTCTTCTAATATTTGGAACAGTTTCAATGTTTGAAAAAAAAATCATTTTAATTAACAAGACTATAATATCTTGAGAAATCATGAAAACAAGAATTTAATTGAAATAATTATTTTGGCATTGTATGTGTTATTTGGAAATGTTAAAACTGTTAGGTCAATGGTTAAGCATATTGCATATAACCTTGCATGCAAAATTTATGATTTATATATAGTACGGCTAATAAGCACATTATGTACTTCTATTAAATTACCAGCATTTGGAGAAGAAAAAAAATCAGACTGGATGAAGATAATTAACAACTGTAGGCTTTTTTATTAGCTTCACCTTCTGCTTTCTTTATCACTGAAACTGTAGCTTATCTGCTTTCACGCGTTTTAGGCAAAGAGTATCACGACTTCCATGTGTGAAAGTGACAATTTTTTGTTTTTGTTTTTTGATTGACGTTTAGCTTTACCAACTTGTCTATGTTGTTACAATTTATTTGTGAAAGTGATGGTTATATATTAATAGCTAGTTAAAGATCTTGGGTCATTGTATCAAAAAAAAAAAAAAAAAAAAGATCTTGGGTCATCATTATCACCTTTCCATGTTTATAAAAAATAAAATCATAAAGATAAATGCATTCTCTACACCATTTTCAAAGAAAATTTTAAATGACAAATTGTTATTGACTGTTATTAGTGAACAAATTTTTTTTTAGTAATGGGGTCAAATTAGAACTAGTAACACTTAGGATTTATTGCAATGAGTTCAGTTAGCTCAACTAGTAAAATTTCTGATGGTTGAATAAGAGATTTTGAGTTCAATCTCTGCCTACATCAAAAACCGATTGGTGTCTTGATCTGATGATAAAAAACTATCATCAAAAGTGAATATCATAGATTAAAACTCTCTAAAAAAAGAATTTATTGTGAAAATATTATAAAAATATTATAAACGTAATATTTCTCAATAATAAAATAGTGCATGTACATGACTTGAGCCCTGATTACTGCTTGGAATTAGATTAGGTACTACCTATCTAAAAAAAGAATGTTTTGTTTTATTATGAGAAGAATAATGCAAAAATAACAAGAAATCTGATCAACCCAAATGATATGAAAGCATGACTTGAGACACACCCAAGTGCTAACCATGAAAATCTAGTCCAATCTCAAATGGATGAAGAATGAAGTCTTGTAAGATAGGACTTAATCTCTATCAATAAAATCAATTGTGGACAAAGAGGGGTACTTTAGGACTTAATCTCTATCAATAAAATCAATTGTGGACAGAGGGGTACTTTTCAAACTTTTTTATAGTGAAGGCCATCCAAACCTTCTCCGAGGTAGAGAATTATTTACGATTGAAGACTTCTAGAAAATTGGAAATGAGAGGTTGACAAAATTTAAGGGGAAAAAAAAAAGTTAGAGATTTTACTGAAAAATGAAGTCTTTATTGAAAATTGAAAATGAGAGATGGTATGAAATTGAGGGAGAGAATTGGATTCTAGCATAGGTCATATATCAGTCAAATCAGTTTTATACATGGTGAAAATAACAGTGGTGGCTAATTTGTTCCTCAAATATCTCTCACCAAGTATGATACAATAGGTTTAATGAACCAAATTTTTTAATAATTTTATAAAAATAAATTATAATTGATGCATAATAAAAATAGTGTTTATAATATAGTTATATCATTATATGGAAAAAAAATGGATATTATACCAATCATAACACGACTGCTAAATAAGTTTTTTTAAAAAAAGGTTATGTCCTTAATTAAGACTGCTATGCATGATGGTGAGGTAAATCACCTTTACCCATTGAACTGAATAAATTAAATATCATATAATAGTTGAATGGACTAGAATGACACCATTTGATGGATTGTAAGTAGCTGGTTTATCATGAATAAAAATTGTCTACTCCATTACGTGTTTCATTTTATGTTCCACCAATTATAGTTAATCACATATTATTATTATTTTTTAAATCAAATATATGACATACTGATTTTAGTAGAGTATAAAATGAAACATTAAAAATGAGGAAAGGGGATTTCTATTTGTTTATCATTGTGTTTTAGCCTTGTATAAGCTAGGGTCACAAGCTCTCGATACAGAATAGAACAAAAATCAAAAGAAAACAACTCTCATCCGCTGAGGAGCTAACTAGATGAGATGAGCTTTCACAGGACCACAAGCTGAATAGGTAATTATATGGAAATTTTATCAACGAAATCAATCACTTTCTTTTACATATGTGTAAAAAATAAGCATACGCGGCACATAAATAGCCAAGAAATTAATTTGCAGTTGGGTTTATGAGACTCTTTTATCCATATAAAGAGAACATAAATTGACTGCTATGTCTAATTTTTATTTTATTATATATATATATATGTGTGTGTGCGCGCGCACAAAAGTCACACTCGAATTAATATAAATTTATAATTGAAGGCGGTTAAATAAATTGAGATGAATAAGTTTTTCCTCCAAACTAGTTAGGAGAAATCTCCTCTAACTCACTAGTAGCATTTAACTATTTATAAGACTATTTACATCATTACATAAATTATTTAAACAAGTTACGTGACTAATTAAAAACATCATAACACATGTATAGTTGTTTTAACCACCATACAGTGGGTTGGAGGAAATTTCCTCTAAACCAGTTTGGAGATAAAATTTTTCTAATTGAGGATGTTTTTCTTGTAATTGCTCAGGATCCATTCCCATCTTCTCTATTCTAGTTTTAGTTTTGAAGAAAGGAGAAGGTAGTGGGTGGCTAGGATGCACAGACACTTCATTTAGAGTGTTGTACTCGTGTCATATCTATGTTAGAATAATGCTAGAGATTCAAAATATTTTACAAACTGTTGATGTGGTGAGTGATTATTGATAAATGAAAAAGTGATATTAATGGTGGGTCTAAATGAAAACCAATAAAAGGTTGGTCATATCAACATTATAATTTGTGGCTATAATATTATTCATCCGTGTTATATCCGTGTTATAATGATGTCTTATTTGTCGTATCATGTTATAATGATGTATCCGTGTTGTGTTCATGTTCATGTCTGTTCATCCTAGTTGGGTGGTGCTCCCATGGTTTTGTTGGCTTATCTTGACACTTGAGTTCTTATTCAGAGGGGGTAACCCTCAAATATCTCATGGACATACATACATGGTTAAGAAAAAAATGATCGTGAAGAATATAATGGCAGAAAAGGTTCGCACGCGAGACATGTTATTTTCGATACATTAAAAAGGCAATCGGGTATTCTCAAAAAAAAAAGAAAAAAGAAAAAAAGAAAAGGCAATCGGTGCTGTGGGATTACGATTGCGACAGGAGATTTTGTATCAGGAATAAAACAACACGTGAGGTTTGTACAAATTACTATAGAACAATTTTAGAGAGGAATATGGACAGGATTTCTTTAATTCAGAAACGAAAAACAAAAGAAAAAAACAAAACAAAACAAAAGGGAAAATAAGAAAAGAAGATTCAGCAAATGTGGCACTCCTTTTGAGTATATAATTATATATGGCTCTTGTGAGCAATGAGTTCAATATGAGTTGGCACCCACAATCAAGAGATGCTTCAAGCAAGAATTCATCAAATCATTATTTGCAAAAAATTGTACTTTTTTTTTTTTTTTTGGATAGAAAGTTTAACGGTGAGAAATCTTTGGAACTAGCAGCTTTTGTCCCTGCGGCCACGGGGATATCCAATAAAATTGGAACATAGCTGCTTTTAAAATTTGGTACATACATGTGAATATGCGATGGACAACGAGCTTTGAAATTGAGTGTATATTGAAAAGTGTTTGATATAGGTAAAGAAGTCAAATAAAAAAGTTTTTTTTTTCCTCTTTCTCTATTGTAGAGTGGGAAAAAAAAAGATGGACTTAGAGCATCCTTTTTAAAGGTGCTAAAAATGCTAAATACTATTTTTTAGTATTTTTAGCACTTCAAATGATAAAAATCCACTTCTATCGAACATGCTAAATCTTAAAAGATTTAGCACCAAGCTACAGTGAGCTTGTATCAATACAAGCTCACTGTAGTTGGATTGTAAAAAAAAAAAATAGTTTTTTATTCCTCCAACAGATCTATTTCTCATTTGTTTCTCTTTCCTATCTCACTTCTCTCTCCCATCTTCTCTCTTCTCTGTCCCGTGGTTCGGCGTGGTCCAATGGTCAGGGTCGTGGTTTGATGGGTTTGGGTTGTGGTCTGATGGTTCGATGGTCGTGGGTGGTGGCGGCGATGGTTTGATGGTCGGCGATTGTGGTCCGATGGGCATGGGTCGTGGGTTTGACGGTCCAATGATCGTGGTGGAGGTTCGGCGTGGGTCGTGGGTCACCACTCTATTGGGTTGTGTGTGTGTGTGATGGGTTTTGCTTCCTGTGGGTTTTGGTTCACCAATCTGCTGGTGGCGGTGATGGAGGTTTTCTTCTTCGTCTTTTTTTTTTTTTTTTTTTTTTTTTTACTGCTGTGGTTTGTGGTTGCGATTTTGGTTCGGCATGGGTCGTGGGTCACCAATCTACTGGGTTTGTGTGTGTGATGGGTTTTGGTTCATTGATCTGGTTTGATGGGTTTTGGTTCGGCGTGATTGGTTTGCTGGTAGGTTTGCTGGTGGGTTCAGATCGGGGTTGCTGGGGTGGTGGGTTTTGGCTGCGGTTTGTGCCGTGGGTTTTTTTTTTATTTTTTTATTTTGGTGGTTGGGGGTTGAGGTTGTGGTTGGTGATGGTGGCTGTGGCTGTGGGCGGTGGTGGCAGCGGGTGTTAGCAGTGGCGGTGGGTTTGTTGGTAGTGAAAGAGATGTGAATGAGAATACAAAATAATAAAAAATTAATATTTTAATGAAGTGGTAAAAAATATAAAATCTTTGATGTTGAGTGTATTATAAAATGAGGTGTTAAAATTGATAAAGTAGGTTTTTGAGATGGTAAATGCTAATTTTTTTTGAAATCTTTGATGAGGATGCTCTTATTATGAAAAGATTCTTGAGCGTAGGGGTGTGCATGGGTCGAGTTGGGTCGGATTGAGGGGATTTTTTGACCCAACCTACCATTATGGGTTAAAATAAATCCAACCCAACTCACATGAATCGGATTGGGTCGAGTTGAACCCATGGGTTGGCTAACTTTTTTTTTTTTATTACTATTTTTATTAAATTGAGCAAAAAAAAAAAAAAAAAAAATTATCTCACTTGCCACCTAAGTTAATGAACAAAATATACATGAATTAGTATTTCAACTCAATTATAAACAAAATATATCCAACTGAGTTGAAAAATAAAATATACATGAACTAGTATCCCAACTCAGTTATAAACAAATAGGAGTGGAGTGGGAGGCAGTAGAGAGAGGAATAAGATTGTTAGGGTTTGTGAGGTAATTGAATTTTATATAGGAAGGGCTGAATAGGGGAAAAAATTAAATAAAAAATTATTAATTATAATATATATAATATAAATTTTAAATATATAGGTGGGTCGGGTCGGGTCGGGTCGGGTTAGGCAGATTTATGATTGTTATGACCCAAACCTAACCCAACCCACTATTAAAAAAATTTGCATAACCCAACCCAACCCATCAATCCCTAAAAACCGATCCAACTCGATTGGTTGAGTTGGGTTAGGTCGGGTTGGATCGGGTCGATTTTGGCGAGTTGGTGGGTTGGCTGCACACCCCTAATTGAGCATGTCAAAATTGAAAACAGAAGAAATTTTATGTTTTGCATATTCACAATGTTTTTCTCCAAATTGGTTTGAAGAAATTTCCTTTAACCCATTATATAGTAATTCATAAAACTATCGATATGTATTTTTTAAACAAGTAACATGACTTTGTAAGAAAATTGAGTACATACCTCTCTATGATCATGCATTTGGCTTGTTTCACGTTGTAAATCATGCCTCCATAGTTTGAATAGTTGTTGCTCATGAACCTAAAAGACATGAGAGAATGGTGGAAAGGAAAAAGATGTTCTATTTTCCATGCACGAGTTGTACAAATGAGAGAAGTTACACACTTTTGTAACTCACTCCCATGTAACCTATGCCCACTAATGGGTGACTTGACTGTTCAAATTCTAACAATCAAATAGATAATGTTATGATAAAAAGTATATGTGGATAATTTTAACAATTGCTGCATAGTGAATTGAAGAAATTTTCTTCTAAATCAATTTAAAGTTAAACTTTTTTCCTTTTGTGCATATATTTGTTCATCAAAAAAATATAGTAATACAGTACATATATATTTTTTCTTCGGTTGCTAGAAGTATTATGGGTTTAATCAATGATATTGTATGTTAAATACCAATTAATTCTACTACACATAAAGTACATGCATTTGCGCATCCATTTGCTTAAAAAAAAAAAAAGATTCCAAAGCCAAAGCAGACAAAGTCGGACCACCATGATTTTCTCAAAAAGAAAAAAAAAAAAAAAAAGTCGGACCACCATGACATTTTAGGTAAGAAATTACGAAGGTGGAATCTGATTCTAAAACTTCACGTTTGTAGCCTAATTCCCAAGACATTCGAAGGACATTACGGACTGCCCATACTTCTGCTATATATTATTCGCAGTTGTACTTGTTCCTTAACCGAAGAGAAAAAAAAAAAAAAAAAAAAAACCGTCCATGTGTTTTCTAGAACACTGCCATCCGTATTTGAAGTCATAAAAGGTGTCATGGGGATTCCAATAGATAAACTTCGGAATAGGAGCAGATTTTTTTTTTTTTTTTTTGAAAAAATAGCAATACTTATTAAAACACATAAACACAAAAGTAGTATATAGAATTTTTTAAACAGGCTTATAATATATTACATAACCAGAGTACCATTACAAAAGGACCTAACCTTTGTAGTAGTAGCCTGAGAATATAGAGGCAGATTTGTTACATTCTTTATTTGTGAAAAAAAATTATATTACTCTGTTGGAAAATATATAGCCTGTTAGTTTGTTATCAAAAATATATATAGTTTGTTAGTTTGGGGGGTGAGGACCTACATGGAACTACGCAAGAGTGTGGCTCGGTAAGAGTCCTTATCCTAGCTAGCACTTAGAGAAATGCAGTTCAAGCGATAGCTCCAGTAAGGCCAGTGTAGTACACGTGGTATTACTTATTACCGTTACGAGGCGTGAAGTCGATGATCTTACACTGGAGACCCCATTTTTCATTTAGCAAAAAAAAAAGAGGACCTACATGGATACTATTAATTGTCTTCTTCTTTTTTTTTTTTTTTTTTTTTTTTTTTTTTTTTTCTCTCTCTGCAAAGCCATAGTCTGCCATAGAAGATTATTGTAAAAAAAAGCTATAGTAAAAATTGTGATCCTATAATAACTTGTTTAAGATACAAGCATAATTGAAAATATAGTACCACAGTTATTTTTTTACAACTTTGCCACAACTGTTTTTTTCTTTCAACTTTATCACAATTGTGATACGGTAAATTGTTAATGATGGAAAACAAAATGAGTCTGTCATATCAGAATTATGACAAAGTTGTGGAAAAAAAAAGTTTGTGGTCTAAAATCATCTTATTAGAATATTTTGAAAGGTTTTTGTATCCAAGGTGGTGAATGGAAAAAAAGGTGAGCCCAAATCCAAAGCAAGGAATTTAACTAGTAGTTGGGCCAATCCACAACATATGGGGCCCATAAATTGCTGGAACTCTACTCTACCCAATTCTTTTCTTCATTCAGAAAGAACTCAAAACGCACGATTACAGGTAGATTCTTCTGCGCAAAAATGGCCGAAACGACACCGTCACGCACAATCTCCCTCATCTCCATCCTCTTCCTCCTGCTCACCACCGCACCAGAACCCACCCATTCCTTGTCCTTCTCCTTCGCCCAGTACCGAACCGTCGTCTCACTCTCCCACTTGCTCATGACGCGCGTGGCGAACCTCCGCGCCTCTAGGGGCGACGTCTCGGGCTCGCGCCGGGCCCATCTCATCGCCGAGAAGCTCGAGAGTGGGCTGAGCCTCGGCTTCTTGGGGCTCACCTGGTCATTAGGCTGGGACTACCTCAAGAACTACGCGTGGAGGGATCTAAACTACGCTGAGATGTACGGCGTCGTTTCGGACGTGAACGAGTTGCTTAAATCTGTAAGTGAGTTGACCCGCGCGAACTCGGACGCCGAAAGAGCAACCTGGGCGGGCCGGAATTACCAAAATGTCCTCGGCGTCGCTACCTCGCTCTTTAAAAAGCTCCTCAAAGTGTTTGCTAAATCAGTACGGTTTCTCTCTCTCTCTCTCTTTTAGTTGTAATTTTAATTTGAAGTCCGTACAATTCAATTGGTACAGTTAGAAAGTTAGTTAAGGTAGTTATTGATAGTGTTTTTTTTTTGGTGGTTGTGGGGTGTAGGGGACGTTGAGGGAAGCGGTGAAGGTGGCGGAGAGAGAGGTGGTGCAGGGAGGTTTACTGAAGGACTGTCTTGAATTGGGGAGCAATGACTTGAAAGGTTTGCTTCAAATTCTCAAAGACTTGGCTTCCTCCGGTAATGCTAATACTAACACTAATGCTAATGATTGGCGTGATCTATGACACACACTACTACACACAAAGGAAGACCAATATTTTGTTTGTAATCATTATTTTTTTTTAATGTTATTTTGTATAAAGTAGAACAATTTGGTAGTGTCATAATTCTAGAAATTTATATTTTTTTTCTTATCTAGGAATTACATCAAGTTGTTAAGAGTAATTTATCACAAGCAATTTGTATACCATACTCTTTGTTTGTAGTGAAACTCTTTTTGTATTTTGATAATGATTTTTTTTGAAAAGTAGATATTGGGTTAAAGTGTTCTTTTACTTGTAATGCTTAATGTGGAAAATTCATAATTTTAAGTCTATATGTTTAGATATGTAGCAACTAGCAAGTATATCAAGTTTTGTCAATTTCACCAAATGGAAATCTAATAAGTGGCTTAACTAAGAAAATGTAGTTACCACCGCACACCCTTGGTGTGATGGTCACTCCACAAGTATAAGTGCCTGTGGGGTGTGGGGGGCAAGGGGCCGGGGTTCAAGTCTCCAGGAGGGAGTTTCACACACATATACACTTAGATTAGGATAGAGTAGAATTTTTATCTTGTATAAAAAAAAAGAAAAAAAGAAAAAGAAAATGTAGTTCATTTCCCAGGAAATGAATGATAAACCCAAGTCATTTTAATTGGTTTCCCCTGTACTCTTAATTCTTGTCAAGATTCTAAGCGACTGATTGAGATCATTGTAGAAAATAGATCTTTAGCAATTTTGATCTCACTGTTGTCAAATTATTAATATTTGCAGAGTTTAATGTAGGGAAATACCAAAAAGTGTGTTGGTTGAGCTATGAAGATCTTGTTAAACGGTAGTTATAAATATGTTTGGTATTCAAAATAATAAATAAATAGTAGTTTTTCAATGTCAGAAATGACAAGGGACATTGTAAGAGTACTCTATATTTTACTACTGTTTGGCATAAAAAGTATGACTTTAGTGTTCTTATTCTATTTTTGGTTAATCACTAATTTGGTCCTCTAATTACTAGACAAAGGGAAATTTTTGTTAAGAATTTGTGTTCGAGAGAACAAATTTGAGATCAATGTCACCATTTCTTCATCACATGAAACATAATTTATCATGTTCTTAACCTCATTCTCTATATTAAACACGTACAGTCGAACAAATCTTGAGCCAATCCTATGATGATTTTCACCATTTAACGAAAAACCCTTTCCATTATTTACACTACTATTATTAATTTTGCCACCCATAAACGTTAGTGCAAATATTGTATTATCTCGCTGAAGATTATGGTGGAAATGCACCAATAAAGGTCCATGGTAACTGAAAATTTTTCAAGAATTGCTGGTGCACATTTCAGCAAAGCTAAAATAGCTACACATTTCGAACATCACAATGAAAGCTTTGGTTGGGACGATCACCTTGACTTAACAGCCCTCTTCTCATGCCACATAATTGCCCCACAATTCTAACATGTTTGTGCTGGCTTGCAAAAATTCCATGGTTCATTGTATAGAATAGACATTAAAAGTAAACATTTCATTTTTGTTGCTATAAATCTGTGCTAATCAACGTATAAGAGGTGAGACAACATATTTGTTAAAAAGAAAGGGTCCGGATTAGGTCTAGTGCATTGGATCCGGTCGGATGGTGACACGTGTCCAAAAAATGGACACATGTCACAATTCCAATGGGTCCAGTGCCACTAGACACTGGACCCAAACCTCCTCCTAAAAGAAAAGGGTAGGGAACAAATATACCAAATAAGACTCGCATGCTCGTCTTCAAAGTCCTCTAGCAAAACATTCTTACCATTCTTGGAAAAACATTAAAGGCCTTGAGTATTCAAATCCCTGAGGCATTGCATCTTGTTCAATTTTATAAATCCACGTCCAAGAACTCCCTACCCCCATATTCTTTCATCTGCCAAACTTAACTATACGTCAAGAAAGCAATGACAATAAAATTGAGGTCTCCTAGTACTTCCAAACTCGTCACCCTATCTCTCTCTTGTGGAATTGGCGTCGTATAGACCCGGAATTTTTTAGTGGCAAGAATGAAAGCAAGAACCAACTCATGATTCAGGACATTTCGATCAGAAACTAAATAGTGCACTTCTCTATTCAATGACACAGACCCGTTACATGCCAAGGACTCCTTGTATTTCTTCTTCAATTTTTTTTTTCAGAACTCTGATTTAAGACTATAATCCTTAATTTCAAACTTCCTAGAGTTGTCACTATTTATAAAAGGTACAACTCTCAACACCTTATATTCAGTGACCGAATGCAATTTAAGGATGGCCAAATTAAGGTGAAGGGATTTGGGCAACACAGAGAGAATAGGGATGGTGCATATTGATGTTTAGTTACAAGTTTTGCTGATTAGATTTTAAAATTATTGGGATGGCATGCCAAGTGTTTAATTTTTGCTAAGGTGGCACTCGTTGTCCACAATTAACTTGTATTTCAAATGTGGCTAAAAGTGGACACTGTAGAAGCTTGTATTTCAAATGTGGCTATCGTTGGTCACTTTTTAAGAATAAATAGAAAATGTTGTCCACTTTTAGTGTCCCACTTGTAAAGGGCAGACTAGGTTAGCGGTATCAATTTGATTGTGGCTATCATTGTCCACAATTAATTTCGAATTGTCCACTTTTAAATTATGCTTGTATTTCAAATGCCTTTATGGTTAACTTTTTTTTTTATTAATAAAAAAAAGTGAATAATGTTGTTCACTTTTAGTGAGAACCCAAATTGCAAAGGACAGACCAGTCTGCCATGCTTATCCACGAGAGGTGTCATATCAATTCAAATGTGGCTATCATTGTCCACAATTAAATTCAAATTGTCCACTTTTAAATTACACTTATATTTTACATATGGATCGTTTGCCAAATTTGAAGAAAAAGTGTACAAGTTACTTTTCTTTTTCCACAACGCAAATGTGTACAATTTGGGCTGAACAGGATCTGGTGTGCTCTGCCTCATGGCCCTCATCGCACCCATTCCTTTAAAAAAGCCATCAATTCAAAACAAAGACCACCAAGCGCAAAACTTTCTAGTAATCTGTGGCTTATTGTAGAGATTAAAAGGCCTCTTCTCAACAGGTTCCATGACTTCCGGAAAAAATTGCGAAACAGTATATTTTTGGGAAAAAATTAGGCACGTGGCATGCGTTTAAAGTTATTTAGTAAGTTAGACTCTTTTTGAAAATCGAGTTTGGCAAACTCGACTTTGGGCTAGAAAACGAACACAATAGTGGCGTTTTTTTTAGTGGCGTTTGTCAAAACCGCCGCTATAGGAAACCTATAGTGGCGTTTTATATAAACGCTGCTATAGGCACTAAAAAAACGCCACTATAGTGTTCGTTTTCTAGCCCAAAGTCGAGTTTACCAAACTCGACTTTCAAAAAGAGTCTAACTAACTAAATAACTTTGAACGCATGCCACGCGCCTAATTATTTCCCAGAAATATACTATCTCGCAATTTTTTCCATGACTTCCTGAACCTTGAGGCCCTCACAGTAAAGAAACCCATCCAAGGGTTTGTGAAACAATGCTGAAATGAGGTGTTTCGGGAGAGGCTGGCTTTGAGAGAAAGAGGTGGCTCAGGTAATTTGAGATTTTAAAAAAATGGGTTTTGATTGCATGCTTGGGAATCCGATGTTCAAGTACTGCTTAATTTATAGTCTTGCTTTACGGGTTTTTTTTTTTTTTTTTGATGGGAAAATATATATTTCATTGAACTGAAATTGGATTACAACAGAACCTGAAATTGGATTACAACAGAACCTGAAAAAATTACAAGATGTAATCAATTAAGATCTGTTGAATGAAAGGAGGTGAGACCCCCTTCCATGTGTGAGAGTGACCCGTGAGCTTTGCATCTCTAGCTAACTCAAGGGCAGCCCTGTTGCTGTCCCTTTTCAGATGCTGGAAGGTGCTCCAATTGAGGACAAGAGCTGAAGATCTTATATCCTGCAGAATATGACCAAGAACTCCCCCATTTTCATTAGAGTTAACTGCCTGAATAAGAGCTAAAGCATCAGATTCAAAAATAACTCTTGACAAGCCCATTTCCGCTGCAAAAAGGACTCCTTGTAGCAAAGCAAAAGCCTCGGTGATAGAAGCAGGAAAAGCTGATAGGAGCAGCTTGTTGAAAGCTCCAATAGTGGTCTCGGATAATGACTTCGATACTAGAATGTTCCCTGTTATTTGCTGTTGCCCCATCAACATTAATTTTGTGGAAACCCGGTGGGGGAGGAGACCAATGAGCTCTGACCATTGGGTGGGAGGGGTGATCAGCCAAGTTGGAAGTGGTGAAGTCAATTAAAGATCGTTTTGCAATCTCCCAAACATGATTTGGAGGGCAGCCAGCATCATTATGTATGGCATTGTTTCTGTTTCTCCAAATAGACCAAGCAGCCATGAAAAAAAGGTCCAGATCAGTGGAGGACCCTTTCTCCATAATTTGGGACGTAATGCCAATGAAGTCTTGGGTTGGAGAATAGAGATTCACGGGGCAATCACTCCAACAAGACCAAGTTTGCTTTGCATGGTTGCAATGGAACAAAGCGTGGGAGATTGATTCCAAATCCTTGTCGCATATTTGACAAAAACCAGCAGTATTTAAACCCCTTCTCCTAAGATTGAGCATTGTTGGCAAGCCGTCCAAGCACACATGCCATGCAAAAATTTTAACTTTCGGAGGAACATTTTCCTGCCAAATCTTCTTCCAAAAAGGAGAAGCTTGGTGATTGGATGAGCTTTCTCCAGCTGCACCAGACTCCACCAACTCCTTTACAACATAATAGGCACTTTTCACCGTGAAGGAGCCTTTTTTATTCCCCAACCAGATTAGAGAGTCCTTAGGGAGGCTATGACTGAGAGGGATTTTAAGGATTTCATTAGCTTCAAAGTGTAAAAAAAGAGATTTCATGAAGTCCAGCTTCCACCATTTGCTATTCTCATCAATGAGGGACGAGACCATTGGGAAATCATCAAAATCCCTCGGAGTGGAGATCACTTTGTGAGTGGTTGGAGTTGGAAGCCACTTATCTTCCCAAATGTGGATTCTCTTGCCATTGCCTACCCGCCATCTAGTTCCTTTTCTATTAACCTCAAGGCTATTGAAGATGCTCCTCCAAGCATAGCTCGGGTTACAACCCAACTTTGCATTCAAAATATCATCATAGGGAAAGTATTTGGCTTTATAGACCTTGGCCAATAGGGAGTTAGGATTTGATAGGATCCGCCATCCTTGTTTGGCAAGAAGAGCTAAGTTGAAAGTTTGGAGATTTCGGAATCCCATGCCCCCATAAAGCTTAGATTTGCATAATTTCTTCCAACTCACCCACGCCAACTTTGTCTCCTGTTTTCTTTGGCCCCACCAGAAATTCCTCATCATTCTTTCTAAATCATCACATAAAGTCTTTGGCAATTGGAAGCAACTCATAGTATAAGTAGGCATCGCTTGTAAGTTGTAACGAAGCAATATCATTAACATCCATCATCCCTTTCACCTCTTCGTAAGTTGTGAAAGGTAGATTTAAAATGTGGATCCTTCAAAGCACAACGCAAAGCAAGACTATAAATTAAGCAGTACTTGAACATCGGATTCCCAAGCATGCAATCAAATCCCATTTTTTTAAAATCTCAAATTACCCGAGCCACCTCTTTCTCTCAAAGCCATCTTCTCCCAAAACACCTCACTTTAGCATTGTTTCACAAACCCTTAGATGGGTTTCTTTACGGTGAGGGCCTCAAGGTCCAGGAAGTCATGGATGGAATCTATTGAGAAGAGGCCTTTTAATCTCTACAATAAGCCAAAGATTACTATAAAGTTTTGCGTTAGGTGGTCTTTGTTTTGAATTGATGGCTTTTTTAAAGGAATGGGTGCGATGGGGCAGAGCAGACCAGATCCTGTTCTACCTAGATTGTACACATTTGCGTTGTGGAAAAAGAAAAATAACTTGTACACTTTATTTTTCTTAAAATTTGGTATAGCTTCAGAAAGAAAAAGAAAAACAAAACAAATATGGTATAGCTTCAGAAGACTCTATGAGAGTTTACATGGCATCTTGATAGGTAGGGATCTCAAGTGACATAGTTGCCTACTTTGGTACAACTCCCCCTAAGTATGGTTTCAACCTTTGTCCATTAACTTTAAAATCCTACCATCCTTAGGGTCCTCAACTACTACAGCTCCATGATTAAACACTTCCCTTACAATGAAAGGGGCATCCCACCTAGTCTTTAGCTTACCTAAAAATTTATGAAGTCTTGAATCATTAAGGACTTGCTGATTTTTCTCAAATGTTTTCCACACGATGCTTTTACCATGAAATAATTTCATCATTTTTTATAATTGCGAGTGCTCACATAGGCCTCATTTCTAAGCTCCTTTAACTCATTCAATTGGAATTTCCTAAAATTTTCAGCCCCTTGTGTATCAAAGTTAAAGGCTTTGATAGCCTAATAGGCATTATTTTCCTAAGTGTAAGGGTCGTATTTTTATGTATTGACATATTCGAGATGAAAAAAAACTTTTTATGTAATTGAGTCTAGGTTTAAGTTTATCATAATGTTGCTTACAAGTGTTATTAATGAAGACTTAAGACTACTCAAGAAATTTCTCAAGAAAATTTAAATCTGCAAGTCTCGATACCTGGCTTGATACTTGTTGATCTATCGAGAGTTAATGAATCTTGATACCAAGCTCGACACCTCTTGATCTATTGAGTTTTGAGAAACTGAAGGTTTAGTTCTGTTTTCAGCCCATCATGACTTGACTTTCTAGGAATTTATGCAATAGGGTTCTAGAGCATATAAAAAACATATTCTACAGCCGTCATCATAGATAGGCCTGTTTAGGATCCGACCGGCGCCGATGAAACCGGCTGGCACCAAACTGATTCGACCACTTCCAAGCCCACTGTAGGTGTCCAGCACGGTGGTCAGCGGCAATCTGAGTAAACCAAAGACATCCGGCGCGGCGAGCGGTGGCTATTTTGCACTCCGACAAGATACCGCACCGCACCCACACACACACACACACACACTATAATTGTATCAATGTATAAAATTTTATATTTTTATGTTTTAGTAGATTGAAGAAAACCCAAAGAAGACATGAAAACAAATGCAAGGAAAAAGAAGAAGAAAACGACGCTGGTGGGTTAAGGACAATGATAGGTTTTCTTTATATATATATATATATATATATATATATTTATATATATATGGCACTAAAACGACGTTGTTTTAGGACTTGATATTAAATTTTAATATTAGCTTCAAAATGACGTAGTTTTATCAACAAATTTTATATATATATAAAAAAAAAGGTTTTTTTTTTTTTTTTTTACCTTTTAATTTAAAACCCTAGGTTTATTTACCCACCCCTCTCTATGTCTCTCACTTTCGTTAGTCTGCCTCTTTCAGTCCTAGCAAGTCAGCAACAAAAGTCTTCATCTCTCCTCTCTCTCTCTCTCTCTCTCTCCCCTCAACCTCTGTTGTTTGCTGCCACTGCAATCTAGTGCTCGATGCCACTGTAGACGACTAAATTTCTCTGTTCGAAATAAATCAAACAAGTAAAATAGTTTCACAAATGCGAATTTGTATTGATGATTGTGTGGTACAATTCTCTGTGATTACAAAAGAGTTATCCTCTGATTCGATCTCCTTGAAAGACTTGTTGGTTGGAATTGTAATAATGTGATTTTGACTCGAACACAAAATATCCTTCAATTTGGTTGAGGGATGGATCGAAGATTGCTAAAACGGAATTACAATGAATCTCTGGCTGTGAGCTTGTTAGAAATCCTTTGTTCTTCACGTTCTTCGTGTTCTTCGTATGTTCTTCGTCTTCGAAGGTTTATGGTGGAAGTTCTTCGGAGCTTTAGAAGCTTGAATCCGTAGAGCTTCACTGATTTGTGATTTGTTGATGTTTTCGGACGCTTTTGGCTTGATTTCTGCAAACTTTTGGATCTAGGCAGATAATTTTGATGATCCTGCTTCGAGTGTTCTTTGGTTTTGAGGTAGAAGTTCTTGAAGTTCTTGAAGGCTTTGAGGCTTGATTCCTGCAGAGCTTCTATACTTCTGATGCTTCTGAATCTTCTCTGATGCTGCTTGTGCTTCAGATGGCTTGGTGTCTGTCAAATGTCTTAGGAAGGCTTCTATTTATAGGAGTTTGGGGGTGGGTGAGCGACACGTGGCGGAGTCTGATTGGTGACACATGTCACAGCCTGATTGGTTTGCCTATGTCATCGCTTACACGTGCTGGACTGCTTGTGTCATCGCTTACACGTGCGAGACTGCTTGTGTCATCGCTTACATGCGCTGATGCGTGATTGGTTTTTGCATGACACTTGGCAAATTTTCATTGGCTTCTGAGTAGTGATAGTAAAACCTAGCAGCAATATGTGGCACTTTGTAATTGGCTGTATTTTGTGGACTTGGTAGTGTGACGTGTCAGCTTGTGATAGGTCGGGAATTTTCCCTTTCTACAGCCACGTTTATTGGAGTTTCACCCTCTACTCTCTCCTCTTTGTCACAATATTCTCAAGAGTTTCTAGTAATGGTTCTGAGTTCAGATGCTTTTCCTTGCAAATGCAATGCTTTCTACTAGGTTTGTTTATGTAATTTATTTTCAATGGTTTTGTTTGATCTTTTATGGGTTTGGTTTAGTTTTTTTATTTAGGTTTTTGTGATTTGAAATGGGGTATGTTTGAGAGAAAGATTGTGAATTTGTTTTCTTTTGATTTTTGTTTTTGGAATATTTGGGTTTTTTTTTATTTTTTATTTTTTTATTTTTAATGAGTATGATGTGGTTTGGGGTTGTTAATTGCATTGTGTTTGGTTCCTGAGAAAATGAGGAATTCACCGAACTAACTGCACCAAACCAGTATTTTGCACCGCACCTTGTGTAGATTAGTTCCCACCCCTCCATAGGTGAGGTGTGGTTAGGGATGAGGGAAAATTGCCCTTGTAGGTGCAGTGCAAAAAAGCCCCCTAAGACCGGCCGTACCGCACCGTATACAGCCCTAATCATAGAGACAAAGAGACACATGCATAACATAAGTTGTTGTGACATTTGTGCGCTTAGGGGTTTGTGTCAAGCTACTTTCGTTTTATCTGAGCATGGGTTGAAGAACTCTGCAAAACTACAACAATCAAAAAGGTTGTTGTGGAGTTAGTCACAGATAAGAGATTCTTGCAAAGGAGAAATCCTCTACAATATCAAATCCAATTGGGAATTGGAGCTAATACTAATATAGATTAATAGGTTCTACTGTAGGTAGGTACTTCAAGATAGGCCTGTAGGGTAAGATTTCTTGTGGTTGTATTCGCTTTTTCTTGGTAATGGATTTTTCGGGAGTGGTGACCTAAAATTCACCTGATAGGGTTTTGCCTGCGAGGTTTTCCCTATCGTAAGAAAATCGTCATATCATACTTATTTTCTGCTACACTCTAATTTAGTTTGGTGATTTTCTTATGCCTTAATTTGATTTGCATGTAATTTGACTAATTAATTAATTTGGGTAATTGGATTAATTAATTGGAATTAATCTATAAACCAACACTAAAGGTCCCTTATAGGTTGTTCAGTAAGTCTATAATGCATCAACTAGCTTTAGAGACTGATTTTTACGGTTTGGATTAACCATTTTCTCTAAAATTTTCTTAATCTCCCTATTGGCAAGCTCAACTTGCCCATAAGTTTGAGGGTGGTACAGGGTGGAAAACCGGTGCACCACTCCAAACTTTTTCAACAATGCCTAGAAATGGTAGTTACAAAAATGGCTACCATTATTACTAATTATAGCCTTTGGCATTCCAAATAGCGAGAGAGAGAATGTGTTCTCTCAAAACTTTCAAGACTATTTTATGGTCATTAACCTTGAATGCTATGACCTCAACCCATCTAAAATCCTAGATACATAATCTACCACCAAAAGAATATATAGATTTCCAGAAGATTGTAGACAAGGTCTCATGAAATCTCTATTATTTAACAATCAAAATATCTTCTCTCTCTTGTTTTTAACTCTTCTTCTTATTATTAATTTTCCAACTTAGTGTCACATTTTCTCCGACCTTTCCCCATCCCTTTTACCTTTTTATCTCCCCACTACTATTTACGTTAATATTACTCTTCTTCTTTCAATTATCTTCTTTTATTTTGGCTCATCTTATTATCATCCTCTTACTATAAATTTGTCACTCTCACCTCTCATTCTATTCATAGTTTTCCTACACAAAAAAAGTTATTTCTTTCTCCCTCAAATTTTTTTTTTTCATTTTTTGGGGGATTTTTTTTTTTTTTTATTTTCCTTGCATCCTTACTTTAGGTTGATGAATTTTTGTGTTCTTTAGAACTTTACTTTGGGTTGATGTGATTTAATTTTGTGTTTTAATTTGTTATATTTTTTATTGATAAAATTTATTCTATTGCCTTATAAAGATAGTATATAAGAATATAATAATGTTATTCTATTACATAGCATGACTTAGATAGTTTAGTATTTATTGCTATATGTTTTATTTTTACTATTTTTCTTCTCATCTTATTTTATTCAATATTTAAATTCAGCCATATCCTCCATATCATTAAATTATTTATATTTTTTATCATTTTTTTTTATTTCAAAAAATTAAACATATAATATTTTACTTAAATTTAGATAAATAAAAATTTTCTCATAAAGTGTCCTCATGAAACGTTACAATACATCAAAAGAAAAATGAAATACAAAACACATGCTAATTTAGAAACACTAATTTATTTTTATAAAAAATGAATTAATGAGAATATCAAACCAAAGATAACATAAACAAACTAATAGTTAATGATATACTAACTTAAGGGCAACAAAACTGAATGAATAAAAATTAAAATTAAAATAAACTTTACAATGCATTATAATCATCATCAAATTTGGGAAAAATAATAGGTTGCCAATAGAGAATCTTTAAAAAAAAAATGACAATTGATTTTTTCCTATAATTTTTTAGAAATTTATTCATTTAAGGTGAAATAAAAACTCCATTATTTAACAATCAAAATATCACATCTCTCTTATTTTTAACTCTTTTTTTACTATTAATTTCTTAACTTATTGTTTCACTTTCTCTAACATTCCTCCCTCCTGTTTACCTTTTCATCACCCCCTATTGTCTATTTTAATATCACTATTCCTTTATCCATTTATCTTCTTTTATTTTGGATGATCTTATTCTCATCCTCTTATTATGAATTTGTCATTCTCTCTCCTAATTCCACACAAAAAGCTTATTTTTTCCCTTTTTCTCTCTCCTTTTCTAAATTTACTTTAGGATGATGAATTTTTGTGTTATTTGGAACTCTACTTTGTGTTGATGTGATTTAATTTTGTGTTTTAAATTGTTAACTTTTTTTTTTCTTCGTTTTCTTTGATTGTTAATTGTTAACTTTTTTACGTCAATTAGTAATAAAATTTTTTCCAAACTATTCTAACATATTTTCGTCTTTCTTTGGATAGTAGAAAATTTCTCATAATAACCACGCAACAATGTATTTATAGGGATAGTAGAAATTTCCAACTATTCACTTTATTTTTCTCTCCAAAAAAACTATGTATGGTTCATAAATCTAATGGCAGTCACAGTTTGTAGGGGATTGTAATGATGATCACATATAGCTAGAAGAGAGACTCAACCAAGCATTCCTTAGTGCTGTTGTATAAACAAAATATTGATTTTTTTTTTTTTTTAATTTATCAATAAAACTTCTAAATGATTTATAAAAAAAAAAAAAAAAATTAGAACATTTCTCTACCTTTTTGAAATTGATGAGTTTGTTAATTTTCATATTAGTTGTGATTGCTATGTATTAGAATATACCTATCAATTGTTTGAGTACTAAATTAAAGTAATTTTGTGATGAGTTTTTTTTAGGTTTTAAATATTTAGGATTAAATGTTTAGTTTTCAAATTTATATATGTTGGCAAACTGAGAACAAAAACATGTCTAGATTAGGTGTTAACCATGCCGTTTCCATGTATGGTAAGCTAGACATTATGTACAACAATGCTGGTATAGTCGGGGAAGCCAAATTCAACATCCTTGAGAACACCCAGGCTGATTTTGAGCAAGTGGTTAAAGTCAACCTGGTGGGTGCTTTCGGCTTTCCTTGGCAGTTGGCACCAAGCATGCAGCCCGTGTGATGATCCCGACTCGCAAAGGCAGTATAATCAATACTGCAAGCGCATCCTCAACCACTGCAGGCGGTGCACCGCATGCCTACACAAGCTCAAAACATGCTGTGCATGGATTAACGAAAAATACAGCAGTGGAGCTCGGACATTTTGGCATTCGTGTGAATTGTGTGTCACCCTATATAGTTGCTACACCTTTGGCAATGAAATTTTTTAAGATGGATGATGATGAAGGTTCCCATGTTTATTCAAACCTCAAGGGTGAGGTTCTCAAGCCAGAGGATGTTGCTGAGACTGCTCTCTTTCTTGCAAGTGATGACTCAAAATATGTGAGTGGACATAATCTTCTCATAGACGGAGGCTTCAGTATTCACAATATATGCAGGCTTTTGTATTTTTCCACAATAAAGAATAAAATGGGAATTCTAAATGCATAAAGAATTTTACCGAAAATTAATGTTTGTGAGGGTACGTGAAATTTTCCATGTATTGTTTCGTGCTTGTAGAAAGACTCTAAATAAAACTAGCCTCTTTACACACGCTATGCGAATGTTCAGAGGGTTTTTTTTTTTTTTTAAAACAAAAGGACATATCCAATTAAAAAAGTACTGGAAGTAAGTCAAATCCAAAAGATAAAACCCTTATTAGTTTTTAGCCAAAAAAAAAAAAAAAAGATAAAACTTTTATAAGTATTGCAAATATACTGCGTTATATTTCTAACTGACAACCTACCCCCAACGGAAAAATGAGTTGTCCACTTTTTCTTAAGATATAGCCACATTTGAAATACAAATATAATTAAAATGATTTTATCTTAGTTTGACTTTGACACGCACAACCGCCTCATAGAGAAGCAGTTTTATAGGGGGTTTAAAACGCAGCTACAGACCCCGGTTTGGGCTGCGTTTTTAAAAACGCAGCTCTAGGTCCCGCAGGGGGCTATAGTCACACAGGATAGGCCGTGTTTGGAAACGCAGCTATGGAAAACGCAACTATAGCCTATAGCTGCGTTTTTAGGGTCTATAGCTGCGTTTTTCAAATGCTGCTATAGCCCTCTTTTTTTGTAGTGTTTGTATCTTTGTTTGTAGTGAAACTTTTTTTTTTTGGTTAAGAAAACACAAAATAGAAATCTAAGTGGATTATCTAAGAAAATGTAGTACATTTCTTCGAAAATGAGTGATAAACATAAGTCATTTTAGTTCGTTTCCTTTTCTATTTATTTTTTCAAAATTCAAAGTGATTGATTATCTGATTGAGATCATTGTAGAAAGTTGATCGTTAACAATCTTGATCTCATTGTTGTCAAATTATTAATATTTAGAAAGTTTAACAAAGGAAGTAGATATATTCGTTGGAAATACCAAAAAGTTATAGTTGAGCTATGAAAATCTTGGTAAACTATAGTTATAAATATGTACAACACAATTGTAATTTACAAATAATTAGACGACATAAAAAAAACACACACACAAATGTTGCCATGTAATCCCAATCCAAAAAAGGAAAAAAAAAATGTTGGCATTTAATTTAACAAATATTTCGCCCCACTTTTTCTGTATAAGCCAAACCCTTATCTTTTTTATTTATTTATTATTATTGTTATTTTTTTTTTGATAAACAACAAGGGATTTTATCGTAGTTTGACTTTGACACCCCCAACTGCCTCACAGAGAAGCAGTTTTATCTTGTAGTATTTGTATCTTTGTTTGTAGTGAAACTTTTTTTTTTTTGGTTGAGAAACCACAAAATAGAAATCTAAGTGGATTATCTAAGAAAATGTAGTACATTTCTTCGAAAATGAGTGTGTAGGAGGCAAAATTTTAAGCCAATCATAAAATGCCACATCAAAATTGAGTGACAAAATTTAAATTAATATGTCATTAAATTAGATAAATCAAGTGTTGACATGTGTCACTTAAGATGATATTTATCCTGATTAAATAGAGATAAATATCTTGATGATAATTATTCTAATTAAATAGAGATAAATATCTCAATTAAATTGGAATGATAATAGTTAATCATTATCTCTATTAAAATAAATAAATAAAAATAGAGATAATTATTTACAAGGAAGTCAATCTCAAGTGGGACTTATCCATTGAAACCACTATAAATAGAGGGCATACCTGTCAAAACTCTAGAGAAATTCTGCCTCAAGAACACACGAAGAACATTCAAATAAGTTCTTTGAAGTTCTATTGGAATTAAGCTAAAAAACCTCCATAAACTTCAATAAGCCTCAAATCCCGAAGAACTTCAACCTAAAAGCCTTCACATTCAAAGGCTTGAAGAACAATAAATCTCTAATAAGCTCAAAGTTAGAGACTTGTTGTGGAGACCGTTCAATCCATCTTTCAACTAAAGTCAAGAAGATTCCTTGTTCGAGTTATCTTTAATGAAGATAGAATCAGAGGGTATTCTTTTGTAAAAGAATTGAAATAGAGATTGTATTCATTATTCATCAATACAAATTTATATTTGCAAACCATATTTCTTTTCAATTGTTTGATTTTCTGCAATTGAGAAATTTTGTGTTTACAGTGTGATAAACATAAGTCATTTTAGTTCGTTTCCTTTTTCTATTTATTTTTTCAAAATAATCTTTGTAGAAAATTGATCGTTAGCAATCTTGATCTCACTATTGTCAAATTATTAATATTTAGAAAGTTTAACAAAGGAAGTAGATGTATCCGTTGGAAATACCAAAAAGTTATAGTTGAGCTATGAAAATCTTGGTAAACTATAGTTATAAATATGTACAACACAATTTTGTAATTTACAAATAATTAGATGACATAAAAAAAACACACACACACAAATGTTGCCATTTAATCCCAAGCCAAAAAAGGAAAAAAAATGTTAGCATTAAATTTAACAAATATTTCGCCCCACTTTTTCTGTATTTTCCATTGGCGAAAATTTTAGCCATGGAAAAAGAGAAAAAAGAGAGAGATGTAATGAAAAAAAAAGAAAAAGCGTTAAACTAAATAAATATAAATAAGCAAGTTAAAACGACATGAAGGATGAAAATTGAATATCGTAATGTAATTTCACATGCACGAAGATTTGAAGAAGCAAGGTATCAATCAACCATGAATGTTTTTCTTTTTCCACAAAGGAGAAATTTAGATTGACTAAAATGAGGAAAAAAAAAAAAAACTCTAACAGTATAATTTATCTTAAAAGTTTAAGTTAATAATAATAATTAAAAAAAAAAAAAACGGAATTTCATTAGTTAACAAATATCTGAAAAAAAGTTATACTAAAAAGAATAAACGTTTTAGAAAACAAGTAGTGTTTGAAAACAATTTAATTAGCTTTTCCCAATCCAAACTCTAGAACTATCTCTGAGTCCGATTGGTTTTAGTAAACCACCTTATCTTATATATCTTCTATATATAAATATGTAAGCAGTTCCAAAGTTTCTCACTTCTCTCTGTCGCCAACTCTAAACAGAAAAGAGATGATTTATTGTCTCATGGATTCTTGTATGGATGCGAAAGAAGAATTTGCTTCCATAGAGTCTCATTTTATCTTATGAATAATCGCAGCAGCCCAAGCACCATGGACGACCTTCCAGATTGGGTATTGATGGAAATTTTGGTTTTACTGCCATTATGCACGGTTGTGTTAACTTGCAAGTGGGTATCAAAGCGCTGGTTTTCTCTTATCTCTACTCCGTATTTTGATCGCCGCTTTGTTGCACAACACTCACAGCAGCCACAGCCCTTTACCTTGCTCTACCAGTACGATGATGATTTCCACGGCTTCAAGCGACGTCTCCTCATAACACCGGCAAATTCTGAGTCTAAATGTGAATTGAAACCTGTCGCTGCTTATCTACGCGATTGTCAGTGGTTGGATTCAAGCTTCGTGTAATGACTTGCTGTTAGGGATCGAAAGCAGTAACTGGGTGGTGGTGCAGCAGCAGCCTGGTGATTTGAAAACTGTAGTCGTTTACACTGTCATCAATCCAATCACTAGGCAATGTCTCAAGCTCCCTCCACGTCCACTTCCTCTTCCTCATCGTTTATTGCAGCTACGGGCTGGGATCATCAGCAGCTATGACGACAGTAATGATACACAAATCAGTTCTAGTTTCAGGGTGGTGCTCATTCTTAGCACACGCACCAACTTAAGCCAATTTAACATTCACATTTTCTCGTCTGACACCGGTGAATGGAGCGACTCCGTGGTTTTGTGTCCACCCAACCTGGGTGAATTTCGATTGTCTCTAACCCCTATTCACACTGTCCCCTATAAAGGTTTGCTTTTGGCCCATTGATGGTGGCCGTCTTCTCGGGTTCGACCCGTTCAAGATCAACAACAGCAACAGCAGCACATGTTGTGTGATTGGGCAGCCTGTAGAATTGGAGCCATTCCATGAAATCAATTTCCTTGGCCTGTGTCACGGCTGACTGAGGACATGTCAGGTCTCAGGTTATGCGCATCCCCGTTACGCGTTTGGGAGCTCAAGGACTTTGATTATGAAAATAATGGAAGCGGAGCAGGAGGCAAATGGTGTTTGAAGCACGAGCTGTATTTCAGCCAAATGGTTTCAGAAAAATCTCCTTCGCTCACAGAATATATAAACGACCGGAATTGGCCTCGCCCTCCTGTGATGTCGGTGCTAGATTTTCATCCCAATGATGGGGATATCATGTATTTGTTGATTCAATCGAAGGTTGTCTCATGCAACTTGCAGAGTAGAACCCTCGAAGTCTTTTGTGAGTAGAACTCGAAGTCTTTTGTGATATTCCTCACGGCGGACACATTTTTTTTAATATCCCCAATACCTTGACCTTTGTGCTACCATCTTGGCTAACTCCCATTCCTTCTTCTTCCTTAGAGAAGCAGAATGTCATTTGCCGCGTACCCCAATAGTTATTAATATTCTGCTGCTTTTAGGTTTCTGTATTATGGTTTGGATTTGTCTTTCTATTATATAGAGGACAAAATTTAGCTATAAAATTAGTTGCAGTCTTATACTATAAACTTACTTAATATCTTTTTATTTGAGTTAAATTTTAACAAATCCATCATTGGATTATATCTTCTTCTTATATCTTCCATGCTTGCAAAATTTTAAGAAAATTAAAGATCAATAGCTATGTCATCAATAAATTTTTTAAATTACAAGTTTTTGTAATTTAAAATTATGCATAAAATATAAACTTATAGATTATATAGTAAATAATATCCGATTGATACAAAATTTAACATGTGTATTAAGAGCGTAAAAAACATGTAATTCAATGGTTAGATTTTCAAAATATGTTGTAATATTTATTTTATTGAGTGAATTTGTAGCGTTAAGCTACAACCAATTTTATAGCTAAATTTTGTCCTTATATAGACAATGTTGTTATTGAAAATTTTAATTTTCTAATTTTGGTTACTTTTTGGTCATGTTTATTTATCAAAATCATACTTTGATGTATCTGCCAATTATCTTAGTCACTTACAATTTTCATCCACCTCCCTAGATCACTAATAAACAATACATCTACCTACCTTAACTTCAATCTTAAATACAAAGACAGCCAAAATGTCTCATAAGGAAATGCATACAATAAGAAGACTTAAAGCCAGTAATATCCTCTAAATTACTTTACATAAAAACAATATGATTCATTTAAAAAAAATAAAACCATTGAATATTCTTTCCTAGTCCATTAGAACAATAAACTATTGAAGCTGTTACTCTTGAATGTGTAAAACAATTATCCCTACAATTTTATACAATTAGTAGAAACTATGCCAATACTTATTATTTAAGATTATATTAATCATTTATCCAACCTTGACAAAATTGAACTCAACAACTATAACCTTTCACATAAAAATTTGATCTACAATCTCTAAGATCATGAACCTAATCTAACAATAAAAGCAAACAAAAACTTAAGATTTACTACATTTGTAATTTATTAATAATTTATAACATCTTAGAGAAGTAAAAACAGTTTAGTTTGATTTAGATTTCTATGTAGGTCATTGGTATTTTTTTTTTTTTTTTTTTGTAATTTCCTGCAAAACAAAGTCGAGAAAATCAAAACTATTCTAAGACTGAACTAAAAGCAGTCAAATATCATAGAGAGCTGAAGTCCAAAAAGACAAATTTACAACTCACTTGACAAAGTAACCTGTTAGGTTCTAAGACTTTAGGAATTAATGTATTAGAACTTCAATTTGTATTATGTTGGCAAACTATGATCAAAACATAGAGTCTAGGTTTAGGAGGCTTGCTCAAAGTGTGTTTATGTGTAAAATTGGAATCGAGTGATTGTAGAATTTATTGGACAAAATCTGCAAGGCTCGATCGATCGAACCACGTGCATATTTATTTTTCGGTAGAAATTCCAATTCAGCCCCAACTCGTTTGACGTGTAGGGTTTTGTGTTTTACTCCAAGTATAAAAGGAAAAACCCTAGCTACATTTAAGAAGTCTTTTTTGAGTGTTGTGTGTTGAATCTTTTGTGATATCTAGATGTGTTTACTTTCATACACACACATAGAGTTGTCAAGATCAAGATTCGGTTCAAGAACTTGATGATCTCTTCAGTTGTTGCATAAAGAACTTTAAAGAAGATTTGAAACCTTTGAGTGAAGTCTCAAAGTCACAAGTAGGAGAACTTGTGGTTGCAGTGGATCAAAGAAAGAAGTAGTCTGTGGACTCGGAGCTGTCATGTGGTCGTGGTAGTAAGTTTTCTACTCAAGGTAGCAATAGGATGTTAGTAGTCTAAGTTCTATTGTAAAAACTTCAATTCTTTCATAGAGGATTTGTTTTACCTTGAGGATAGCTAGGTTAAATCCTCCTCAGGTTTTTTACCGGTTAAGTTTTCCTAGGTTATTATATCGTTGTGTTCTTTATATTTCCACATTATTTACATGATATGATTTTATTGTGTTAACTTAGAATTGAATAATTTATCTAAGTAATCACTTGGCTAAATAACTAGATTAAACAACTTGTGTTAAGGGGTATAAAAACATACATAACCCTTAACCCAAAGTTCAAAACAATTACTTCTCAGCACAAGAGCAATCAACTAATCAAACAAACCCAAAAATTACTCATTCATTAAAGAACATAAACTACAAAGCTCTACAACTATAAGTTCATTGATGTAGCTTTGATACGTATAGATTAACAGCTTTTGTTATGTTAGAGAAAGAACGAAGAATCAAACATACCAAATTGTAGTTAACTAAGTTTGACTCCATGACATCCAAATTTTAATCAAATAGCACTATAAAGAATTGAATACAAAATAGTACCTTAAGCAACATTAGTAGTAGAAGCAAATTTGGAGTTGATAAATATTGGAGGACTTGGTTTGGACCAATGGAAGTTTGGTTGAGTTAAGTTGTGAGCTAGGAAGCATGGGTGCGGATTCGGGTTCCGGTGCGGGTGCGGTGCGGCAACACAATAATTTTTGAAAAAGTAGGATACGAGTGCGGTGAGATATGTTTATTTATTAATTATTAAACATATTTTTATTTATGTTTTCTATATATTGCTAAGCATTTTTTTATATAATTGTAAACATATACTAATTTAAGAGTAAACAATTGTCAACTGTAGCGTCGCCTTCCAACTAATGGCACAACCAGATAATGTGAAGACATAACCTGTCAGAAATCTCTTCTTATCCAAATCACTAGTAAAATCAAAATTCATAAATCCAACAATGCTACCACTCTTTGTAGAAGCCCTATAATATACCAAGTTAGGGGGTGTCCATGGAAATCGGCAACCCGCCCAACCCGTCCGACCCGCCGCCACCCGATCCAACGACTCCAGCGGTTGGACGCGGGTTCCGACCTCACTAACCCCGACCCTAGTGGGTCGGTTCTCGGTTTTTAATTTCAAAACCCGTGAAATCGACCCGAACTGAAGTCCATTCAAAATTCGGCCATTTTCCAGATTCCGGCCATTTTTCCATATTCCGACCACTTTTTTTCCAGATTCCGGCCACTTTTTCACTTAAATCCGTCTATTTTTGGCACAATAAACACTGGATCTAGCCGAACCAGTGATTTCTCATCACGATTTGCTAGAAATCTTGCTGGATCCGACGAGATCTCACTCGATCTTGGATGGATCTGGCAAGATCTTGCTAGATCTGGCTAGATCTTGCTGCATTTCGAAGCATTCCGGTGATAATCGGGTTCATTCGAAACCAACTACCACTCGCCGACAACCCGAATCGACGAACCCATTACTGTTACGGGTTGGTTGTGGGTTGAAAAACCACCCACCCGATATTGTACGGGTCGGTTGCGGGTTGGGCAAAAACCCGACCCGCCCGACCCATGGACAGCCCTATACCAAGTCAATATTTGCAATTCCTTTCAAATATTGAAGAGACACAATTTCTTCACCCAAAGCAACAATCCACAAGGCTTTAACCTCAAACTCCACTTGCTCACCAACACCGTGGTCTTTGACTGTCCCAATACTCTATTTTGATTGGTCAACAATAGTAGACTTATCAAATTTCACATCTCCGCTGATAATTAACCATGGGGATCCGGAATCCATACACCACAACCTATAACCTTTTATCCCCAATGCATAGCCTAGGAATATGCACCTATTTGCTCACCGCTCAAGATTACCATTATTCGCATGAGTATAAATAGGACAACCAAATATTCTCAAAATAGAGTAATCAACAAGAGTTCCAAATTATACCTCAAAAGGAGTCTTAAATTCAATGATAGTTGATGGAGATCTATTTACCAAATAGTAGGCCTTATTTATTGCTTTAGCCCAAAAGTCCTTAGACAAACCAAATTTTGAGAGCATACAACGAGTCCTCTCCAAAAGAGTTTTGTTTATACATTCTGCAACCCCAATCTGTTGTGGTTTTCTTCTAACAGTGCGGTGTCTCACTATACCTTCATTCTTGCAGAACTCATCAAATTCACCTAAGCAATAATCCAAATCATTAGCCATCCAGAGACGCTTAATCCTTTTACAAGTCTGCTTCTTAATAAGCGTCTTATATTGCTTCAAGGTGACAAAAACATCACTCTTGTATTTCAGAAAATACACCAAAAATTCTATACTGAACTTGACCCTACACTGCTTACCAAAGATGCAATGTTCACAAAAGTCCAGCTTCTCAATTTTCAGACCATTGAACAAACCTTGTTTGCTTAATATTGACATGCCAACCTTTTTCATATGCCCTAATTGCATATGCCACAAACAATTATTGTTTGAATTTGGATTTGCTGATGTAGATATTGTTGTAGCACCAATAGTTGTGCTTCCATGTAGCATATAGAGACCATTCACCAATTTTCCCTTGGTGAAAACTAAACCACCCTTACTAATTCTCAAAACTCCACCTTCACTGGTGTATTTGTACCCTTGAGAATTGAATATACCCAAAGATAGAAGATTTTTCCTCGAATCTGGCACGTGACGAACATTAGACAAAGTCCTAACAACACCATCATACATTTTAATTCTCACGGTTCTTGTCCTCAAGACCTTATAGATCATATTATTTCCCATCAGAACTTCACCACCACTAATTGACCGATAGGTAGTAAACCAATCTCTTCTAAAAGTCATATTATAGGAGTTGTTGACATCCCATTTTGTAACCTACATTTAATCTCACATGGAGGGTAAAAGGGTAATTTCACCTTGAAAATAGGAATCTTATTTGTGGCCATTAGATCCTTAATTTCATTTCCTCAAAATGATCTTGGTGTTGTAACGATCAAATCGATTGGTCATAAGCCCTAATCAGACCAACAGATTGAAAGTCATCATCAAATCAAGTTATAATGGCCGAGATGCACTATCACAAATTGAGTTCGACTACATGTGATTATGAACAATTGATTCCAATTGGTTATAATTATAATCAATTTGAGATTAATGACGTGTCATAATTTGATTGGCTAGTACTACATTTTATAATAAGGTTGCACACTTTTAATTAATTAGAGAGTTAAACATTAATTATTCAACGAGTAATTTGTGTAATTATCTTTTCAATTAGGGTAAATTTGGAACTAATTAAGTCTGAAATGGAAGTGATTGGAGACTATTAATATTAATTGCAAAACTAATTTCGGACCTATTAATGTTAATTGTGCTGAAATTATTTTTTAATAAATGACCTCTGCTCACCATTTCGTTGATATATCTTAGAATATTTTGAATCTGTGAAAGATGTTAATTTTCCTAGAAACTAGACATCCGGGGCTTTAATTTAAGCACAAGAACGAGACAATTCTGATAAGAATTGAGTAAGATATGACTTTTTGAATTTAGCTCTTCAGACTGTTACAGTAGTTACGGGAAAACCAAATTTTGCTTGCTCATCACTCCCACCAATCTCTACATTTAATGCACCAGCTTTCCCCAAAGTCTAAAATAGGGTCTAGGTTCATAATTCTTTTTGATCCTTTGTCAACTTTCATTAAATGATTTTCTATTCATATTTTCTTTACCACTACTATATAAATCATCCATCCTCCATTCCAAGATAAAAAACCCCCATCTCTTGAGTTCTAGTGAAGTAGAGTAATCTTGTCATATCTTGGTCTTTCTAAGACTCAAGGTTTTAAGTGAGACTTCTCTCTCTCTTAGTTCTTCTTTTCTTCTCTAGTCTTAGGACTTCCACCAAGAGCCTCCTCCTCCACTGTGTGAATCTTGCATGCAAGAATAATCTCTATCCTTAACTAGTTTTTCATGCTGCTATAATGTTAATTTAAAATTAGAGTATGCTAGTGTTTATTTAAATTCATTGAATATGTTTGAATGTTCTTAAATGTTCTTAAATGTTCTTATGTATTTTTCACATGTTCTTGGTTGTTCATCACATGTTCATGCATAACACTAGCTTTGATCTTAAATCTACACAAAAAATATGAAAAAGATGTTTGTTTCATAATTCTTTCAAATTCTTGAATATAGGATGTCACCATCCACACACATTCACTAGAATTTATTTTTCAATTCAAATGTAATACTTAATAAATTGAATTAGGGTTTATCACATGCACACACATTAAATTCAACTTGCAAATTGATTGACATATTGGATGATATGATATGAATGTTGGCCATCATAGTCTAGAAGACTGGTTTCATCAGGCAAGGTGGGTGCCTAACACCTTCCCACCTTGTAACATAGCCTCCGAGCTTAGATCAAAGGTTGATAGATTAATGCTTATCCATGTAATTTTCAATTTCTAGATTGTAACTAAGAAACAAAGTCATGTACTTTATCTTAGATTGTATCTAGGACCATAGCCATGTAATTTCTTATGATCAATGTAAATTTATTTGCAAATCAATAAAATGAGGAATTTTTCAATATTGGTTTTCTTATTTATTCCAATAATTAAATAAGTGGCGACTTCATTGTAAAATCCTTAATCTAAAGGGGAAAATATAATCAGTCGAACTTCCATTTTGAGAGGCAATAACACGATTCCACCCATTCACATGGTTTTGGCCCAACACCATAAAAAAGGGGCCGGGGGCACGGTCTCTCACAAGAGCAAGCCGAATCAAGGACCCAAGCGTCACCGGAGCAACCAATAGATACTGATAGAATTATGTCGTCATTGTCATACCCCAAACCCAAAAGGGTCCAAAGCATGAGAAAAACATCTCAAACGTACCTTTTGATTTTTTTTTTCTTTTTGACAATTTAATCCAAAATTCATTATCAAAGTTCCAATATCAAGAATTATCATAAAAACTTCAATAATGATACTCCCAAAGTAATTCAGAGCTCTATGCAATAATGACAAGGACCATTGGACACAAAAGAATAGAGGTCTGAATAACTAATTACATATCATCAGCTTGTCCCATCAGTGAAAATAAAGTCACAACCACTATAATATACAAAAGAATAAGTCAAGCCTATTCTAAGATGTACATCATCTAATATCTCCATCACAAAAGTTTAGCCTCCATCAGTAGTTAGTCTAACTACTGTAAGCCACCAAAACGCTGTCTCAAAAGATTGTTGCCTACTCTGAAAGTTTATAAAATAATAGGATGAGACAGAGCCTAGTAAGTAGAATAATTAATGGGGGTGGAGGAAATGCAAGTTTTATGATAATGAATATTTTACAAAACATGTTGTAATTTGAGAATTTCCATGAAAATCAAGCAAATCCATTTTTCTTAATAAAATGACAAGAATGATTAAAATAATGTAGCACTAAGCTTTCTCAAAATATTTCCACATGAAACTATGTCCTATTTACTGTGAGCTTTCAAAACACCATTTTAAAACTTGAAAATCCAACCCAAGGCCACATGACAAGCCGCCACGAAGACATCAGTTATGCCACGAAGACATCAATCTGCCACAAAGACAGGGTGCCAAGATACCAATGTCACCAAGACTACGGCATCTAGTTAGGTAATCATCGGGTAATCACATGTGACAGTCCAAAGGTAAAAACATGAAGAGCTCACAGTTTACATGAAATCAAAACACGGTTTAATTTCAAGTAATTTCACAAAAACCTTTGAAATACCCAATATATTCACAAGGTTCTCAAATTTTCCAAAATCATTTCTTGTCAATAAGATTTTCTATTAATTTCCCAAATATCACAAGTCAAGATAAAACATCTACAGAATTTGCAATTAATGCAATAAATCTATAAAATCCATTCCCAAGAATTATATCAAAGATGCTTATCTCTTCTATACTAACAAATCATGCATTTCCCCATATGCAATATTAAACATGATGCGCTTTTCATATATAATCATATATAATAGGGTCACAACACAATACTTTTTAAGAAAACATAGTTCCACAAATAATTTTCCAAAATGTGTTTGACCCAAAAACAAAGTTGATGCAACATGATTATTTTCCAAAAATCCCATTAAAAACTACTTACCTTGCAACCCGTAAAAAAAGTCTAATTCTCCAAGCTCCAAAGGAGATTAGTTAGAATCTAAACAATATCAAGTAAACCTATCACAATAAGCATAAAGCTTGAAATTGTATCTAGCTACAAATTAGGAATTGCCAAATAAGCACCTCATCAATAATATATTCCACTTCCAAAGTTTCTCAACAAATTAATTCATAAGGCGTAGGCTCCAATTTATAAAATTAACCCATTCAAGGTATTATCTCTAACATCAAAACCTCAACACCTTCTAAGTACTTCCCACAAGGTTTACACCACATCAATAAGAAACCCATGATACCAAATATCATAATATCCTCCAAGACAAATGATTTGAATAGTTAACTAGCTCCAAATAATCAATAAAAATTATATTAATCATTTATTTCACATTAAAAAGCCAAAACCCCCAAAATTTCACTACTTAGATAACCACCATTGTAAAAACTATAAACCCACTCATCAAATAAATCTACCAAGACAAAACCCATACATAAAAACACATAAATATCACTTCTAATGCTCATAAATCACATGGGTATCATTATTAAAGCTTAGATAAAAATTGTTAGGACATGTGAGATTCTTAGAGACATATGTTATGTATATTGGCTAATCATCTGACAAAACGCACTTTATTTGTAATTGGGTAAATCTAGGATGGGTTTAGTACTTCAAAAAACAAGTGTTTAAGTTTAGTATTGAAACCATGCAAGTCTGACCAAGAAACAAGTGAAAAAGTGTTGTTCATTAAAACTTGACAGATATCTCGACAGAATCATATCTATCAAGGTTTAATGTTGAAGCTCGACAGAAGCTCAACAGCAGCTGTATTTGTTGAGAATTACGAAATTAGAATTTCCAGATCTGATTTCACATATATTCATGTGTATTTGTGTAGGGTTTCTTTTCTCACAATCCTAAACATATATAAGGATTATTTTAAGGGCCGTCACAGGTGATGTAACTTGATGCAAAGTGATAATACATGCTTATTATGACCGGAGACAATTTGCCCTAGTTCATCATATTCTCTCTAGAAGCTACTGCGTCTTTGCGCCAAGGGTTTTGTAACCAAGGAGCTTCTTGATCTTCATTATTGGATGAACTGAAGAACTTTGTAGCCAACATCTTCCTCAAGTTGGTGTTTTAGTCACGTATTGGGATCCATGCATCATTGGTTAGTCACGTACTGGAAGTCGTGCATTGAAAGGAGAGATTGCCGCTACGTTACAAGTCTAATTGGGTATTGGGGTAAGGGTTCAATTGTAGGTTGGTATTAGGTATTAAGATTCATTTTACTTGTAACCGCTTGTTTTGATAATAGTGGATTCTCGGGAGTGGTGACCTTAAATTCACCCGGTGGGGTTTTGCCTCGGTGGTTTTCCCTATTCGTAAACAAATCACCTATGTCAAATTTATTTTCCGTTGCATTTAACTTAGTTGGTGATTTGTTTGTGCTACCACGCTTATTGCATGAAATTGAATCTAATTAATTTCACTTGGCTAATTAATTGATTAATTTACCAAATGGGTCAATACATTTTTGGCCTATCAAGTGGTATCAGAGTGGGCACACTCTGATTAGGTTTAATCTTTGCTGTGTGATCCATTGACCCCTGTTTGTCATGGATTGAGGACAATCTCTTATTATACTTCCTTTATTTGATGACACTAACTACGCATACTGGAAAGTACGCATGAGAGATTTTTTGCATTCTTTAGATGAAAAGGTTTGGCAAGCTGTGGAGATTGGCTGGACTAAGCTAAAGGAAGCATCGGCTGAATGAGATGATGCCAAGATCAAAGTGGCAAACTTCAACAATGGAGCATTGAATGTACTATTCAGTGTGGTGACCAATGAGGAGTTCAAGAAGATATCCTCAACTGAAACTGCTAAGGAAGCATGGACTATCCTCCAGACAACCTATGAAGGGACTAAGACTGTTAAGGATTCAAAGCTCCAAAGGCTCATTACTAGCTTTGAGGTGATAAAAATGGAGGAGGATGAGTCTTTTGATGAGTTCTATGCCAAGCTGAAGGACATAGTCAACTCAGCCTTTAATCTTGGGGAAACTATTTTGGAACCCAAGGTTGTAAGAAAGGTGCTAAGGTCTCTGCCTGAGAGATTTCATGCCAAAATCACTGCCATTGAAGAATCAAAGAATATTGACTCTATTCCTTTAACAGAGATGGTTGGTAATTTGCAAACCTATAAATTCAGTTTGACTAGAATTGGGAAAGGAAGCAAAAGCAAAAGCAAAAGCATGGCACTAAAGGCCAAAAGTAATGAGACTGATGAGTCTTTTGATGCTGAAGATTCCAAGATGAAATCCTACATCACTAGGCAGTTCAAGAAGTTCATGAAGAATGCCAATGTGAATGGATTTGATAAGGACCATAAGCAATCTAGTTCTTCTCATTTCAAGATCCAAGACAGTGGAGAGAAGGATGCTAAGGATGACGGTCAGTGCACTGTTCCCTCTAGACCAAAGTGCTTCAGATGTTAAGGTTTTGGACATATGAAACAAGAACGTCTAACATATCTCAAGACAATTGGGAAAAGCAAGGCCCTTGCTGCAACCTTGAGTGACATCGAGCCTGAGAATGAGTCAGATAACAATGATGACAAGGGAATCTTGAATGCCTTCACTGCCACAATGAAACCTACTGAGGGGATCGTAGAAGAGGTAGATGAAGAAGAGGACTTGGTGGAGTCTAAGTTTGAGAAAATGGATGAACAAGATGACATCCATATAGCCTATGCTAAGTTGTACAAGGTTTCTGAGAAGCATGAGAAATTGTATAGGCTAGCCACCAAAAAGCTGAGTGATGTTGAGTTAGATCGAGAGGAGCTCTCTACAAAGGTTGATGAAGCAAACCAAACTATTGGAGCTTTGCGGTTCGAGAATAACTTCCTTGCTGAAAGGACAAAGAAGCTTGAAGTGGAACTGTTCCAGGTTAGAGCTCAATTGGAGAGGACTTCTAGTGCAAAGCTCGATGAGATGCTAAGCTTTCAGAAAGCCGCTTCTGATAAAACTGGTTTGGGGTATGATTTCTCTTCTCCTAATATTGCCTCATCTAGTACAATTGTGTTTGTCTCATCTGCTATTAATGTTAATTCTGAGAACAATGAATGTAAAACTGAAATAGCTAGTGAGAACGTAGATAAGGGCAAATCTATTCTAGGAGCACACCCTAAGGTTGAAAAGAAAGAGACTAGAAACCGTAGAACTAAGAAAGTTAACAACAAAAAGTCTTAATTGAAGAAGCCGCATCTCTGTCATCACTGTGGAGCTTCAGGGCATACTCGTCCAAATGGCTACAAGTGGATAGTCACTCAACAAAGCAATAGTATGCTCTCGTTCGGAAACCAGAATCAGTTTCCATCATCTTTTGCTCCTCTTGGAAATCTTCTTAAGGCCCTCATGTTCCTTTCGAACTTGAACGGTTTCAACTCTTCCCCCTCATCACCGGATCAAAGGTTCGCTCAAAGGAAAGGTTCTTCCAAGGTGTGGAAGGAAAAAGGCTCAAAGTGATTTAGTCACTTTTTTTTCTCTCTCCCTTTATGATTATGCATTACTTGTTTGTTTTGCTTTCTTGTTTTGAATCAGTCTAGTTTTATGCTTTGCTTTGTTTAACATGTTTTTGTTTGTTTGTTTTCAGTTTTGCTTTATTTTTTTTTTTTATAAAAAAAATTCAAAAACAGTGTGTGTTTTGTGTACATTGGTACTTGTGTACCTTGGATGGCTATTGAAACAAAATTTTCTAAACTTTGTATCTTTTGTAACTTAGATGAGCATCTCAATGCATAACTAAGAAGTGAGCTTTGTGGCTCGTGTTTGTGCTGAGTACGATTAAGTAATCTCTTATACTTAACACTCTTATCACTCTTTTTGACGGGAAGGACTAAAAAATCGTAAAAGAAAGGCATAAATAACCATCTCCCACTAAAGCCCGCCAATCATGAATAACATCTGTATGCTTCGGCATAGCAAAGTTGTGATGTTTAAGCTTACATAATTGTGTATTTCTTCTCTTTCCTTTATATGCCCATGCATGATATGCTCAAAAAGAAAAATATGCAAAGAAAATCAAAAGCAAAAAGAATTAAAATGCTTTTAAATATGGTTGCAAGCGTGTTTCTAGGAGATGTGGGAGTTATAGGATGTACCTCGAAGGTGATAGTCCCCATTAAATAGTTATGATTGTGTGTGAGTGTATTTGATTTTCTCATATCTCAAATTGTCATAATATGAGACACTTATGCAATCTTGCTATGTTTTCACACACAACATGTAAATTCTTTACTACTTTTGATACATGTGCAGGTACAATGTGATTTGTCCATCACAAGGAATACATGTGTTAATGTATGCTCACTAAACTGTCATAATTTGTTTTTGAAATATAAAATTGGTTAGACTTGTTTAGTGTGTGTGTGTGTGTTTTGGATAATGAATGCTTTAAATTTTTTTGTTGAGAGATGTTTTTGAGAGCTTAACATGTTGATTGGATCTATGTTTGAGTAGCTTGCTTGTTGCATTCATCTCTATGTGTTTTTCCTCTCTTTGAAAAACTCCTTTTCTTCGAGCTTGACAGCTTCTCGACAGATCCTCGACAGATTCGCATCTATCGAGCCCCTTTGTCTTCTTTTCTCGATAGATCTTATTGCATACTCGATCTATCGAGCTTTCTGGAGTATGTCTCGATAGCTTCTCGATCTATCGAGAAACTTTCTGTTTGGCCGATAGATTCTCGACAGAATCTCAATCCATCGAAGTACTTTTGTCGTCGACAGATGCTCGACAGCACCTCGACAAATTCATTTCTGTCAAGAATTAGTGCTCGATAGATACTTCGATCCATCGAGCTGCGATTTCTATTTATATATGGAGCATGAAATCAAATTCATTTTCTCACTTCTCTCTCGATAGAAAACACTTTTCTCTCGACCCAAACACATTTCTTTCACTCAAATCTCCTCACCCACTCCTATTTCGGCCAAGATCAAGCCTTAATCCTCTGGTATGTGTTCTTTAACACTCATTTCTCATGCATTCATGCATTTTAGACCTAGGTTTTGGGGTTTTTGAAAACTTTTGGGGTTTTTAAGATTTTTGTGAAATTGTTGGGTTGGGTGTTGATTATTTGATAATATATGATCATGCATTGCATTTCTTTAGTATTATAAAAATGTTTCATGCATTTGGATGTGTGCTTGATTATTGAAAATTGTGTGTTGGTAGGTTTGGATTGGGTTTTAACCCATGATGCAATTTATTTTTAGCACGTCACATGTTCATGCATATGTACTCTTTCATTCCTATTTCTGGATTGTGATTGTGTTATGTTTCCTTCTCTCTCTCTTTCTCGCAGATAGACTACGCATGGCACCTAAGTGCAAATTTACTCCGGCTCGGAATCCTCTTGGTTCTGGGTCTTCTTCTTCTGATACACCCGTTCTTCACGTTCAGTTCCATGATGGGAAGGCCCAACAAGACTTCTCTGAGAACTTTCAGAAACATGGCGTTCATCCGTAGCGCCATGTTATCCTGTCGGACTTTTCTGACACTCCTCTACCCGGTGTCATTCATACTCGGGGATGAGAATCTCTTTATAAGATACCTTTGAGATGTCCTATCGTGTTTATATAGGAGTTTTACTCCAATATACATGGTATCGATACCTCTGTACCTTAGTTTGCCACGACATTCAGAGGTACACATATCGTAGTCACTCTGGATCTTATATCTGAGATACTACATGTCTTGAGGGTATCGCATCTTGATTACCTCGGTTGTCAGCGTTTAAGGACTGTGTTCAAAGATGAGCCTCTGTCTCATTTCTGTGAGACACCTTTTGTATGGGGTGAGCGTCAAAACACCCTATGCTCGGGCTTTGCAAAAGGTCTGAGATTCCTTAATATGATGATGACATTTGTTCTTACTCCACTGTCTCACTATAACTCTATCATATAGCCTCGTGCTCAATTTTTGTTGTCCCTCTTAGAGGATCTCACCATTGACTTCCCCTCTCATTTCATCACTTCCATCATTGATGTTTATTAGGATACGGCGACCCGTGATAAGTTCATCTTTCCTTCGGCTATCACGCGGATCCTTTGCCATTTTTCTATCCCTATTTTTGATTCTCCTTATTACACCATTATGGGTGCCATCAGCATAGCTTCTGTTTGGCAGAGCGAGGCCCAGCTTCGACCGAAGTGGCCACAGACGGAGACGACTGATCCTACATCTCCTATTGTTCCTTCCACCTTCACTCCTTCTTCCTCGGATGGTGGTGTGACTCTTGAGGCTATCATGGCGCAGCTTTAGCGCATGGTTGCTCGCCTTGACACTCTCAGTGATGAGTTGTGTCAAGTGAACACTTGTGTCAGTCGTATTGCACGATGACAGGCTCGTCTTGGTGGTTTCATAGCTTCTCCATCTCCTTCTTCGGAGGCTTTGGCAAATGAGGATGGCGATGATGGTGATGACGATGAGGATGAGGATGATAGCTCTTCCAATGATGATGAGATGACGCCTTCTCGGTGACTTACCCTTTGTCATTCGTGACAAAAAGGGAGAGTAGTTTTGGGATGATGAAAGTAGTCTTGTATTTAGGGAGAGAGTTAGCACAAGATATTTTTGTTAGGGGGAGTAGTTTTGGGATAATGAGAGTAGTCTTGTATTTAGGGGAAGAGTTAGTATAGGATATTTTTGTTAGGGGGAGTGTCTATAGATTTTGAGGGATGTAGTGAGGATTTTATGTACTTTTCTTTTCTTTCTCTTTGGTTATATTATCCTCTTGTACACCGGTCTTGTGACCATTTGTTATGACATACATTGTATTTATTTTCATATATATATGATGATGTATGTTGTTTTTCACCTATCTCCATGTGTTGTTTCTTTTCTCTCTTTATACACATGTTTCTTTATGTATGCAATCTTTATTTCTGTTTCACACTAAGATGTCTTGATGAATTTTGTTTAAAGTGTTTCAGAAAAATAGATTGTGAAAATCTTCCATGCCATGAACTCTCTTCTTGCGAAGTTTTTCAAGAGTTTGTATTAGGGTTAGATTTTCTTGTATTTTAACAAGTGGTTATGAGTTTAGTGATTTAAGACTTCTCTCATGATTCAATTGTTTGTTGTGGTTTTGTCACGGACTGCCAAAGGGGGAGATTGTTAGGACATATGTGAGATTGTTAGAGACATATGTTATGTATATTGGCTAATTCTTTGAAAAAATGCACTTTACTTGTAATTGGGTAGATCTAGTATGGGTTTAGTACTTCAAAAAACAAGTGTTCAAGTTTAGTATTGAAGTCATGCAAGTCTGACCAAGAAATAAGTGAAGAAGTACTGTTCTTTAAAACTCGACAGATACGAGGTTTAATGTTGAAGTTCTATAGAAGCTCGACAGCAGCTATATCTGTTGAGAATTACGAAATTAGAATTTCCAGATCTGATTTCACGCGTATCCATGTGTATTTGTGTAGGGTTTCTTTTCTCACAACCCTAGACATATATAATGATTATTTTAAGGGCCGTCACAGGTGATGCAACTTAATGCAAAGTGATAATACATGCTTATTGTGACTGGAGACAATTTCCCCTAGTTCATCATATTCTTTCTAGAAGCTACTGTGTCTTTGCGCTAAGGGTTTTGTAACCAAGGAGCTTCTTGATCTTCATTATTGGATGAACTGAAGAACTTTGCAGCCAACATCTTCCTTAAGTTGGTGTATTAGTCACGTACTGGGATTCATGCATCATTGGTTAGTCATGTACTGGGAGCTGTGTATTGAAAGGAGAGATTGCTGCTACATTACAAGTCCAATTGGGTATTGGGGTAAAGGTTTAACTGTAGGTTGGTATTAAGTACTGAGATTCCTTTTACTTGTAACCGTTTGTTTTGATAATAGTGGATTCTTGGGAGTGGTGACCTTAAATTCACCCGGTGGGGTTTTGCCTCAGTGGTTTTCCCCATTCGTAAACAAATCACTTGTGTCAAATTTATTTTCCGCTGCATTTAACTTAGTTGGTGATTTGTTTGTGCTAACATGCTTATTTCATAAAATTGAATATAATTAATTTCACTTGGCTAATTAATTGATTAATTTACCAAAATGGTCAATACATTTTTGGCCTATAAAAAATAACCTCAAGCAAAAGTGTAAAACCCATAAAAAAAGATTAGAAATTTTTACTTCAAAAAAGGATGTGAAGGTGCTTAGAAGTTCTTAAAAATTTTCCGGTGATCTTGTCGGAAAAATGATAGTGGAAGTGGTGTTGTAGAGTATGTATCGTGGGAGAGTGTGAGGGAGTGAAGAGAGGAGAGTTTGTGTTGTGTTAAGAGAAAAAGAAAAAAAGAAGAGTAGAAGACCTTAGTTGACTGGCCAAAGAGGGAGAGACATGAGTGATATTTGTGTGGTGGGGAAGTAAGTGGGGTAGGTGGGCACGTGTGAATGCAAATAAAAATCTGACCATCACTTATTTTATTTTATTTTTATAAACTGGGATGTTACAGTCACCCATAGAATTAACCTCCATAACACTATCTACATTACTAGTATTTAAAGTACCATTGTTCTCCTTTTTCTCTTTGAGTAGCGTGCATTCATTTTTTCAGTATCCTTCCTTTTTACAATAGTGACACTTACCGATCGATTGGGATGAAAAAAATGAGTTACAATCTGTTTTGTTCGATTGGTACTCGATCGATCGAAAGTCGCATATCCGCAAAAATCAGCAAACATAAAAAGGCCATAACTTATCCGTTTGAAGCCCAAATCACGATCCGTTTTTTCCAGTATTTAAAGGAAATCATAAGCTAACCCTAGGTAGGGTTTTCAGAGTTTTTTTAGAGAGATGAGAGTGTATCTTGTGCCTCTTTTGTAGATCTAGGGTTTTGTACCCTAAAGCTCTCTAAAGTCTTCTATCGGTGTTATTTCTTGAAGAATCTCAAGATCCGGTGTTGTAGAAGTTTTGCATACAAGATCAACGTCTAAGGAGATCCAAAACCTTTGAGTGGAGTATCAAAGTCACAAGTGTGGGTGCTTGTGTTGCAAAGGCCTAATAGAGAAGGAGTTCGTGAATTCGGAGCTTGCACATGGTCGTGTCAGTAAGTTCTACATGTGATAGCAATAGAATGTTAGTGGTCTAAGTTCTATTGTAAAAACTTCAATTCTTTCATAATGGATCTGTTTTTACCTTGAGGATAGTTAGGTTAAATCCTCCCTAGGTTTTTTACCAGTTAGGTTTTCCTGGGTCATCACATCGTGGTGTACTTTATATTTCCGCATTATTTGCATGATATAATATTATTGTGTTAACCTAGAACTAAATAATTTATCTAAGTAATCACTTGGCTAAATAAGTAGGTTAAACAACTTGTGTTAAGGGGTCTAAAAACGTACAATTAGCATAATTATCGTCCCAATTTTCAGAAACCTTCTTCTTCAATTCCTTAGAATTCAACGCATCTTTGACATCATCAATTGAGATAGAATCTCTTCTAGAACCATATAACATGGTGTCGACAAAGTGCTCAAAAGAAGGAGGCAATGAACATAACAAAATTAGAGCCTGATCCTCATCTTCTACTTTGCATTCAATATTTTTCAAATCAAGAACCATTCTATTAAATTCATTAAGATGGTCAGAAACAGGTGTACCTTCTCTCATCCGAATGGTGTATAGCCACTGCTTCATGTACAAGCGATTTGTAAGAGACTTAGTCATGTACCGACTCTCCAACTTAACCCATAATCCTGCAGCTGTCTCTTTGTCTACAATCTCTCTCAGGGGTGAGGTTTGGGTCCAGTGTCCAGTTGCACTGGACCCGTTGAGATTATAACATGTGTCCACTTTTGAACACATGTCACCATCTTAATAGGTCCAATGCATTACATGCACTGGACCTAAGCCTCACCCCTCTCTCAAAACCTCATCTCCAAGAGACAACAAAATTGCACTATGTGCCCGTTCCAAGAGATCTTCTTTTTCCTCATCTGATAGCGTCGCTGGCAAAGCATTCTTGCCCTTTAGTGCTTTCCACAATCCTTGCTACACTAACAAAGCACGCATCTTGACACGCCATAAACTGAAATCATTCTTCCCGTTAAATTTTTCGATCTCAAATCTTGCTGTCAACAAAGCCTTTGTCACCATACCAAAAAACCCAGTGAACCAATAACAACACAACCAAATAGATCTAATGAACAATCTCAACCCAAAACAAAGAACCCAAGGCTCTGATACCAGTTTGTTGTAAAAGCGGAAGCTTTAATACCAATTTGTTG